>OU342742.1:122140328-123340328 GCA_910589775.1 Avena eriantha
ATCTTCCCAAGAATTGACAAGCTCCAGAAGTGGATTTCCGATCATCCTTGTCACCAGCCCAATCTGAGTCAGTATAACCACATAAAGAGAAATTGGAGCCCTTGGGATACCAGAGACCAAAGTTAGGGGAATGAACCAAATATTGAAAGATCCTCTTGACCGCCACTAAGTGGCTTTCTTTAGGAGCTGCTTGATACCTTGCACACACTCCCACACTCAACACGATATCGGGTCTAGATGCGCAGAGGTAAAGAAGAGAGCCGATCATGGACCGGTATACCTTTTGGTCCACATCTTTACCATGTGGGTTAAGTTCAAGATGATATTTTGTTTGCATCGGAGTGGCGACCCCATTTAGATCCGTCATCTTGAATCTCTTGAGCATGTCTTGGATATACTTTGCTTGATTAATAAAAATTCCTTCTCTAAGTTGCTTGATCTCGAATCCAAGAAAGAACCGTAATTCCCCCATCATAGACATCTCAAACCTGTCAGTCATAAGCTTTGAAAATTCATCATTAAAAGCTTTATTAGTAGAACCAAAGATGATATCGTCTACATATAGTTGGCATACAAAGATCTCCCCCTTAACCTTCTTAGTAAAAAGAGTGGGATCGATTTGCCCAACTTCGAAGCCACGATCTAACAAAAGCTCTTTAAGGTGCTCATACCACGCACGTGGGGCTTGTTTAAGGCCATAGAGTGCCTTATCGAGTTTGTAGACATGGTTCGGGAAGTTAGGATCCTCCAAACCCGGGGGTTGCTTTACGTATACCAACTCATGTAGAGGACCGTTAAGGAAGGCACTCTTGACGTCCATTTGCTGCAACTTAAAATTTTTATGGGCAACATAAGCAACAAGGATACGGATGGACTCAAGGTGAGCCACTGGAGCATAGGTCTCGCCGAAGTCAATGCCCTCAACTTGGGAGTAACCTTGTGCCACAAGTCTTGCCTTGTTCCTCACAACAATGCCATTCTCATCTTGCTTGTTTTTAAATATCCACTTGGTGCTTATAACATTGTGACAATCTTTGGGTTTCTCCACGAGTTTCCAGACTTCGTTACGCTCGAAATTATTCAATTCTTCATGCATAGCCACAACCCAGTCTGGATCTTCAAGAGCTTCAAAAGACCTTCTTGGGTTCCACCATAGAGATATGAGCTTGATGCTCACCAAAACTGGCCAATTCTCTTCTTGTAGAAACCCTTCGTCAAAGATCACCAACAACCTTGTCGAGAGTGTGACCCCTCAACTCAAGGTTTCGATCAGCTCGAGCCTTGCGACGAAGTTCAATAAGTTTGTTGTCTCTTGGAGGAGTAGATTCATCACTTGAATCTTCATTGGAAGCATTTACTCGACCTTGATCAGGAACTGGAGTATCAGCAGCAGGTGCTGGTGAAGCATGGCCTTGAGGTGAGTTAGTAGTCGTAACAGGAGGCTGCGGAACTAAAGAGTCAGGGCTGGATATCCGGCCGATGGAGAGGCCGGATAATCCGGCCTGGGAGTACTTGTATCAGCTTCATCAGGATGCCTAGGGCTTGCTTGAACTAGCGAGGGGCCGGATAATCCGGGGCTTGCCGGAAAATCCGGCCTGGAGCTTGCATTGATATCTTCACCACCAGAAGCAAAATGGTCAGCTGGAGCGGGGTGGTCGGATAATCCGGTGTCACCAGATAATCTAGCCTGGAGTTTTTTGGAGCAGCTTGACCTTCAGTAGTTGATGGAGATGGTACAAAATTTGCTCCCGTGGTGTGAACTTGTTGGGCATGTGTAGATGAGGGCTCTTCATGGGAAGAGCATTGTCCTTCCCAATCCGCCACAAGGGGTTCCTAAATGGGGTAGAAAAATCCCACGCCCATTCTTCTTATGGAATCTTGGGTATTTAAACATCTGCATCACAAACACCAACTTGCTCCGCACGAGAACCATCATTTTCCTCGAACACCACACTACAAGATTCTACAACAGTTCCGGAGAGCTTATTGTAGACTCTATAAGTGTGGGATTCGGCACCATAACCAACAAAAATACCTTCTAGATCCTTAGATTCAAACTTAGATAAACGAACTCCCTTAATAAGAAAGAAACACTTACACCCGAATACCCGAAAGTATGAGATATTTGGCTTGTTACCGGTAAGTATTTCATACGGAGTCTTGTCTAAGATCTTGCGGAGGTATAATCGGTTGGATGAATGACAAGCAGTAGAGATTGCTTTAGCCCAGAAGTTATATGGAGATTTAAATTCGGCTAACATTGATCTTGCCATATCCATTAGAGTTCGATTCTTCCTCTCGGCTACACCATTTTGTTGAGGGGTGTACGCAGCGAAATATTAATGTCTTATCCCCTCTTCACTTAGGAACTCATTTAAGGTGTAGTTCTTGAACTCAGAGCCGTTGTCACTTCTTATAGCCAAAATGGGGACATTGTGTTGGCGTTGAACCTCGTTGGCAAAGTCGATGACTATTTGTTGAGTTTCACTCTTCAACTTGAAGAAATAAACCCAAGTGTATCTTGAGTAATCATCAACAATCACAAGACAATACTTCTTCCCACCGAGGCTTGCATGAGATGGAGGTCCGAAGAGGTCCACATGAAGGAGCTCTAAGATCCTTTTTGACGAGATAATAGTTTTCCTTCGACGAGGAGAATCATGCATTTTCCCTTTAACACACGCCCTGCAAACACGATCTTTGGCAAAGGAGACATTTTCTTTTAGTCCAAGGATGTGGCCACCCTTGTGGAGACTTTGCAAAGTTCTCATATTGACATGGGCTAGTCAGCGATGCCATAGCCAACCCGCGTCAGCCTTTCCGAAAAGACACATCGGGCCTGTAGTGGTTTTCCCCGAAAAGTCCACCACGTACAGGTCATTTTCGACGTATCCCACGAAAGCGACTTTTAGAGACTTGGTCCACAAGAGTACCACCAAATCTGCATCAGTATAAACTACAAAGCCCATCTTACCAAGGGCGCGAACTGAAAGTAAATTGTACCCGAGGGTCTCAACAAGCATGACATCCACAAGAGAGATATCGTGAGCCACCACAACTTTGGCGAGACCCAATACCCCAGATTTTGACTTGTCACCATAGGAGACGGTTATGTGATCAAGGTTTGGCTGCATCTCCGTGATGATCTCCTTGCTTCCGGTCATATGAATCGTGCTACCGCTATCGAGTACCCATTTAGAACCACCGGAAGCATAACCCTCCAAGAAAATTACTTCTTGGTTTTAGGTACCCATTTTTCAATGGGTCCTCTCATGTTAGTAACAAGGGTCTTGGGAACCCAAATGGACCAAGGAATGTAACAATCATAAGGGCCTACATAACTAGCATAAACATCACCATAATAATCGCAATATAGTTCAAAGTTAGGATTGTTGACCCCTGCAAAACCATCATAATTAGTCTTGTCATTGGTAATGTTGCTAGTCTTTGGTTGAGCAGTCTTGCTCTTCTTCTTCTTCTTCTTGTTGTTTTTCTTGTTCTTTGACTTGGGGATGTACCCAAGACCTTCTTTACTTTTGTTTGTCCTTTGCTTGGTCAGTATCTCATCAATAACTTCTTTACCTTTGTGTTGAGAACTTCTTGCAAGGTCTTCTTTTCTAGAGGATGAAGTGGAGGTACTTGGCACATTTTACCGTTTCAATTGAATTTGGAGCTGGTCATGAGACTCATTTAAAGTAGAATGATCACTCTTCAATGCCTTGTGAGCACTTTCAATATTATCAAACTTCTCCAAAAGTCTAGCATGAACAGCCCCAAAGTCAATCTTTTCTTTCTTTAGTTTCTTTACCTTGGCAAGAGCATGGTCACGTTCTTTGATGAGCTGAGCCACAGCTTCTTCCTGTGACTCCTCAATGGATTCGAGTCTCTCTTCCAAAGCTACTCGAGCTTCCTCTTCATCTTCCAAGGCATTCTTCAAAGAAGCTATCTCCAAGGCATCTTCTCTTTCAATTCTACCCTTTTCTTCAAGAAGATCTTCGGCTTGAGCAAGTTGACTCATAAGAGCATCAAAATGGAGTTTGGGCTCACCTTGCAGGTTAGTGAAAAAAGTATCCAAAGCAATAACTTCTTCTTTCATTTTAAGACTGTCATGATCATCCATATCCAAAATTATGTTAGTCTTAGAAAATGAAGAGCTAGAAGTTGATACCTCGGACCCTCTTGCCATTAGGCAAGTGGCGTTGTTGTTGATGACGTTCTCATTTGGCAAGTCGAAGAGAGATGAAGGAGTCGATGTGGTGGCTATAGAAGCCACCTCGCGGGAACTATCATCATCCTCTTCATCTTCACTCGCAGAGGAGTATTCTTCTTGAGCAACTAAGACGATCTTGGGTTGCTTCTTGAAGGGGCCATTCTTCTTAATAAATGGCTTCTTCTTAGGTGCTTTAGATTTCTCTTTAAGAATGAGCCTGCCACCATTGTCTTCTCTATTTTGATACGGACACTCGGCTACAAAGTGCATTCTATCTCCACAATTGTAGCAAGTTCTCAATCTTGGACCACTTTCTCTTCTTCCATTTGACCCGTTCTTGCGCTCAAGTTCTGACTTGGCTTTGACAGGGTCCTTCCAAAAGTTCCTTGCATAAAACGCCATGTACTCACCATGAGCATGTTTGACTTCATCGGGGCAGTCCATGGAGGCCCCCTCAAAAGCTCTTTCATCTTCCTCTTGGTCAGCAACATTGGCTTTGAGAGCCACATTGACACCCTTTTGCATTCCAATGGCCCGAGCACGGGCATCTTTAGCATTTTTTGCCGCCACTTTGAATGACGCCATTTCTTGCATGACTTCATTGTATGTCATTTGATGGTAGTTATGTCTACCTTGCAGGCTCTTTAAGTCCGTTGGCTCGAAAGGCATTAAGGCACTCACATATTTCCTTTTTATCCATGCATCATCAATGTGAGTGGCCCCATGCTTTCTAAATGTTGTTGTGATGCCCTTGAGTCTTCTATACATGGCCTCATGGTTTTCACCATCCAACATGTAGAATCCCTCAGCTTCATTACTAAGGGCATCATACCTGTTCCTTCTCATGCTTTCATTCCCAATAAAGAGACCTATAAGAGCATCCCAAGCTTCTTTAGCTGTGTTGAGATGTTCAATGTGTGGATGTCCTTGGGACCCACACCCAGCTTTATCATGTGGAGATCGGTGGCATTCAACTGGCTGTCCACAACTTCTCTTCTTGTTAGGTTGGTTTGATCTCCAATATGAAGACCCTCTTCAATAATCCTCCAAAGTTCAATAGAGGAGCTGAAAACATGAGATTTCATTAAGAATTGCCATTGATTGAAAGAGGATGCAGTGAGCTTGGGTGGATCACCCCTATTGTTTATATGAGGATGAGGGATAGGTGGGTCGGGGTAATATACGTGGCGAACCTCACTATATTCCTCCTTACCACTTCCCTTCTTGGAGGTGGAACCATTAAGTTTTTCACCTTCCACATCATCATCCTTGGATCTGGTGTTACCCTTTTCTTTAGATGATGGTGTGGCAGCCTTAGAGGAGGATGGAGATGGGGTTATGGATGATGTGAGGCGAGCAATCATTTGATTCATCTCCTCCATCTTGGCCTCAAAAGATTTCAACAAGGTTGTTTCCAACGTCTTGAGATCATCCATTGTGACCTTATCCACATCCTCATTCCCATCACCCTTGGTACCCAAACTACTCTTAGGCGGTTAAGCCCGAATTAAGAGTCGGGGCTCTGATACCAATTGAAATGGATCGTATGGGCACCTAGAGGGGGGTGAATAGGTGCTACACCAAATTTTAATACTTTTTCAATTTTAGGCTTAGCACAAAGGGTAAATTCTCTAGATAAGCTATTAGGTGGAATTTCCCTATATGCAACCCTATCTACTAGCAAGTAAAGAGCGAGTGGAAGAGGAACGGGTAAACTGTAGTGAAGCACGCGGAGACACAGGATTTGTTTGACCGCAATTCTTTCCTTGTTAAGGGAAGTACGTCTGCGTTGGAGGGGTGGGCGGTATTAAGACCACCACGCCACAATAGGCCTCACCCTGTTCTCCGATGGATCCCGCCACCAAAGGCCTGATCCACCTTTCCACTATAGGTACCCTTTGAGGCGGGCACCGGCGCCTTTACACAACTAGCGGGGCAACAACTCCAGAAACAACTTGGAGGCTCCCGAAATGAAGACAAGCTTCCACAAAAACAAAGTTATCAAATACAATGAACAAGATCTAGGTATTAACAAGAATACTAGATCAGGGATTTCTCCAAGTGAATGGAGAGGAGTTGAAGCGCTTGATTCATGACGATGATGATGAACTTCTCCTCCTTCAATTCCCCAAAGATCAAGACCTTCGGGTGGTTGAAGTGGGAGATCGAGAATGAGAGATCTTGCACAATGTCTGGTCAATTTCGAATGAATCAAGAATTCTGATCGTTGGGGAAGAAGGGGTATTTATACCCCCCTTCAGAAACCAGCTGTTGGACACCTTGGGGGCCGGATTATCCGGCCCAAGAGAGGGCCGGATTATCCGGCCTGGGGAAAACACCGCCCAGACTCGAAATATCTGGCAGATAATCCGCCCCTATCAGAGCGTCGTGCCGAGCTTACCCTTGATCAACTTCTGGGGGCCAGATTATCCGGTCCTAAGTGAAGGCCGGATTATCTGGCCTGGGGAGGAAAGACCATCCCAGTTTGGATTTTTCGGGAGAAAATCCGATCGGATACCGAGCGACGCGCCTTGGCTCCCTTTGCTCATAAACTGGGGGCTGGATTATCCGGCCCATGCGACAGCCGGATTATCCGGCCTGGGGAGGAAAAACCGCCCCAGTTCGAATTTTCCGGGATAAAATCCGACCGGATACCGAGCGACATGCCTTGGCTCCCTTTGCAATGAGGTAGGCCGGATTATTCGGCCCTTGGTGGGGCGGATAATTCGGCCCCCCTCAAAGCTTCCTGCACACTTAGCGCACATGAATAATCTCCACAATATTGTTATCTAACACGCAAAACATAGGAAAACATGAAATGTTCTTTCAGCAGCACCGCCGCCACCGAAGGGGAGATTTGGGGGACAGAAAGTCTCTGTTCAGGCACCTTGCCGAGACGAGGAAGTGCCCCCGGAGCCATCTCCATCGATCTCCACCACCATCTCCATCGCTGTTGCTGATTCCCATGATGAGGAGGGAGTAGTTCTCTCTCGAGGCTAAGGGTTCTACCGGTAGCTATGTGTTCATCTCTCTCTCTATGCATGATCATATTGTGATCATGAGCTTTGTAATCAAGTAGATCTAGCTTGCTACTCAAGTGCTTTAATAGATCTCTGATCTCCCCATGTGTGTGAAGTTGACAGTGTGCACACCATGGTGGCACTTAGGCTAGAGATTGCAAATACTTGTTATGAGTTATATTTGGAGTTGGATGTCTTTATGAAATTGTGGTGTTTGTTGGACTCATCTAGTACTCAAGGTGATAGTGTGGGGTTATCTAGATGGGAAAGATGAACTTTGAGGTGTGCTGTTATAGCCCTACCATGGATTAGAGTGTCCAACTGGAGAGTAGTTCAGCGTAGTATCATAAAGAGAAGATATTTATATGAGAGTGTTCACTAGTGAAAGTATGATCCCTAGGCCTTATTTCTAAGCATTGAAACTTCGTTTGCAACTAGATCTGTTACATGTTTGCTTGCTTCCATCTTTATTTCAGTTTGCCTTTAGTCTGTTCCACGCCATCAAGCTATTTTCTATCACCGTTACCACTTATAATTATTCATACCACTTGTATTTCACTATCTCTTCGCCGAACTAGTGCACCTATACACCTGACAAGTGTATTGGGTGTGTTGGGGACACAAGAGACTTCTTGTATCTTGATTGCAGGGTTGCTTGAGAGGGAATACCTTTGACCACTTCCTCCCAGAGTTCGATAAACCTTGGGTGATCCACTTAAGGGAAAACTTGCTGCTGTTCTACAAACCTCTGCACTTGGAGGCCCAACAACTGTCTACAAGAACAGAAGTGCGTAGACATCAAGCTATTTTCTGGTGCCGTTGTCAGGGAGCATAGCTTTATTTCTTAAGTTTACTTGGAATCACTATTGTTCAAGCTTAGTTTACTTCTGCCTTGTTTACTTGTTTCTTTATCAAAAATACAAAAAGTTAGTTCCTACTCTAGTCGTTATTTTCGTTGGTTTGTTATTGTCTTGCTTTATCATGCGTGCTGTCAATGGTTGGTTTCTTTGAAAATGAATCTTATTTGCAAGGTGGGTTCACGGAAGATCAAAAATACTATTATAAGGAACACCGCTTGTCACAAAAAGGGAAACACTTATGGGAACAAATTGATAAAATGTATACCATTGCTAGAAACGTGTGCTCTACTTATTGTTGGAGATATGCCCAAGAGGCAATAATAAAAGTGATTATTATTATATCTTTGTGTTTATGATGAATGTTTACATCCCATGCTATAACTGTATTATAAGGAAACACTAATACATGTGTGTTTTGTAAACATAAGAGATTCCCTAGTAAGCCTCTTGTTGAACTAGCTTGTTGATTAATTGATGATCATGGTTTCCTGATCATGGACATTAGGATGTAATTAATAACAAGGTTATGTCATTAGGAGAATGATGTGATGGACACACACCCATAGTAATCGTAGCATAAGATCAAGTCATTAAGTTCGTATTGCTGTAAGATTTTAAATGCATAGTAACCTAATCCTTCGACCATGAGGTTGTGTTAATCACCATCACCGGATGGGTACTTTGATGACATCAAACACCGCTTCGTAACTAGGTGGTCATAAAGGTGTCATTGGGTATTCTGAAAGTATGCGTTGAAGCGCATGGACCAAGATTAGGATTTGTCCATCCATATGACGGATAGATATGCTCTGGGCCCTCTCGGTGGAATGTCATCTAGTTAGCTTGCAAGCATGTGACTAGGTCACAAGGGATGACATATCACGGAACGAGTAAAGAGTACTTATCAGTAACGAGGTAGAACTAGGTATGGAGATACCGACGATCAAACCTCGGATAAGTATAGTATCACGTGACAAAGGGAATTGGTTTCGTATGTAAATGGTTCAATCGATCGCGAAGTCATCGTTGAGTATGTGGGAGCCATTATGGATCTCCAGGTCCTGCTGATGGTTATTGATAGGAGATGTGTCTCTGTCATGTCTACATATTCACGAACCGTAGGGTGACACACTTAAGGTTCGAAGTTGTTTTAAGTAGATATGGAATGTGCGTTGGAGACCGAATGTTGTTCGGAGTCTCGGATTGGATTCGGGACATCACGAGGAGATCCGGAATGGTCCGGAGAATAAGATTCATATATAGGGGATCATTTTCTAAGTTAGGAAATGTTCCGGAGTGTTTGTATGAGGATTCTAGAAGGTTTCGGAATGTTCCGGAAGGTTCTAGAAGATATCTTGGAGTTTGCTTGAAAATCAAGATAGGGATCAAGGAGTCCTGGTGGGTCAAGACAAGGAGTCGTGGGGGAGGAGGACTCCTCCCCCCACTGTCCAATCCGCCGGCCTAGAGGAGGGGAGTCCTACAAGGACTCCCCCTCCCCAAGGCGCCCTCCCCCCTTAAATAGAAGGGCAGGGGCGCCCCCTCCTCCCCTGCTCTCATAACTCCAATCTCTGCCGCCTCTCTCCTCCACCTTTCTTTTGCACAGGCATAGGCGAAGCCCTGCAGAATTCTCTACTCCACCACCACCACGCCGTCGTGCTGCTGGGATTCCGTGGAGAAGATCTACTACCTCCGCTGCTCGCTGGAACGGGGAGAGGAAGGTCTGCTTCGACTCCGCACATGTGATCGACTACGGAAGCACTGCCGAAACGCGGCGCCGGAAGGATCGTCCACTTGACCGACTGCAGAAGCGCTGCCGAAACGCGACGCCGGAAGGATCGTCCACACGATCTTGAGATCGGCAAGTGATCGACTACATCAACCACGAGATCTAATCTCGTTAACGCTTTCGGATCTACGAGGGTTAGTTCCTATCTATCTCGTTGCACATGTCTAATAGATTAGATCTTGGCTTTTATCTAGATTAGATCTGGGTTTTGTTCGTTCTTGCGGTAGAAATTTTTTGTTTTCCATGCTACGAACCCATCACTTATAATGTTACTTATTGCTTTGATAAATCTTGTTGCTGTAAGAGGTATAAACACCTCCCTTTTCAATGTGAGTATAATGATAATGTTACCATATCTTCTTATGTTAAGGGAAATTATGAGTTTTATGATGTGGAAAAAATTGAGGAATTTATTGCTTCGAAGAGTGCATTTGAACTTGCTAGTTTGCTCGAAAATATTGATGATTCACCTTATAAATATGAGGTTTATGATATACTTAGATTTTGCTTTGATAATTACAAGGAAGAAAATGGGTATATTCTTGAATATATTAATAGATGCTTTCCACAAATGGAAGAGACTAATGCCTTGCAGGATCCTATGGAAGAAGAAATTGATGAACCTGAAAGCTCATTAGATGAAAAAGAGGAGGAGAGTGATGAACAAAAGGAGGAAGAATGGATTAGCTACCCATGCCTACCTTCTAATGAGAGTAACTCTTTATCCCTTACATTATTTGATTGTCCCCCATGCTTACCAAAGGAGGATGAATGTTATGATCATGTTATCTGTGATAATCCTTTATTTGTGCCTAACTTCGAGATGCATAGTACTAAAGAGTTTTGCTTAGAAATTGTTTATGATAAAGCTCTAGATGGTGGTCCTATATTGAATGATCAGTCATCTTGTTATAGAATTGTTAAAAGTGGGTTTGAAGGTTTTAATCCCACTATTTTGGAGCTTGATAAAAATTATATTTTTGTAGAACATGAAAATCATGCTTTATGTGATAGTTATATTGTTGAGTTTATTCATGAGGCTACTGAAAATTATTATGAGAGAGGAAAATATGGTTGTAGAAGTTTTCATGATATTGAAACGCCTCTCTATGTGCTGAAAGTTTTGAAGTTACTCTTGTTTTATCTTCCTATGCATGTCACTTTGTTTCTTGCAAATTTATTTGCATACAAGATTCCTATGCATAGGAAGTGGGTTAGACTTAAATATGTTTTGAATTTGCTTCTTGATGCTCTCTTTTACTTCATTTCATATTTCTTATGTGAGCATCTTCCCAAACTATCTTGCCTAACTTAAAGGCGTTAAAGAAAAGTACTTATTGGGAGATAAGACAAAAGTTTTAGATGAGTCTTGGAAGTTATTACTTCAATAATAACCGCTCCTTATCCTTTTTATTTGCTTTTTGTGCCAAGAGTAACCTCTAATGAGGGAGAAGTAATGATTGGGAAAGTTGCTCTCCCGAAACAGATTTTTGTGCTTCACCGTAAAAATTCGTGTAAAATCTCTGTACGTCTTTTTGAGGCGTGAAATTTTGTGCGTCTTCCCCAGGTTGTTATCTAACTTTCGTTAGTTCAACACTTTTCGATTTGAGCAACAGAAGATCTTCGAAAAAAATCGTCTTTACCTGCTGATCTGTTTTGACAGATTTCTGCCATTTTCTGCATTTGCTTCTTGTTGGTTCCTTTTTGAGTTCTTTTGGGGAAGTGAGCTTTTTGAGGAAAGTGCTACAGTAGCTTGTGTTTTAATGGAAGTTTTATTGGTGTTAGAACTGAACCTAAAGACCTATTATCTTGCGTGCACTAATGTTGCTAATAAAGATTGTGTGATGTTTTGTATGAAGGAAAATTTTCAGGTGTATGGAAGGCATGAGTAATAAGATGAAGGATGGAATAAAGCTCAAGCTTGGGGATGCCACGCGTGTCACCCCAAGAAATATCCAAGAAGTACAAGTGTCAAAGCTTGGGATACCCAATGCACCCCCTTCTTCATCAATAAAAATCCCAGGTTTCTTCCAAACGCTTCATTTTATTGTTTCATGCACAATTGTGTTGTTCTTGGTGCGTCTTCTTTTTCGTTTTTGTTTTAGTTTTTCGTTTGCTTGGTTTTCTTAGTTTGCTGAATAAGTTGGTTGGACCCCCCTCTTTCATGCATTGGTTTTCAAATAGTTTGGTTTGGATTGGAAAAGAGTAGGAAAGTTCATGCTTAAGTGGTAAAGAGAGCTTGTTTTTGAATGTGGCCTATGTTTTTTCATGCCATGCTTGATTTTGTTTTCGATTTATGCTTAGTATTATTTGCTGTAGCATGAATTGTTATAAACAATTGAGATTTCTTAATGTGCCTTGGAAGAATCATGCGTTGTTTTAGCATATTAAAGCATAGTCAGGCCCGGCCCAAGGGGGGGTGCGGGAGGGGCAGCCGCCCCGGGCCCAAATTTTTCAGGGGCCCCCCGCAGATATGTTTCTACATAGCCCAAGCCGAATACTTGTGTCCATCCAGGAAAAAAATTGGCACCTGCTCGTATCCGGTCTGGACTCAGGACTCTAGGGAGATATCGATCTCCCATCCCATCGCGATCGCCAATCCCAACACCAATCGCCACTTCGCCTCGCTAGACGCGGACGCGGGAGTGCGGGACGCTGCAAACCGCCATCGGCCCATCGCCCATCGCCACGCCATCGCCCATCGCATTGCCAGACGCCACCGCCATCGCCCATCGCAATCGCCAGACTCCAATCGCCCATCGCCATCGGTCCATCACCAGATGCGTCTGCCAGACGCCAATCGGGAATCGCCAATCGCCCATCGCCATCGCCCATCTCCATTATTGTCTCATTGTTTGGACAGTTCCTCTTCCTCACTTACTCTACACAGCAGGTAGCCTTATTTCTCTAATTCTCCGTGTAGTCTATGCCCTAGTTTACTAATGTAATTTTAATTAGTAATTATCTATTTATTTTCAGCGTGGTTATGGCACCTAAGAAGGGTTTTATGCCACCAGAGAAATGTCCATCTGGTAGTGCGAAAAGGAAACGAAGAAGAGAAACAAATGCGTTGATACAATCACAAAAAGGAGCTCTTGACAAATTTTTGAAGAATAACACGAGCACTTCAAACAACCCAGACGAGTTGGCGTTGGTTCTTATGGAGGCGCAAACTAAGGATGATCTGGAAGAAGAAAACATTGACATCAACATGGATGATAACAATGTGAGTGATTCTAAGCACGCATTTAATTCATCTCCTACACAACCTGCTAATGTTGACGCGGAACCGATTAGTGTGGATATTTATGACCCGGCAAATTGGGCTAGTCTTGATAACAAAGCAAGGGACACATTAGTGGAGAAGGGTCCTATCAGAGAAGAAAATATTCAGTTTCCATTAGATCGCAAATTATGACATTTTTCTTATGCCCATTACTCTAGAAAAAAGAGCAATGGAGAGGTACGCAATCGCAAATGGTTAGTATATTCGAAACACGTTGACATAGTGTTTTGTTTTTGCTGTAAGTTGTTCAATCCTCTCAAGTGCAAGAGTGCACTAGGGCATGATGGGTTTAGAGATTGGAAACACATCACAGAGAGGTTGCAAGAACATGAAGCTAGTGTAGAGCATATTACAGACATGAACTCTTGGAGTGAGTTGAGAACTAGATTGAGCAAACATGAGACAATAGATAAAGATATACAACACCAGATCACAAAGGAGAAGGAGCGCATAAGGCTAGTTTTGTTAAGAATAATTGCTATTGTGAAATATCTTGGTAAACGCAATTTGGCATTTAGAGGATCTAGTGAGCAACTTTACAATGATCTTAATGGTAATTTCTTAGCTTGTGTTGAGATGGTTGCCGAGTTTGACTTGGTAATGCAAGAACATATCAGACGCATTCAGAACAAAGAGATTCATCATCATTATCTTAGCCATAAAATTCAGAATGAGTTGATTTTTCTCATGGGTTCTAGCATTACAAGTTCTGTTATCAAGATTTTTAATGAGGCGAAATATTCCTCAGTTATTCTTGATTGTACTCCAGATGTCAGTCACCAAGAACAAATGAGTTTATTAGTTCGATGTGTTCATATTATTGATGGCAGCATTAAAATTTAGGAATTCTTTCTTGGTTTCTTGGTGGTGCATGACACATCTGGTGAAGGTCTTTTTGATGTATTGGTTGAATCCATCAAGTCCCATGGTTTTAATATTGATGACATTAGAGGTCAGGGTTATGATAATGGTTATAATATGAAAGGTAAAAACAAAGGGGTGCAAAGTCGATTGCTAAAAATAAACCAAAGAGCTTTATACATGCCATGTGCTTGTCATAGTCTTAATCTCACTTTGTGTGATATGGCTAAATCTTGTGGTAAAGCGCTTTCCTTTTTTGGAATTATGCAACGGATATATGTTCTATTTGCTGGTCTACCAAACGATGGAGTTGTTTGCTTCGCCATGTGGAAGGTTTTACTGTGAAATCTTTGTCCAATACTCGTTGGGAGAGTAGGATCAAAAGTGTCAAGGCAATTAGAAATCAACCATGTCAACTGAGGTCAGCTTTGTATGAGTTGAGTGAAGATCGTGAAAATGAACCCAAAGATAGAACAAATGCAAAAAATAATTTGAAGTACTTGGCAGCTTTGAGTTCATATTTGGTATGGTTATTTGGCATGAAATTTTATTTGCTGTAAATGGAGTGAGCAAGAAGTTGCAATCTCCATCCATGTGTATTGACTCTACCTTACAGCAAATTGAAGGTATACGTACTTACTTTCTAAATTTCAGAAATGATGGGTTTGCTTCTTGTTTGATCATTGCGAAGGAAATTGCATCTGAAATGGGCGTAGAGCCATCACTGCCAGTAAAGCGTAAATCTCAGAGGAAGAAGCACTTTGATGAAATTGACTATGATGAAGCAATCTTGCAAGCTGAGGATGCTTTTAAAGTTAATTACTTTCTAGTCATGGTTTATATGGCAATCACATCACTGAAAAGTAGGTTTGAAGAACTCCAATCCTTCCAAAGCATATTTGGGTTTTTAATGAGTTCGGTAGCATTGAAGTCATTGGATGGTTCTCATATAAAAGATCGTTGCACTAAACTTGCGCACACTTTATCTCTAGAAAGTGGTGCATGTGATGTTGAGTTAAACGATCTAATTTCTGAGTTAGGTGTTCTCCGGTATGCTTTGCCAAATAAATCAATGACTGGTTTGGAAATTTTTGAGTATGTCAGAGAAGCCGATTGCTATCCTAATATTTATATTGCTTATCGGATCTTATTTACTCTGCCTGTGACTGTGGCATCGGCTGAAAGGAGCTTTTCAAAGTTGAAATTGTTGAAGAACCATCTAAGGTCTACAATGTCGCAAGAGAGGTTACATGGTTTGGCTACTATATGCATCGAGAAGAAATTATTAGATGAGATTGATATTGATATCATCATCAATGACTTCGCATCTAGAAGTGTGAGAAGAAATTTCTGAGGTAATATGTAATTGCACTATTGGAGCAGCAAGTTTTAGACGCACTCTTTTCCTTACCAGGGTACCTAAGGGGACTAGAAGGTTTTTAATGAGGCGGCTTGCTTGCTCAAAATATTTGATATAAATATTGAAATATGAGACTCTCTAAATTTTTTATTTATAGCATGTATGGTTTACATTATTTAAAAGTTGTATAACGGGGCCCAAAATTTTAGTTTCGCCCGGGCCCCTAAAATCTCAGGACCGAGCCTGAGCATAGTATTGTGGTATTCTCCTTTGATGCTTTATTTGGGTTGACTTGGCACATGCTCACACCATGTTATAACTATCCCAAGCACCATAGCCTTTATGATCCTTTAGTTTTCAACTTGTAGTATTACTTTATGCTTTGATTAATGATGTTTTGTCGCTCTGCATGATTATGGCCATTATTGTTCTCTTAGTTGGTCGCTCCAAGTCTTTTGCTAGCCTCTGTAACCAAGTATGAGTTCCACTCATGCATCCAACTTCCTAGTCCAAGTTATTCCAAAGAGTCCACCATACCTACCTACTAGCATATGCTATTCCAAGTATATTCATGTTTTTGTTTACCTTCCAAATTAAACTTGTTATGAGAAAACTAGTGATTGAAGCTCTCACGAACTTGATAGCACACTTTACTTTTATTGCCCTTAATAAACTTGAACCATTGTGTCGTCTATCTTGTATATGCTTGTACTTATTTGTTGGGGATTAGCAGAACCATGCTATCATGGGGAACGCTTTCAACATTGCACGGGTACTTTGTACCTAGTTGATATCATGTTCTTTTGTCTATGGATGTCGTCGGTGTGAAATGAAAGGGGAGCTTGTAAGTCCATGGAGTTATGTATATGTGCTAGAGAAACGCCTGGGCCGCTGGTCTAATCCATGCTGACATGGTGGAAACCTGTAGCGTAACCATAATGAGCTGTCTATGAAGCATTCTCCTTATAAAAAAGAGTCCTATATTGAGAAAAAAAAGAGAAAAGAAAAAAAAGATACTATGAAAAGAGGAAAGAGAGAAAAAAGCACCATATTCCCATGGTAAATAAGAAGATTGCTGAGATTCTCGTTGTCTGCTTGCCTTGTCATTTTGATATGGGCATTCTTCCATATCATCGAGCAAGGGGTACCCCGTTGGCGGTTCTCTATGATACACATGTACTTACGATGACAAGAACTTACTGGTAACTAAACTTGAGTAGCATGAGGAGCGGCCCTCATATTCAAGGGACATGAGATTTCTAACTTATACTCCGTCAAGCATATACACCATAGTTTGTTCACTATAACCTTAATCACTTCAATATGCTTATGATAGGGGCAATGAGAGCTGAAAGCTATTAAGTACCATAATTTTTGGAAGCTCTTTATGAGACTTGAATCCCTACTTCCTTCTATGAAGGCCCTTCTTCCACTTATATATTGAGTCTCCACCTTCTATCTTTATGCACCTACTTTGAGAGCATAGTGGCCATTCTTAGTTCTATGTGCATTGTCCCAAGACTTGTTGATTGATGCATAGCTTTGATATTGCTTGTTTTAAACTATTTGTATGTAGTCACTCTTATAAACTTTGAAGGTGTTCTATGCATTTATGTTTGCTACTCTATGAGGGACAAGCTGAATGCCACTATTCTATGTTTTCTTTATGTGAAACAAACAAACGTCTTGCAAAGCATTGTTATTCATGAATCTTTTGTTTGTGCCTTTTCATGTTGCAACCTAGTTTCTTTGTCTTATGGCTAGAACTTTGTCTTTCAAGTTATGATTGAAGTACTATGATCCCAGCTTTCAATGTTTTACAAATACTTTGATCAAGTTTATGATAGTGCATGTCACGTCAAAAATTATTCTTTCTTTTTATCACTTACCTACTCAAGGACAAGCAGGAGTTAAGCTTGGGGATGTTGATACATTGCAAATGTATCTATAATTTTTGATGTTCCATGCTTGGTTTTATCTACTTTCTTATGTTTTTCCACACTTTGGAGTACTTTTCATATGATTTCTTGGACTAACCAATTAACAAGAGCCACAGTGCCAACTGCCTGTTTTCTGCTGTTTTTGGTTCCAGAAAGTCAAAAAATGAATATTCTCGGAATTGGACGGGACAAAAGCCAAAGTTATTATTTTACTAGGGGACACTTGGAGACAGAATACGAGACGGAGAAGGGCCAGAGGGTGGCCACACCACCTGGTGGCGCGGGCCAGGCCAGGCCGTGCCAGGGGGTGGTGTGGGCCCCTCCGGAACCCTGATGTCTATGCACTTCTATTCTTGTAGAGAGTTGTTGGGCCTCCAAGTGCAGAGGTTTGTAGAACAGCAGCAAGTTTTCCCTTAAGTGGATCACCCAAGGTTTATCAAACTCAGGGAGGAAGTGGTCAAAGGTATTCCCTCTCAAGCAATCCTGCAATCAAGATACAAGAAGTCTCTTGTGTCCCCAACACACCCAATACAGTTGTCAGGTGTATAGGTGCACTAGTTCGGCGAAGAGATAGTGAAATACAAGTGGTATAGATAATTATAAGTGGTAGCGGTGATAGAAAATAGCTTGATGGCGTGGAAGAGACTAAAGGGAAACTGAAATAAAGATGGAAGCAAGCAAACATGTAACATATCTAGCTGCAAACAAAGTTTCAATGCTTACAAACAAGGCCTAGGGATCATACTTTCGCTAGTGAACAATCTCATATAAATATCTTACCTTTATGATACTACTCTTAACTACTCTCCGGTTGGACACTCTAATCGTTGGTAGGGCTATAACAGCACACCTCAAGTTCATCTTTCCGATCTAGAAAACCCCACACTGTCACCTTGAGTACTAGATGAGTCCAATAAACACCACAATTTCATAAAGATATCCAACTCCAAATATAACTCATAACAAGTTTTTGTAATCTCTAGCCTAAGTGCCACCATGGTGAGCACGCTGTCACTTTCACACACATGGGGAGAGCAGAGATTCATTAAAGCACTTGAGTAGCAAGGTCGATCTACTTGATTACAAAGCTCATGATCACAATATGATCATGCATAGAGAGAGATGAACACATAGCTAACGGTAGAACCCTTAGCCTCGAGAGAGAACTACTCCCTCCTCATCATGGGAATCAGCAATGGTGATGGAGATGGCGGTGAAGATCGATGGAGATGGCTCCGGGGGCACTTCCCCGTCCCGGCAGGGTGCCGGAACATAGACTTTCTGTCCCCCGAATCTCCTTTTCGGTGGCGGCGGCGTGATACATTGCAAACGTATCTATAATTTTTGATGTTCCATGCTTGATTTTATCTACTTTCTTGTGATTGTCCACACTTTAGAGTACTTTTTATATTATTTCTTGGACTTACCCATTAACAAGTGCCACAGTGCTAGTTGCCTGTTTTCTGCTGTTTTTGGTTCCAGGAAAGTCAGAAAATCAATATTCTCGGAATTGAACCGGACAAAAGCCAAAGTTGATATTTTCTCGGAAGACTCACGGAGCCAGAAGGAGAGTCGGAGAGGGGCCACAGGGTGGCCACACCACCCCATGGCGCGGGTCCCCCCAGGCCGCGCTAGGGCATGGTGTGGGCCCCCTGGCCACCCACCGACCTTGCCCTTTGGCCTACAAGAAGCCTCCCAAGGTATAAACCCTAGATAGTCAATCAGAAATCCACGAAAAGTTCCGCTGCGCCACCGTCACCGAAGGGGAGATTCGGGGGACAGAAAGTCTCTATTCCGGCACCCTGCCGGGACGGGGAAGTGCCCCCGGAGCCATCTCCATCAACCTCCACCACCATCTCCATCACCATTGATGATTCCCATGATGAGGAGGGAGTAGTTCTCTCTCGAGGCTAAGGGTTTTACCGGTAGCTATGTGTTCATCTCTCTCTCTCTATGCGTGATCATATTGTGATCATGAGCTTGTAATCTATAGATCTATTCTACTACTCAAGTGCCTTAATGAATCTCTGCTCTCCCCATGTGTGTGAAAGTGACAGCGTGCTCACCATGGTGACACTTAGGCTAGAGATTACAAATACTTGTTATGAGTTATATTTGGAGTTGGATGTCTTTATGAAATTGTGGTGTTTGTTGGACTCATCTAGTACTCAAGGTGACAGTGTGGGGTTTTCTAGATGGGAAAGATGAACTTTGAGGTGTGCTGTTATAGCCCTACCGTTGATTAGAGTGTCCAATCGGAGAGTAGTCAAGAGTAGTATCATGAAGATAATAGATTTATATGAGAGTGTTCACTAGTGAAAGTATTATCCCTAGGCCTTGTTTCTAAGCATTGATACACTGTTTGCAATTAGATCTGTTATATGTTTGCTTGCTTCCATCTTTATTTCAGTTTGCCTTTAGTATTTTCCATGCCATCAAGCTATTTTCTCGCACCATTACCACTTATAATTATCCATACCACTTGTATTTTACTATCTCTTCGCCGAACTAGTGCACCTATACAGCTGACAAGTGTATTAGGTGTGTTGGGGACACAAGAGACTTCTTGTATCTTGATTGCAGGATTGCTTGAGAGTGAATACCTTTGACCACTTCCTCCCAGAGTTTGATAAACCTTGGGTGATCCACTTAAGGGAAAACTTGTTGCTGTTCTACAAACCTCGGCACTTGGAGGCCCAACAACTGTCTACAAGAATAGAAGTGCGTATACATCAAGCTATTTTCTGGCGCCGTTGCCGGGGAGGTAAGGTAAAAGGTACTCACATCCTCCGGTGTGAGTGCTCGAAGTTATTTCCTTTAGATTCTGCAATTTTGTCTTTTTGTTTCTTGTTTTCACTAGTTAGGCTTAATGGAAAACAACAACAAAATTAGAGAGCTTTATAGTATTTATCTTGAGTTAGGACATGAAGTGTTTGAAGAGAAAATTAAAAAACCTATGGAACTTTATTTGCATGCTAATAGCAATGTTGTTAGTATGAATTCTTTGGACACCATGATTTCTAATGCTACGGAAAAGTCTAAGCTTAGGGAAGCTATTTTTTATGAAAATGATCTTTTTAGTTCACCATCTTTGGAAGATAGCTATTCTATTGCTTATGATGATACAAAACCTCCAATATATGATGATTACGATGATGAATATGATATTTTTAGTCCACCTACTATTGAGGAGAAAATTAATGATTACAATATGCCTCCTATATTTGATGATTATGGTGATGAGAATAATGATAGCTATTTTGTTGAATTTGCTCCCACTACAATTAATATGAATGACTATGCTTATGTGGAGAGTAATAATTATTATATGCATGTGGCTCATTATAAGAATGTTTTATGTGATATTTATATTGTTGAGTTTATTCATGATGCTACTGAAAGTTATTATGAGAGAGGGAAACATGGTTTTATGCATCTCAATAATATTAAGTTTCCCCTCTTTATGTTGAAAGTCTTGAAGTTACACTTGTTTTGCTTAACTATGCTTCTTTCTTTGTGCTTTCATGAATTGTTTCTTTAAAAGATTCCTATGCATAGGAAGTGGGTTAGACTTAAATGTGCTTTGAATTTGCTTCTTGATGCTCTCTTTTACTTCAATTCATATTTCTTATGTGAGCATCTTCTCAAACTATCATGCCTAACTTAAAGGCGTTAAAGAAAAGTACTTATTGGGAGATAACCTAAAAGTTTTAGATGAGTCTTGGAAGCTATTACTTCTGTAATAACCGCTCCTTATCCTTTTTATTTGCTTTTTGTGCCAAGAGTAACATCTAATAAGAGAGAAGTAATGATTTGGAAAGTTGCTATCCCGAAACAGATTTCTGTGCTTCACTGTAAAAATTCGTGTAAAATCTCTGTATGTATTTTTGAGGCATGAAATTTTGTGCATATGCCCCAGGTTGTTATCTAACTTTCGTTAGTTCCAAACTTTTCGATTTGAGCAACAGAAGGTGTTCCAACAAATTCGTCTTTACCTGCTGGTCTGTTTTGACAGATTTCTGCCATTTTCTGCATTTGCTTCTTGTTGGTTCCTTTTTGACTTCTTTAGGGAAATTGAGCTTTTTGAGGGAAGTGCTATAGTAGCTAGTGTTCTAATGGAAGTTTATTTGGTGCTATAACTGAACCTTAAGACCTATTATCTTGAGTGCACTAATGTTGCTAATAAAGATTGTGTGAAGTTTTGAATGAAGGAAAAATTTCAGGTGTATGGAAGAAATGAGTAATGAGATGAAGGATGGACTAAAGCTCAAGCTTGGGGATGCCACGCGTGTCACCCCAAGAAATATCCAAGAAGTACAAGCATCAAAGCTTGGGGATGCCCAACACATCCCCCTCTTCATCAATAAAAATCCCAGGTTTCTTCCAAACGCTTCATTTTTATTGTTTCATGCACAGTTGTGTTGTTCTTGGAGCGTCTTCTTTTTCGTTTTCGTTTTCTTTGTTTGCTTATTTTTCTGAATAAATTGGTTGGACCCCCTCTTTCATGCATCTGTTTTCAAATAGTTTGGTTTGGATTGGAAAATAGTAGGAGAGTTCATGCTTAAGTGGTAAAGAGAGCTTGTTTTTGACTGTGGCCTATGCTTTGTCATGCCATGCTTGATATTGTTTTGGCTTTATGCTTAGTATTCTTTGCTGTAGCATGACTTGTTATAAACAATTGAGATTGCTTAATGTGCCTTGGATGAATCATGTGTTGTTTTAGCATATTAAAGCATAGTATTGTGGTATTCTCCTTTGATGCTTTATTTGGGTTGACTTGGCGCATGCTCACACCATGTTATGACTATCCAAAGTCACCATAAGCCTTTATGATCCTTTAGTTTTCAACTTGTAGTATCACTTTATGCTTTGGTCAATGATGTTTTGTCGCTCTGCATGATTATGGCCATTATTGCTCTCTTAGTTTGTCGCTCCTAGTCTTTTGCTAGCCTCCGCAACCAAGTATGAGTTCCACTCATGCATCCAACTCCCTAAACCAAGTTATTCCAGAGTCCACCATACCTACCTATTAGCTTATGGTATTCCAAGTATATTCATGTTTTTGTTTACCTTCCAAATTAAACTTGTTATGAGAAAACTAGTGATTAAAGCTCTCACGAACTTGATGGTACACTTTACTTTTCTTGCCTTTAATAAACTTGAACCATTGTGTCATCTACGTTGTATATGCTTGTACTTATTTGTTGGGGATTAGCAGAACCATGCTGTCACGGGGAACGCTTTCAACATTGCACTTGTACTTTGTAGCTAGTTGATATCATGCTCTTTTGTCTATGGATGTCGTCGGTGTGAAATGAAAGGGGAGCTTGTAGGTCCATGTAGTTATGTATATGTGGTAGAGAAACGCCTGGGCCGCTGGTATAATCCATGCTGACATGGTGGAAACCTGCAGGATAACCATAATGAGTTGTATATGAAGCATTCTTCTTATAAAAAAAGAGTCAGATATTGAGAAAAAAGAGAAAAAGAAAAGAGAAAAAAAGAGATTTATGAAAAGAGGAAAGAGAGAAAAAACACCATATTCCCATGGTAAATAAGAAGATTGCTGAGATGCTTGTTGTCTGCTTGCCTTGTCATTTTGATATGGGGATTCTTCCGTATCATCGGGCAAGGGGTACCCCGTTGGCGGTTCTCCATGATACACATGTGCTTACAATGACAAGAACTTACCGGTAACTAAACTTGAGTAGCATGAGGAGCGGCCCTCGTATTCAAGGGACATGAGATTTCTAACTTATACTTCGTCAAGCATATACAACATAGTTTGTTCACTTTAACCTTAATCACTTCAAGATGCTTATGATAGGGGAAATGAGAGCTGAAAGCTAATAAGTACCATAATTTTTGGAAGCTCTTTATGAAACTTGAATCCCTACTGCCTTCTATGAAGGCCTTTCTTCCACTTTCATATTGAGTCTCCACCTTCTACCTTTATGCACCTACTTTGAGAGTATAGTGGCCATTCTTAGTTCTATGTGCATTGTCCCAAGACTAGTTGATTGATGCATACCTTGATTATGCTTGTTTTAAACTATTTGTATCTAGTCACTCTTATGAACTTTGAAGGTGTCCTATGCATCTATGTTTGCTACTCTATGAGGGACAAGCTGAATACTATTATGCTATGTTTTATTTATGTGAAACAAACAAACGTCCTGCAAAGCATTGTTATCCATGAATCTTTTGTTTGTGCCTTTTCATGTTGCAACATAGTTTCTTTGTCTTATTGCTAGAACTTTGTCTTTCATGTTATGATTGAAGTACTATGATCCCAGCTTTGAATGTTTTACAAATACTTTGATCAAGTCTTTGATGGTGCATGTCACCTCAAAAATTATTCTTTCTTTCTATCACTTACCTACTCGAGGACGAGCATGAGTTAAGCTTGGGGATGTTGATACGTTGCAAACGTATCTATAATTTTTGATGTTCCATGCTTGGTTTTATCTACTTTCTTGTGTTTTGTCCACACTTTAGAGTACTTTTTATATGATTTCTTGGACTAACCTATTAACAAGTGCCACAGTGCCAGTTGCCTGTTTTCTGCTGTTTTTGGTTCCAGGAAAGTCAGAAAATCAATATTCTCGGAATTGGACCGGACAAAAGCCAAAGTTGATATTTTCTCGGAAGACTCACAGAGCCAGAAGGAGAGTCGGAGTGGGGCCACAGGGTGGCCACACCACCCCGTGGCGCGGGTCCCCCAGGCCGCGCCAGGGCATGGTGTGGGCCCCCTGGCCACCCACTGACCTTGCCCTCTGGCCTATAAGACGCCTCCTGAGGCATAAACCCTAGATAGTCAATCAGAAATCCACGAAAAGTTCCGCTACGCTGCCGCCACTGAAGGGGAGATTCGGGGGACAGAAAGTCTCTGTTCCGGCACCCTGCCAGGACGGGGAAGTGCCCTTGGAGCCATCTCCATCGGTCTCCACCACCATCTCCATCAACATTGATGATTCCCATGATGCGGAGGGAGTAGTTCTCTCTCGAGGCTAAGGGTTCTACCGGTAGCTATGTGTTCATCTCTCTCTCTATGCGTGATCATATTGTGATTATGATCTTGTAATCTATAGATCTATTCGGCTACTCAAGTGCTTTAATGAATCTCTGCTCTCCCCATGTGTGTGAAAGTGACAGCGTGCTCACCATGGTGGCACTTAGGCTAGAGATTACAAATACTTGTTATGAGTTATATTTGGAGTTGGATGTCTTTATGAAATTGTGGTGTTTGTTGGACTCATCTAGTACTCAAGGTGACAGTGTGGGGTTTTCTAGATGGGAAAGATGAACTTTGAGGTGTGCTGTTATAGCCCTACCGTTGATTAGAGTGTCCAATCGGAGAGTAGTCAAGAGTAGTATCATGAAGATAATAGATTTATATGAGAGTGTTCACTAGTGAAAGTATTATCCCTAGGCCTTGTTTCTAAGCATTGATACACCGTTTGCAATTAGATCTGTTATATGTTTGCTTGCTTCCATCTTTATTTCAGTTTGCCTTTAGTCTTTTCCACGCCATCAAGCTATTTTCTCGCACCGTTACCACTTATAATTATCCATACCACTTGTATTTTACTATCTCTTCGCCGAACTAGTGCACCTATACACCTGACAAGTGTATTAGGTGTGTTGGGGACACAAGAGACTTCTTGTATCTTGATTGCAGGATTGCCTGAGAGGGAATACCTTTGACCACTTCCTCCCTGAGTTCGATAAACCTTGGGTGATCCACTTAAGGAAAAACTTGCTGCTGTTCTACAAACCTCTGCACTTGGAGGCCCAACAACTGTCTACAAGAATAGAAGTGCGTAGACATCCCGGCGTTGCGGACCTTTTCATGGCTGGAGGCTTGATTCTTTAGGGTTTATGCATCGGGAGGCTCTTATAGGCGAGAGGGGAGACCGAGGGGGTGCTGGAGGGGCCCACACCACCCCCTGGCGCGGCCTGGCCTGGACCGCGCTACCAGGTGGTGTGGCCAGCCCTTGGCCCTTCTCCGTCTCGTCTTCTGGCTCCGTGAGTCTTCCGGTAAAATATCGACTTTGGCTTTTGTCCGGTCCAATTCCGAGAATATTGATTTTCTGACTTTCCTGGAACCAAATACAGCAGAAAACAGGCAACTGGCACTATGGCATCTTGTTAATAGGTTAGTCCAAAAAGTCTATGAAAAGTACTCCAAAGTTGGAACAAAACATAAGAAAGTAGATTAAACCAAGCATGGAACATCAAAAATTATAGATACATTTGCAATGTATCACACCCCTCGGTCTCCCCTCTCGCCTATAAGAAGCCTCCCGATGCATAAACCCTAAATCATCAAGCCTCCAGCCACGAAAAGTTCTCCAGCGCCGCCGCCATCGAAGGGGAGATTTGAGGGACAGAAAGTCTCTGTTCCGGCACCCTGCCGAGACGGGGAAGTGCCCCCGGAGCCATCTCCATCGATCTCCACCACCATCTCCATCGATGTTGCTGATGCCCACGATGAGGAGGGAGTAGTTCTCTCTCGAGGCTAAGGGTTCTACCGGTAGCTATGTGTTCATCTCTCTCTCTATGCATGATCATATTGTCATCATGAGCTTTGTAATCAAGTAGATCGACCTTGCTACTCAAGTGCTTTAATAGATCTCTGCTCTCCCCATGTGTGTGAAGTTGACAGTGTGCACACCATGGTGGCACTTAGGCTAGAGATTGCAAATACTTGTTATGAGTTATATTTGGAGTTGGATGTCTTTATGAAATTGTGGTGTTTGTTGGACTCATCTAGTACTCAAGGTGACAGTGTGGGGTTATCTAGATGGGAAAGATGAACTTTGAGGTGTGCTGTTATAGCCCTACCATGGATTAGAGTGTCCAACCGGAGAGTAGTTCAGCATAGTATCATAAAGAGAAGATATTTATATGAGAGTGTTCACTAGTGAAAGTATTATCCTTAGGCCTTATTTCTAAGCATTGAAACTTCGTTTGCAACTAGATTTATTACATGTTTGCTTGCTTCCATCTTTATTTCAGTTTGCCTTTAGTCTCTTCCACGCCATCAAGCTATTTTATATCACCGTTACCACTTATAATTATTCATACCACTTGTATTTCACTATCTCTTCGCCGAACTAGTGCACCTATACACCTGACAAGTGTATTGGGTGTGTTGGGGACACAAGAGACTTCTTGTATCTTGATTGCAGGGTGGCTTGAGAGGGAATACCTTTGACCACTTCCTCCCTGAGTTTGATAAACCTTGGGTGATCCACTTAAGGGAAAACTTGCTGCTGTTCTACAAACCTCTACACTTGGAGGCCCAACAATTGTCTACAAGAATAGAAGTGCGTAGACATCACACACCTCAAGTTGTCATTAATCCTCATTATTGCCCTTCACTTGTGTGGCTTGGATAATAATACGAAACCAAATTCCACTGAGGACTGCTGAACCCTATAACAAAACTCACAAAACCAAAGAAGAACAACAAATATTTTGGTGTTTTTGATTTTTAAAACAAGAACAAAAAAGGAACAACAATCAAAGCAAAATCTTTTTGGGTTTTTCGAATTTTTCAAACAAAGCAAAAAAAGGAAAAAGCAAACCAAGGCAAAAAGAAGAAGAAGCAAACAAAGAGAAACAACAAAAATATTTTTGGTCTTTTTGTGTTTTAGAAAGCGAAAACAAAAAAAGGATGAAAACTAAAAAGAGAATGAAACATGAATATACAAAGTACCGACGCAAAATGATATGGAGATGAGTGCGATGTCAGCGTACCTCCCCCCAAGCGTAGGCCTTTGGCCTAAGTGGGTATCAATCCCAGGTTGGCCAAGATGAAGTGTCTCCGTGATACGATGAGGAGGTACCCTCATCCTGGTGCGAGCTCGAGTATGTCCCTCCATAGTGCGCAGAGTAATCATAGGAGGGCACATCCTCCTGGTGCTTCCTGTGGAATCCCAGCAAGCGGAGCTGCTCGTCCACCTCCTCCTTGGAGCGCGGCCACGGCCTCCTGTGAACACTAAACAAAGTAGATTGCGGCAAAGGGATCTCCCTCTCATCCCCGTCAGTAAACAACATCCTATATACTAAACTGTCCAACTCAGAATCAGCAGTGACAAATTGATGTGTTTTCATAGCAGCAAGGTCAAGCCTTTGTGGTGTCAATATAGTATCATTGGGATCCACATAAAGCTCTAATGCATTGACCATACGTGAAGAGATTATGCCCCCATAGATAGGCCCCCTAGCAGCTAGGCGGCGAGCAATAAGCGAGCCAAGGTTGTACCGTGTATCATTGTTAAGCGCAGCAGCAAGGAAGGCTAAATGATAGTTGGATATATTACTTGTATTCTCCCTACCAAGAACACTAGTAGCAAGATAATATGCAAAGTATCTAAGGGCAGAGAGTTGAATGTTTCTTATCTTTCCGTGCTGAGTTATGCGGTCATCATCATTGGTCACCCCTCGGTAAAGTTCTAGCAAATCCGCGGGTCGCCCTTGAATCTTCTTCACGGTCCCTGTCATGCTTACACCTACAATACCGCAAAATCTTTCCAATGACATGGTAAAGGGCAGATTATAAATTCTGAAAGAGATAGTTGACTGATAGGGCATGTTAGTAAACACGAAGCTCTCAACAAAGGTCTTGGTGAGCATAGCGTATTGCTCACTCTCATCTTGCATGTATGAGGTCAAACCAACCCTCTGAATCAGTAGCAAGAAATCATCAAGAATCCCTGCAGCTTGTAAGAAAGTAAAACAAGGAAAAGTAGATGGATGAGCATCCCCATCATCTCCTTCATTACCAATGTGAGGTGCAATGAGATCTTCGTTGTATGATGGCCTAAACTGAGAGGCTGATCTTGAGGGCCTTGACCTCCTAGGTGCATCCCTCTCAAATATTTCTCCAAAGGTATGGTTGTTCATGTTTGATATTCTGAAATTTAAACATCTATTAAACAAGTGATTACAAAGTGAGTATATAATGGAGGGCACTACTCATAGAGACTTCTAAGAGGCCTAAACATGCATCAAAACTATATCTCTAAGCATCAAACAAGCTTACAAGCTCTCATAACCTGTCACCTACAGCAGCAAAATACTCAAGATATAATCCACTAAACACAAATCTACTTGGACAAGCGGAGGAGTCACATACCAGAAAACAAATGCTCCAAATTTCAGCAGCAAAGATGGGCTGAGCAAGGAGATCGAAAGATCGAGGGCAAGCATAGCAAGAACGCGATTTTGAGCAATGAACTGGTGTTTACTCGAGAGAGAGAGAAGAAAGTGGCAAGTGAGAGAGTGAGTGGAGGGCCAGGAGTGGCCCACACCATAGGCAGGCGCGCCCTAGGGCTGGCTGCGCCACCAGGTGGTGTGCCTGCCTGGTGGCCCCCCCGGTACCTTCCAGGCACTCCTCTGCCCCTTTTTTCACATAAAAATTTAATATGAATTTTTTGGATTTTTTCAAGGCACTTTATTTTTGGGCAATTTTTTCTGTCAGAAAATCATTCATCTATGCCTGAAAATTGCCCAAAAATAAAGTATCTCGAAAAAATCTAGAAAATTCATATTAATTTTTTTAGAAAAATCCAGAAAATTCATATTAAATTACTACAGAAGTTCTAAGACACTCTAACATGCAAGCAACTAACAACAGAAAAGAAAACTAAACGAAAGCAAAAACTAAAATGGATAGAATAGAAGTAAGCGAAGATAATCATGGTGAAAACATTGTTTTGTTCAATGAAATCCTTTTGTTAACAAGGTTGATCAGGTCTTGTTACCAAAACAATTTTATATGAAACAAAACTTTGTATTCCACTAATGATTATGTTACCTCAACCTTGATAGCAATGGTCCCAATCATAATAGTTTCAAATTTTTCTCTTGGTATGGGACAATATATTTCTCCAACTTGAATGCCATCAACATGTTCAATTGAATTTAAACCATAAGTCCTATCAATCTTCTTGGGGAAATAGACTGTATGTTCCTTGTCATTAACATTGAAGGTCACCTTTCCTTGATTACAATTAATAACAGCTCCTGCAGTATTAAGAAAAGGTCTCCCAAGAATAATAGACATATTATCATCTTCAGGCATTTCAAGTACAACAAAATCAGTTAATATCAAGCAGTTATGAGCCACTTGAACAGGTACATCCTCACATATACCAACAGGAATAGTGGCAGATTTATCAGCCATTTACAAAGATATATCAGTTGGTATTAATTTTCCAGTTGTAGTCTCTTGTAGAGAGAGAAAGGCATAACACTAACTCCAACTCCCAAATCACACAAAGCAGTTCTAACATAACTATTCTTAATAGAGCAAGGGATAGTTGGAATCCCTGGGTCTCCAAGTTTCTTAGGAACCTTACCATTAAAGGAATAATTAGCAAGCAAAGTAGAAATTTCTTCATTAGGGATTTTCCTTTTATTCGAGACAATATCCTTCATATACTTTGAGTAAGGAGGGAATTTAATAGCATCAGTCAGAGGAATTTGCAAGAATAAATGTTTCATCCACTCACAAAACTTGTTATAGTGTTCATATTCCTTTGACTTGTGTTTCTTATCAGAGAAAGGCATAGGTTTTTGGACCCAAGGCTCTCTTTCACTACCATGTTTCTTAGCAACAAAATCTTCTTTAGTGTACTTAGTATTCTTAGTGTGCTTTTTAGGTTCTTCTTCAACTTTTTCTTCATTATTAACATCATTTTCTTCATTACCACTTTCGGTTTCAGCATCAGAAATAGATATACTATTAGGATCTATAGCAGGTTCAGAGGGTTCTACAATAGTTTTATGTTTCTTTTTCCTTTTCTTACGAATAGTACCACTATTTTCAGCTTGTTGAGAATCATGCTCAATTCTTTTGGGATGCCCCTCAGGATATAGAGGATCCTGGGTAGCGGCACCACTTCTAGTTCTAATTTCATAAGCATGTTTTTCCTTGGCAGCATTAACTAGCAAGTCTTTTTGCACTTTAATAAGTTGATCTATTTGAGTTTGAACCATTTGAAAATGTTTAACAATCATTTTAACATCATTAGAGGTTCTTTCCACAATATCTTTTAACTCAACAATAGCTCTAGAGTTTTCCATTAAATGATTTTGCACCCTTTTATTAAAATTATCTGGCTTAACAATAAAAATATCAAATTCTTCTAAGCATTGATCAGGAGGTTTAAGGTAAGTAATATCACCTTCATCAAAGTGTTGGAGAGAGTGTACCTCAATAGTGGATGAATGGTGAATTGGCTTCCATAATTCTTCTATAGGAGGTAAATTCTTGACATCTGTAGCTTTAATTCCCTTCTCCTTAAGACATTTCTTAGCTTCTTTCATCACTTCATCATTTAGTTCAATAACTCCCCTCTTCTTAGATGTTGGTATAGGCGCAGGTATAGCTGGTTCAGGTATAATTGTTTCAGGTATAGCTGGTTCAGGAGGAGTCCAATCTTCATAATTCTTGCGTATTTTAGCCATTAATTCCTCAGCTTCCTTGGGAGTCCTATTCCTGAAAATACAATCAGCACAACTATCTAGGTATGTCCTAGATTCTTTAGTCAGTCCATTATAAAATATATCAAGAAGCTCATTCTTAGGTAATGGACTTCCAGCTTGTGCATGAATCAAAGCACAAAACCTTGCCCATGATTCAGGCAATATCTCTTTTTCTCCCTGTTTAAAATCAAAAAGTTCCTGCAAAATAGCATGCCTAGCACTTGGAGGAAAATATTTCTGCAGGAAGGTACTAATCAAGCACTCAGGGCTATCAATAGATCCAGGAGGTAAATTACTAAACCAAGTTTTAGCTTCTCCTTTCAGTGAAAAGGGGGAAATCTTAGCAACAAAGTAAGTACACATCTTAATATCATAAGAAAACAAGCCACTCATGGTAGAAAGTTCATTCATATGTGCTACCGCACTTTCATTCTTAGTCCCACAAAAAGGTTCTTTCTCGACAATAGCTATGTAAGATAGATCGAGAGAGAAATCATAATCTTCATCTATAATGTTTATGGGAGAAGCATCAAACTTAGCAGCAGGAGATAATTTGGGTCTAATAGTACGCCTCTCAAGGAGACTCTTAGCAGCGCTCCTATCATGGGTGTTCTTACATTCTTTAATAAACTCATCGGTCATCTCAACATAATCTTCTTCAATATCATAACTCTCACTAGACTCAGGTGAGCTAACAGGTGTGGTAGTGTCTTCATTAGGAGTTTCGGTATTTCCAGCTATAGTTCTAGCAATCGTAGCATCTATGAAAGGACCTAATTAACCACTCTTATCAAGCACAGTAGAAGCAGCATCATAAGTATCAGAAGTTTCAGATTCAACAGTAGTAGCAGTGTGTGTAGCATGTGTATGTGGTGGTGTAACGAGCTTACTCATAACAGATGGTGAATCAAGAGCAACAAAGGTGTTCAGAACCGTACCTCTTCTTGTAGTGGATGGTAAAATAGGAACCTTGCCATCACGAGATTTACCCATGATGGATGGATGGCAACGAACAATAATGAATCCAAGTGAACTTGATAAATAAACCTATGCTCCCTGGCAACGGCGCCAGAAAATAGTCTTGATGACCCACAAGTATAGGGGGTGTATCGCAGTATGTTCGAGGGAAGTGAAACCCAATTTATTGATTCGACACAAGGGGAGCCAAAGAATATTTATAAGCCTTAACAACTAAGTTGTCAATTCAGCTGCACCTGGAAACAATCTTGCTCACAACAGTTTATCAGTAGCAACAGTTTTGTAGTAGGAATAGTAAAGTAACAGCGGTAGTAAAGTAAAGACAGTAGTAACAATAGCAGTGAATAGTAGGATTCGAGTGCAGTAGGCATAGGGATGGATGGACGGGCGTTGCATGGACAAAACAATTCACATAGCAATCAGAACATAGGGCAATTGCAGATAAATAAGATAAAGCATCCAAGTACTAGATAATCCTAGGCATGTGTCCCATATATAGTCATACGTGCTCGCAATGAGAACTTGCACAACATCTTTTGTCCTGCCAGCCCATTTGCAGCGAGGCCTCAAGGGAACTACTAGCAATTAAGGTGCTCCTTTTAATAGAGCACCGGAGCAAAGCATTAACACTCCGTGAACACATGTGATCCTCACATCAAAGCCATTCCCTCCGGTTATCCTGATTTCTGTCACTTCGGGGCCATTGGTTCCGGACAACAACGTGTGTATACAACTTGCAGGTAAGACCATAAACAATACTATCATAATGAATCAATAACATTTTTAGATCTGAAATCATGGCACTCGGGCCCTAGTGACAAGCATTAAGCATAACAAGTCGCAACAAAGTCAAAAAGCACTAATAGAAGATACTAGGCACCATGCCCTAACAATCTGATGCCATTACATGAACGATCTCATCCAATCCCTACCATCCCCATATCCTACAGCGGGGGATTACTCACTCATAGATGGGGGAAACATGGATGGTCGATGGAGAAGCGATGGTGATGATGATGGCGATGATCTCCTCCAATTCCCTGTCTCGGTAGTGTTGAGGGCAAACCTCTAGGGCGGCCCGATCTTTCACGATTCCCTTTCAAATCGAGGGTGGAGTGCGGGGGAAGGATGAACACGGCGAACACATGCACGAAGAACGCGATGAACACACACACACACACGCAAAACCACGATAAACACCAATAGCTCACGCCGGCGGTGACCGGTCCGGCGCAATCCCTAGGATCAGCGTCGGGCGGAGGACTCTCTCTCGAACCGGCATGGCGAGATAGGAGACTCGGTGAGATCTTGACGTCTAGGCAAAGGGACACCGATGCCTAGGCCTTGTACAACGTGGAGGCACAATACAAACTCCAACGAGGTTTGGGGATATTGGTGCTCCTTGGTCAAGGAGCATGAGGCAAGAATTAGATAGATCCACAAAGGGGTTTCCACTAATTCCAATATCAAGCCTAGGGTTTACAATGGAGGTGGGGGTCTATATATAGGCCAACCACAAGTTCAGGGTAATTCAGGCATTAAAGTAGAGTTCTGGGTGAAGTAGAGGGGTACATGGCCCAGAGGGCCCAGCTAGGCTCGCAGGCCCATCACTTGGGCCGAACACTCCGGGTCGAGTGGGCCGGATAGTCCGGGGTGGCCGGACACTCCGGGCAGTGTTCGGGAAGTGTCCGAACGGGCACACAGAATGTCCGCGCCAGGTTCGGGCTCGGGAAGGCCGGACACTCCGGCTGAGTCACGCCGGACACTCTGGCTCAGTCGCGCCGGACACTCCGGCTTTGGCAGCTTCAGCTCAGGTGCATCTTCAGGGCTCGTGGGTCGACGCGGCGGGGGCTTGTACCTGATGATGCACAAAGTAGTGGTATGAAGTAGCACGCCATCCAAGGAGGTATCAAATTGGCACGAAGAGAGGAGCGAGTTCACCTTAGCTGGGAGGAGTTTGGCTCAGGCACGAGTCATAGGTCCACTTGGGGGACTTGTTGTTGTAGATGTAGAAGCGTTCGTAGGATAGGCTGCATCAGCTCCCTCCCTTGGGAAAGAGTCGTCCTCGACTCTTCATGGATATCATCTTGAACATCTCCATGGTAGGGTGAGAGATCCTTGATATTGAATGTATTGCTTGCAAGGTACTTGGAGGTCGGTATGTCGATGATGTAGGCGTTGTTGTTGATTCTTTTGAGGACCTTGAAGGAACCATCTCCTCTTGGCTTAAGCTTGGAGTCACATTCCTTGGGGAAGCGGTCCTTGCTTAGGTGTATCCACACAAGGTCACCTTCTTCAAATATCATCTCCTTCTTGTCCTTGTTTAACCTTGAAGCTTGGCGAAGGAATTGTTGTTCGATAGTAGCTCTTGTTTCTTCATGGAGCTTCTTCATAGCTTGTGCGTGCTTCTCGACGTCCATGTTCGTGTGCTCATGGAGAGGTAGTGGTAGGATGTCGAGCGCGGTGAGGGGCTCGAAACCATAGACGATCATGAATGGACTCATCTTGGTTGTTGAGTGCTTGGCTCGATTGTAGGTGAACTCGACGTGTGGAATGCATTCCTCCCAATCCTTCAGGTTTTTCTTGATCAGCACACGAAGGAGAGTTCCGAGGCTTCGGTTGACAACTTCGGTTTGGCCATCAGTTTGAGGATGTGATGTGGATGAGAAGAGGAGCTTGATGCCGAGCTTGGCCATGAGGGTCTTCCACAAGTAGCTCATGAATTTGATGTCACGGTCGGAGACGATTGTCCTTGGCACACCGTGAAGACGGACGATTTCCCTGAAAAACAGATTTGCAACATGTGAAGCATCGTCGGTCTTATGGCACGGTATGAAGTGTGCCATTTTGGAAAAACGATCCACAACAAAAAATATAGAATCATGACCATGCTTAGATCTAGGCAATCCTAACACGAAATCCATGCTAATGTCGGACCAAGGTGTATGAGGAATAGGCAATGGCATATAAAGACCATAGGGATTAGCTTGCGACTTAGCTTGAACACATGTCGTGCATCGTTGAACGTAGCGCTCCACGTCACGCTTCATCTTGGGCCAAAAGTAGTGATTGGAGAGCATGTCCAATGTCTTGTCGCGACCAAAGTGACCCATAAGGCCTCCACCATGAGATTCTTGGAGAAGCAAAAGTTGAAGCGACGACTTCGGGATGCATAGCTTATTTTGTTTAAATAGAAAGCCCTTATGCAAATATAAATCATCCACTCCTTTGAGAAAAACATAAATCTTGTCAACAATACTTTGTCTCATTGGAGCACTTCGCGAAAATTGGTTCAAAGAACGGATCGGAAGCATACAAAGATTTTATTTCCTCAAGACCCAACACGTTGATTTGAAGTCTCGTAAGAAGGCTTGTATGTTTGCGAGATAATGCGTCTGTAACTACATTATCTTTTCCCTTCTTATACTTGACAATGTACGGAAAAGACTCCATGAACTCAACCCACTTAGCGTGTCTCTTGCTCAAGTTAGCTTGGCCTTTGAGATATTTCAACGACTCGTGGTCGGAATGTATGATAAATTCCTTGGGCCAAAGGTAGTGTTGCCAAACTTGAAGGACACTAACTAAGGCAAAAAGCTCTTTGTCATAAATCGGATAGTTAAAGCGAGCACCATCAAGTTTCTCGCTATGGTTGGCTATAGGACGTCCGTTTTGCATAAGGACTCCTCCAATGCCAATACCACTAGCATCACACTCTATCTCAAAAGTTTTTGTGAAATCCGGTAAAGCAAGAAGAGGTGCTTCGGTGAGCCTCTGTTTAAGTTCATCAAAAGCTTTTTGTCGCGCTTTGCCCCACACGAAGGTGACATTCTTTTTGGTCAATTCATTAAGGGGACAAGCAATGGTTGAAAAGTCTTTCACAAAGCGACGATAGAAACCGGCCAACCCATGAAAACTTCAGAGTTCACTCACATTTGTTGGTATGGGCCAATCTCGTATGTCCTTTACCTTGGAAACATCAACTTCAATTCCCTTCGAAGAAGCGACAAATCCAAGAAAAATCAACTTTCCTTTAGCAAAAGTGCACTTGGGAAGATTAGCATAAAGCTTTTCATGTCGAAGGATTTGCAACACTTCCTTGACATGTGTTATATGGTCCTCAAGTGATTTGCTATAAACAAGAATATCATCGAAATAGACAACAACACTTTTCCCAATGAGAGAATGCAAGATGTGATTCACAGGCGCATGAAGGTGGATTGGGCATTTGATAAACCAAAGGGCATAACCAACCATTCATAGAGACCAAGTTTGGTCTTGAAGGCGGTTTTCCACTCATCACCTTCAGCCATGCGTATTTGATGGTAACCACTACAAAGATCAATTTTCAAAAAAATAGTGGCTCGACACAACTCATCAAGCATGTCATCGAGTCGTGGTATGGGATGTCGATAACGCACAGTGATAGCATTGATTGGACGACAGTCCATGCATGACCGTAATGTATCATCCGTCTTTGGAACAAGAATCACGGGTACGGCACTTGGACTAGTGCTAACTTGGATCAAACCTTTGGAGACGAGTTGGTGGATTTGACGTTCGACCTCCTTCATCTCCTCCGGGTTCGTGCGGTAAGCGGCGCGGTTGGGAAGTCGTGCACCGGGGATGAGGTCAATTCGATGTTCGATGCCGCGAAGAGGTGTAGTCCATGTGGAAGCTCTTCGGGGAACACATCCTTGAATTCCTACAAAACATTCATCAAAGATGGAGGAACATTGGTTAATTCATTAGTTCCTTGCGCTAGTCCCTTGCAAAGGAGGACATAGTGCAAGATGGATGGGTTGTTCCGAACATCTCTCATCTCCCTTTTGGTGGCAAGGAGAACACTCTTAGTTTTTCCACTCGAATTTGGCTTGTGGCTCTCACTCACTATGAGGTGGTTCTCTCTCTCACCGCTCTTCTCACAAGTAGGTGTTGTGCTTTGCACCCTCGCTAAAGCCTTTGCATTGCCCGCAATTATTTGGCTAGGAGTCATCGGTTGCAAAACACATGTTTTGTTGAGCCATTTGAAGGTGTATATATTGGTTTGACCATCATGTTAGCAGCCTTGTCAAATTGCCATGGTCGACCAAGAAGCATGTGGAAAACTGTCATAGGAACCACATCACACTCCACCGTATCTTTGTAAGGACCAATGGCGAAGGAGACTGATACGGTATGCTTGCTCTTCACGGACCCTTGGTCACTTAGCCATTGCACGTGGTAGGGGTGCTTGTGTGGATGGAGGGTGAGGTTGAGCTTCTCACACACTCGGTGCTAGCAAGGTTGTGACAACTCCCTGCGTCAATGATCACCTTGATAGATTTGCCGTTGATGCCGACTCGTGTTTGGAAGATATTGGAGCGTTGGTCTTCATGCTCTTGTGCTTGAGTGGTCAAGATCCTTGTGACGACAAGCGATGGACTGGCGTCATGCTCACACATGAGGAGTTATTGATCATCTTCCACTCGTTGCCTTGCCATTGTTTCCTTGACACGGGCATCAAACTCATCTTCACTCAAGTACTCTTCATCACCATTGTCATGGATGAACAAGACTTTCTTGTTTCCACATTCAGCCGAATTGTGTCCTTTACCTCCACACTTGTAGCATTCACCGTTGAAAGGTGTATCACTCTTTGCTTGCTTGCCACTTGGGGGCAATTTTCCTTGAGGAAGTGTGGGATTGAAGGAAGGCTTGGAGGTACTTGAGGAGCTACCATTGAAGGTTGTTGGTGTAGGGGTTGAAGCTTGCTTGTAGGTGAAGTACGTCTTGGGCTTGTTGTACTTGATGTCCTCTTGCACTTGACGTTCAGCCTTTGTTGCGATGTGCACAAGCTCAACCATGGTGTTGTATGTTTGGAACTCGACGATGCGCTTGATTGGGTGATTCAAGCCAATAAGGAAACGTGCCATTGTTTGCTCCATGCGCTCATCAATGTTGGCGCGAATCAAGTTGAGTTCCATTTCCTTGAAGTATTCTTCCATGGTCTTTGTCCCTTGACGAAGAGCTTGAAGGTTGTTGAAGAGGTCATGCGTGTAGTGCGCAGGGACAAACCGAGATCTCATGTGAGCCTTCATGTCATTCCAAGTTTTGATTGGCGGCTCTTGTCTTGCATCACGAGCAACTTGAACTTGTTCCCACCAAATGTTGGCGTAATCATCAAACTTTAGCGAAGCCATGGCGACCATCTTCTCTTTGCTATAGTTGTGCATGCGGAAGATCTTGTCGACCTTGAGTGCCCACGAGAGGTATTCCTCGGGGTCATTGGATCCAGTGAACTTGGGCATCGTGAACTTGAGCTTGCCAAAAGTTTCTTCATCGTTGCGGTCATTGCGACAAGCTTGGTGACCTTGTTGATGATCTTGTAGTTGGGGAGGTGGAACTTGGTTCTCGCGTCCTTATTGCGGAGCTTGCTCTTGATATTTTTGTTGATGAGGAGCTTACTCTTGCTCTTGGCGCGGTTGTTGACGTGGTTGAGGTACTTGGGCCTCATGGTGGCGAAGGTGTGGAGCCTCTTGACGCGGTTGATGACGAAGAGGAGGCTCGTTCCTCGGTTGGTGATGTTGGTTAGGCACATGGGCCTCACGGTGAAGAACATGGTCATGAGCCTCTTGACGTGGTGGGCGTCGCTCAACTTGTATCACTTGACACTCCTAGTTTTGTTGATGTGGAGGAGGCGTCGTGTGATGACCATGGTGTCGTTGTTGACGTTCATGACGTTTATGACAAAGAGGATGATCTTGGAGAGCTTCACGTCGATGACGAGCTTGATTCTCCAAGTTGGAGTCATCACTTGTTGTGTCAAGTATGTGTCGTGATCGATGAGTGGTAGACTTGCGGTTGTACTTGTGGTTGCGCTTGCGGTTCCTCTTGTGGTTTCTCTTGTCGGATCACTAGTGCCCTTGCGTGATGACGGTGTGCTTCTTGCCTTGCTCGTGGCCTTGAAGAGAGGTCACCATCATAGCTTGACGTTGCGGCGTGGCGTGGGGAAGGTACATAGTTCGAAGAGATTCCATCTTCAACCACGGGGGCATCATTGCTTCTTTGAGCACTTTGATGTAGATCTTGTGGAAGAGGTGCATGACAATGCGAAGAACTTGCCAAGCTTGATGTGCGTGAACGTCATCTTGCCATGCCGTCGATGAGGCGTCGAAGATTGTCATTTTTTTCGGCGACGGAGCGTTGGAGTGCTTCATTTTGGTGGCCGAAGTTGTGATGCATTGCATGCATTTGTCGTTCGAGGCCGTCGAAGCGGTTGTCGATGTTCTTGAACTCGGCTTGCGTCTCACCAAATTGTTCATCTTGTCGCGTCTCAAGGGCTTGGCAACGTTCACGGAACTCTTGTCGAACGATGAAGTGACTTGCGCGCGTCATGTACGGACCTTGATATTCTTCTTGGGGAGGTGGTTGGCTCGTCTCACCGTGCCTATCCATCATGCAAAACACACAAGTATTGTATATGGAAGTGGAATATGGTGGTGTGAGCCTTGTACCTCACCTTGGGGATTACACCAAACTAGAAACCACAAGTGAGAGATATAAGCGTGCAAAGTGGAAATGCGGAGAAAACTCACACTAAAGAAAGAACTAACTCTCAAAAGCTTGTTGGTGGTAGGTTAGGATTGTGGAAAGCCAAAGAACCAACCAAAAGAAAAGGGATAGTCAAAAGTGGGTAAAATCCAACAAAACTCAAGTCAAAGGCGAAGGTCAACAACTCAAAAGGGTGACGGGAACCTACAACTATATACACACACGTGGAGAAAGTTGGGATTGACACGACTATGAAAATGAGCAAACAAAATGTCCTAACGAAGACTAAGCTCGTTGTCGTGCCAATGCAAGGAGAGACCGTGGCTCGTTTGCAAAGAGGAAAAGTGAGCAACGGATTTGTGCACTTGCCTTGGGCGCTCTTCTTTCTCTCTTTCTTACAAGCTTTGAGACTCTCTTTTGCAAGTGGAGACTATTTTTCTTTTGCTTTTTCTTTGTATATTTTTCCTTTTTTTTGCTCTCCCTTGATGCTACCTAGTCACACTTGCTATTGCTCTTGCACTCTCACTATCCAAGGACAAATGCACAATGCTCAAGCAAACACAAGATGAGCCACTCTCATGGGAGAGGTACACACAAAGGAAGATGGGGGTTAACAAGGAGACGCAAGTTATACCTTCTTTGATGATGAACTTGGCGTCGGTGGTGCGGGATGATGTTCGTGGTCCGTGGTGTCGATGAGCGCGGAAGTTGATGATGCGAAAGCTTGCTGGTAATTGCTGACACGCACACGGGACACGAGCAAACAAAGGAGATTAGCCAATGTGAAAAATCAGGGAAAACAGTCAAAACAGGCGTTACAGCCGGACACTCCGGTTTGTCTTGGCCGGATACTCCGGTCTGGCCAGACACTCCGGTCGTTACGAGCCGGACACTCCGGCGCGGGTTTCCTGGTCGTGTTCTTGAGCGGAAATCCTCGCCTTCGGGCCTCAAATCCGCGAAAAACTAGCCAAATCGGGCTAGGGAAATGCAGGATAAAGCTAGACCAACTCCTTAGACAAGGTTTGGTCGGATCAAAACCACAAATAACACTCCAAATCAAGAGATCGATCCAAAAGAAAATATGGGCTTTTTTGTGGGGATTTTCGAATTTTTGGTGGATAGAAGATAAATTTGTGGGGGAAATCGTGAGCAACGAAGCTCTTGATACCAATATGTTGAGGGCAAACCTCTAGGGTGGCCTGATCTTTCACGATTCCCTTTCAAATCGAGGGTGGAGTGCGGGGGAAGGATGAACACGGCGAACACATGCACGAAGAACGCGATGAACACACACACACACACGCAAAACCACGATAAACACCAATAGCTCACGCCGGCGGTGACCGGTCCGGCGCAATCCCTAGGATCGGCGTCGGGCGTAGGACTCTCTCTCGAACCGGCATGGCGAGATGGGAGACTCGGTGAGATCTTGACGTCTAGGCAAAGGGACACCGATGCCTAGGCCTTGTACAACGCGGAGGCACATGCAAACTCCAACGAGGTTTGGGGATATTGGTGCTCCTTGGTCAAGGAGCATGAGGCAAGAATTAGATAGATCCACAAAGGGGTTTCCACTAATTCCAATATCAAGCCTAGGGTTTACAATGGAGGTGGGGGTCTATATATAGGCCAACCACAAGTTCAGGGGTAATTCAGGCATTAAAGTACAGTTCTGGGCGAAGTAGAGGGGTATATGGGCCATAGGGCCCAGCTAGGCTCGCAGGCCCATCACTTGGGCCAGACACTCCGGGTCGAGTGGGCCGAACACTCCGAGTCGAGTGGGCCGGACAGTACGGGGTGGCCGGACACTCTGGGCAGTGTCCGAACGGGCACACAGAATGTCCGCGCCAGGTTCGGGCTCGGGCAGGCCGGACACTCCGGCTGAGTCGCGCCGGACACTCCGGCTTTGGCAGCTTCAGCTCAGGTGCAGCTTCATGGCTCGTGGGTCGACGCGGCGGGGGCTCGTACCTGATGATGCACAAAGTAGTGGTACAAAGTAGCACGCCATCCAAGGAGGTATCAAATTGGCATGAAGAGAGGAGCGAGTTCACCTTAGCTTGGAGGAGTTTGGCTCGGGCACGAGTCATAGGTCCACTTGGGGGACTTGTTTTTGTAGATGTAGAAGCGTCCGTAGGATGGGCTAGATCAGGTAGGGTGCCAGAACGGAGTTTCTAGTTCTGAATCACGGAATCTGGTGGTGGCGGCAGAGCTGAACTCTTTCTGGAAAAACATCGAACCCCCCTGAGTTTTTAGGTCAAAAGGCATCTTATAGGCGAAGAGGGAGACCGAGGGGGTGTCTGGGGCGGCTAGACCACCCCTAGCGCGGCCAAGCCTAGCCCGCGCAGCCAGGTGGTGTGGCCTGGGCCCAGCCCCCCTCCGTCTCGTACTGGCTCCGGGAGTCTTCTAGTGAAATAGGATTTTTGGCATATTTTCCGGGATTTTTCCTGATAGTTGATTTTTTGCACAAAAACTAAACACCAAGGCAATTCTGCTGAAAACAGCGTCAGTCCGTGTTAGTTGCATCCAAATCGCACAACTTTAGAGGAGAAACAATAGCAAAAGTGTTCGGGAGAGTACATATGTTTTGGACGTATCAACAACTGAGTTTTATCCAAACAATCATATCCATCAAATTATATACAATATTTCTTCACACGCAATTGGTGCGATAATCTGGGGGCTACATATCTGATGCTAATCCCGTTTTCCTCGCATAGAAGTGGACTTCCATTTTGTTAGAGAGGGGGTAGCTCAGAAGGCGTTAGGTGTCAGGTTTGTGTCAACTGAAGATCAAGTTGTAGATGGTCTGACGAAGCCAATTGGAGCACCTCAATTATTCAGACTTTGTCGCAATCTAAACATGTTAAGGTTGTGATTGAGGGGGAGTGTTGGAAAGCATGGCTAAACCCTCAGGTGCTTTACGTGTATGTCAAGATAGGATAGTATCTAGCTAACAACTCATATAGCTGTCCGTTGTAATTATAATATAGCTTAAGCGTGAGCAAAAGCGAGCCATCTGAGGCATCTGGCCACGCGCGCGTTTGTGGCCGTGTGATCTTCACTTTGAGTCACTTCAGCCGTGAAGTTTTAGGTGTTGACCGAAATCTTACGAGCTAGTACTTCCCATCCCCACCCCATCTCGGTGCCGTTCCCCTCCACCTGAGCTCCCGATTCCCGAGCTCCTGCCTATCCCAGCCCCTCCTTTGTCTTCCCTAGCAACATGCGCCGCCCCCTCTGCTCCCGAGCTCTCCCTCTTACCTTCGCTCCCTCCGCCCTCTCCACTTATGATTACCTCTTCTCCCATCATCTCCTCACCTCTGGACCTAGCGCGTCCCCTTGCGTGAAACCCTAGCATGGGTGAAGCAGCAGTTGTACGAGGGTGAGATGGCGCTTATGCACTCCTCCCCACCTCTGGCCTCCCACCGATGACTGGGACTCTACCTTAGTGCCCCTCCTCCCCCACCGGACCCTCCGGCCTCCCACCGACGGCTGGGACTCTGTCCCGGTGACTCAAGCTCCATGATGGCCCCAAATATATCGAGATCATTGGGGAACCCCAAGAGGAAGGTATGACGAGCACAACAGCAAGTTTTCCCTCAGTACGAAACCAAGGTTATCGATCCAGTAGGAGCAAGGAAACACCCCAAATGTTGGGGGATACCCCCGGGTAGGGTCACGCCGGGGTATAAAGGCCAAGTCAGCCGAGGTTCGGCAAGGCTAAAGCGAATGCTTGCCGGGTCACCTCAAGGCAGGCCGAATCACGGGGTAATCCGTACCTGGGGGTGTTTGCCTAACTAGGTCTCATCTGACTTAAGCAGTAAGTCGGAAGTGCAGGTTTTACTTGTATGCAGGAACAATTGTGGCTGGATCAACCATGATCCTGGTCACAGCTAGCTTCTAGGAGAAGGAAGGAATCTTGCTGGTCAAAAGAAGCCCCGGTACGCGCTACCTGAGCGAAGCAAGCAAGGACAGGACCACCGGGGCGTGGCCGACAAGGGTGACGACGCCCGTGTCGGCTGACGCGGGCGCTGCAGAGGCTCACGTAGCTAAAGCAAGTGTGACGCGGGGGAAAAAAGCACCCGGTCGGCTTGCCACTTTGGGAGAGAATATGCCTCCACGTATGCCCTAGGAAGAAACCAAGCCTCCTCTATAAAAGGGGGGCTAGGGCTTCTGTGGAGGGGGTTGGTCTTTCTTCTATTCTCTTTTGGGCTAGGGTTTCAGGTGTGATCTGTGGGTGAGAGTAAGAGAGTTCCTTCTTCCTCCTCTCACCAATACAGCTCAAGGAGCACTTGTAATCTTGGGAGTAATCAATACAAACTTCTGTGTGGAGAATCACTCCACTATCCCTCCATGGATTCCCCTAGCGTATATTAGTCCCCACCTTTAGCCTATCCATGGCATCTGCCGTGACACCACCATGACACCTTTAGCGAGCACTTGCAATAGCAGTACCCTCTGGAAAGTGGCCTGAGAAAAAAAGGCAAAGGACGAAGCTGAGAAACAAGACGTATGAAGTAACCCGGAGAAATAAGGCGGATAAGGGAAAAGAAATTACGTGAGATGTGGCTGTGAATCCGGGTCAATTCCTTGGTACAATCATCACGCCTCTTCCAAAGCTGCTCAAGCTTAGCGTTAGCCGACTCAAGTTTGACGTCGGCCTCCTGAAGAAGCTCACGGTCCTTAGCAATTTGAAGGTTGAGGCACTCACGCTCTTCGGTGTAATCCTGGCCAGCCTTTCTTAGCTCGGTTTGGTGCTGCGCCTTCATCTTCGCCATCTCAGCCTTGAGCCTGGCAATCTCATCATCCTTGGTCCGGAGAAGAGCGAGCTCGTCATCTTTCTTCTTCAGCTCGGCTTGGTGTTGCCCTGCTTGTTTGAGAAAATGTAGCATCATGTCAGGCACGGGCACACTTTCTTCAAGCAATGCTGAAATAGTGCGTTGGCCCGGCAGAGTCGAGGTATGAATCTTTGCCGAGCTAAGGAAGAAAAGAGATAGAAATCACGGCAAAGACAGACAAAAAGGATGTACCCTTGATCTGCTCCAAGTTCTTCCGCATTATCTTGTTCTCAGCCTCCACCCCAGCTGCGGAAACCGAACAATCAGATTAGTTCGGCAAAGGAAGTTGAAGAAAAATGAGGAAAGGATAAGGAAGAAATTTACCCCTTTTCTCGTACTTCGTGATGAGTGCAGCCTATTTTGCGCGAAGATTCTTGTGGGTATCCAGCAAGCGTTGGAATTCAGCACTCCGGCGGTTGGTGGTCACCTAAAAGAGATACATAAACTTAAGTCAGCTTGGTGCATATTCGAAGTGTACTAAAATCCGGGCCAAGTGGAACTTAACCCGGCTCTAGGTGTGTGCATATTCGAAGTGTACTAAAATCCGAGCCAAGTGGAACTTAACCCGGCTCTAGGTGTGTGCATATTCGAAGTGTACTAAAATCCGGGCCAAGTGGAACTTAACCCGGCTCTAGGTGTGTGCATATTCTAAGTGTACTAAAATCCGGGCCAAGTGGAACTTAACCCGGCTCTAGGTGTGTGCATATTCGAAGTGTACTAAAATCCAGGCCAAGTGGAACTTAACCCGGCTCTAGGTTCGTGCATATTCGAAGTGTACTAAAATCCGGGCCAAGTGGAACTTAACCCGGCTCTAGGTGTGTGCATATTCAAAGTGTACTAAAATCCGGGCCAAGTGGAACTTAACCCGGCTCTAGGTGTGTGCATATTCGAAGTGTACTAAAATCCGGGCCAAGTGGAACTTAACCCGTCTCTAGGTGTGTGCATATTCGAAGTTATCATGGAGCTATGTTAGTTCTCTAAAAAGAGCATACGGCCGAGTAACAAATTACTCCCCCGGAGGCTCGGGGACTACTGGTTATTATCTACAACTTGTAAAGGAGAAGCGACGTACCTCCATCATTCGTCCAACGAGGTTAATTGCCTTTGCGGCTGTATTCATTTGAGCAGAAAAATCGGCAGGGCCGAACTTTTCTGGGAGATCAGAATCCAGAACTATCTCTGCCTTGTTCCAATTCATAACAAATTCCATCAGGCTCGGAGGGTACCGTTCACCGGTGGGCATATGGGGCGCCACCAAGCCCTTTGCATGCGCTTCTTTCCTCTTGACCAAGGCAAGGGCGGGGCTGGTATGCGGAACCAACTGCTGGGCATCGGTTGGCTCGGCAGGGGCGTTCTTCGCCGCTGGTGTTTTCTTAGGAAGCATCGATACGAGGGTACGCTGCCCAGACTCGACGGCAGTGGGCTTGGCAGCGTCTGGAGCCTTCTTGCCCTTGGCTTGCTGGGAAGAGGAAGCCGTAGCAGCGGTTTTCCGAGGTTGAGAAGACTCGGAAGATGCAGAGGAACTAGGCGCTGGTACTTTCGTTGCTGGACTGGGTGCCGGCGCTGATGTTTTCGTAGCCGGAGTTGGTGCTGATGCCGGAGTTGGAGTTGGTGCTGGTCTGGTTACTAGTACTAGAACTGGTGCTGGAGCCGAGGTAGCCTCAGTGGCTGCTGGTTGCGGCGTTGCCGAGGTGGTGGATGTCGTTGCTCCGGCTGGGCCAGTCCCCCCGCTCCAAGGTGACCCAGAGCGGCCGCAGTGCCCTCTGGAATAGGGCTCAACGGATGTGACTCGTCGTCGCGACGGGGTGAAGGGCTAGGCCGGAGAGGTGAAGAGATGCTGGATCCACTTTGAGGGACCTCCACCGGAGCCCTGCAAAATCAAACAATGTCAGAAGAAAAATTACAACGAAGTAAGGAAGAACAAGTTACAGAAGAAAGAATGACTTACGCATCCGAAGTTTCGGCCTCCTTGGGTTTCCGAGCCCTTCGTGCTGGGGCCTTGCCTGTTGGCTTGGAGGCAGTATTGTCCCCGGACTTCTTTCGCCTTTTAATGGGCTGGGAAGATCCGGAGGAAGAGCTTGAAGAATCCCCGCGCTTCTTCTTCGATGCCACCGGAACAGGTTCGCCCGTAGCAAGAGGGGGATCCTCGTGGATGTGACCACCGGGGTGAGCTGATGGCGGAAAAGCAAAAGAAAGGGGGACAACCTCAAAAGGTTCAATCACCTCAATATCTGAGTCATCTTCGTCATCGGGCCAATCTCTAATAGAAGAGGATTTACCCGTGGGTCGTTTCGTGGCGTCGGTCATGGGGAGGAACATCTCTTGGTCCGGCTCTTCCTCATCCGGAGTCTCCCGGTCTGGCGCCCATTTAAGGGTCGGATCGGTGCCGTCCTCGAGGGTCTGCTGAAGGAATTGCTGAGGAAAAGAACGAACAAAAGAGTCAAAAATGCAACAACAACTGACATGTAATTATTTCAGGGTAAGTTTGCAACATGAAACTTACCATGGGCGGAAGCCGGTCACGGCAGAAATGCTCAATCCCCCAAGTCCACTCAGAGGAGAAGTCCTTGTGAGTGGTAAAGAGAGCCTTAACCCGGCGATATATCTCCGTGTTGCTCAGCTCGAAGGAGGAGGTCCGGTTGGGGTCGCGGCCGAAGCTCATGTGGCAGACCTTGTGGGTGCGCTTCTGGAGGGGGGAAATTCGGTTACGCACGAAAGTGATCATGGCATCCTCGTTGCGTAGCCCGAGCTCCTTCAGTTCCACGAACCTTTTGTTCACTTGGTTGGCCAAGGCCGTGGGCTTCCTGGGAACGGCGTCCCACAGATCCGGGTTAGGTGGACCCGGAGTATAGGGGAGCAACCGGATTAAATCTTCGGTGCCTGTGTTCCGGACATAAAAGAACGTCCGGGCCCACCCTTTGCAGGACCCTAACCCGGTGACCCGAGGGAAAACAGAAAACCTCCGGGGAGAGATGGAGGCCGCTCCGAGCTGAGTGAGCCGCTTGTCTTCCGGATCAGTGTGAATGTCGGGGATGATGTTGCGACGAAGGCCAAAAACCCGGATCCACAGCTCCTTCGTGGGCCACAGTCCGGCGTAGCCTTCGATCGTAGAAGCAAAGGCAGAGAGAGAAGTGATGGCGTTGGCTGGGAGTTGGTGCGGCTGGAGCTGGTATGTACTGAGCCAGTCCTAGAGAAAATCGCTAACCGGCAACCCGAAGCCCCGTTGGAAGTGGGACAAAAAGACGACGAACTCCCCTGGATTGGGCGAGGGAGCCAGTTCGGCGGAGGCGAGACAAGCGGCGACACCGGCAGGGATGCGTCTGGTCCGGTAGAGCCAGTCCAGGTCATGCAGACCCAGGAGCCGGCCCACGCACCGCGGTCCGCCGCCACGGCTTCCTCCTCCATCTCTTGTTCAGCAATGACGAGTTCTTCTTCCGTCATCTGGTCCTCGAGGCCCTCGCTGGCGCTAGGGGCGGCGGGGGACAGTGGCCTGGATTAACGAGGACCCATGGCGAGAGATTTGCGTCGCAGTGGCGGCGACACAGAGGTGCGGCGGAGAAGCGCGACGGCGACGCTGCTATTTGGCAGTGCTGGCGGCGGCGCGGTCGCGAGGAAGATGAAGAAAGAGAGCAACGGGCAGAGGGGTGCGGAAGGGGGAAAAATCCTAAGGGACGCCCCCCTCTGCTATTTAACCACTCCCACCGAGGGTGAGTGGGATCGCGTCCTGTGGACCAGCCGCACGCAGTGGCCGTGTATCACCCGTCCAGACCAATCAGTAGGGAGCCACACGGAGGGCCACAGGGCGGAGATAATCCTGTGACGTGACACTGTGATGCGAGAAACGAGGAGGCAGGCGTGACGTGACACTGTGATGCGAGAAACGAGGAGGCAGGCGTGACGTGACCCGCGCACAGTGATAATTGACAATTACTGCGGCGGTTACTGAGCAGGCCCTTAAAATAAGAAGACCAAATGATTACCCTTCACATGGGTTGGCGTACGAGAGAAGGAAACAAGACCCGGATGGAAGTATGGTAACCCGGCCAACAAGTGGAAACTTGGCATGTGCGAAGGGAAAGTAAAACCATGGATTCCGAGTTAAAGTGGTAACCCAGCCGGCAAGTGAAAACTTGGAATGTGCGAAGGGAACGTAAATCCATAAAATCCGAGGTAAAGAGGTAACTCGAAAATAACGACTGGAGCTTGAAATTGAACCTGATGTGGCCTTAGCGGCCAAGGCAGCTAAGACCGCACCAGCTTCGGGGACTAATGTTGGGGGGATACCCCCGGGTAGGGTCACGCCGGGGTATAAAGGCCAAGTCAGCCGAGGTTCGGCAAGGCTAAAGCGAATGCTGGCCGGGTCACCTCAAGGCAGGCCGAATCACGGGGTAATCCGGACCTGGGGGCGTTTGCCTAACTAGGTCTCATCCGACTTAAGCAGTAAGTCGGAAGTGTAGGTTTTACTTGTATGCAGGAATAGTTGTGGCTGGATCAACCATGATACGGGTCACAACTAGCTTCTAGGAGAAAGGAAGGAATCTCGCTGGTCAAAAAAGCCCCGGTACGTGCTACCTGAGCGAAGCAAGCAAGGACAGGACCACCGGGGCGTGGCCGACAAGGGTGACGACGCCCGTGTCGGCTGACGCGGGCGCCGCAGAGGCTCACGTAGCTAAAGCAAGTGTGACGCGGGGAAAAAAAGCACCCCGGTCGGCTTGCCACTTTGGGAGGAGGCATATTCCTAAGAATATGCCTCCACGTATGCCCTAGGCAGAAACCGAGCCTCCTCTATAAAAGGGGGGCTAGGGCTTCTGTAGAGGGGGTTGGTCTTTCTTCTCTTCTGTTTTGGGCTAGGGTTTCAGGTGTGATCAGTGGGTGAGAGTAAGAGAGTTCCTTCTTCCTCCTCTCGCCAATACAGCTCAAGGAGCACTTGTAATCTTGGGAGTAATCAATACAAACTTCTGTGTGGAGAATCACTCCACTATCCCTCCCTGGATTCCCCTAGCGTATATTAGTCCCCACCTTTAGTCTATCCATGGCATCTGCCGTGACACCACCATGACACCAAAGGTGTAGCTAGCTGAACGATGGCAGGGCGCACTACCGGTGCCAGTAGCAACGTGGAGACCTGCACAACACAACCACATAACTCTGTCCCCAACTTGCGATGAGGTTATCAATCTCACTGGTTTTGCTGAAAACAAAGGATTAAACATATCGAATGGAAGGAAGTAATAGTTTGCAGAAAGTAAACGCAAAGCAGTAAACAATTTATAGATTGTATGTAAAAGAAAGGACCGGGATCCATAGTTCACTAGAGGTGGCTCTCCTTAAGATAGATAACATGCTGGGTGAACAAATTACATCGGGGCAATTGACAAACATCGAGAAAGCAATACATGCGTATACTAATCATCTTGACTCCTTTGAGATTCGATTGGGCATTACAACATTATACATAGACCGCCATCCAACTGCATCTATGACTAATAATCCACCTTCAGGTTATCATCCGAACCCCCTCCAGTATTAAGTTGCAAGCAACAGATTATTGCTTTACAAATTGCGTGTAATGTAAACAATACGATTGTTCTATGAACAAAGGATTGTTGTTTTCTCCCTAGTAGCAACGGCACATCTAGTACCTTAGAGATTTCTGTCACTTCCCCAGATTACCAGAGGCATGAACCCACTATCGAGCATAAATACTAACTCTTGGAGTTGCTAGCATCTACTTGGCTAAGATAGCTACTAACAACGGAAAGGATGCAAGATCACAAATAACAAAGACATGATAAAATCAATAATCAATCTGAAATAGCATCTCAATATCCATCGGATCCCCGCAAACACAACATGCAGAATTACAAATAGATGATCTTGATCATGAACAGAGTTCACAAGATCTAGACATGAAAGCAGAAAGGAGGAGAACCAGCCATCTAGCTACTACATGGATCCGTAGTCCTAGGATGAACTACTCACGCATCACACCGGAGGCTTGCATGGTGATGAAGAAGGCCTCCAGGGTGAAATCCCCTCTCCAGCAGGGTGCCGGGAAGAGCTTCAGATCCCTACCGATTTAGGGATGGAGATTACGGTGGCTACAGCCTCTTTCGTGGATTTTTGATCGTGTACTTAGGGTTTTCGTCCTGAGGGCATCTTATAGGCGGAAGGAGAGGCCGAGGGGGTGCTGGGGTTGGCCAGACCACCCCCTGGCATGGGCGACGCCTGGCCGCGCGGCCAGGTGGTGTGGCCGGCCCCCATCCCTTCTCCGTCTCGTATTCTGGCATCTGATGACTTCCGGAAAAATAGGCACTTTGGCTTTTGTCCCGTCCAATTCCGAGAATATTCATTTTCTGTCTTTCCTGGAACCAAAAACAGCAGAAAACAGGCAGCTGGCACTGTGGCTCTTGTTAATAGGTTAGTCCAAGAAATCATATGAAAAGTACTCCAAAGTGTGGACAAAACACAAGAAAGTGGATAAAACAAAGCATGTAACATAAAAAATTATAGATACATTTGCAATGTATCAACATCCCCAAGCTTAACTCCTGCTCGTCCTCAAGTAGGTAAGTGATAAAAAGAAAGAATAATTTTTGAGGTGACATGCACCATCAAAGACTTGATCAAAGTATTTGTAAAACATTCAAAGCTGGGATCATAGTACTTCAATCATAACATGAAATACAAAGTTCTAGCAATAAGACAAAGAAACTATGATGCAACATGAAAAGGCACAAACAAAATATTCATGAATAACAATGCTTTGCAAGACGTTTGTTTGTTTCACATAAAGAAAACATAGCATAATAGTATTCAGCTTGTCCCTCATAGAGTAGCAAATATAAATGCATAGGACACCTTCAAAGTTCATAAGAGTGACTAGATACAAATAGTTTAAAACAAGCAATATCAAGGTATGCATCAATCAACTAGTCTTGGGACAATGCACATAGAACTAAGAATGGCCACCATGCTCTCAAAGTAGGTGCATAAAGGTAGAAGGTGGAGACTCAGTATAATGGTGGAAGAAAGGCCTTCATAAAAGGAAGTAGGGATTCAAGTCTCATAAAGAGCTTCCAAAAATTATGGTACTTATATCTTTCAGCTCTCATTGCACTTATCATAAGCATCTTGAAGTGATTAAGGTAAAAGTGAACAAACTATGGTAAGCTTGACGAAGTATAAGTTAGAAATCTCATGTCCCTTGTATACGAGGGCCGCTCCTCATGCTACTCAAGTTTAGTCACCGGTAAGTTCTTGTCATCGTAAGTACATGTGTATCATAGAGAACCGCCAACGGGGTACCCCTTGCCCAATGATACGGAAGAATCCTCATATCAAAATGACAAGGCAAGCAGACAACGAGCATCTCAGCAATCTTCTTATTTACCATGGGAATATGGTGCTTTTTTCTCTCTTTCCTCTTTTCACAATCTATTTTTTATTTTTCTCTTTTTTTCTCAATATAGGACTCTTTTTTTAATAAGAAGAATGCTTCATAGACAGCTCATTATGGGTACGCTATAGGTTTCCACCATGTCAGCATGGATTAGACCAGCGGCCCAGGCGTTTCTCTAACACATATACATAACTCCATGGACTTACAAGCTCCCCTTTCATTTCACACCGACGACATCCATATACAAAAGAGCATGATATCAACTAGGTACAAGTACCAAGTGCAATGTTGAAAGCGTTCCCCATGACAGCATGGTTCTGCTAATTCCCAACAAATAAGTGCAATCATATACAACATAGATGACACAATGGTTCAAGTTTATTAAGGGCAAGAAAAGTAAAGTGTGCCATCAAGTTCGTGAGAGCTTTAATCACTAGTTTTCTCATAACAAGTTTAATTTGGAAGGTAAACAAAAGCATGAATATACTTGGAATAGCATAATCTAGTAGGTAGGTATGGTGGACTCTTTGGAATAACTTGGTTTAAGGAGTTGGATGCATGAGTGGAACTCATACTTGGTTGTGGAGGCTAGCAAAAGACTGGGAGCGACAAACTAAGAGAGCAATAATGGCCATAATCATGTAGAGCGACAAAACATCATTGATCAAAGAATTAAGTGATACTACAAGTTGAAAACTAAAGGATCATAAAGGCTGTGGTGACTTGAGATAGTCATAACATGGTGTAAAGCATGTGCCAAGTCAACCCAAATAAAGCATCAAAGGAGAATACCACTATACTATGCTTTAATATGCTAAAACAATGCATGATTCATCCAAGGCACATTAAGCATTCTCAATTGTTTATAACAAGTCATGCTACAGCAAAGAATACTAAGCATAAAGCCAAAACAATATCAAGCATGGCATGACAAAGCATAGGCCACAGTCAAAAACAAGCTCTTTTTACCACATAAGTATTAACTTTCCTACTCTTTTCCAATCCAAACCAAACTATTTACAAACCAATGTATGAAAGAGGGGGTCCAACCAATTTGTCCAGAAAACTAAGCAAACTAAGAAAACGAAAAACCAAAACGAAAACGAAAAAGAAGACGCTCCAAGAACAACACAACTGTGCATGAAACAATAAAAATGAAGCGTTTGGAAGAAACCTAGGATTTTTATCGATGAAGAAGGGGATGCCTTGGGCATCCCCAAGCTTTGACGCTTGTACTTCTTGGATATTTCTTGGGGTGACATGCGTGGCATCCCCAAGCTTGAGCTTTAGTCCATACTTCATCTCATTACTCATTACTTCCATACACCTGAAATTTTTCTTCATACAAAACTTCACATAATCTTTATTAGCAACATTAGTGCACTCAAGATAATAGGTCTTAAGGTTCAGTTCCAACACCAAATAAACTTCTATTAGAACACTATCTACTGTAGCACTTTCCTCAAAAAACTCAATTCCCCAAAAGAACTCAAAAAGGAACCAACAAGAAGCAAATGCAGAAAATGGCAGAAATCTGTCAAAACAGACCAGCAGGTAAAGACGAATTTTTTCGAAGACCATCTGTTGCTCAACTAAAAAAGTGTTGAAATAACTAAAGTTAGATAACAACCTAGGGCAGAATCACAAAAATTCACGCCTCAAAAATACGTTCAGAGATTTTACACGAATTTTTACGGTGAAGCACAGAAATCTGTTTCGGGACAACAACTTTCCCAATCATTACTTCTCTCTCATTAGAGGTTACTCTTGGCACAAAAAGCAAATAAAAAGGATAAGGAGCGGTTATTACTGAAGTAATAACTTCCAAGACTCATCTAAAACTTTTGGGTTATCTCCCAATAAGTACTTTTCTTTAACGCTTTAAGTTAGGCATAAGAAGCAAGAAAAAGAATCAAGTGTTCTCAAATGAAGAAGCATTAAGACCAAATTCTGTTTTCATAGGAGGAGCAAAAGAAATCTTCTCTCTCTTCTTAGGGAAGTGTTCTATACCTTTCTTGAGTGGGAGTTGATATTTAATGGTGCCTTCTTTCATGTCAATAATGGCACCAACATTTCTAAGAAAAGGTCTTCCCAAAGTAATAGGACAAGATGCATTGCATTCAACATCCAAAACATAGAAATCAACGGGGACATAGGCATTGTTAACCATAATAAGAACATCATTAAGACTCCCCATGAGTTTCTTTTAGCATTATCATCAAGTGGGACATTCAAATAACAATCTTCAAGAGGAGGCAAATCAAGCATATCATAAATCCTTCTAGGCATAATAGAAACACTACTATCAAGATCACATAGAGCTTTGAAATCAAAGTCATTCACTTTCATATTAATGATGGGTTCCCAACCATCTTCTTGTTTTATAGGAATAGAAGCTTTATGTTTCATCTTTTCTTCTTTAATCTTTATGGGAGCATCAGTAATGTGTTTTGTAAAGGCCATGTTCATAGCACTAGCATTAGGACTTTTAGCAAGCTTTTGTAGGAACTTAATAAATTCAGAGATATTGCAACCATCAAGATCAAAATCAAATTTATCATCTAGAGTAGTAGAACTATTACTAGCCTCAACACTAGTGGTGGTGATAGTAGAAACACTAATGTTTCTAGCAATTTCATCTTCTCTTTCCCACTTAGCATGTAATTCAGCTAATAGTCTAACATTTTCATCAATTCTTACTTGTATAGCATTAGTAGCTGCAAAGGGATTATCATTAGTTTCAGGTTTTGCAGCCATTTTATTCAAAGAAGATTGAGCTTCAGCCAAAGATGCTATATTTCTTTCAGCATTGGAGAGTTTTTCCTCAATAGATTATTGAAAGCAGTTTGTTTACTAATAAAGTATTTAAGCATAACTTCAAGTTAAGAGGGAGCACTCCTATTATTGTTGTAAGAATTTCCATAAGCATTACCACTGTTGGGAGGATATGGCTTATAATTGTTGTTACCAAAATTATTCCTATAAGCATTATTGCCAAAATTGTTATTTCTTATGAAGTTCACATTAACTTGCTCTTCTTGAGCAACCAAAGAGGCTAAAGGAACATTCTTTGGATCAATATGGGCTTTCTCATTAACAAGCATAGACATAATAACATCAATCTTATCACTCAAGGAGGAGGTTTCCTCAACATAATTTACCTTCCTACCTTGTGGAGCTCTCTCAGTATGCCATTCAGAATAATTAACCATCATATTGTCTAGAAGTTTCGTTGCAGCACCCAAAGTAATGGTCATAAAGGTACCTCCAGCAGCAGAGTCCAATAGGTTCCTTGAAGAATAGTTGAATCCTGCATAAAAAGTTTGGATGATCATCCAAGCAGTCAGTCCATGAGTGGGACAATTCTTAACCAAAGATTTCATTCTTTCCCAAGCTTGAGCAACATGCTCATTATCAGATTGTTTAAACTTCATTATTTCACTTCTCATAGATATAATCTTAGCAGGAGGATAATATTTTCCAATGAAAGCATCTTTGCACTTAGTCCAAGAATCAATACTATTCCTAGTTAAGGAATTCAACCATTCTTTAGCTTTTCCTCACAAAGAGAAAGGAAGCAATTTCAGCTTAATAATATCACCATCTACATCCCTATGCTTTTGCATCTCACAAAGTTCAACAAAGTTATTTAGATGGGCACCAGCATCTTCATTACCAATACCAGAATTTTTTTCTCATAACAAGATTGAGTAAAGCAGGTTTTATCTCAAAGAAAGTATCTTCAGGCACAGGTGGAGCAATAGGTGTGCTCATAAAATCATTGTTGTTGGTGCTAGTGAAGTCACACAACTTAGTGTTTTCAAGAGTAGACATTTTTGTGTGTTTTTAAATAAGAAAGCAAACTAGTAAAACTATTTTTTGTGTTTTTGATAAAGAAAAAAGCAAACAAAAATAACAAAGTAAAGAGATTGGTTATGAGGGACTCCCCTTGTGAAGATGTCCTTGACTCCCCGGCAACGGCGCCAGAATATATGCTTGATGGCCCAAAATATATCGAGCTCATTGGGGAACCCCAAGAGGAAGGTATGATGAGCACATCAGCAAGTTTTCCCTCAGTACGAAACCAAGGTTATCAATCCAGTAGGAGCAAGGAAACACCCCAAAGGTGTAGCTAGCTGAACGATGGCAAGGCGCACTACCGATGCCAGCAGCAACGTGGAGACCTGCACAACACAACCACAGAACTTTGTCCCCAACTTGTGATGAGGTTGTCAATCTCACCGGTTTTGCTGAAAACAAAGGATTAAACATATCGAATGGAAGGAAGTAATAGTTTGCAGAAAGTAAACGCAAATCAGTAAACATTTTATAGATTGTATGTAAAAGAAAGGACCGAGATCCATAGTTCACTAGAGGTGGCTCTCCTTAAGATAGATAACATGTTGGGTGAACAAATTACAGCGAGGCAATTGACAAACATCGAGAAAGGAATACATGCATATACTAATCATCTTAACTCCTCTGAGACTTCATTGGGCATTACAACATAATACATAGACCGCCATCCAACTGCATCTATGACTAATAATCCACCTTCAGGTTATCATCCGAACCCCCTCCAGTATTAAGTTGCAAGCAAAAGATTATTGCTTTACAAATTGCGTGTAATGTAAACAATACGATTGTTCTATGAACAAAGGATTGTTGTTTTCTCCCTAGTAGCAACAACACATCTAGTACCTTAGAGATTTCTGTCACTTCCCTAGATTACCAGAGGCATGAACCCACTATCGAGCATAAATACTAACTCTTGGAGTTGCTAGCATCTAGTTGTCCAAGATAGCTACTAACAACGGAAAGCATGCAAGATCACAAATAACAAAGACATGATAGAATCAATAATCAATCTAAAATAGCATCTCAATATACATCGGATCCCCGCAAACACAACATGCAGAATTATAAATAGATGATCTTGATCATGAACGGAGCTCACAAGATCTAGATATGAAAGCACAAAGGAGGAGAACCAGCCATCTAGCTACTAGATGGATCCGTAGTCTGATACGTCCATTTTGCATCACTATTCTATGTCTTAATTCACTATTATTCATTGATATATTTCGTATTGAGAGGTGATACTTATGTTATTTCATCTGTTTTTGCATGGTTGATGACTTTTGGAGCATGGACCGCTGCAGTCAGGATTCTGATGGAAAAGGTGCTGTTAGAGGCAAAATTCGTGAAGATCAGAAAATCCGGGAAAATATACGGAAAATTCTATTTTTCCAGAAGACTCAAGATGCCAGAAGATGGAGTGGAGGTGGGCCACAGGGGGCCCACACCACCCCATGGCGCGGGCAAGCCCAGGCCGTGCCAGGGAGTGGTGTGGCCGCCCTGGCCCACTCCGGCCTCTCCCCTCTTGCGTATATCTTCCTCCCGAAACACTAAGACTCGGGGAGCGACCACAGAAATATTCTGCCGCCTCTGTGGGGCGGAAAATACCAAGAGAGCAAGATCTCTCCGGCAGACAGATTTCTGCCAAGGGAATTCCTTCCCGGAGAGGGGAGATCGTCGCCATCAACACTATCATCAAACTGAGCTTCATCGGGATCATCATCATCATCACCACCATCATCACCATCAGCACCCTCATCACCATCTCCATATTGCTGTAACAATTGAGTTGAATCTTGCATTACTTCATAGGGGAAACTTTCCCGGTGTTGATTACTCTTTGTAGTTGATGCTATTGAGTGAACCATTTAATTATTGTTTATGTTCAGATTGTTATACATCATTATTTCATCTCTGATCATGATCCATATGATGTCTTGTGAGTAGTTCGTTTTGTTCTTGAGGACATGGGAGAAGTCTTGTTGTTAGTAGTGAGTTGCGTTGAGAAAGATTCAATAGATTCTTATTTAAGTTGTGGTGTACTTATTTTAATGGTGTCTTGTGAACGTCGACTACATGACACTTCACCTATATGGGCCTAGGGGAATGCATTGTGTATTTGGCTACTAATCGTAGGGGTTGCCGGAGTGTCAGAAACCTGAACCCCCATTAGGAAACCATTGCACAAGGGACGTAAGGGTCTTAGAGTTTAAAGCTGTGGTTAGGTTTCTACCTTAATTACTTTCTTGTACTTACGGATGTGTGCAAGGGGGTTTAATCACAAGTATGTATTAAGTCTTGGATGGGACGGTACATTAGCACAGGTTCACCCACACAACACTTAGCAAGCTAGAGAAGATTAATCGACTATATGAAGCGAAAGCACTTGACAGTCTTCCCATGTGTCCTCGAGAACATTTGGTCATCTATAGAAATACAACCGGCTTGTCCTTTGCTGCATAAAGGATTGGGCCACTTGCTGCATTCATTCTTACTATCTTTTATTTACTTGTACTTTGTATACTTGCTTTATCGAAAACCCCTAAAAATCCGTTTGCTAAGTATTTGCAGAGAATTCCTGATCCATACCACTAGCCAGCACCTTCTGCTCCTCGTTGGGTTCGACACTCTTACTTATCGAAAATACTGCGATACACCCCCTATACTTGTGGGTCATCAAGACTATTTTCTGGCGCCGTTGCCGGGGAGTGAAGCGCTATTGGAAAGTGGAACTGGTAAAGGAAACTTCTACTATGAGTATTGTTTACTTCTGTTAGTTGCTTTATTTAAGAAGAAATTATTTACTCTTTATACACGAATTATGCGGGTTGTTCAAGTGTGCAGGTATTACTACAAATCAAGTTAAGAAGAAATTATTCTCATTATCACTAAAAGGAAGAGCTAAGGAATGGTATAAGCTGCTGAATAATGGTCAAGCTCTTGAATGGGAGGAAATAGTGCCTCTCTTTTATTCAAAGTTTTATCCTCCTAGTGAAATTCATAAAGATCGGAATCAAATATACAACTTTTCGCCTCTTGATGGAGAGAGTACTACTCAAGCTTGGGGGAGATTGAAGTTACTAATGCTCAAATGTCCCATTCATGAGCTCCCCAACAATATTATTATCAATAACTTTTATGCAAGGCTCCCTCTACATGATAAAGATTTATTGGATGCTTCTTGTGCTGGATCATTCACTCGTATGGAAGAAGAAGTTAAATGGGACCTTCTGTACCGTATTCAAGACAATGCTGAAGCTTGGGAGAACGACAAAGGTAGAAAGTCAGGTATAAATTATGATTATGAATGCATTGAATCTTTTATGGGAACTGATGACTTTCAAAATATTAGTAATCTTTATGGTCTTGATTTGCAAGTTATTACGAATTGCTTTAGAGCTTTTGCTTCCTATATTGAAATTCCAAAAAGCGGATGGAACAAGTACCATGCACCTTACAAAGATATTGTAGACTATGCTCCTATTGGAAGTGGTGAGTATTGCATTATTGATCCCATCTTACCCGAGCCTTATATCGAGAAGATTCCCTTTCCCGAAAAGGTAAAGGACCATCCTATGATAACTAATGTAATCACCAAAAGTGAAAAAAGAACTGTAAAACCTGATGAACAAAAAAACATTGAACCTGTGGTAGCAATTGTGAAAGACCTTGTCACTAAAAGCATAGAAGATGGGCACATAGTCTTTTGTGAGGATGCTTCTAATATTGTTTCACATCCCAATAGGTCTAAAAAGGCTAGTGTTCCTGTGCTTTCTGTTAGAATAGGTGATCATTGCTATTATGGTTTATCTGATATTGGTGCAAGTTCTAGTGCTATTCCTTATGAGCTTTATAGAGAAATTATGCATGAAATCAGTCCTTGCGAGTTGGAGGAGATTGATGTGGTTATTCACCTTGCTAATAGAGAGACCATCTCTCCAATTGGTATTGTGCGAGACGTGGAAGTTCTTTGTGGTAAGATTAAGTACCCTGCTGATTTTCTAGTACTTGGTTCAGCCGCTAGTAAAACTTATCCTATAATTTTTGGTAGACCTTTCTTGAGTACTTGTGGAGCTATTATTGATTGCAAGAGGGAGAAAATCTTGACTAAGTTTGATGGGGAATCCTATGAGTTTAATTTTTCGAAATTTGCTAAAGAACCTTGCGAAGAGGAAACCCATAATGAGGATTTTAGGGTTGAACAACTTGCTTCTATTTCTCTTGCTCCTAACAATGCTTTGCAGCAATTTATGGAGGAACATGAAAGTGAAATCTTCATGAAAGAAAGAAATGAGATTGACATGATTCTCCGTGATCAACCAGTGATGCTTAAGCACAACTTCCATGTAGAAGACTTGGGTACCACGATGCCACCTAAAAAGGATCTGGTCTTCGATCTAAAAACTCTCCCTGATGATCTTAAATATGCTTTTATTGATGATAAAAAGATATATCCTGTTATTATTAGCGCTAAACTTTCAGGGGAGGAAGAAGAAAGATTATTGGAAGTTCTGAAGAAATACCGAGGAGCTATGGGCTATACTCTGGATGATTTGAAAGGGATTTCACCTACTATATGTCAGCATTCTATCAATATATAACCAGATGCGAAGCCAGTAGTGGAGCACCAACGACGTTTAAATCCTAAGATGAAGGAAGTGGTAAGGAATGAGGTATTGAAACTCCTTGATGCTGGTATTATTTACCGTATTGCTGATAGTGAATGGGTTAGTCATGTTCATTGTGTTCCTAAAAAGGGAGGTATTACCATTGTCACTAATGATAATGATGAACTTATTCCTCAAAGAATAGTGGTAGGCTATAGGATGTGCATCGATTTTAGGAAAGTCAATAAAGTCCCTAAGAAAGGTCACTACCCGCTTCCTTTTATTGATCAAATGTTGGAAAGGTTATCTAAAAAGACCCATTTTTGTTTTCTTGATGGTTATTCTGGTTTCTCTCAAATTGCTGTCAAACAACAAGATCAAGAAAAAACTACTTTTACTTGCCCTTATGGAACTTATGCTTATAGACATATGCCTTTTGGTTTATGTAATGCTCCTGCTACTTTCCAAAGGTGCATGTCTGCTATCTTTCATGGCTTTTGTGAGGAAATTGTAGAAGTGTTCATGGATGACTTTTATGTCTACGGAACTTCTTTTGATAATTGTCTGCACAACCTTGATAAAGTTTTGCAGAGATGTGAAGAAACTAATCTTGTTCTTAATTGGGAAAAATGCCACTTCATGGTTAATGAAGGGATTGTTCTTGGGCATAAATTTTCTAAAAGAGGCATAGAAGTTGATAGAGCTAAGGTTGAGGCAATTGAGAAGATGCCATGCCCAAGAGACATCAAAGGTATTCGTAGTATCCTTGGTCATGCTGGTTTCTATAGAAGGTTTATTAAAGACTTTTCTAGGATATCAAAACCCCTTACCGATCTTCTTCAAAAAGATGTACCCTTCGTTTTTGATGATGATTGTAAGGAAGCTTTTGAAACTCTTAAGAAGGCTTTAACTACAGCCCCTATCGTTCAACCACCTGATTGGAGTTTACCCTTTGAAATAATGTGTGATGCTAGTGATTTTGTTGTAGGTGCTGTGCTTGGGCAACGTATTGATAAAAAGCTAAACGTTATCCATTATGCTAGTAAGACTTTAGACGCTGCTCAAAGGAATTATGCTACTACTGAAAAGGAATTTCTAGCTGTTGTTTTTGCTTGTGATAAGTTTAGGCCCTATATTGTGGACTCAAAAGTAACCATTCATACTGATCATGCTACTATTAAATATCTTATGACGAAGAAGGACGCTAAGCCTAGGCTTATTAGATGGGTACTACTTTTACAAGAGTTTGATCTACATATAGTAGATAGAAAGGGTGCTGAAAATCCTGTAGCTGATAATTTATCTCATTTGGAAAACATTTCTTTTGATCCTATGCCTGTTAATGATAGTTTCCCAAATGAACAATTAGCCGCAGTAGGGGTGAACTCGCGAGGAAGCCCTTGGTATGCTGATTATGCTAACTTTATTGTCTCCAAGTATTTGCCTCCAACTTTTACAGCTCAGCAAAGAAGAAAGTTCTTTTATGATTTGAGGCATTATTTTTGGGATGACCCACACTTATACAAAGAAGGGGTTGATGGTATTATGCGAAGATGTGTTCCAGAGTATGAACAAAAATAGATATTGCGTAAATGTCACGGGAGCGCCTATGGAGGACACCATGCAGGATATAGAACTGCACAAAAGGTATTACAATCAGGTTTCTACTGGCCTACCCTTTTTAAAGATGCAAGAAAATTTGTTTTATCTTGTGATGAATGTCAACGTGTTGGTAATATTTCTAAACGCAATGAAATGCCTATGAACTACTCTCTAGTTATTGAACCTTTTGATTGTTGGGGATTCGACTTTATGGGACCTTTCCCTCCTTTGAAGGGTTACACTCATATTCTTGTTGCCGTTGATTATGTTACTAAGTGGGTAGAAGCCATTCCTACGAAAAGTGCTCACGGGGAAACCTCTCTAAAATGCTTAAGGATGTTATCTTTCCTAGGTTTGGAGTGCCTAGGTATCTCATGACTGATGGGGGTTCTCATTTCATTCATGGCGGTTTTAGGAAGACCCTTGCTAAGTATGATGTTAATCATAGAATTGCTTCAGCTTATCACCCCCAAACTAGCGGGCAAGTAGAGTTATCAAATAGAGAAATTAAATCTATCTTGCAAAAGGCTGTTAATAGGTCTAGAAAAAACTGGGCTAAGAAGTTGAATGATGCTTTATGGGATTATAGAACTGCTTATAAGAATCCTATGGGAATGTCTCCTTATAAGATGGTTTATGGGAAAGCTTGCCACTTACCCCTAGAATTAGAACACAAATCTTACTGGGCAGGGAAAGAACTAAATAGAGATTGTAAGCTAGCTAGTGATAAAATACTTTTTGACTTAAGTTCTTTAGATGAATAGAGGAGTGAAGCCTATGAGAATGCTAGGCTCTTTAAAGAAAAAGTTAAAATATGGCATGACAAGCAAATATTTAAGAGAGAATTTCATGTTGGTGAGAAAGTTCTATTGTATAGGTCTCGTCTCAGATTTTTTGCAGGTAAGCTACTATCAAAATGAGAAGGACCTTTCATCATTGAAGAAAGTATACCGTTCAGGAGCAACAAAAATTTCTTCTCTAAAAGATAATACTACACAAGTAGTGAATGGACAACGACTCAAACACTATATTGCTGGAGATTCTTACAATGAAGATGTTGATGCCTTTCAAGTTATAACTCCAGAGAAATTCATTCAGGACCAAATTCAGAGACCTGCAGAGTCTGTTTCCAACTAGGTAACAGTTCTGGTAAGAAAAGTTCCGTGAAAATACAATACAACTATATTTTTGCAGTTTTCAGTCAATAAGGAAAGCTACGAAGCGAAAAAGGGATGGAAACGGAGCCAGGGTGGCCCACACCACCCCATGGCGCGAGCCCACCCCTGGCCGCGCCACCAGGTGGTGAGGCCACCCAGGACTCCGCCTCCGACTCGTTTTCTCCCAGTACCTTCTTTTGAAGTGAAACTTCGTAATTTATAACCCCCCGGATCCCCCGAGGTTCGTATATCGTGTTTTTGTCGTGTTTTTGTTTCGATCTGTTTCTGCCAGGTAGAATCCCAGATTTGGAGCCACAATGTCTTCCTATGGAACATCCAAGAGAGATTCCTTAGAAGATATCATCAACCCATACATGAGAGAATTGAAGATTCATCCCAAGGAGTTGTTGCTCGAAGGTGGTGAGGTTTGGATTAAGGAGGTTCAAGGCCCTAAAGGTGAAGGAAGTCTAGAGGACAGGATGGAAGCATTGGAGCAAGAAGTCTTTAGGTAAAGGAAGATGGCGGAGCGTGAAGTGGACATCATCCACAAGATTTGTTCCGAACTCATCGCCAAGCACCAAAAGGAGACTGCTGAACTCAAAGATGAAGTCTTTTCACTCCGCCAAACAACCAACAAACTGCAAGCACAGTTCTATGACGTTCAAAATCAAATCAAAATCAAAACTGTGAGTATGAGGCTAGATTTAAACGCATAAGTGCTGCTGCAAGTTTCAGGATGTTGGAAACCACGATGTCCTTTGTTGATTGGAAGCCTTTACCCTGGAAGACGGACGAAGATGAGAGTATACCACCACCACCGAAGGAGTAATTCGTCATCAGGTTTGGCATCCCCTTGGTTTGTTCCAAGCTTGGGGGAGTGTCACGGTATCATATCACTATCTTATATCTTTTTACCTTATTAATAGAGTCATATCATGAATAGAGGAGTTATTATGTAGTATGGTTTGCATTATGGAAGTGTCCCCTCTCTCGTTAGATATGTATCCCTTGGTGTGAGTTTCCGTTATGGAATATTAATGAGAAGTTCTATCATTCACTCTTTTCATAGCTTATATTAGTTTTCAATTCGTGGTTATATGATTGATCTTGTTGTTAGTATTGGTAGCACTCTGGGATAATTGAGTTAATTTAGTTGGTTTTGGCAAACCTGGCTTGGTCAGTAGCAACACCTTTTTGAGAGTTGAAAAGAAAAAGATAGAAGTACTCTAGAGAAAAATAATTTCATCATCTTTCTTTCTTGATTTGCTCTTAAGTCTAGTATTCTCCAGTTAAGATCTTTTGTGCTTCCAAGGAAGATTGCATGTTTGTCTTTATCACTTGTATGTTTGTTTGTTTCCTTCAACTCTTATACTTGCTACCCAGTCTTGCTAGCCAAAAACCTGTACTGAGAGGGAATACTTCTCGTGCATCCACCTCCTTTAAACCAAAACCTTTGCCATTTGTGTCCACCATACCTACCTAGTAGCATTATTGCTATTCCAAGTAAATTCTTGTTTTATCTACCTACCAAATTAAACTTGTTATGTGAAAATTAGTGATTAAAGCTCTCACGGACTTAATGGCACACTTTACTTTCTTGCATTTAATAAACTTGAACCACTGGGTCCTTCTTTGTTGCGTATATGCTTGTGCTTTATGAGTTGAAGTTAGCAGAACCATGTATCATGGCGACCGCTTTCAACACTTCATTGGTACTTGTACCTATTTGATATCATGTTCTTTTGCTTATGGATCCCGGTGGTGTGAAATAAAAGTGGAACTTGTAAGATCATGGAGTTTATATGTGTGTTAGAGAAACGCCTGGGCCGCTAGCCTAAGCCATGCCTAATCATGGTGGAAACTTGCAGCATAACTATAGTGAGCATTCTATGAAGCATCCTCAATAAAAACCTATGCAAATAGCAAATAAAAAGATCGCTGAGATGCTCACTATCTGCTTGCCTTGTCATTTTGATTATGGGATAGCTCATGTGTCATGTGCAAGGGGTACCCCGTTGGCGGTTCTCAATGATACGCATGTATTCACAATGACAAGAGCTTGCTTGTGACTGAAGTTGAGTAGCATGAGGATCGGTACTCATAATTAAGGGGCATGAGATTTCAACTTATAACTTGTCAAGCATATCCTCTTAGTTGTGTCACTTTAACCTTAACCACCAAAAGATGCCTATGATAGGGGCAATGAGAGCTGAAAGCTAGTAAGTATCATAATTTTTGGGAGCTCTTTATGAGACTTGCAATCCCTGCTTCCCTCTGTGAAGGGCCTTTCTTTTACTTTGTAGTTGAGTCAGTAAACCTATTCCCTTCTATCTCAGCAAGTATTTTGAGTTGATGTGTTTCATTCATTCATATGATGATTTATTCACTCATGTTTCTTATGTTCCTTGCTTTGCACATTGCTCTTATCTTGAAGTTTACTACTTTGAAATCTTTCTTTGAAAACCAGCTATTTGTAAACTTCAGCAAGTTATCAACTATTCTTCGACCAAGAGCTAAGTTTGCCATTACCAATTATGATTCACTTTATGTGTCTTTATTGTGTTTCCTTTACTCATTGCAAGTTGAGTTGTATAATAGTGAGTTGTCTTCTTTTATGATCTATGTATTTGATGAATGTGATGCTTCTTGTCCATATTCTTTTATCGACTCTTCACTCCATAAACTTGAGGTCATGTTTATTGAGCTCAGTTTCGCTTGGGGACAAGCGAAGTCTAAGCTTGGGGGGAGTTGATACGTCCATTTTGCATCACTATTCTATGTCTTAATTCACTATTATTCATTGGTATATTTCGTATTGAGAGGTGATACTTATGTTATTTCATCTGTTTTTGCATGGTTGATGACTTTTGGAGCATGGACCGCTGCAGTCAGGATTGATGGAAAAGGTGCTGTTTGGAGGCAAAATTCGCGAAGATCAGAAAATCCGGGAAAATATACGGAAAATTCTATTTTTCCAGAAGACTCAAGATGCTAGAAGATGGAGTGGAGGTGGGCCACAGGGGGCCCACACCACCCCATGGCGCGGGCAAGCCCAGGCCCCGCCAGGGAGTGGTCTGGCTGCCCTGGCCCACTCCGGCCTCTCCCCTCTGAGTATATCTTCCTCCCGAAACCCTAAGACTCGGGGAGCGACCACAGAAAGGTTCCGCCTCTGTGGGGCGGAAAACACCGAGAGAGAAAGATCTCTCCGACAGACAGATTTCTGCCGGGGGAATTCCTTCCCAGAGAGGGGAGATCGTCGCCATCAACACCATCATCAAGCTGGGCTTCATCGGGATCATCATCATCATCATCACCACCATCATCACCATCAGCACCCTCATCACCATATCCATATTGCTGTAACAATTGAGTTGAATCTTGCATTAGTTCATATGGGAAACTTTCCCGGTGTTGATTACTCTTTGTAGTTGATGCTATTGAGTGAACCGTTGAATTATTGTTTATTTTCAGATTGTTATACATCATTATTTCATCTCTGATCATGATCCATATGATATCTTGTGAGTAGTTCGTTTTGTTCTTGAGGACATGGGAGAAGTCTTGTTGTTAGTAGTGGAGTTGCGTTGAGAAAGATTCAATAGATTGTTATTTAAGTTGTGGTGTACTTCTTCTAGTGGTGTCATGTGAACGTCGACTACATGACACTTATCCTATATGGGCCTAGGGGAATGCATTGTGTATTTGGCTACTAATCGTAGGGGTTGCCGGAGTGACAGAAACCTGAACCCCCGTTAGGAAACCATTGCACAAGGGACGTAAGGGTCTTAGAGTTTAAAGCTGTGGTTAGGTTTCTACCTTATTTACTTTCTTGTACTTACTGATGTTTGCAAGGGGGTTTAATCACAAGTATGTATTAAGTCTTGGATGGGATGGTACATTAGCACAAGTTCACCCACACAACACTTAGCAAGCTAGAGAAGATTAATCGACTATATGAAGTGAAAGCACTTGACAGTCTTCCCATGTGTCCTCGAGAACGTTTGGTCATCTATAGAAATACAACCGGCTTGTCCTTTGCTGCATAAGGGATTGGGCCACTTGCTGCATTCATTCTTACTGTCTTTCATTTACTTGTACTTTGTTTACTTGCTTTATCGAAAACACCTAAAAATCCGTTTGCTAAGTATTTGCAGAGAATTCCTGATCCATACCACTAGCCAGCACCTTCTGCTCCTCGTTGGGTTCGACACTCTTACTTATCGAAAATACTGCGATACACCCCCTATACTTGTGGGTCATCATAGTCCAAGGATGAAGTACTTACGCATCACATCGGAGGCTTGCATGGTGATGAAGAAGGCCTCCAGGGTGAAATCCCCTCTCCGGCAGGGTGCCGGGAAGAGCTTCTGATCCCTCCCGATCTAGGGATGGAGATGACGGCGGCTACAGACTCTTTCGTGGATTTTTGATCGGGTACTTATGGTTTTCATCCTGAGGGCATCTTATAGGCGGAAGGAGAGGCTGAGGGGGTTTTGGGGTCGGCCAGACCACCCCCTAGTGCGGGCCAGGCCTGGCCGCGTGGCCAGGTGGTGTGACTGGCCCCCTGCCCTTCTTCGTCTCGTATTCTGGCATCTGATGACTTCCGGAAAAATAGGCACTTTGGCTTTTGTCCCATCCAATTCCGATAATATTCATTTTCTGACTTTCCTAGAACCAAAAACAGCAGAAAATAGGGAGCTGGCACTGTGGCTCTTGTTAATAGGTTAGTCCAAGAAATCATATGAAAAGTACTCCAAAGTGTGGACAAAACACAAGAAAGTGGATAAAATCAAGTGATGACCCACAAGTATAGGGGGTGTATCGCAGTATTTTCGATAAGTAAGAGTGTCGAACCGAACGAGGAGCAGAAGGTGCTGGCTAGTGGTATGGATCAGGAATTCTCTGCAAATACTTAGCAAATGGAATTTTAGGGGTTTTCGATAAAGCAAGTAAACAAAGTACGAGTAAATAAAAGACAGTAAGAATGAATGCAGCATGTGGCCCAATCCTTTATGCAGCAAAGGACAAGCTGGTTGTATTTCTATAGATGACCAAATGTTCTCGAGGACACAATGGAAGACTGTCAAGTGCTTTCGGTTCATATAGTCGATTAATCTTCTCTAGCTTGCTAAGTGTTGTGTGGGTGAACCTGTGCTAATGTACCGCACCATCCAAGACTAAATACAAACTTGTGATTATACCCCTTGCAAACATCCGTAAGTACAAGAAAGTAACTAAGGTAGAAACCTAACCACGGCTTTAAACTCTAAGACCCTTACGTCCCTTGTGCAATGGTTTCCTAATGGGGGTTCAGGTTTCTGTCACTCCGGCAACCCCTACGATTAATAGCCAAATACACAATGCATTCCCCTAGGCCCATATAGGTGAAGTGTCATGTAGTCGACATTCACATGACACCACTAGAAGAAGTACACCACAACTTAAATAACAATCTATTGAATCTTTCTCAACGCAACTCCACTACTAACAACAAGACTTCTCCCATGTCCTCAAGAATAAAACAAACTACTCACAAGACATCATATGGATCATGATCAGAGATGGAATAATGATGTATAACAATATGAACATAAACAATAATTCAATGGTTCACTAAATAGCATCAACTACAAAGATTAATCAACACCAGGAAAGTTTCCCCTATGAACTATAGCAAGATTCAACCAATTGTTACAGCAATATGGAGATGGTGCTGAGGGTGCTGAGGGTGCTGATGGTGATGATGGTGGTGATGATGAGGATGATGATCCCGATGAAGTCCAACTTGATGGTGGTGTTGATGGCGACGATCTCCCATCTCCGGGAAGCAATTCCCCCGACAGAAATCTGTCTGCCGGAGAGATCTTTCTCTCTTGGTGTTTTCCGCCCCGCAGAGGCGGCGGAATATTTCTGTGGTCGCTCCCCGAGTCTTAGGGTTTCGTGGGGATGATATACGCTAGAGGAGAGAGGCTGGACTGGGCCAGGGCGGCCACACCACTCCTAGGCGCGGCCTAGGCCTGCCCACGCCATGGGGTGGTGTGGGCCCCCTGTGGCCCACCTCCACTCCATCTTCTGGCATCCCGAGTCTTCTGGAAAAATAGAATTTTCCAGATTTTTTCCAGGATTTTCTGATCTTCGCGAATTTTGCCTCCAAACAACACATTTTCCATCAGAATCCTAACGGTAGCGATCCATGCTCCAAAAGTCATCAACCATGCAAAAACAGATGAAATAACATAAGTATCACCTCTCAATACGAACTATATCAATGAATAATAGTAAATTAAGATATAGAATAGTGATGCAAAATGGACGTATCAACTCCCCCAAGCTTAGACTTCGCTTGTCCCCAAGCGAAACTGAGCTCAATAAATATGACCTCAGGTTTATGGAGTGAAGAGTCGATAAAAGAATACGGACAAGAAGCGTCACATTCATCAAATACATAGATTATAATAGAAGACAACTCACTATTATATAACTCAACTTGTAATGAGTAAAGGAAACACAATAAAGATACATAGAGTAAATCAGAATTGGTAATGGCAAACTTAGCTCTTGGTCGAAGAATAGTTGATAATTTGCAGGAGTTCACAAATAGCTGGTTTTTCAATGAAAGCCTTCAAAGTAGTAAACATCAAGATAAGAGCAACGTGCAAAACAAGGAACATAAGAAACATGAATGCATAAATCACCATATGAATGAATTAAACACATCAACTCAAAATACTTGCTGAGATAGAAGGGAATAGGTTTACTGACTCAACTATAAAGTAAAAGAAAGGCCCTTCAAAGAGGGAAGCAGGGATTGCAAGTCTCATAAAGAGCTCCCAAAAATTATGATACTTACTAGCTTTCAGCTCTCATTGCCCCTATCATAGGCATCTTTAGGTGATTAAGGTGAAAGTGAGGTCCAATCTGAGTTATATGCTTGACAGACTATAAACTGAAAATCCCAAGTCCCTTGAGTACGAGGGCCGCTCCTCATGCTACTCAACTTTAGTTACTGGTAAGTTCTTGTCATCGTAAGTATGTGCATATCATTGAGAACCGCCAACGGGGTACCCCTTGCCCGTTGATACGGAAGAATCCCCATATCAAAATGACAAAGCAAGCAGACAATGAGTATCTCAGCAATCTTCTTATTTACCATGGGAAAATGGTGCTTTTTTTCTCTCTTTCCTCTTTTCATAGTATCTTTTTTTCTTTTTCTCAATAGCTATCTCTCTCTTTTTTTATAAGAAGAATGCTTCATATATATCATTATGGTTACGTTGCAGGTTTCCACCATGTCAGCATGGATTAGACCAACGGCCCAGGCGTTTCTCTAACACACATACATAACTCCATGGACTTACAAGCTCCCCTTTTATTTCACACCGACGACATCCGCAAACAAAAGAGCAAGGTATCAACTAGGTATATATTTACAAGTGCTGAAAGCGTTCCCCGTGACAGCACGGTTCTGCTAATCCCTAGCCTATAATTTGCAAGCATATAACTTTCATGGAGAGTTCACAATAGTTCAAGTTTATTAAGTGCGGAAAATAAAGTGTGCCATCAAGTTCATGAGAGCTTTAATCACTATTTTTTCACATAAAAAGTTTAATTTGGGATGTAGATAAAACAAGAATTTACTTGGAATAGCAATAATGCTACTAGGTAAGTATGGTGGACACAAATGGCAACAGTTTTGGTTTAAAGGAGGTGGATGCACGAGAAGAATACCCTCTCAGTATAGGTTTTTGGCTAGCAAGGCTGGGTAGCAAGTACAAGAGTTGAAGGAAACAACCAAACATACAAATGATAAAAACAAACATGCAATCTTCCTTGGAAGCACAAAAGATCTTAACTAGAGAATACTAGACTTATGAGCAAATCAAGAAAGAAAGATGATGATTTTTTTTTTCTCTAGAGTACTTCTATCTTTTCTTTTCAACTCTCAAAAAGGTGTTGCTACTGACCGAGCCAGGTTTGCCAAAACTAACTAAATTAACTCAATGATCCCAGAGTGCTACCAATACTAACAACAAGATCAATCATATAACCACGAATTGAAAACTAACATAAGCTATGCAAAAGAGTAAACGATAGAACTTCTTATTAATATTCCATAACGGAAACTCACACCAAGGGATACAAATCTAACGAGAGAGGGGACACTTCCATAATGCAAACTGTACTACATAATAACTCCTCCATTCATGATATGACTCTACTAATAAGGTAAAAAGATAGAAGACAGTGATGTGATACCGCGGCACTCCCCCAAGCTTGGAACAAACCAAGGGAATGCCAAACCTGATGACGAATTACTCCTTCGGTGGTGGTATCCTCTCGATGAGCTCTCTGATAAGTTTCCCCAAGTCCTCAATTTCGAAGGTGAGATTACGAATAAGCTCCGAGTTTTGCTCAATGCGGCTCATGACCATGTCGTGTTGAGAATTCCAGCTCTTGCTATTCTTTCCCCACTCTTCCTCCTTGAAGTCTTCTTTTCCTGCATGGCTAGAACGAGGCAAATCCCAATTGGAGGGTAATTTCTCCTTGGGCATATTCTGGTATTGATGCTCATGGATAAGGGTATGGAAAGGATTCTTGGTGCGTGGAGAAGTTGTCCGTGGTGCCAAGAAGTGACGCGGAAGCTTCCCTCCAGTTGACATCTGTGCAGTCCTTCTGATCCTGGCAGGGTTCGCCACCACTCCAATGCTTGCAACGGTAGTGCCGGTGTGCTTTGCCTCCTCTTCACCTTCACTCTTGATCTCGTTCTCCTTCCTGGGGTCTTGGAGGCCTTCCTCCATAGGTTCCTTCCCTTTATCCTTGGCGGACACCATTGTGCTTCTAAACCTTCAAAGAGTATGTCCTGGCAAAAACAGATCGAAACAAAAACACGACGAAAACACGATATACGAACCTCGGGTGATCCGGGGGTTATATATTACAAAGTTTCATATCAAAAGGAAGGTACTGGGAGAAAACGAGTCGGAGGCGGAGTCCGGAGTGGCCTCACCACCTGGTGGCGCGGCCAGGGGTGCGCCCGTGCCACAGGGTGGTGTGAGCCACCCTGCCTCCGTTTCCGTCTCTTTTTCGCTTCGTAGCTTTCCTTATTGACTGAAAACTGTAAAAATATAGTTGGATTGTATTTTCGCGGAACTTTTCTTACCAGAACTGTTACCTAGTTGGAAACGGACTCTACAGGTCTCTGAATTTGGTATTTAATGGATCCTTCCGGAGTCATCTCTTGAATAACATCAATATCTTCATCTTCATATACTTATTACTTGAGTCATAAAACCTTTCTCTTTCTTATTACACCATTATCTCCACTTCCTGGAAATTTCTTTCACACAACTTCACACAGTTCTTATTAGCCACATTAGTATAAGTGAAGTGATAAAACCTTTTGAGTCCAACTTCAACTGAAAACCATCAAAACAAAAGATACTGTAGCAACTCCTTCCGAAAACCCAAAAAGAATTCAAAAAGGAAATCGAATAAAGAAGCAAATGCAAGATTGGCAAAATCTGTCAAAACAGACCCGCAGGTAAAGATCAATTTTTTCGAAAATCTTCTGTTGCTCAAATTAAAAAGTGCAAAACTAACGAAAGTTAAATAATAACCTGGGGCAGAAGCACAAAAAATTACAGCTCAATCCGACATACAGAGATCTCTCACGAAGTTTTCCGGTGAAGCACAAAAATCTGTTTCGGGACAGCAATTTCCCCAAATCTTACTTCTCTCACATTAGAAGCTGATCTTGATACAAAAACCAAACAAAACGGATAAGGAGCGGTTATTACCGAAGTAATAAATTCCAACACTCAAAGAAACAAAAACAAACTAAAAGCAAAAATAAATTGGGTTGTCTCCCATAAAGCTCTTTCTTTATAGCCATTAAGATGGGCATGATAATTTTGAAGAAGCTCTCATAGGGATATGAATTGAAGTGAAAGAGAGCATTAAGAAGCAAAAACACACACACATTTAAGTCTAACCCACTTCCTATGCAAGGGTATTTTGTAAACAAACAAGTTATTGAAACCAAAGGCAACTTGCATAAGAAGGCAAAAGAAGTGTAGCATAGAAACTTTCAGCATAAAACGAGGAAACTTGATTTTATTGAGATACATAAGAACACTTTTCCCTCTCTCATAGTAACTTTCAGTATCATGCATAAACTTAAAAATATAGCTATCACAGGGACCATCATAGCACTAATCACTTATTCTAACAGAAAACACATGAATACTAGCTCTCATAGCACTACTATGTGAAACAATATTAGAGGTATCCTTACAAAGGATAGTGTGTCCCTCTTTTTCATACTTAGTGACAAAGTCTTTCACATTTGCTATTATAGGTTCATCAACCATTTGTTTATCAGGTTCAACAGCTTTATTCATACTTTCATCTACCATACTAGCCATCATACGATGTTCCTTTACCTTAACTAGGAAAGGCATTTTCTCAATATAAGGTTTGGGTAAGACATGATTAGCAGTATAAACTTCAGTATTTCTTGAAGGAACACTCTTAGCAATATCTTTATAAGGTTCATGATACTTATTCCACTTCTTTTTAGGCACTTCAATGTAGGAAGCAAAAGCCTTAAAATAAGAAGCAATAGCTTCAGAGTCTATACCATAAGCATTTTTAATATTTTGAAAGTCATCAGTTCCCATAAAAGATTCAATGCATTCATAATCATGATTTATACCCGACTTTCTACCTTTGTCATTCTCCCAAGCTTCAGTATTGTCTTGAATACGATCTAGAAGGTCCCATTTAACTTCTTCTTTCATGCGAGTGAATGATCCAGCACAAGAAGCATCCAATAAATCCTTGTCATGTAGAGGGTGCCTTGCATAAAAGTTGTTGATAATAATATTGTTGGGGAGCTCATGAATGGGACATTTGAGCATTAGTAACTTCAATCTCCCCCCAAGCTTGAGCTGTACTCTCTCCATCAAGAGCCAAAAGTTGTATATTTGATTCCGATCTTTATGAATCTCACTAGGAGGATAAAACTCTGAATAAAAGAGAGGCACTATTTCCTCCCATTCCAGAGCTTGACCATTCTTCAGCAGCTTATACCATTCCTCAGCTCTTCCTTTCAGTGATAATGAGAATAACTTCTTCTTAACTTGATCTGTAGTAATACCTGCACACTTGAACAACCCGCATAATTCGTGTATGAAGAGTAAATGATCACCGGGATGGACAGTTCCATCCCCAACATAGTAGTTATCCATAAAACGATCAATAATTCTTGTAGATATTTTGAAAACATCTTTCTCAGCAGGTGGTGGCTTATCTACTACCTTAGTAGTGGTAGTAGCATTACCAAATAAGAAACTTAGCGAATTATCCATAACGAAAATAAAGCAACTAGTAGAAGTAAACAATACTCACAGTAGAAGTCTCCTTTACCAGTTCCACTCTCCAATAGCGCTTCACACCCCGGCAACGGTGCCAGAAAATACTCTTGATGACCCACAAGTATAGGGGGTGTATCGCAGTATATTCGATAAGTAAGAGTGTCGAACCCAACAAGGAGGAGAAGGTGCTGGCTAGTGGTATGGATCAGGAATTCTCTGCAAATACTTAGCAAATGGATTTTTAGGGGTTTTCGATAAAGCAAGTAAACAAAGTACGAGTAAATAAAAGACAGTAAGAATGAATGCATCAAGTGGCCCAATCCTTTATGCAGCAAAGGACAAGCCGGTTGTATTTCTATAGATGACCAAATGTTCTCGAGGACACATGGGAAGACTGTCAAGTGCTTTCGCTTCATATAGTCGATTAATCTTCTCTAGCTTGCTAAGTGTTGTGTGGGTGAACCTGTGCTAATGTACCGCCCCATCCAAGACTAAATACATACTTGTGATTATACCCCTTGCAAACATCCGTAAGTACAAGAAAGTAATTAAGGTAGAAACCTAACCACAACTTTAAACTCTAAGACCCTTACGTCCCTTGTGCAATGGTTTCCTAACGGGGGTTCAGGTTTCTGTCACTCCGGCAACCCCTACGATTAGTAGCCAAATACACAATGCATTCCCTTAGGCCCATATAGGTGAAGTGTCATGTAGTCGATGTTCACATGACACCACTAGAAGAAGTACACCACAACTTGAATAACAATCTATTGAATCTTTCTCAACGCAACTCCACTACTAATAACAAGACTTCTCCCATGTCCTCAAGAACAAAACGAACTACTCACAAGATATCATATGGATCAGGATCAGAGATGAAATAATGATGTATAACAATCTGAACATAAACAATAATTCAACGGTTCACTCAATAGCATCAACTACAAAGAGTAATCAACACCGGGAAAGTTTCCCCTATTAACTAATGCAAGATTCAACTCAATTGTTACAGCAATTTGGAGATGGTGATGAGGGTGCTGATGGTGATGATGGTGGTGGTGGTGATGATGATGATCTCGATGAAGTCCAGCTTGATGATGGTATTGATGGCGATGATCTCCCCTCTCCGGGAAGGAATTCCCCCGGCAGAAATCTGTCTGTCGGAGAGATCTTTCTCTCTCGGTGTTTTTCGCCCCGCAGAGGCACCGGAATCTTTCTGTGGTTTCTCCCCGAGTCTTAGGGTTTCTTGGGGATGATATACGTCAGAGGAGAGAGGCTGGAGTGGGCCAGGGTGGCCACACCACTCCTAGGCGCGGCCTAGGCCTGCCCGCGCCATTTGGTGGTGTGGGCCCCCTGTGGCCCACCTCCACTCCATCTTCTGGCATCCTGAGTCTTCTGGAAAAATAGAATTTCCCATATATTTTCCCGGATTTTCTAATCTTCGCGAATTTTGCCTCCAAACAACACCTTTTCCATCAGAATCCTGACTGCAGCGGTCCATGCTCCAAAAGTCATCAACCATGCAAAAACAGATGAAATAACATAAGTATCACCTCTCAATACGAACTATATCAATGAATACTAGTGAATTAAGATATAGAATAGTGATGCAAAATGGACGTATCACCAAGCATGGAATATCATAAATTATAGATACAAGTGCTTTCGCTTCATATAGCTCATTAATCTTCTTTAGCTTTCTAAGTGTTGTGTGGGTGAACCTGTGCTAATGTACCGACCTTCTGAGGACTAATACATACTTGTGATTATACCCCTTGTAAACATCCGTAAGTACAAGAAAGTAATTAAGGTAGAAACCTAACCATAGCTTTAAACTCTAAGACCCTTACGTCCCTTGTGCAATGGTTTCCTAACGGGGGTTCAGGTTTCTGACACTCCGGCAACCCCTACGATTAGTATCCAAATACACAATGCATTCCCCTAGGCCCATATAGGTGAAGTGTCATGTAGCTGACGTTCACATGACACCACTAGAAGAAGTACACCACAACTTAAATATCAAACCATTGAATCTTTCTCAACACAATTCCACTACTAACAACATGACTGCTCCCATGTCCTCAATAACAAAACGAACTACTCACAAGACATCATATGGATCATGATCCGAGATGGAATAATGATGTATAACAATCTGAACATAAACAATAATTCAATGGTTCCACTCAATAGCATCAACTACAAAGAGTAATCAACACCGGGAAAGTTTCCCCTAAGAACTATGCAAGATTCACCACAATTGTTACAGCAATATGGAGATGGTGATGAGGGTGCTGATGGTGATGATGGTGGTGGTGATGATGATGATGATCCCGATGAACTCTAGCTCTATGGTGGTGTTGAGGGCGACAATATCCCCTCTCCAGGAAGGAATTCCCCCGGCAGAAATCTGTCTGCCGGAGAGATCTTTCTCTCTCGGTGTTTTCCACCCCGCAGAGGCGGCGCAATCTTTCTGTGGTCTCTCCCCGAGTCTTAGGGTTTCGGTAGGAATATATCCGCCAGAGGGGAGAGCCAGAGGTGGGCTAGGGCGGCCACACCACCTGGTGGCGCGGCCTAGGGCAGCCCGCACCAGGGGGTGGTGTGGGCCCCCTGTGGCCCATCTCCACTCCCTCTTTTGGCTTCCTTCGTCTTCTGGAAAAATAAGATTTTCCGTATATTTTCGTAGATTTTCCGATCTTCACGAATTTTGCCTCCAAACAACACCTTTTCCATCAAAATCATGACTGCAGCGGTCCGTGCTCCAAAAGTCATCAACCATGCAAAAGTAGATGAAATAACATAAGTATCACCTCTTAATATGAAATATATCAATGAATAACAGTGAATTATAACATAGAATAGTGATGCAAAATGGACGTATCAACTCCCCCCAAGCTTAGACTTCGCTTGTCCCCAAGCGAAACTGAGCTCAATAAACATGGCCTCAGGTTTATGGAGTGAAGAGTCGATAAAAGAATACGGACAAGAAGCATCACATTCATCAATACATAGATCATAATAGAAGACAACTCACTATTATATAACTTAACTTGCAATAAGTAAAGGAAACACAATAAAGATACATAAAGTGAATCATAATTGGTAATGGCAAACTTAGCTCATGGTCGAAGAATAGTTGATAATTTGCTGGAGTTCACAAATAACTGATTTTCAATGATAGCTTTCAAAGTAGTAGACACCAAGATAAGAGCAATGTGCAAAACAAGGAACATAAGAAACATGATTGAATAAATCATTATATGAATGAATGAAACACAACAACTCAAAATACTTGCTGAGGTAGAAGGGAGTAGGTTTACTGACTCAACTAAAAAGTAAAAGAAAGGCCCTTCGCAGAGGGACGCTGGGATTGCAAGTTTCATAAAGAGCTCCCAAAAATTATGATACTTACTAGCTTTCAGCTCTAATTGCCCCTATCATAGGCATCTTTAGGTGATTAAGGTTAAAGTGATCAAATATGAGGATATGCTTGACAAGTTGTAAATTGAGAATCTCATCTCCCTTGAATACGAGGGCCGCTCCTCATGCTACTCAAGTTTAGTCACCGGTAAGTTCTTGTCATCGTAAGCATATGTGTATCATAGAGAACCGTGAACGGGGTACCCCTTGCCCGATGATATGGAAGAATCCCCATATCAAAATGACAAGGCAAGCAGACAACAAGCATCTCAGCAATCTTCTTATTTACCATGGGAATATGATGCTTTTTTCTCTCTTTCCTCTTTTTTTTCTCTTTTTTCTCAATATCGGACTCTTTTTTAATAAGAAGAATGCTTCATAGATGCTCGTTATGGTTACGCTGCAGGTTTCCACCATGTCAGCATGGATTAGACCAGCGGCCCAGGCGTTTCTCTAACACACATGCATAACTCCATGGACTTACAAGCTCCCCTTTCATTTAACACCGATGACATCCATAGACAAAAGAACATGATATCAACTAGGTACAAAGTACCAGTGCAATGTTGAAAGCATTCCCCATGACAGTACGGTTCTGCTAATTCACAACTTACAAAGTGCAAGCATATACGTAACATAGATTCGCACAATGGTTCAAGTTTATTAAATGCAAAAAAGTAAAGTGTGCCATCAAGTTCGTGAGAGCTTTAATCACTAATTTTCACATAACAAGTTTAATTTGGAAGGTAGATAAAACAAGAATTTACTTGGAATAGCAATAGTGCTAATAGGTATGTATGGTGGACACAAATGGCATAGGTTTTGGTTTAAGGATTGGATGCACGAGAAGAATTCCCTCTCGGTACAGGTTTTTGGCTAGCAATGCTGGGTAGTAAGTATAAGAGTTGAAGGAAACAAACAAACATATAAGTGATAAAAAATCAAACATGCAATCTTCCTTGGAAGCACAAAAGATCTTAACTAGAGAATACTAAACTTATGAGCTAATCAAGAAAGAAAGATGATGAAATTATTTTATTTAGAGTACTTTTATATTTTTCATTCAACTCTCAAAAATAGTGTTGCTACTGACCGAGCCAGGTTTGCCAAAACTAACTAAATTAACTCAATGATCCCAGAGTGCTACCAATACTAACAACAAGATCAATCATATAACCACGAATTGAAAACTAACATAAGCTATGCAAAAGAGTAAACGATAGAACTTCTTATTAATATTCCATAACGGAAACTCACACCAAGGGATACAAATCTAACGAGAGAGGGGACACTTCCATAATGCAAACCATCCTACATGATAACTTCTCTATTCATGATATGACTCTACTAAAAAGGTAAAAAGATAGAAGATAGTGATGTGATACCGCAGCACTCCCCCAAGCTTGGAACAAACCAAGGGGATGCCAAGCATGATGACGAATTACTCCTTCGATGGTGGTGGTAATATTTTCTTAGTTGTCGTGAGAAAATCTTCCAGCATCTTGCGAAGCCTATTATTCTCCCATTGAAGCATGTCCACCTTCCTCCTCAAGTCTCGGTACTTATCACAGAACTCCTTAGTGACTCGCAGGGCTTCCGTTGATGCATGGCAAGAGACTAAAGGTACTAGCCCCTACTTGGGGTCTTGGAGATCTTCCTCCATAGGCTCCTTTCCTTTATCCTTGGCAGACACCATTGTGCTCCTAAGCTTTCAAAGATAGTTCCTGGCAGAAAACAGATCAAAACAAAAACATGACGATAACACGATATACGAACCTCGGGGGATCCGGGGGATTATATATTACGAAGTTTCATAACAAAAGGTAGGTACTGGGAGAAAACGAGTCAGGGGCAGAGTCCGGGGTGGACTCACCACCTGGTGGCGCGGCCAGGGAAGGGCCCACGCCACAGGGTGGTTTGAGCCACCCTGGCTCCGTTTCCATCCCTCTTTCACTTTGTAGCTTTCCTTATTGTCTAAAAACTGCAAAAAGATAATTGGATAGTATTTTCGTGGAACTTTTCTTACCAGAACTGTTACCTATTTGAAAATGGACTCTGCAGGTCTCTCAATTTGGTATCTAGTAGATTATTCCGGAGTCACTAATGGCTCTGTGTATGGCGCCCAGAAAAGTGCTGGTGCGTGGTTGATGTAGAGCTCGTTGGGAACCCCAAGAGGAAGGTATGATGAGCATAGCAGCAAGTTCCCTCATTAATGAAACCAAGGTTAATCGAACCAGTAGAGGAAACACCCCAAAGGTGTTACTAGCTGAGCTTTGGCAGGGCGCACTACTGGTGCTAGTAGCAACGTGGAGACCTGCACAACACAACCACATAACTTTGTCCCCAACTTGTGATGAGGTTGTCAATCTCACCGTGTTTTGCGGAAAACAAATGATTAAACATATCGAATGGAAAGAAGTAAAAGTTTGTAGAAAATAAACACAAAATAGTAAAAGATTGTAGATTGTATGTAAAGAAAAAGGACCGGGATCCATAGTTCACTAGAGGTGGCTCTCCTTAGATAGATAACATGCTGGGTAAACAAATTACAGCGGGGCAATTGACAAACACCGAGAAAGCAATACATGCATATACTAATCATCTTAACTCCTCTGAGACTTCATTGGGCATTACAACATAATACATAGACCGCCATCCAACTGCATCTATGACTAATAATCCACCTTCAGGTTATCATCCGAACCCCCTCCAGTATTAAGTTGCAAGCAACAGATTATTGCTTTACGAACTGCGTGTAAAGTAAACAATACGATTGTTCTATGAACAAAGGATTGTTGTTTTCTCCCTAGTAGCAACAACACATCTAGTACCTTAGATATTTCTGTCACTTCCCCAGATTACCAGAGGCATGAACCCACTATCGAGCATAAATACTAACTCTTGGAGTTGCTAGCATCTACTTGGCCAAGATAGCTACTAACAATGGAAAGCATGCAAGATCTCAAATAACAAAGACATGATAGAATCAATAATAAATCTAAAATAGCATCTCAATATCCATCGGATCCCCGCAAACACAACATGTATGAATTACAAATAGATGATCTTGATCATGAACGGAGCTCACAAGATATAAACATGAAAGCACAAAGGAGGAGAAACCAGCCATCTAGCTACTACATGGATCCGTAGTCCAAGGATGAACTAATCACGCATCACACCGGAGGCTCGCATGGTGATGAAGAAGGCCTCCAGGGTGAATTCCCCTCTCCGGCAGGGTGCCGGGAAGAGCTTCAGATCCCTCCCGATCTAGGGATGGAGATGATGGCGGCTACAGAATCTTTCGTGGATTTTTGATTGGGTACTTAGGGTTTTCGTCCCGAGGGCATCTTATAGTCGGAAGGGGAGGCTGAGGGGATGCTTGGGCTGGCCACACCACCCCTGGCGCGGGCCAGGCCTGGCCTCGCGGCCAGGTGGTGTGGCCGCCCTCTAGCCCCTCTCCATCTCATATTCTGGCACTTGATCACTTCCGGAAAAATAGGCACTTTGGCTTTTGTCCCGTCCAATTCCGAGAATATTCATTTTCTGACTTTCCTGGAACCAAAAACAGCAGAACACAGGCAGCTGACACTGTGGCTCTTGTTAATAGGTTAGTCCAAGAAATCATATGAAAAGTACTCCAAAGTTGGAACAAAACACAAGAAAGTGGATAAAACCAAGCATGGAACACCAAAAATTATAGATACATTTGCAATATATCAGTCACCGCTTGAATAACATCAATATCTTCATCTCCATACACCTATTGTTTGAGTCATGAAACCTTTCACTTTCTCATTACACCATTATCTCCACTACCTGGAAATTTCTTTCACACAAAACTTCACACAGTTTTCATTAGCAACATTAGTATAAGTGAAGTGATAAAACCTTTTGAGTCCAACTTCAACTGAAAACCATCAAAAAAAAATATACTGTAGCAACTCCTTCCGAAAACCCAAAAAGAATTCAAAAAGGAAATCGAATAAAGAAGCAAATGCAAGATTGGCAAAATCTGTCAAAACAGACCAGCAGGTAAAGATCAATTTTTTCTAAAATCTTCTGTTGCTCAAATTAAAAAGTGAAAAACTAACGAAAGTTAAATAACAACCTGGGGCAGAAGCACAAAAAATTACAGCTCAATCCGACATACAGAGATCTCTCACGAAGTTTTACGGTGAAGCACAAAAATCTGTTTCGGGACAGCAATTTCCCCAAATCTTACTTCTCTCTCATTAGAAGCTGATCTTGATACAAAAACCAAACAAAACGGATAAGGAGCGGTTATTACCGAAGTAATAACTTCCAACACTCAAAGAAACAAAAACAAACTAAAAGCAAAAATAAATTGGGTTGTCTCCCATAAAGCTCTTTCTTTATAGCCATTAAGATGGGCATGATAATTTTGAAGAAGCTCTCATAGGGATATGAATTGAAGTGAAAGAGAGCATTAAGAAGCAAAAACACACACACATTTAAGTCTAACCCACTTCCTATGCAAGGGTATTTTGTAAACAAACAAGTTATTGAAACCAAAGGCAACTTGCATAAGAAGGCAAAAGAAGTGTAGCATAGAAACTTTCAGCATAAAACGAGGAAACTTGATTTTATTGAGATACATAAGAACACTTTTCCCTCTCTCATAGTAACTTTCAGTATCATGCATAAACTTAAAAATATAGCTATCACAGGGACCATCATAGCACTAATCACTTATTCTAACAGAAAACACATGAATACTAGCTCTCATAGCACTACTATGTGAAACAATATTAGAGGTATCCTTACAAAGGATAGTGTGTCCCTCTTTTTCATACTTAGTGACAAAGTCTTTCACATTTGCTATTATAGGTTCATCAACCATTTGTTTATCAGGTTCAACAGCTTTATTCATACTTTCATCTACCATACTAGCCATCATACGATGTTCCTTTACCTTAACTAGGAAAGGCATTTTCTCAATATAAGGTTTGGGTAAGACATGATTAGCAGTATAAACTTCAGTATTTCTTGAAGGAACACTCTTAGCAATATCTTTATAAGGTTCATGATACTTATTCCACTTCTTTTTAGGCACTTCAATGTTGGAAGCAAAAGCCTTAAAATAAGAAGCAATAGCTTGAGAGTCTAGACCATAAGCATTTTTAATATTTTGAAAGTCATCAGTTCCCATAAAAGATTCAATGCATTCATAATCATGATTTATACCTGACTTTCTACCTTTGTCAATCTCCCAAGCTTCAGTATTGTCTTGAATACGATCTAGAAGGTCCCATTTAACTTCTTTTTTCATGCGAGTGAATGATCCAGCACAAGAAGCATCCAATAAATCCTTGTCATGTAGAGGGTGCCTTGCATAAAAGTTGTTGATAATAATATTGTTGGGGAGCTCATGAATGGGACATTTGAGCATTAGTAACTTCAATCTCCCCCCAAGCTTGAGCTGTACTCTCTCCATCAAGAGCCAAAAGTTGTATATTTGATTCCGATCTTTATGAATCTCACTAGGAGGATAAAACTCTGAATAAAAGAGAGGCACTATTTCCTCCCATTCCAGAGCTTGACCATTCTTCAGCAGCTTATACCATTCCTCAGCTCTTCCTTTCAGTGATAATGAGAATAACTTCTTCTTAACTTGATCTGTAGTAATACCTGCACACTTGAACAACCCGCATAATTCGTGTATGAAGAGTAAATGATCACCGGGATGGACAGTTCCATCCCCAACATAGTAGTTATCCATAAAACGATCAATACTCATAGTAGAAGTTTCCTTTACTAGTTCCACTCTCCAATAGCGCTTCACTCCCCGGCAACGGCGCCAAAAAAAGCCTCGATGACCCACAAGTATAGGGGGTGTATCGCAGTATTTTCGATAAGAGTGTTGAACCCAACGAGGAGCAGAAGGTGCTGGCTAGTGGTATGGATCAGGAATTCTCTGCAAATACTTAGCAAACGGATTTTTAGGGGTTTCTGATAAACCAAGTAAACAAAGTATGAGTAAATAAAAGACGGTAGGAATAAATGTAGCAAGTGGACCAATCCTTTATGCAGCAAAGGACAAGCCGGTTGTATTACTTAAGATGACCAAATGTTTCGAGGGCACATGGGAAGACTGTCAAGTGCTTTCGCTTCATATAGCTCATTAATCTTCCTTAGCTTTCTAAGTGTTGTGTGGGTGAACCTGTGCTAATGTACCAACCTTCCTAGGACTAACACATACTTGTGATTATACCCCTTGCAAACATCCATAAGTACAAGAAATTAATTAAGGTAGAAACCTAACCACAACTTTAAACTCTAAGACCCTTACGTCCCTTATGCAATGGTTTCCTAACGGGGGTTCAGGTTTCTGTCACTCCGGCAACACCTACGATTAGTAGCCAAATACACAATGCATTCCCCTAGGCCCATATAGGTGAAGTGTCATGTAGTCGACGTTCACATGACACCAGTAGAAGAAGTACACCACAAGTTAAATATCAAACCATTGAATCTTTCTCAACACAATTCCACTACTAACAACATGACTTCTCCCATGTCCTCAAGAACAAAACGGACTACTCACAAGACATCATATGGATCATGATCAGAGATGAAATAATGATGTATAACAATCTAAACATAAACAATAATTCAATGGTTCCACTTAATAGCATCAACTACAAAGAGTAATCAACACCGAGAAAGTTTCCCCTAAGAACTATGCAAGATTCAACACAATTTTTACAGCAATATGGAGATCGTGATGAGGGTGCTGATGGTGATGATGGTGGTGGTGATGATCCCGATGAAGTCTAGCTTGATCGTGGCATTGATGGCGACGATCTCCCCTCTCCGGGAAGGAATTCCCTCGGCAGAAATCTGTCTACCGGAGAGATCTTTCTCTCTCGGTGTTTTCCTCCCTACAGAGGCGGCGAAATCTTTTTGTGGTCACTCCCCGAGTCTTAGGGTTTAGGGAGGATAAATACACCAGAGGGGAGAGCCAGAGGTGGGCCAGGGCGGCCACACCACCTGGTGGCGCGACCTAGGGCAGCCTGTGCCAAGGGGTGGTGTGGGCCCCCTGTGGCCCATCTCCACTCCCTCTTCTGGCTTCCTTCGTCTTCTGGAAAATTGGATTTTCCGTATATTTTCCTAGATTTTTTGATCTTCGCAAATTTTTCCTCCAAACAACACCTTTTCCATCAGAATCTTGACTGCAGTGGTCCATGCTTCAAAAGTCATCAACCATGCAAAAGTAGATGAAATAACATAAGTATCACCTCTTAATATGGAATATATCAATGAATAACAGTGAATTATGACATAGAATAGTGATGTAAAATGGACGTATCACTCCAATGTGCCATTTCCTTTCCCATGGCATGTTCTCCTCGCCTCCCCTTCTCCAATGGGTTGCCTCCTCCAGTTTGTGGCTGATTTGAGGCCACTTGTCGGGCATGCTACTGCTGCATGTAGGCCTATGTTGCTCCGCGTTTTGTGGGCTGGTGAGGACTAGCTTCGTGTGTGGCGGGCAACTGGCGGGCGGTGTGTGCTGCTGCTCCACGCAAGGTGGGTGTGTTGTATTTCTTTACCGTCCTCTCTATCAACACCTTTGTTTTCTTTCAGATGAAGTGGGAGCCATTTTGCTCTCTAATCAAGAAATGGCGAAGCCAATTCGTTGGAAAGGAAATCCTAGTTAGGGATGGAGGCTAACAATAATATGAGATCTATGAGGAAGCTCCGAGAACCCGATTGATCCGTGGTTCTCGTCTGCTCCGTCCTCCCTCCCATAGAACTACGGCCGCCACGGCCCATAGAGCATGCATCGGATCCCCACCTCCATCACCCACAGGCGAGCTCCAAAATTTTGCTCTCCCACATGTCAGATGGAAGTGGAACGCAAGGGCGTGTGGTGCCCGGTCTCCCTGGCATTCAATCTTCAGGACATCGTGTTCTATGAGGTGAGGCTGTATGATATCATGTTGTGTTGCGCTATCTCTCTATGTACCATTCAATTCCTTGTTGAGTATTAAGAAGATATGGCCCTGAGCAGGTAGGAATGAGGAGCTGCGGCGGTGGAGTTTGGTTGGGAAGGGCATGCCATACTTTGATCTAGAGGGGATCAATGAGCAATCTCATAAGGTTAGCCGATTGATGCCTCCCCTACTTGTTTTGCAACTCTTCTCAGTCGATCAACTTCTACAGATTTGTAAGAAAGTATACTTAGATTTGTATGGATATAGGTTTTAGCTTTCTGTACTAATGACACATCATGAATTGTCTCTTCGTGAAGATAGATTGATATGCCTTCCCACCATTTCAAGTCAACTTGCATTTTTCGAGACAGGGATATTACAAGGTATTTCCATAATTGAATTATGTCTAATTTGTTGTGGAATCATGATTTGCATTAGCTTATAATTTTCTATTGTATCGTAGTGTGTACAAATATGTGTTGAAGAACCTATACTTTTATGGACTAGATAGATGCTTTTGTATTGTTCTACATTTTTCTCTAGCAGGTAAAATCGTGGCATTGAGAATTTTTTATCAATAGTAGGGAAAAGAAATGAGTGAGATCAATTTGGCAGTTTGATCCTCATTATAGTCTGATTACACTTTGCTCTATTGTAGGTTCTCCTCCTCAACTCCAGCGATGAGCTGTAACACCACCTTATCTTCTCTTGCACGATGAGGGTGATGAGCTCCACCACTGGTTGCCATCTAATGATGCCCATCGGCCGCTTCGCCTGAGGTGATCAGGTGCTCTCTCCATCATCCTATTGTTCTTCTTAGATAGAGAAATCTTAAGCTGTAGATGTTCTTTGCATATCAATAACTGACTAATTTGTTTTCCTTTGCTTCTCTCTTCCAAGTGGAAGTATTCAGAACAATGTGCACTTAAACAAGTGTTGGTTCAAAATATTGCTGGAGACCATGATTCAGATATTGTTTTTGTACAGGAGGCGAATGCTAAAGAATTATGAAAGGTGTGTCATAGAAACTTCTAGAGCAACGGAAGAATGTCTAGAAATATTAGGGTGTTAGGCTGAGTTGAACCTCAATTCTGAAAATAAGGTTTGCTAGGTTGCATGTCTACGACACCTGTGTAACTGAACTTTTAATTATCTTTATTCTGGATAAGCTGGAAAAAACAAGTGTAGAAGTTGTTGAGTTTGCATTTTAAGAACCTATACTTTTATGGACTACAATATAGTGGTGTATGTCTATTTGCTCTTTGCACATTTGCTCTTTTTCTTATTTATTTTCTTTTCTTTTGTGTATATGCTCACACTTTTGTTTAAGTGTTGTGCAAATGTCGTGGTGGTGTCACGGCAGATGCCATGTATAGGCTAAATGTGGGGACTAAATGCACTAGGGGAATCCATGGAGGGATAGTGTGGTGATTCCACACACAGAAGCTTTGTATTTGTTTCTCCTTCACAGGTTACAAGTGCTCCTAGAGTTGTATTGGGGAGAGGAGGAAGAAAGAACTCTCTTACTCTCGCCACTAGCTAGCCCTCAGAGTAATCTCCCAGAAACCAATCTATCTAGGATCAACCCCTCTACAGAAGCCCTAGCCCTCCTTATATAGGGGTGGCTAGGTCTCCACTTAGGGCATACGTGGAGGCATATTCCAAGTAATATGCCTCCTCCTAAAATAGTAAGCCGACCGGGTTACTTTTCCCCCGCGTCACCCATGCAGAGGCTACGTGAGCCTCTGCGGCGCCTGCGTCACCCGACATTGGCTTCGTCACCTTTGTCGGCCATGCCTCGGTGGTCCGGCCTCGGCCCACTTCGCTCACGATCCGCGTACAGCAGCCACCTTTTGACCAACGAGATTCCTTCCTTCTCTTGCAAGCTTGATATAACCCGGATCCTGCATAGTTGATCCGGACATACCTGTTCTTGCATACAAGTTAGATATATCTTACCGACTTACGGCTTAAGTCGGTTGAGACCATGTAAGGTGAATATCCCTGGTCTGGGTTACCCCGTGATCCGGCCTGCCTTGAGGTGACTCGGCTAGCATTTGCATTGACCTTACCGAACCTCGGCTAACTCGGCATTTATACCCCGGCGTGACCCTACCCGGGGGTATCCCCCCAACATTAGTCCCCGAAGCTGGTGCGATCTTAGCTGCCTTAGCCGCTAAGGCCACAGCAGGTTCAATCTCACTGAGCTCTGTGTTCCTTTTCCGAGTTACCTCTTATCTCAGATTCTATGGATTTACTTTCCCTTGGCACATTCCAAGTTTTTACTTGCTGGCCGGGTTACCACATACTCATCCGGGTTTCTCTTCCTTCTCTCGTACGCTTCCCCATGTGGAGGCTAATCATCACATCGCCTCATTTTAAGGGCCAGCCACAGTAACCGCCGCAGTAAATGTCAGTTATCACTGTAGCGCACGTCACATCGTGCCTGCCTCCTCGTTATCTGCATCATAACGTCACGTCATGGGATCCGCTGCGCTCTGTAGCCTTCCGTGTGGCTCGATGTTGATTGGTCAATCCGGATTGTACATGGCCACACGGTGTGGCCCGTCCGCAAACGTGATCCCACTACTCCCCTGAGGTACCGGTTAAATAGGGGAGGGGCGCACCCCTTAGGACCGTTCCTCACTTCCGCGCCCCTCTGCCCCATCTTCTTCCTCATCTTTCCCTACGACAGCGCCGCCGCCACCGCGTTTGAGCAGCTGCGCTGCCGCCGCTCTGCTTCCGTGCGCACCTACGCCGCCGTCGCCTCTGCGCACCTCCTCCGCCACGGGTCCCCGCCAGTCCAGGCCGCGGCCACCCACCGCTGCTAGCCCTAGTGAGAGTAGTGACCTCGAGATGACAGAAGAAGAGCTCGCCGTCGCCAAGCAAGAGATGGAGGATGATGCTGCGAATGCCGACCGCGGCGTGTGGGCAGGCTCCTGGGTCTGCCAGGATGACCTGGACTGGCTCTACCGGACCAGGCGCATCCCGGAGGGCGTCGCCGCGCGCCTCGCCTCCTCCGAGCTTGCCGCCTCACCCAATCCGGGTGAGTACTTGTGTTCCTATCGCACTTCCAGCGGGGGTTTAGTTTGCCAGTTAGCGATTTTTCCACGACTGGTTGAATACATACGAGCTCCAGCCGCATCACCTTCCAGCCAACGCCATCACATCTCTCTCTGCCTTCGCCTCCACCATCGAGGGTTATGCCGGATTATGGCCCACAAAGGAGCTGTGGATCCGGTTCTTTGGCCTCCACCGGAATGTAATTCCGAATGTAGAACTAGATCTGGAGGACAAACAACTTACGCAGCTCGGTGCTGCGTCGATTTCTCCCTGGAGGCTGTCTGTCTTCCCCCGAGTTACTGGGCTGGACTCCTGCAAGGGATGGGCCCGGACCTTCTTCTATGTCCGGTACAGCACCACCAAAGATCTGATCCGGCTGCGCCCCTATACTTCGGGTCCTCCTAATCCGGAGTTGTGGGACGTTATCCCCAAGAAGCCCACAGTGCTAGCCAACCAAGTTAACAAGAGGTTCAAGGAGCTGAAGGGTCTCGGATTGCGCAACGAGGACGCCATGATCACATTCGTCCGCAACCGGATCTCCCCCCTCCAGAAACGCACACACAAAGTGTGCCACATGAGCTGGGGCCGCGACCCGAACCAGACCTCGTCTTTCGAGTTAAGCAATACAGAGATTTACCACCGGGTCAAGGCCCTGTTCACCACCCACAAGGACTTCTCCTCTGAGTGGACGTGGGGGATTGAACATTTTTGCCAAGATAGGCTTCCTCCTTTGGTAAGTCTTGGACCCCAAACTTTCTTCCGAATTGAATCATATGTCGGTCTTTTTGTTGTAGATTTTAATCCTGTTTCCTTTCCTTTTCCTTAGATGTTTCTTCAGCAAACCATCGAGGATGGCACCGACCCTACCCTCAAATGCGTGCCTGACCGGGACACCTCGGACGAGGAAGAACCTGATCAGGAGATGTTCCTCCCGATGTTGGACGCGACCAAGCGACCTACCGGTAAACTATCTTCTATTAGAGATTGGCCCGATGATGAGGATGATTCGGATGTTGAGGTGATGGAAGCATTTGACGATGTCCCCCTTTCTAATGCTTTTCCGGCATCAGCTAACCCTGGTGGGCAGATCCATGAAGATCCTCCCCTTGCCGTGGGTGATCCTGTTCCGGTTGCGCCGAAGAAGAAAAGGGGAGCCGCATCAACTTCTTCCTCCGGACCTTCTCAGCCTGCCAAAAGGCGAAAGAAGTCCGGAGACAAAACTGCCACCATGCCTGCAACCAAGGCCACAGCTCGGAGGGCTTGGAAGCCCAAGGAGCCCCTGACGTCGGATGAGTAAGCCTCTTCTCCCTTTACTATTTTCTTGTCCTTCTTTTATTACATCTTCTTATTCAACAATGTTTGATTGGCAGGGCCACGGTGGAGGTCCCACAAAGTGGATCCGGCATTGCCTCCCCACTTCGACACAGCCCTTCTCCCCCTCGCGGCGAGGATTCACGCCCGCTGAGCCCAATCCCGGAGGGTCCAGCGGCTGCTCCGGGTTCTAGCCCACCTCGTCAAGAAGAGGGCAACCTTGGAGCGGGGGAGACCGGCTCTACCGAGGTAACGGCCACCACTACTTCGGCTCCGCCGCAACCAGCTACCACCGAGGTTCCCTTAGTACCTCCACCAAAGAAGCAACCAGCACCAGTATCAGCACCAACTCCGGCACTAGCAGCAAAGGCAACAACAGCAGCACCAAGCCCCTCCGCCTCGTCCGAGTCTTCTCAGTCTCGGCGAGAAAGCACCAAAGTCGCTCCGAAGAGTAAATCTGCTGCAACAACTTCCACTTCTCAGGAGCAGCCTAAGGGCAAAAAGACCCCTGACGCCACTAGGGCAGCGTCCGTCGAGGCTGGACAGCGCACGCTCGCGTCCATGCTCCCGAAGAAGACTCCGCCACCGAAGGGCGCCCCTACCGAGCTAGCTAATGCGCAACAACTTTTTTTGCACACCAGCCCGGCCCTTGCTCAGGTTGAGAGGAGGGAAGCGCATGCCAAGGGATTGGTAGCGCCCCCTATGCCCAGCGGCGAACGATACCCTCCGATCTTGATTGAATGCGTAAACAACTGGAACAAGGCGGAGTTCGTCCACAACGACGACCTCCCTGAGAAGTTCGGTCCCGCCAAATTTTCTACACAGATGAATACTGCCGCCAAGGCAATTAACCTCACGGGTCGGATGTTGGAGGTAAGATTTCCTTAAGATATTGTAGATATTAATGATATAACCATTAGTCCTCGAGCCTCCGGGGGAGTAACTTGTTACTCGGCCGGATGCTCCTTAGAAAATTATTGTAGCTCCTTGATAACTTCGAATATGCACACACCTAGAGCCGGGTTAAGTTACACTTGGCCCGGATCTTTGTACACTTCGAATATGCACACACCTAGAGCCGGGTTAAGTTCCACTTGGCCCGGATTTTGTACACTTCGAATATGCACACACCTAGAGCTAAGTTTCAGTGTCTGCTGGACACTCACAAGATGTTGCGCACAAAGCATAATGCACTTCTCGCTGAATACGAGAAAAGGGGTAAGTTCCTTCCTTGGCATTTTCCTGTTTTTCTTCGTCTTTTTCTGCCGAGCTAACCCATCATTCTGTTTCCGCAGCTGGGGTGGACGCTGAGAATATCCTCATGAGGAAGAATTTGGACCAGATCAAGGGTAAGTTATTTTTGCTCAACTTTGGTATGCTTTCTATCTCTTTTTCCCGTGGCTCGGCAAACATTCATACCTCGGCTCTGCCGGGTCAACAAACTATTTCAGCATCTCTTGAAGATAGTGTGCCCGTGCCTGATATGATGCTGCATTTTCTCGAACAAGCAGGGCAGCATCAGGCCGAACTTAAGAAGAAAGACTATGAGCTTGCCCTCCTCCGAGCTAAAGATGATGAGATTGCCAAGCTCAAGGCAGATATGAAGAAGCTAAAGGCGCAGCACCAAGCCGAACTTCAAAAAGCTAGCCAGGACTATACTGAAGAGCGGGAGCGCCTCACCCTCCAGATTCCCAAAGACCAAGAGCTTCTCTAGGAGGCGGACGTCAAAATCGAGTCGGCACACTCTGAACTTGTGCAGCTTCGCAAAAGGCGCGATGACTGTACCAAGGAGTTAACCCGGATCCACAGCCATATTTCCCGTAAGTTATTTTCCTTCATCCGGCATACTTCTCCGGGTTGCTTCTTATGTCTTTTCCTTACTTGTTTCTCCTGTCTTGTTTTCAGGCAAATTTCTAGAGGGCAACGGCATTGCGAGCACTGCTGTTGCTAAGTTCCGCCGAGAGAGGGGTACCCCCATTGCTCCTGACGCTGAAGAAATTCCCTATGACATGGAGGACCTGTTGGTCAGCTTGTCTTCTCGCGTGAAAATCGTGAAGAACTATGGCAAAGATATCCTTGACGTGGCGGTTCGGATGTTCAACGTCTTTTGGCCTGATGAAGATACTCCGGAGGGGACCGCGGTTCTCATCGACAAACTGATGGAATGCGAGACCCAGCTCGACCTTTGGAGGGAATCCCCTGGCCGTGCCGGAGCTGAGACCGTTCTCCACTACGTGCTTACGTGGTACGAGAAGATCGACCTCAACCTCCTAGCGTGCATGCGCACCGGATCCAAATGGTCCAGCGACCCGGAGTGGATTGCTCGACGCAAGGCCTGCGCCCATAGCCTCATCGAATATGCAACCATTCATGAATGGAACAAGGGTCCGAGCTTCCTTGGTGCCGCTGATGCCGAAAATGCTGAAACCGTAGAAGATGGTTCGGATGAAGATGAAGAGGACGATGCCTTGGACGTCGAAGATAACGAAGATGACGCCGAACTTCCTCCTCCTGCCGGTCCTTGAGCGAAAAACTTTAAAGTTTATCAGATCCCCGGTATGCCGGGTGCAGTTGTATCAATTGCACAAGTAATATTTTCCTACTAAGTTTTTATGCTGGATTGACTTGGGCGTAGTCCCCGAGTTTCATTTTCTCGTTCTTCCAATCTTTTGGCTCGGCTCGTGTCTACCTTGGTTCGGTTTTATGACTTACGAGTCCGAGCTTCAAAAATTGTCTTAACAATACTTGGAAACTTTGGGATTAGCTCAAAATAATTCAGCATGATAAATTTAAAGTATACATATGGTTAGTTTGAAAAAAAACAAACGTCGGCTCGATTAAGTTTTTTCCCTTAGTCGTTTGTCATGTGCTACGCAATTCCAAACTTGTTCTCTTGCTTGCCATGAAGCCAAATCTTGTTGGACAGCAGCAAGTCGAAGAGTTAGGTCCTTGGTGCTCACACATTTCTAATCTGACCTAAACAGAAGCGACTTACGCCAGCCAACGTAAAAATAATAAACGCAGAAGACAACTAAAATTACTAAGGCAGACCCCGAGTTACTGCTCGAGGTGCCAAGATTTCATTGATAGTCTCATTACCAGCATACATACCGACATATGAGGAACTCGGATACATACACTTCTCTGCTAAGTGTAGAAAGGACAAAGTAGTGCTACATTCCATGGACGCTTAGATTCCTCGCCGGACCTGTCTGCCTTGTTCTTTTCTTGTCGCTTTGCATCGATAAGATAATAAGAATCATTGTGCAAAGCTTTGCTCACAATGAATGGCCCTTCCCATGGGGGGATAACTTGTGCATGACAGTAGTACGTTGTACCAACCGGAGTACCAGATCGCCTTCCCGGAAAACTCGGGGGGCTTACTTTCCGGCTATGATAGCGTCGGAGATTTTGCTGATATATGGCGGATCTGGACAATGCCAATTCTCTCACTTCTTCCAGCAGATCAACATCATTTTGCCGGGCTTCTTGCACTTCGGCTTCTGTGTATTGGGTGACCCTAGGCGAATCATGCTCTATGTCGGCTGGTAATATAGCTTCTGCCCCATATACCAGAAAGAATGGCGTATAGCCAGTTGATCGATTCGGAGTTGTTCTTAAACTCCATAGTACCGCTGGTAGTTTTTCTATCCAGCACCCCGCTGATCTTTGCAGCGGCTCAATGAGCCAGGGTTTTATCCCGGATAATACTAATCCGTTGGATCTTTCCACTTGTCCGTTCGATGCGGGGTGGGCTACCGAGGCAACGTCCAGCCGGATCTTCTTATCCCGGCAGAAACGTGCAAATGCTCTTTCAGCAAAGTTTGTGCCATTATCTGTTATGATACTGTGAGGATAACCGTATCTCAAGATGATGTCTTTGAGAAATGTTACGGCCGTAGCTCCATCACATTTTCTTATCGGCTTCACTTCAATCCACTTTGTAAACTTGTCCACCATGACAAAAATGTGAGTCATATTTCCCTTTGCTGGTTTAAACGGGCCGACCATATCCAAGCACCATACAGCAAATGGCCATGTAATTGGTATGGTCCTGAGCTCCGACATTGGCATATGTGTTTTCGTCGCATATCTCTGACAGCCATTGCACTTTCTCACCAGATCTTCCACTTGTTCTAAAGCACTTGGCCAGTAAAACCCATGGCGGAAAGCTTTTGCTACCAAGGCTCTGGATGAGGCGTGATGCCCACATTCCCCTTGATGTATATCTTGGAGGATTTCAAGTCCTTCCTCCGGATCAACAAACCACTGGAGGACATTAGTCACACTCCTTTTGTATAACTCGGAATTGATGATCGTGTATGCTTTCGCTCTCCTCTGAGTTTGCCTAGAAAGTACCTCCTCAGTGGGTAAGGTTCCGTCTTTTAGGAATTGGAATATTGGCAATGCCCAAGCTGGTACATCCCTCACTGGGAATATTTCCTCATCAATTTCCATCAGATCCACCGACATAACTTCTACCGGATCGCGCTATGCAGTCCCCGGGTTTGTCGTGGCAGTCCTCGGGTTTGCCAAGGCAGTCCCCGGGTTTCGCGATCCACTTCCTTCGTCAATGTCCATGGGCATAGCTTCTGATTCTGGGATAAAAATTGAATCGGACTTCGGGGATGGCCTGATGGATGGTTTCCTGAGGTGCTCCAATGCTACGCCTGGTGGAATTGCTTATCGGGTTGAACCGAGCTTCGACAGTACATCGACAGCCTCATTCTCCACCCGAGGTATATGGTGAAATTCACATCCCTCAAAGTAACCAGATATTTTCTGCACGTGAAATCTGTATAACGCCATGTTTGCGTCCAAAGCATCCCATTGCCCGGAGGCCTGCTGGACTACGAGATCCGAGTCACCGAAGCATTGGATCCAACGTATACCAACCTCCTTTGCCACTTTGAGCCCATGTATAAGTCCTTCGTATTCTGCAACATTGTTTGATGCAGTGAAGTGGATCTGCAGCACATATTTCAGCTGGTCCTTCTTTGGCGAGGTAAGCACAACTCCGGCACCTAACCCGGTTTTCGTTTTTGACCCGTCAAAGTGCATTCTCCAGTAGTTTAGATCTGGCAATGGTGGTTCGTATTGCACCTCGGCCCAATCCACAAAAAAGTCCGCCACAACTTGAGATTTAATTGCTTCTCTTCTGTCGTATTGTGGCGCATAAGGTGCTAGTTCAATTGCCCATTTTGCAATCCTGCCACTTGCATCCTTGTTACTCACTATCTCGGATATGGGAGCTTCATAGATTACCTTGATCGGGTGTTCCTCAAAATAGTGTTTCACCTTCTTAGCTGCCATATACACACCATATGCCACTTTCTGATAATGAGGATAATTCTGTTTTGAGGCTGATAATACCTCGCTCAGATAATACACTGGCCTTTGCACCAACTTACCCTCTTCGTCGCGTTCTACCACAATTACTGCACTTACAACTCGGTTGGTTGCGGCTATATAGAGCAACATTGGCTCCTTTGATAGTGGAGAGGCTAACACTGGTGCAGTGGCTAACATTTTCTTTAAGTGAGCAAAGGCTTCATTGGCCTGCAGCGTCCAAATGAACTTATCCGACTTTTTCATGAGTTGGTAGAGAGGCAGTGCCTTTTCTCCCAACTGACATACAAACCGACTCAACGACGCCAGGCAACCAGTGAACTTCTGGACATCGTTAAGACACTTCGGCAGCTCCATTCGTTCTATGGCCCGGATCTTAGTTGGATTGACCTCGATACCTTGGCTAGAGACGAGGAATCCGAGTAATTTTCCGGCTGGGACACCGAAGGTACATTTCTCCGGGTTAAGCTTCATCCGGAACCTTCTTAGGTTCGCGAACGTCTGTCTGATATCGTCAAGGAGCATTTTGCTTTCCTTGGTCTTTATCACCACATGATCCACATACACCTGCACATTTTGACCAATTTGGTCATGCAAACATTTTTGCATACATCTCTGGTATGTTGCCAAAGCATTACGTAAACCAAAAGGCATGGTGCGATAGCAAGAAGCCCCATACGGGGTGATACACGCAGTCTTTATTTGATCATTCGGGTTCAGAGGTATATGGTGGAAACCAGAATATGCATCAATGAACGACAACAACTCACACCCCACAGTGGAATCTATGACCTGGTCTATCCTTGGCAGTGGGAATGGATCTTTTGGACACGCCTTATTCAGGTTCGTGTAATCGATACACATACGCCACACCACTGCCACATTCGGATCGTCTTTCTTCTTCTCCACCAGCACCGGATTAGACAGCCAATCCAGGTAAAGCACTTCCATGATAAATCCTACAGCCATCAACCGAGCTATCTCATCTCCTATGACTTTTCTCCTGTCTTCGGCGAAGCGGAGGAGAGGTTGCTTCACCGGCTTAGCTCCGGGTCTCACATTCAAAGAGTGCTCGGCCAACTCCCTCTGAACACCTTGCAAGTCCTGTGTGGACCAAGCAAAAATATCCCGATCCTCACGGAGGAAGTTGACGAGCTCGCTTTCCTATTTGTCATTTAACCCGGCCACAATTGTTACGGTACGCTCAGGGAACATATCATCAACAGGCACCTTCTTGGTATCTTTTGTCGCTTGGAATGAGACGCTTCCATGCGGGTTACTCAATGCCGGCATATACTGCTAGGTGGACTGAGCTAATGCCGCCACTTCTTGGATCTTTCTCTTTTCTTGCGCTATCACGAGTGACTCAGCTAGGTTTGACCCGGCCGACGCACACTCAATGGAACGTCAGAAATCTCTGGCTATAGTGATCACACCATTTGGCCCAGGCAACTTCATCTTCAGATAACTGATGTGGCAGCTTGCCATGAACTTGTTCAGAGCTAGTCTACCAAGTAACGCGTGATACGCACTTTCTAAGTTCACCACCTCAAACTCCAAATTCTCAGTTCGGTAGTTATCTCTTGTGCCGAACAAAACATCAACTCGGACCTTGCCTATGGGCTCACAAGAAATGCCTGGCACAATGCCATGGAAAGTTGTCCTTGTAGGTTGGAGCATGTTCTCTGAGATACCCAACTTGCGCATCGTATCCGCATACATGATATTAATGCTACTACCATTGTCAATTAGTACCTTGGAGAATCTTACATTGATGTTAGGCCCAATGAATGTTGGGTCCAACACCAGTGCATATGAGCCTAGACTAGGCATAAGCTTGGGATGATCTTTGATGCTCCAGGTGATTTCTTGGTCCAACCAAGGCATGTACCTCGTCACGGCTGGCATTACCGCATTCACTTCCATGTGTCGGCGCTGCAAGCTTTTCCTGTCTGTCTCTTCCGTAGTGAACACACAGTAGCTCTGATGGTGTTCTCTGTACTCATTTCTCCCCTTGTTTCCGGGGTACCTCTGATCCTGCTAGTTTTGGTTTTCCACCTGATGCACTACATCCCTTCTCTCATGGTTGTCATACCTCGGCGGAGGGGGAGGCAACATTAACTGTTGCGTGTTCGCTCCGGAGAGCAATTGCTGCCAGGGTAACTCCTGCCGAGGTTGATCATTCCGAGGTGCCTGAGCATTCCCCAAACCACTTTGTTCTATCTTTCGCATCCACTCACACTGCCTAGTTGTGTGACTCGCCGAGTTACTTGGATTAGGCATGTGAAATTTACACGGCTGATCTAGCATTGCTTCATAAGTATACCTCGGACGGTCTTTCTTCTCTTGCCATTGTTTTTTCTGCTCTGGCGTCCAAGTTTTCTTCCCATCATTCCTTGGCGTCCATTGCTGTCCTCCAGTTTTCTGACGTTGACTGCCTCCTGCTCCGGGTTGATCTTGATTCACAGCCGCAACTTGTTGCAAACTGTATATGTAATCTTGTCTGTCATCTCTTCTTTTACCTCAGTAATCATTCCTCCAGGATGACCCGGCTCCATCTCTCTGGTAGTACTCCTCTCCTGACTCGTTCGAGGTGAGCTTAGGTTGCGTCGGATCACCCAAAGCATATGAATCAGCAATCCGGATCGTTTCTGCCAATGTAGTTGGCATATCTCTTTGCAACCTTTGCCATAGCATGCTTGCATATCTGCATCCTTGCGCAAACCAAGCTATGGCCTGTGATTCAATCACGCCCTCACACGAGTTTCGCACATTGCACCAACGGGTTAAGAACTCCCGGTCTGTCTCATTCGACCTCTGCCTGCACATTGCTAGGGTTTGTGGTCTGTTGGGTCTCTGATACGTACTTGAGAAATTTCTAACGAACATTTCCTTGAAATCGATCCAGCAGTTGATACTTCCGGGTGGCAAGTTGTTTAGCCATACCCTTGCTGGCCCCTCCAACATCTGGGGTACATATCTCACGGCCCACCTCAAGTTGCCTGTAGCAATTTTTACAGCAGTAGCATAGTTAATCAACCAATCCTCTGGCTTAGTGCTACCGTCATATGTCTTTGTGCCTCTAGGTAACTGAAAGTTAGGTACTGGAGGTTCCTTCATGATCCGGGGCCCAAAACATGCTGGACCCGGAGAACCTTGACACTCAATTTGCTCCGACCTATACAACCAATCCAGTTTTAACCTGGCGTCATCAGGCATTAAGTCTCTCCTTCCCAACCTTGATCCTATCACATGATAGTCTGGCCTGGGATAGCCAGCATTCACCATCTCCGAATTACCATCATTGTATCTATCTTGCTCCGGTGGAGCTGCCTTTTGTTGCATACCCTGGCCGGCACTGCGCTCTTGCCGTGGCATATTCCACTGCTGCGGTTGACCTGCACCTTCCGCATTACGCTGTCCGACATTACCGTTTACAGCATTCCCTTGACCGGCATTGCCTTGGTCGCGGTTAACTCGGCCCGCTTCACCTCGGCTCACACTCCTTCGATCCTCATTTCTTTGCACTTCTTTTCCTTTCCCTGCCCTTGCCGGGTCATATGGGACTATCTATTTATTCCTCCTGGCCGAAGTTACTACCTCTTCTCTCCTAGGACCACCATGAGGAGACGATGCGGCTCCAGCGGATTTTTCCGGATTACCCACCGTCGAATGAACGATCTTGGAGGCCAAGGATCTCTCCGGGTTAGCCCTGAGCAATTCCTCGTTTTGCCTGTTCGCGATCCGAACCAACTCGTTAACCCTATCTTGCTGTCTTTGGCGGGCTTCACCCGTCAGACCTTCTAACTCGGATGCGGCTGCATCTGCCGCCCTGAGGTTCTTTGCCGGGGTACTGTACTTCGGCAGCCCCACGGACAGACAGTTTTCTGATTCCTCAATCCTAGTATCACCCTCTTTGTTCATTTCACTCATGAGATTTCTCCCCTTAACTTTTACAGCATCTACTTTATTTGCCTTTGCATACTCACGCAGTGTCATGTTCAACGACTGCTGAGCCGGGGCTATCTTTTTTGCACCCTCTAGTATTTTCTGCCTAGTTTCCTCTAGCTCGGCATGTGCCTGAGCCGGATCTACTGCTACTGCTACTGGATTGGCCAAGCTATCCATCGCCTGCTGCAGTACATTTTCAGGTCTCTCTAGTGGAGGACCTCTACTTTTCCTCGGTGCCTTAGGTGTTACCTCCGGATCTCGTGCCGGATCCTTGCTCATGCCTGCAGCTGGCGCAGTCATCATCACTTCTGCATGGTCCGGGGAGCGAGTGATACGCGCCCCGTGAACCACGCTAAGGGATGGCTCGCCTCCTTCGACGACGTGCCACGGATGAACGCACGACACATCGACGGCAACATAGACCTTGTGCGCGCCAAGCTTGACGAAGAGGCCGTTGCGCGGAAGAGGACGCGTGCCGAAGCAGCCAGCGTTGTCGCTGACGAAATCCAACGCTCCAAAGCGCTGAACGAGGCCAGCGACGATGTGCTCGCCGGTGCCGATGAGGTTTCCCGTCCGGATCTTCACCCCTGCTAGCGCCGCTAGCCCCACGGTGGGTGCCAACTGTCGTGGTGGTGTCACGGCAGATGCCATGTATAGGCTAAATGTGGGGACTAAATGCACTAGGGGAATCCAGGGAGGGATAGTGTGGTGATTCCACACACAGAAGCTTTGTATTTGTTTCTCCTTCACAGGTTACAAGTGCTCCTAGAGCTGTATTGGGGAGAGGGGGAAGAAAGAACTCTCTTACTCTCGCCACTAGCTAGCCCTCAGAGTAATCTCCCAGAAACCAATATGTCCAGGATCAACCCCCTCTACAGAAGCCCTAGCCCTCCTTATATAGGGGTGGCTAGGTCTCCACTTAGGGCGCATATTCCAGGGAATATGCCTCCTCCCAAAATAGTAAGCCGACCGGGTTACTTTTCGTCCGCGTCACCCATGCAGAGGCTACGTGAGCCTCTGCGGCACCTGCGTCACCTGACATTGGCTTCATCACCTTTGTCGGCCACACCTCGGTGGTCCGGCCTCTGTCCGCTTCGCTCATGCTCCACGTACAGCAGCCACCTTTTGACCAACGAGATTCCTTCCTTCTCTTGCAAGCTTGATATAACCCGGATCCTGCATAGTTGATCCGGACATACCTATTCCTGCATACAAGTTAGATATATCTTACCGACTTACGGCTTAAGTCGGTTGAGACCATGTAAGGTGAACGTCCCTAGTCCGGGTTACTCTGTGATCCGGCCTGCCTTAAGGTGACTCGGGCAACATTTGCTTTGACCTTGCCAAACCTCGGCTAACTCGGCATTTATACCCCGGCGTGACCCTACCCAGGGGTATCCCCCCAACAGCAAAGGAGCTAGCCATACATTCCACTTCATGTAGGAATTCAAAATTTAACGATCTCAATTACCAAATTCCAATTGTATATGAAGCACTCCTTGTAGCTTGAATATTCTACTTCATCTTGTTCTCACTCTAATTTGATATCACTTTTTCCTTTGTCCAAGGTTTCTTTTTCAATTTAACTGATTAGATAATTTTTCTTTCTTTGTAAACCAAACCATGTACTTACAAAATATTGACAAAATTATCTTTGTATCTTCCATTAATACCAATGGTGTGGAAGACTCCTATTGCTATCATCAAGCGCAAGTAAAATTACACTCGAGCCATTCATATATCCAATAGAACAAACACAAACTCAATATTGCTCCATATATGATAATAAACTCGGAATTTCATAAAAAGGATCGACTATTCCTGAAGGGAGTTCTAATGATGCAAACTTTATTTCTAGTTTGAACTAATGCAAGACTAAGATAGTAATGTAAAACTTATTAGATAGATTACAAGGTCTTAAAGATCTCCCTAAGCTTGGAATCAAGCCACGCAAGATCAAATAATCCCTTGCGATTATTTGATACCGTGATTATTGTAGATCACTGTGGTGCCATGACATGTAACACCGCGGTGCGTAGCTTCTTGTTGGTATCCTCTAGAGCAGTGATGCGGTTGTAACACCTGCGCAAATCAGATTGCAGAGTGTCCACTTTATCTGCGAGCTGAGTCACCAATAGGAGAAGATCATCCTTCTTCTCTATCTACTTGAGACGGTGGCGGACTTCGACGCAATGAAGTAGCTCCTGCTTCTGATATATCTCCAGCGCTTCCAAGTGATCCTTGGTCTTGGGAACAACTTCTTCTTCCTCATCCATAATTGATGGATCGGGGAAGCGGAAATCGTACCTCCACTCTTCTTGAGGCTTCACCCTCATACAAGCACCAATGGTAGGCTTCGAGAGTGGCGCCTTCGCTCCCTTGCTATCACCTGCACCAATATTAGGTAATTCCTTACGCTTTTGCGGCCTGGTGTCCATGGCAATGAACTTGACCGTCTCCACGCGCCCTTTTCCATGCGGCTTGTGACCTTCTCTCTCTTCTTGAGCTCTCTTCTTTGCCACCTAGTTGATCTCCGGGGGATCATAGACATCACGGTGGATGTATACGTCAACCACATCTTCATTGGAATCGTTGTTGTATAAGCTTGGCTCAATGTACTCCTTGTACCCCGGGCTAAACCTCTCGACCTCCTCATCATCATCCATGGACAGGCTGCTAGAGCGGTCCCTGGAAGGAGCAATGAGACCCAAGGGTTTCCCACGGCCTAGGCCGGGATAACGCATTGCTAAATTGGTTCCTGGAGATTATGATTAGAGAGCGAGACAATGGCAGTATATAAGGGGGTCAGAGGTTAGTAAAACTCACGAGAAACACCATATTCTCGCCCAAGAAAAAAATCTTAACACAACAGGGAAAGAAATCACGGATTTGGAGGAGTCCTGCCGCGTAACGACCAACTATACGGGCGCGGCCCGTATAGCTCTGGCCGTATAGTTGGTTCTGGGCAGATATTTCTAAATATCTCGAGTCCAGGTCGGTTAAGTTATGACTCAGAACCGACAATAATGTTTTTTATCGGGGAGAAACGAAAAAGTAAACGAAGATGTCTGATAGTTTAATGACCAACTATATGTCCGGAATATCATCTGCGGTCATATAGTTGCGACCGTATAGATACAGACATCAAAAATCGAAAGTGTTTGATAGTTCAACGACCAACTATACGGCCGAAATTTTGTCTCCGGTCGTATAGTTGTGACCATATAGATACAGACATCAAAAACAATTTCACAAAGAAGATACAGATGGTTTAACGACCAACTATACGGCAGGAGATTTATCTCCGGTCGTATAGTTGCGCCCGTATAGTTGGTAAGACCTCCAGAAACTTCAAAAAAACACGAGGGAAATTCAGAGGAAAAAATTTCAGAAGTAAAATCTATGAAAACAAATCACTTATTTGAGTAAGAACACTTACCTTGAACTTACCGTTTACTTATTCGGGGATGACAAGCTCCTCCAACAGCAAAGACTTCTTCTCTTTTGGAGGAATTGACCTTAGTTCATTGAATAATTCTCGTAAGAGAAAATCACAAGGACTAAAGTTCCTCTCAATAAGATTGGTGTCTTGCTGGGAAAACATGGACACTGCATCCAACATCTTTATTTCTTGCCTTTGCATAATATGCAACTCAAATTCGTGGCATAAAAGAATCCAATGGATCAGTCTTGGCTTATAGTTTTTCCTCTCAAGGAGTTCTTTTAAACCATCATGATCCGTATGAACTCTTACTTTTGCATCAACTATATAAGAATGAAATTTATCGCAAGAGAAAAATACAGCAAAAAAGTTTCCTTTCTTCCTTAGGATAATTCTTTTGAGCAGTATTAAGAGTTCTACTAGCCTGATGTATAATATTAAATCCGCGACCTATGTGTTGTCCCAGAGTTACTCCTACAACATCATCACTAGCTTCATATATTAAGTCAAAAGTCATATCCCAGATAGGTGGTTTAATGATAGGAGCATGGGAGAAAGCATATTTAAGTTTATCAAAGTCTACAAGACATTTATCATCAAAATTAAATCTTACTCCCTTTTGTAGAAGGTTAGTGAAAGGTTTAGATATTCAAGAGAAATTTCTAATGAACCTTCTATAAAAACCCACATGACCAAGGAAACTTCTTATACCTTTTATATCCCTAGGTTGTGGCATTATCTCTATGGCTTCAACCTTAGCTCTATCCACTTCAATTCCCTTACCTGATACCTTATGTCCAAGGACTATACCTTCTTTGACCATAAAATGGCACTTCTTCTAGTTTAGAACAAGATTGGTTTCTTTGCAACGCTGCAAAACTCTTTTGAGATTATCCAAGCAACTAGTAAACGAAGTTTCATAGATAGAAAAGTCATCCATAAATACTTCCATTATCAGTTCTATAAAATCTGCAAAAATAGCAGTCATGCATCTTTGAAAAGTAGCTGGAGCATTACATAAACCAAAAGGCATACGTTGGTAAGCATGTAAACCATAGGGACTAATGAAAGTTGTTTTAACTTGGTCACCAGGATGAACAGCTATTTGAGAAAAACCAGAGTATCCGTCCAAGTAGCAAAAATGAGTGTGGTTTGCTAACCTTTCTAAAGTTTGATCTATGAACGGTAAAGGGTAGTGATCTTTCCTAGTTTCTTTATTCAATTTCCTGAAGTCTATGCACATCCTATGTTCAACAATAGTCCTAGTAGGTATCAATTCATTGTTTTCATTAGGAACAACAGTAAAACCGCCCTTCTTAGGGACACAATGAACATGACTTACCCATTCACTTTCTTTTACATGATAGATTATACCTGCGTCCTAGGCGTACAATTTCTTTTCTTACCACTTCCTTCATTTCAGGCTTCAATCTTCTATTAAATTCCACAACTGGTTTAGCACCTTCTTCCATGAATATTAGATGGACGGTTATCATGGGACTAATTCCCTTCAAATCATCCATTGAGTACCCAAAGGCCTTACGATGCTCCTTAAGTATTTTCATGAGTTCTTCTTCTTCTCCTAAAAGTTTAGCACTAATAATAACAGGGAATTTATTTGTATCATCTAAAATCTGTATTTAAGATTATCTGGTAGAGTCTTCAACTCTGTGGGTGGTAATTCCTCGTCCCCTCTCTTTTCTAGCTCTTCGAAAGCCTCATTAGTTGGAGGCCCTATAATGGGAAGTGAATCGAATTCATCTTCTAGTTCTTCTAGGGACTTTTCCTCCATAACTATTTCTTCATAATTTAAGTCTTCATCTGTTTCTTCTTTTTGATCACTAAAGAAGAGAGTTGCCATTTCCTCAATAGTTTTCTCTTTCTCTTCTTCTTGTATTTTTGGAGGCCCGTCTTTAAATTTGGAGAAGTGGAATTCTTTTTCTGCTCCCCCAAGCTTAAGAGACACAATCTCCTTTTTGAAATCAACATAGGCACCTAGATCACTGATACGTTGCTAACGTATCCATAATTTTTGATGTTCCATGCTAGGTTTTATCTACTTTCTTATGTTTTGTCCACACTTTGGAGTACTTTCTATACACTTTCTTGGACTAACCTATTAACAAGAGCCGCAGTGCCAGCTGCTTGTTTTCTGCTGTTTTTGGTTCCAGGAAAGTCAGAAAATGAATATTCTTGGAATTGGACAGGACAAAAGCCAAAGTCAGTTTTTCAGCGAGGGACACCCGGAGCCATAATACGAGACGGAGACGGGCCAGGGGGGCTGCCACACCACCTGGCCGTGCGGCCCAGCCTGGCCCGTGCCAGGGGGTGGTCTGGCCGCCTCCGGCACCCCCTCGGCCTCCCCTTTCGCCTATAAGATGCCTCCGATATAGAAACCCTAAGTACCCGATCAAAATTCCACGAAAGAGTCTATAGCCGCCAGCATCTCCATCCCTAGATCGGGAGGGCTTTGAAGCTCTTCCCGGCACCCTGCCGGAGGGGGGAATTCACCATGGAGGCCTTCTTCATCACCATGCAAGCCTCCGGTGTGATGCGTGAGTAGTTCATCTCTGGACAATGGGTCCATGTAGTAGCTAGATGGTTGGTTCTCCTCCTTTATGCTATAATGTTTAGATCTTGTGAGCTCCGTTCATGATCAAGATCATCTATTTGTAATCTTACATGTTGTGTTTGGGGGATCCTATGGATATTGAGATGCTATTTCACATTGATTATTCATTCTATCATGTCTTTGTTATTTGTGATCTTGCATGCATTCCGTTGTTAGTAGCTATCTTGGCCAAGTAGATGCTAGCAACTCCAAGAGTTAGTATTTATGCTCGATAGTGGGTTCATGCCTCTAGTAATCTGGGGAAGTGACAGAAATCTCTAATGTACTAGATGTGTTGTTGCTACTAGGGAGAAAATAGTAATCCTTTGTTCATAGAACAATCGTATTCTTTACTTTACACGCAATGCGTAATGCAATTACCTGTTGCTTGCAACTTAATACTGGAGGGGGTTCGGATGATAACCTGAAGGTGGATTATTAGTCATAGATGCAGTTGGATTACGGTCTATGTATAATGTTGTAATGCCCAATCAAGTCTCAAAGGAGTCAAGATGAGTAGTATATGCATGATTGCTTTCGCGATGTTTGCCAATTGCCCCGCTATAATTTGTTCACCCAACATGTCATCTATCTTAAGGAGAGCCACCACTAGTGAACTATGGACCCCGGTCCTTTCTTTTACTATCAATCTACAATCAACTGTTTACTATTTTCTGTTTACTTTCTGCAAACTATTACTTTGTTCCACTAGATACGTTTAATCCTTTGTTTTCAGCAAAACCGGTGAGATTGATAACCTCATCCCAAGTTGGGGGCAAAGTTTTGTGGTTATGTTGTGTAGGTCTCCACGTTGCTGCTGGCACCGGTAGTACGCCCTGCCAAACTTCAGCTAAAAACACCTTTGGGGTGTTTCCTTGGTCCTACTGGATTGATAACCTTGGTTTCATAACTAAGGGAAAACTTGCTACTGTGCTCATCATACCTTCCTCTTGGGGTTCCCCAACGGGCTCGATATATTTTGGGCTAAGCAATCACTCAAAAAGTTTCTCCCAAATATAATTGGCCAAAGAGTGTCAGCTGGCATATCAAGAACTACAAAATCGATAGGAAAGTTTTTTTTTGCCAATTATGACAGTTGCATCTTCAACTACTGCCATTGGAATTCTAAGAGTTTTATTGGATAACATGATTGTCCTATCAGTATTTTCAATTGTAGAAGGTTCTATTTCTTATTTTATTTATTAATATAAATCATAAGATATAACATTAACTTCGGTGCCAAGATTGCATAAACCATAATGCGAGGTTTCCTTAAATATGCATGGAAGAATAGGCTTACCCACATCTTTTATCTTTGTTTTACCTTCAACCAATACATAAGTCTCTTCATCAAGTTCAACTATGTTACAATGTGCATACATAGCCATAATTGCTACCTTGGTTACCTCTTCATCTTTGGTTTCTTCCAGATGTTCCATGACTTCTAGCATACTTTCCTCTTCCTTGTTCTCCTGTACTGCTTTGACCTGTTCACATTCAAAAATATGCTTCTGTGCAGTGTTAGGAAAAGGTATCTCATATGTTGGTTCTAGGGAGGCCAGTGTTGCTTTAACTTATCTTTTCTTCTCATATTCGGGTGGTGGATCATACTTGACCAAACCCTCTTTTGGAGCTTTGATGCGTTCTGTAAAAGCTTTAACAACTTGCAACACAAGATCTGAATCCAAATAAAGTTCTTTAGAAAATTCTTTCACATGGCCCTTTTTATTATAATCATGAATACAATAATGATCTATTTCTACGCCTCCTCCGCTTCCTAGACCAAAATTCCATGAAACTCTATGATCGCGAATTCTATTAAGTAAAGCCCAAGATTTAGTCATAGGAAGATTCATAAAGGCTCCTTCCGTGAAAGAGTCTAGTTTAATTTTATTAGGTTCAATTAAACCGACATAAAAGATATGCAATAAATACCATTATGGCAAATCATGATTAGGACATAGACGTAGTAAATCTTTAAATCTGATATAAGCTCTTATTAGTCCTTCATTACGATAGTTCCTCCAAGTCGTTATAAGATGCCTGATTCCAAAAGATTTTGGTAATGGATAATATTTTGCTAGAAACTCACAGGCTAAATTATCCCAGGTAGTAGTGGCTTCTAGGGGTAGAGATTTATACCATAAGAGAGCTGTACTAGTCAAAGTCTGACTAAAAATTTTAACCCTTACCTCATTAGCAGTATATCCCGTCAATTGTAAAGTGCCACATATATCTTTGGAACATGCAATATGCTCATATGGATCAGGATCTTCTTCATCCCTAGTAAATTGCTTCTTGTGTAGAATATAATACCAAGTAATTGAGGATTTATTTCAAACACCCTTGTCTTCTTATTGGAGTTGTCTCTTTTATAAATATCATAGGGCTTCCCAAAGTGGCTGAGTGGGTTAGCACTAGTCATATGCTCAAACTCCATCATGTTGGGGGAAGCCTGTAACTCAAAACAAAACTTAGCAAGACAAAAATAAATAAACAAAAACTAAAAGACCTAAAGCACTTAGCTCCCGGGCCGTTGCGATCAGAGTCATTATGTTTATATTTCTATAACATCATACGAAGTAATTTTAGTCCTTAGACCATGAGATCATGTTAATTGCTAACACCGGAAGAGTATCTTGATAACATCAAACGTCACACCGTAACAGGGTGACTATAAAGGTGGGTTCAGTGCTACGAAGGTGTTATGTTGAGGCTCATGGATCAAGAGTGGGATTTGTCCATCCCGATGACGGAAACATATACTCTGGGCCCTCTCGGTGATATCACATTGAAATACCTTGCAAGCAAGTGATGTGATCACTAGAATGTTATATCACGGGAACGAGAAAAGAGTGCATGTCCGTAATGAGATCAAACTAGGTATTGGGATATTGATGATCAAATCTCGGACATGTAATATATCGCGAGACAAAGGGATTTAGTTGCGACGTTAAAGGTTCACACGATCACAAGAGTCAGCGTTGAATATGTGGGAGTCAATACGGATCTCCAGGTCCCGCTGCTGATTATTGTCGGAGAGGGGTCTCGATCATGTCTGCATTATTCGCGAACTGTAGGGTGACACACTTAAGGGATACCGACACCATTTGGAGCAAATATGTTTCAGATAAAGATTTAAGAAAGCGCTGGAATTATTTCAATAGACACCGAAACTGTTTCGGGTCAACTTGCTGAAATTGGTTCTGCATGTGATATTGAAATGTTGCAGGGGGTTTTATCTGAATGTTTGTTTATTAATGTAATTAACAAAATTCTGAATAAAATAAATAAAGTAGTCTTATTTAATGAGAGCTTGCATTAAATTTGGTGGAAATTTAATGCATGTGTGAGTGGAATTTTGAGTGGAGGCTTTTTATGGGAGTGGGAGCTCGACCCACATGAATGTGGAAGAGGTGGGGGCACCACCATGGCTGCCACGCCATGGCGAGTGCCCCCCTCTCCCCTATAACAGTCCCCCCTCTCCTCCTCTCACAACACACCTCCTCGTGAAGGATCTCTCTCCCCCTCTAGTTATTCCCCATGGTCTCGGATTAGCGAGATACATGTTCCCGGTGGCTTTATCTGGAAAGGAGTTGCTGCTTCCGCTGCTTTGCTAGAGTGAGGGACGGAGGTTGTCGGGGTACCGGACATGTGTGCGATCACGGATGCACCGCTGCTTTGCGGTGCTGGACTTGGTGGTGCTGGACTTGCTGGAGCTGGATCTGATGGACGTGCTGGAGCGGACCTGCTGGACTTCATCACGATCTTGAGATCGGCAAGTGTACGACTACATCATCCACGAGTTCCATCTCGTTAACAAAGCTTTGTTGTCTTCGAGGGTAAGTTCTCTATAGATGTATATCCACCCGTTGCTTGTATCTAGTAGATAGATCTTGGCGATAGTTCCCATCGTAGGAAATTTTTTGTTTTCTATGTTGTGAAGTCAACACTAAGTGACAAGATAAAATGCGAGTATTGCATAAAAATGTGTTTTTGGGTTTTTTGTATAAGAGCAACAATAAGTAAAGTAAAAGAACTAAACACACAAAGTAAGTATCGCGTATGTAAAAGAGGTTGGAACTGTAATAGGGAAAAAGAGTTCTCAGGGAGTGGCGGATACACCACTAGCATTATAAGGAGCTAAGGTAAATATTATTATCATGAACATTCTCAACTATGTATGTGTGGCAGGAACTCCATATTTGGACAAATAGGCAGCAACTACTGTTCATATCATCCTCATAACTACATCAGTTAGCAATCAACATCAATCGAATTACTGCGCTATTAAGGAACGTAACCCCGTTGGACGTATCCCATGGCATGGATAGTGTTCTATGAGTTTCCTCGGTTCCCAAGTTGATACGTAAGGGGTGCCAACAGCTTTATAGTAACTATAAGTGCTAACACACCTCCGTCTACCAACAAGTAGTTCCCTCCATCAAGTCCCCATGAGAGGCAAAAATTGAGAGGTCGACTTCTCTCAACATCAAGATGAACACAATCTAGCACATGGTCACAGCGATGAATATCATAATAAACTTTATCTTATTTCAATCTCATACTAGGGTTTCTCCATCTCCCCAAGAACTAATGATCTACTTAGACATGGAGGCAATCAACATCATGGCAATAATAATGGAATCTATCATAGATAAATAGTACTTGTATATATCCACAACGACTATGAAAATTACAACAAGATCTAGACAAGATGTAGATGGGATGGATGGAGATGGTGGTGATGCTGCGGTTGATGATGAAGATCGATGCCTTAGCCTCCCAAATCTGCATAGGGCGAGGATGGATCCCCGATGGACGAGTTCCCCTTCTAGATGCCTCCCAGAGGTGAGGTTTCGGCGATTTCTGGTTGTTCTGTATATCGTTTCTCTGATCCAGTTGCACGGGGTGAAACTATTTGAGGAGACGGTGGCGGAGCCAACTATACGGCCGGAAAATTTATTCCCGCCGTATAGTTGGTTGTTAAACCATCTGTGTGCCTTGATCGCTTCAGGTTTTCTTCTAGTATTATTGATATTTCCCAAATAAGCGATTTACGTTGTTTTTTACTCCCTTTCTCCCCAGTATAACTGCTCCAAGAATTGTGTCCATTGTATCCATCATCTGTCCTGATCCTGGTGAAAATAGACATAAAACATGCGAGCGAACGCCGTAAAATACCAAGATCCTATATCTAAAATGCAAAATAATAATATAAAACATGATGCAAATATGCACTCATCATGAACTTGTATTAATTTGGTCACTTATCTATTCATGATGTTGTTGTGTAATGCTGTTTGATATACTTATATAATGTAGATGAGGTGGCAATGGATGTACGATGACCGACGCTCTGTCGAGTTCATTAATGGCCTACATTATTTCCTCGGTGTGGCTAAGGCAAAAAAGTGGAATGGTTTTATGTGTTGTCCATGTGGTGTTTGTAAGAATGAGAAGGATTACTCTTCCTCAAAAATCCTTCATAGCCACCTGTTTTGGTCCGGTTTCATGTCCGGCTATAATTGTTGGTGCAAGCACAAAGAAAGAGGAGTTATAATGAAAGACAATGAATAAGAAGAGGATGATCACAACTATCCTAGGTTCCCTGAACACGGTGATACTGCAATGGGGAAAGATGAAGAAGAGGCATTAGATGAGCCCACTGATGATCTTGGTCGGTCCATTGTTGATGCGTAGAGAGAGTGTGAAAGTGAAAAGGAGAGGTAGAAGTTGGAGTGCATGTTAGAGGATCACAATAAATTGTTGTACCCAAATTGCGAAGATGGCAATAAAAAGCTAGGTAGCACACTGGAAGTGTTGCAATGGAAGGTAGAGAATGTTTATCTGATAAGGGATTTAAAAAGTTGCTGAAAATGATAAAGAAGATGCTTCCAAAGGAAAATGAATTGCCCACCAGTACGTATGAATCAAAGAAGGTTGTCTGCCCTCTAGGATTAGAGGTGCAGAAGATACATGCATGCCCTAATGACTGCATCCTCTATCCCAGCGAGGAATGCGGAATTTCAATGCATGCCTAGTATGTGGTGCATTATGGCACAAGATCAGCAGAGATGACCCTGGTGATGTTGAGGGCAAGCGCCCCAGGAAGAGGGTTCCTGCCAAGGTGATGTGGTATGATCCTATAATATCACGATTGAAACATTTCTTCAGAAACAAAGAGAATGCCAAGTTGTTGTGATGGCACAAAGAAGAACGTAAGAAAGACACAATGCGGAGACACCTCGCTGATGGGTCATAGTGGATAAAAATTGAGAGAGAGTTCCCGGTCCTTACAAATTACGCAAGGAACTTAAAGTTTGGTCTAAGTACAGATGGCATGAATCCTTTTGGGGAGTAGAGTTGCAGTAATAGCACCTGGCCTGTGACTCTATGTATCTATAACCTTCCTCCTTGGTTGCGCATGAAGCGGAAGTTCATTATGATGTCAGTACTCATCCAAGGCCCTAAGCAACCCGACAATAGCATTGATGTTGTACCTAAGGCCATTAGTTGAAGAACTTTTATAGTTGTGGCATGCACAAGGTGTATGTGTGTGCGATGAGCACAAACAGGAGGAATTTGACCTTCGAGCGTTGCTATTCGTAACCATCAACGATTGGCCTTCTCTTAGTAACCTTTCAGGATAGACAAACAAGGGATACAATGCATGCACACACTGTTTAGGTGAGAATGAAAGTACATATTTGGATAAATGTAAGAAGAATGTGTACCTGGAGAGTCGTCGATTTTTTCTGGTCAGTCATCCCTTTAGAAAGAAAGGCAAGCATTTCAAAGGTGAGGCAGATCACCGCAAGAAGCCTATCCACCCTACTGGTGATGATGTATTGGTATGGTCAAGGATTAAAAGTAATATTTCGAAAGAGTCCTGGCAGACAATCTGTTCTGAATGACGCTAATAGACATGCACCCACGTGCTTTGAATGTTAACACTTGAAAGTTTTAACTAGAGTTGAGTTTGACTCAAGTCAACCCTAGGAATAGAATTCAAATTCAAAGTTGTTTTGTTTGAGAGTCATTTAAATTGTGTAGAATCACCAAACTCAAAACACTTGTTCATAATCATATAACCAATTATGAGAAAGTAAGTAAACAATATAAATCATACAAATGCTTCGAACTCAAAATTTAGGTTTGAAAATCAAACTTGAGTTCACAAGATAATAATAATACAACAATTTAAGAGAAAATAATCACAAGTAAATCACATCAAACTAGTGTAAATTTAAACTTTATTCATCATCGAAGTGAGTAGAAGTTTGAAAGTTACAAAGCTGGATATAAAAGAAGAAAAAACCTAAACACTAAACCTATCTACTTCATGTCTATATCATCTATATTCTTATCTTCATGCTACACTTTACTCGCATCTTGATCTTTCAAAGCTGCAACCAAAACACACAAAGGAACCTTTGGAAAATTGAAATGTAGGTTTTTCCCTAAGGCAAAACTAGATTAATGTTGAATCTAAAACTATGATCCATGAACAAGTCCTAAATCCTAGTGGCTTAAGAAAATAGAACCATAGGAATAATAACCAGAACAAATAGTAGTGAATAACATGAATCAAAACCAAGTAAGTGAGATTAGCAACTCATAGTAGATAGTAGCTAACCAGCAGTAGAGCATTGGGCAAGAACATGAAGTAATCAACCAGTAGTAACTAGAAATCCATCCTAAACAAGTAAGCCAACTGAATGAGCACTAGAACCAATAATAATAATTTCAACCAAAACAACCACACAAGCCTTGGATCCATAGGAAAAGCATCAAACAGTGGATGATGAACACTTATAGGTCACCACTCCAAATAATAATTCAAAAGGATTAGAGTACACTAGTATAACCATCCAAATTCAAACTAGAGCATTACCAGATAGGATGACAACTACATCCCAGCACACTAACAGAATCCCAAGATAAGCTAAAATCCAAAAATTAGTAACTATCCCAGGATTTCTAAACAAAACCATGAGCAAGTAAGCCCCGGGCTCAGAGTTATATCATGAGCAAGTAAAATTCCAAAAATCTAAATCATCAGGTATGGAAATTACAAACCAATAGAAGTTATAATAATCACAATACAAGAACATAGACTAAAGGAAATACCCAGACTTTAGATTCTGCCAAGAACCATAGAAAAGTAAGAATTTAAAACATGAACAATAAGAAATATAAACCAATAAAACTTCACATCAAAGGATACTATGATTAATCATCCAAATAGAATTGCAAGGACAAATGAATATACACTTGTCATGCTCCAAAACCAGAACATGACAAAAGTAAACCGATATCCTGATTTAGGCATATGTAGATGCCAACCCCTCATATAAAACAAAGGACTTCAATGTCCATTTTGGCACGCACACATATGTTAAAATCAGCATGGGCTTAACCACCAAAAGTAACATGCCACCAATGAATAAGTTAAGCAACAAAGGCGGTTTCACACATGCCCAAGCAGGTGAATCACCTAAATGCATGGAATAAGTGCCATCATCGCAGCTATTTAGGAACACTATAAATATCTGACCACTTGAGACCCCAGAGCTCATAACTCACTAATCTAGCTTAGACAAACACACACACACACACACACACACTAGTTTAGAGAGAGATCTGAGAGGTAGAAGAAGCAAGAAAGGAGAAGAGGAACTTGAAGAACACTTCAAGAACCAGAGAAAGAAGAAGAAAGAAGCTACTACAGATCTTCATCAAGTGGATTTAGGAAGCTAAAAAGGTTTTATCTTAGAACTCGTAGGATGGGTAGAAAACTATTTAAATTGGTAGCTGGGGATCATATGGATCCAGGGAAGTGTAGGATAATAGCAGTAGCACTAATACTTAGAACTAGAAGATCATCTATAATAATGGTCTGGTTGCTAGGAGGCAAGCACAAACATAGAAGCTTGATTATCATATGTGTACACTCAATTAAGATGCATCACAGACAATAACCAAGTAACTGTACCCTATGCACAACCTTAAGTAAACATTGATTTTGAGTGATTGATTGAATTAAGGAAGAATTGATTATATTCCTAAAATAAAGATGAAATGATACAATAAATAAGTGAACACACATTTCCACTAACTACAATTTCAATGGGAAACTAAAAGTTTACCCGTTGATATTGCAGCTAGAGGAAAACATGGATACTGAGATAATGCATCAGTCATCCATGCTAAACAACCTAAGAAGACATTAATCTATAATGAACTATAACTACCGAATGACAATGCCATCTGTCAAATGAGGAATGAAATGAAATCCTAAACAGTATCATCCCCATCCCCTAGGAACTATAAGTTCAGAGGATGAGAAAGACACTGTCAAAGATAGCACATCAAATAATATATCCACATCGGAATTAAAAACAAATTAAGAACAATTGATAAACCACCAACTCACTTGAGTTGTGGATTTTGACTATAAGAAAATAAAGAACTAGATAGACCAACATCACTTACTAAGAACTAACAGCAAACCCTAAACATGATCATGACAGTATTGATCATGAAAATGAAAGGATCAGTATAATATACCTAAGAATAACTTGTAATACACACACATCAATTCACTAATTAACAGAAGAACATGCTCAAGTATTTAAATCTAGGAACTGTATAACCCTAGATTAAGCAGTATGAACAGAACCCTAAACTAAGAACATGAGTACAACTAGATTAACAATTAACAAGATTCTCCACCACGAGAACCCACAAATGCCTACAACCTATGCTACTAGCTTGCCTGTACACTTCGAGAACCCGCGCACGTCTACAACCTAGGATGCCAGCACAATTATAGGCACGGGGATAAACCACACGCGTGTACTTTCCCTGATGACATGTCGCCTCCCCGCCTCGAGAAACCGTGTCCTCTCATACCTCCCGATGCCACATGTGATGCCATCTCGGCTTTCCGTCGGGATAACCCACATCCGGATAGAGTCTATGGTGCCACATCTTCTTTTGGCAGGCCCCGCCACTCCCCGGGTATGGAGCCATGTCCCGCCTGGGACGCCTCTCACTGAGCGTGATACAACCCACGGACGCTAACGGCGTTCCCATGTCATGTGCGCGGTCCATCGCCCTACTACGTGGGGTACGACAGCACGCGTGACACCCATTCGTGGGCTGGAATCTTTCTTCCTAGCCCGCAGCGGGTCCCGTCTCATGGAAGAGCAGGGCTCTGTTGCGACAGCGCTGCTTGTCCTTTCCAATGTCCATCTCATGAACGAAAATAACCGGGACGATGTGGATAGCAGTTTGGGCCAAAACATTTTACCGCTATTATTTACTCTGAAGTATGTTGCAAAATTCTATCAATTGAATGAACACTAGTGGAAAACGGGCCTCTAGTCCCGGCCTGTAAGGGGCTTTAGTTCCGGTCCTGGTAATCGGGAATGGAGGGGCGGGACTAAAGGCCCACCCACTAGTCCCGGCCCTCTTACCAGCCGGGACCAATGGGCATCCATGTGGCCGTCTCTGCGGGTGCTGGGTGCCCCCCCATTAGTCATGGTTCGTATTACGAACCGGGACAAATGGTTCTCTGCCGCGGCAGAATTTTAGGCACTTTCTCTGCCGTGGCAGAGAATTCAATTTGTATCCTTTTTTTCATTTCAAAATAGTTTTCTACGCTACCACATACCGTACATGTTCGTGCATACATAAGATAACTTCTCTTAAGATCGAGCATACAAATATATACATGATAGTTACACATGGAGATCACAATTATCGGTACTAGAGCCCGTCTATTCAATTACACGGTCGGGGATCATCGGCGCCTATTCACACTAAATTCTCCGGCGTCATCTATCATCTCGTTCATCAAGAATCCTGCCAGTTCTTCAGCAATTGCTACTACGCGTTGCTCTGGTAGGAGCTGATCCCGCATTTTCTCGAACTATATAAGAAAAGGAGATCAATATGAATATCAATCATGATAACAAAAAGTGACGGTAATAAAAATAATGTTATGAATGTATTGCTTACATCGACTCTATAATCATTCAACTCACTGGTAAACGTGCGAATGAACTCGCAAACGTAGAATCCACATAGATTCGTCTTCGGTGGCTGCCTCGCGCACTTTACGAGAATAGAATTCAATCAAAATAATAATCCAGCATCATAATTGTATTGAAACTAGAAGTAAAGAGATGCGCGTACTACTTACCGAGACCGGCTTAAACGTCAGCTTCTCACTAAAGTCACCCGTAACCGCACTCTTGAACTGGTTCCAAACCCTACCCGGTAAAGAAAATGAATGAGTTATTTATTACGTGATATCTCAGGAAATCAACGAAAGAGACTGATGTAGTGCGAAAATTACCTCTGGAGCATGTCCTGCATGTCCCTAAACATTTCCAGGGGTCTCTTTAATGGGTCTATGACTTCAACTCTTCCCTTATCAAGTTGAATGTCCCTGAGAATCCAGTGGAAACTGTACACGTTTATATATACATCAGTAACTCATCAATTACACTTAACATCGAGTAAGCAAAGGAGAATGTGTACAATAGAGTAAGACCCTCACGCGAAATTGTAAGGAAACAGTATGTGGTCACAAATTTTTTGCTCCGTTAGAAACCTTAGAAGGTTTTCCTGCGTCTCCTCGGGGTTATCCGTTAGCGTCTTTACATGTATTTTATCTGGGTCAATGAACCCAACACTAAAGATTGACCTTCTTTTACATTCCATGATCTTCATTCTGCATAATAATAGAGTACAAAAGGATATAATTAGGATAATTACATGCAATGAACTGAACAACTGAAAAAATGAACAACTTATATATAGACAATGAATTCAACAACTTACAGACAATAGCAACTCATGAGACTTTTTTCGAGGGCGTCGAAAGTGTATAACTAGAAGAGTTCTGGAAACTCAACATGGACCTCTTCTTCTCGGAAGTAGTAGTCATGTGGGACTTCCACCACGATCATTATTCTCTCCTGATTTATGGCTTTCAAGTACCATTTATGTAAACTCCGCATTTGTGTTGGCAGTTGTTGGAACTGCTCAAAGCTGACCAGAGGCTTCCCTGGGACATATGTAGGGACTACCTGAGCCTTGGGTAACTTGTCGTCCTGGGCACCTAGTAATTCCTCAATAGTCACATTCATATCGGCCGCAAGCTTCTTAGCTTCTTCCATATCCTGCTGGGGAGTGTCATAGGATAACACCTGGAGGGGTGGGATCGATGTTTTGGCCTGTTTCGCGAGCTGGGGGACGTCCATTCTTTTCTCGGTTGCACTTTGACCTGATGATTTGCTCCCGCTTGCACTTCTACATGATTTTCTCTTCTTAACTACCTTCTGAAGTGTGCGTCGATAGTCATCTGGCTTATGGTGCAATTCATATTGCGATTTTGTGTTCAAAAAAGAAAGTGCATACGCTTTTTGCTTCTCGGTGTATACCGGGGCAGGCTCGGGTTTCTTCTTTTGAAGTTGCGCAACACATTCGGCCTTTACGATCATGTCGGTTTCCTCGTCAGTATGATCGTAAGGTCTGATGGGAAGATTCTTATGAGGTACTCTTGGGAGGGGCGACATTTGTCATTTTGGGCTGTTGTGTCGTTTAGTACTAATCGGAGGCTGCGGCGGAGATCGAGATGGACTCGGGCTGTGGTGGTCATAGTCATGGGGTGGGCTTCTTGGAGGTGATGGAGGTGAAGGTGACATGCGACCACTCGGAGGCGGTGTTGGCTTTGGCGTCCAGCCTGGAAGCTTGATGTTGTTCTTGTCCCATAGAATGATACCACCCAGTACTTCTCTGAGTGTCCTCTCACCTTCAGGTCCATGGATGTCAAGCTCCATTGAGTCCCACCCCATTGCGATTTCATCCACAACAACTTTAGCATAGCCAGCTGCAATCTCACGGCCATGCCAGCGTGCGCCAGGTGGACAAGGTAAAGCACATCCGACCGCCACCTTGATGGATAGGTTCTTCACCTTCTAATGGAGCTCACAAGATGCCTGCTCCTTGATTCCATCCACGGGGTAACCGGGACCGCCATCTACCATACGTGCATCGTCAGAAGGGACCTCCGATTCAGCCACGTTGCTTCTCCGCTGAGATGGGATGGCGATAATATCGAGTACAGGATCTTGCAGGCACACTACTCCTCGAAGTTTGTCAATATGTTGCTGATGCATTCGAAGTGTTCCTAGCAACTCGGTGAACCTGTCTCCCTCCTCCTCCTGTCGTCGCCTCTTTGCTCTCTCTCTCTCGGCTCCAATAAGTATCTCTGTCTTTGGGAAACCCCATCTCCCACGTATAACTAGGGCCAAGGCCTCGTACACGTCCTCCGCGTTCGTCATTCCCGAGGACCTTTGTCAGCAAGTGTTTCTCTCTATCAGGACGGAACTTTGTTGTCCCCGCTTTAATCTCCTTCACCACTTTCTGCCATGTATCCCGGGGTATTCTAATCCCGTCACTGCAAATAAGGTCCCCTATACTTTCGTCATACTCACTCCCATGCCCAAGGAACCAATTCCTTGCCCTCAGATCCCATTCTTCGCGTATTGGTTCTGGAGTGATCCCTTTAGCAAGCAGCTCATTCTCTTTAGCATCCCACTTATGCATGGCAGTCGCGTAGCCCCTGGCCCCAGGTGATGGTGATATTTCTTCATCGCGGCATTTTTCTTGTTTTTTTCCGACATTTCCATAGCAGGTTGTGACTCCTTGTACTTCACAAATGCATCCCATTTAGCCTGCTGCTTCGTTAGATAGCATTCAAATTTAGGAGTCTTCTTCGTCTTCTGATACTTTTGCCATAATGCTTTCTTCCAGTTCTTGAATAGTTCGGCCATCTTCGTAAGAGTCCACTGCTTGACTTTCTTCCTCAATGCAGCTGTGTCGGCATCATCCTCACATTCTGGCAGGGTGAAATGTGTCATGAGGTCATTCCAAAGACCCTCTTTGCACCTGTTGGCGACATACTCAACCTCTTTCGCCCCTTTGGTCTTATTCCACTCTCGAACGGTGATCGGGATGCGATCCCTAACCATAACTCCGCATTGTTGTTTAAATACAGTTTTAGCCTTTTCGGGTTCCAACGGTTCACCTCGTGGTGATACCCGCGTAATTGTATAACGCGTAGATGCGTCCAACTTTTTGGCTGGGCCTCATTTGGAATATTTTTTGCTCGATGTGGAGGCCTAAGAGAAGAAACATTCGTCAATTTATATATATATATACAACTCAGTTAATGCATCTACTAATCACCAGACTTCATATATATACCTCGTTGTCGGCTTCTCCACCATCGGAGCCATCGGCTTCTCCTTGATCATTTCGGTCAACCTCCTCTCCCTCACTGGAGGGGTTCGGATAAATCGACGGAGATTCGGGTGGATCAACATGGGGGGTGTCGTTGATCATATCCTCGAGAATTTCTTCCTGTGCTAGGTCTCTCTGGATTGGATCCATAGTTTTCTACAAAATGCACACAATAACATTTTTCATTCAATATTGCTGCATAAAATAATACTAAACAATAATATGAACACGCAATTTGCTACAATAATACCAAAGAATAGCAAAATTCTAGTGATGCCCTAACCCTAACCCTAAGTCCGGGGGCCCGTGAGCACCACCACTCTAACCCTAAGTCCGGTGGCCCGCGAGCACTACCACCCTAACCCTAAGTCCGGTGGCCCGCGAGCACTACCACCCTAACCCTAAGTCTGGTGGCCCGCGAGCACCACCACCCTAACCCTAAGTCCGGGGGCCCGCGAGCACTAAAAAATTAAACCTAAGTCCGGGGGCCCGCGAGCACCACCACCCTAACCCTAAGTCCGGTGGTCCGCGAGCACCACCACCCTAACCCTAAGTCCGGGGGCCCGCGAGCACCACCACCCTAACCTTCTCTTCGGGGGCCCGCGAGCACTACCACATTAAACCTAAGTCCGGGGGCCCGCGAGCACCACCACCCTAACCCTAAGTCCGGGGGCCCGCGAGCACTACCACATTAACCCTAAGTCCGGGTGCCCGCGAGCACTACCACCCTAACTCTAAGTCCGGGGGCCCGCGAGCACTACCACCCTAACCCTAAGTCCAGGTGCCCGCGAGCACTACCACCCTAACCCTAAGTCCGGGGGCCCGCAAGCACCACCACCCTAACCCTAAGTCCGGGGGCCCGCGAGCACCACCACCCTAACCCTAAGTCCGGGGGCCCGCGAGCACTACCGGACTTAGGGTAGTTATTTCTTTAGCTTATCTTTATTTATCACTAATGCTTGTCTGTCTCAGTCGACACTATAATACTACATACTATATAATATACTACTATATATATTATTACTAGTAATAAATATTACAATATAAAAAAGATACAAGAAATAAAAAAACATACACTAGAAATTAATATATACTATACTAGAAATATATACTATACTAGAAATTAATAAAAAAACATACACTAGAAATATAAAAAAGTTACAAAAAATACTAGTAATAATTCTATCTATATATCTATTACTAAACAGAGAAGAAGTTGGTTGGTCGGGGGCGCCGCCGCGGCCGCATCGCCCGCACCGCCGCCGCGCCGCCGCGTAGCCGGACGGGGGAGCGAAGGGGAGGGGGCGGCCCGACCTGCTCGCCCACAGTGGCCGGCGCTGTCGCGCCGTCGCGTAGCCGGACAGGGGAGCGAAGGGGAGGGGGCGCGGGGTAGCTCTGGCCGGGGGCGCGCGCGCGGCGGCTGGAGTGGCGGTAGCGGTTGGGGGCGGTGGCAGCGGCGGTTGGGGTAGTGTCGGCCGGAGAATCGGGCAGCCTGCCGGCGTCAGGTCGTCCTCGCGCGTGGGGGTGCTTTGCGTGGGGAGAAGAAGGGGCGCGCCAAATATATAGGTGGGGGACATTTAGTCCCGGTCCGTATAATGAACCGGGACTAAAGACTCTTTAGTCCCGGTTCGTTATACGGACCGGGACTAAGGGTCCCCCCCCTTTAGTCTCGGTGCGTGCCACCCACCGGGGTTAAAGGGTTTTCGGCACCGCCCAACGCGCGCGCGCCAACGCCACACCTTTAGTCCCGGTGTGTAGCACACACCGGGACAAAAGGTCCTTTTTTCAAATTTTTCACCCCAGGGGCGCGCCTGTTTAAAAAAAATTTCAATTAGCATATTTTTTAAACATTTGAATTTTACAGTTTTTGCATACTTATGAATTTGAGAAAAATTTCAACATGAAAAGTTCTTGAATTTGAATAAGTAATCCAAATCTATTTTCTGTTTTATAAAATAATTATTCTAACTAGTGAAACTAATAACCATTTTGCCATTTTCAATTAAAAATGCATTAACTATTATATTTTGCATATTTTTGAATCTCACTAAATTTTTAACATAAAAAGTGTTTGAATTTGAATAAGAGATTCAAATCAATTTTCTGTTTTATAAAATAATTATTCTAACTAGTCAAACTATTAACCATTTTTCCATTTTCATGTGATTCCGATGCTCCGGTGGTCTTCCTCCGGCGAAAGCCTAGACTGGGGGCCCCGAATCGTCTACCCCGCCTTATTTTTTCCCGCCCGTTTTCTTCCAGCCTTTTCCACTGCTTGCCTCCTCTGACTTCCCGTCATTTTTCTCACTATATATGTAGGGCTAGCAGGAAAATATTTTCCGTGGCGGAACTTCCGAAGATGCCATAGGGCGTGTGCACCAAGGGCATCTTCGAGAAGTTCCGCCACGGGAGATTTCCCAACCCTTTCCTCCATCCATGGGGATGAAACTCTCCATCCATGGGGAGTCTTTTACGGGCTAGTAGGAAAATATTTTCCGAGGCGGAACTTCCGAAGATGCCATAGGGCGTGTGCACCAAGGGCATCTTCGAGAAGTTCCGCCACGGGAGATTTCCCAACCCTTTCCTCCATCCATGGGGATGAAACTCTCCATCCATGGGGAGTCTTTCACGAGCTAGCAGGAAAATATTTTCTGAGGCGGAACTTCCGAAGATGCCATAGGGCGTGTGCACCAAGGGCATCTTCGAGATGTTCCGCCACGGGAGATTTCCCAACCCTTTCCTCCATCCATGGGGATGAAACTCTCCATCCATGTTGGCTTGTTGAGTTTCTTGCCATGGCGTATCGATGCTCCTTTTATAGGCACGGCGCCGCTTCTACTTTGTCTTCTTCCTCCGACAGGGCGTTGTGCGCTACATGCTTTATCTCATCGAGCAGTGCGTCCACCCACGCGTCCTTGTCCCACCGACAGTTTTGTTAGATGACACAAAAACCACCTTTAGTCCCGGTTGCACCCACCAGCCGGTACTAAAGGTTAGCCACCCCCCAGATAAGCCTCCCCCAGATAAGGTCTCCCCATCTTTTGTCCCGGTTTGAGCCCCCACTCGGGATGAAAGTTTCCCACGCCATTGCGTTCCCGCGCTTTCCACCGGTTCCCACCTCTGTCTTCCCGCCATTTTTTCAGTATATATATGTACGCTTGGCCTCCATTTACATATCACATCTAGACTCATCATTCTCTTCCCATGGCTTCCATCATATCTCTAACCACCCAGGAGGCGGAGGCGCTTTGCACCTCGAACTACCCCTGCCCACCGGGCTACCGCGTCCCCACCAGCTGGATGCTGAGCGCCGGAGGCGTGCTGGTCCCTCCTGTCCCTCTAGGTGTGGAGCGCCGGATGGCCATCACGAACCACTACTACCTCGAGCTCATGCCAGAGCAGCGGAGGAATCCCAACTGGCATCCTGACTATTTCCTGACTTGGGAAGCCTTCTTCATCAATCAGCGTGAGAGGGCGCTCGCCAGGCACGAGGAGGATGGCCCACCTCCTTCGAACTTCAACGAGGCCGGCCGTCGGCTGTGGTGGCGCGGCCGGACTCTCCAGAGTTTCATGGCCTACAACACGACCGGCAATAACCCCCGCCTGCGGTACCCTCAAATCTAGCCCACGCGTGCCCAACCTTCAAGGTTCGACTACGGCGACCCCGACGACAACAGCGACGATGGCGCCGGTGACTACGACGATTAAAGTGGCGCGTATTACAGGGCTAGGCGGGAGCATGACTGAATCACTCCAACATTAGGCATGTTTCTTAATTTTTAGTTGTGCTATGTATCTTAATTTTCAGTTGTGCTAGTATCCTTAGTGTTTGTGGGTTCCTTCTCTTGTGATGGTTCCTTCTCTTTGGGTGATCACCTCCCGCGGCTCAGAACTCGGTCGTGAACGTCTAGTTTGATTGAGCAAGATCAATTACATGAAAGGGGACCTTTCTGTCTCAAATAAAAGGTTTAATACATTACATAGATTTATGTCTCAAATAAAAGGTTTAATACATTATTAAACATCACCAACATCTAGTGTTGTGGTTTTCTTCTGCACCGTAGCCATGGAGAAATCTTCATCATTTAACAGGATGCTTGGGTCAGTTTTCACTTTGAAGGGCGGAATTTCATGAAACTTATTGTAATCTTCTGACATGTCTGTCTTGTCATCCACTCCCACGATGTTTCTTTTCCCTGAAAGAACTATGTGGCGCTTTGGCTCATCGTATTCTATACTCTTTTGCTTATCTTTCCTTTTTCTCGGTTTGGTAGACATGTCCTTCACATAGAAAACCTAAGCCACATTGTTGGCTAGGACGAATGGTTCATCCATGTATGCAAGATTGTTGAGATTCACTATTGTCATGTCGTACTTTTGGTCTACATGTACCCTGCCTCCTGTCGGCTTGACCCATTTGCACCGAAACAAAGGGACCTTAAAAGTAGGTCCATAGTCAAGTTCCCATATCTCCTCTATGTACCCATAATATGTGTCCTTCTGCCCATTGTCATCTGTTGCATCAAAGCGGACACCACTGTTTTGGTTGGTGCTCTTTTTATCTTGGGCGATCGTGTAAAATGTATTCCCATTTATCTCGTACCCTTGGAAAGTACATATAGTAGAAGATGGTAACCTGGCCAACGAGTACAACTCATCTCTAATAGTGGTGTTATTCATGAGATGTGTCTGCAACCAATTGCGAAAATTCTTCTCGTGTTCCCCTTTAATCAAGGTTTCAAGCTTCCCCGGGTTTTCAGAGCGTAGAATATTCTTGTGTTTCTCGATATACGGAGCCACCACGGTGGAATTGTGTAGAACTGTGTAGTGTGCTTGAGTGAAAGAATGCCCGTCCCTACATACCATTGATTTCCTTCCTAGTGTGCCTTTTCTAGTCATCCTCCCCTCATACCGAGATTCAGGACACCAATCGGCTTAAGGTCAGGAAGAAAGTCAACACAAAACTCAATGACCTTCTCTGTTCCATAGCCCTTGGAGATGCTTCCTTCTGGCCTAGCACGGTTATGAACATATTTCTTTAAGACTCCCATGAACCTCTCGAAGGGGAACATATTGTGTAGAAACACAGGACCGAGAATTCTAATCTCTTTGACTAGGTGAACTAGGAGGTGCGTCATAATATTGAAGAAGGATGGCAGGAACAACAACTCGAAGCTGACCAGACATTGGACCACATCAATCTGTAACCCTGATAGACTTTCTCGATCGATTACCTTCTGAGAAATTGCATTGAGGAATGCACATACCTTCACAATGGCTAGTCGAACATTTTCTGGTAGAATTCCCCTCAATGCAACCGGAAGCAATTGCGTCATAAGCACATGGCATTCATGGGACTTTAGGTTTTGAAATTTTTTCTCTTTCATATTTACTATTCCCTTTATATTTGACGAGAAGCTAGACGGGACCTTGATACTGAAAAGGACTTCAAAAAAGATTTCCTTCTCTTCTTTGGTAAGAGCATAGCTGGCAAGCCCTTGAAACTGCCCTGGATGCTTTCCATCTCGTCCTTTATGATGTTGCTGGTCCTCCCGTGCTGCAGGGGTATCTTTTGACTTCCCATACAAGCCCAGGAAGCCTAGAATATTCACGCAAAGATTCTTCGTCAGGTGCATCACGTCGATTGTAGAGCGGACCTCATGCACTTTCCAATATGGTAGCTCCCAAAATATAGATTTCTTCATCCACATGGGTGCGTGTCCGGTAATGGGGTCTTTCGGAACAGGTTGTCCTCCAGGACCCTTTCCAAAGATTACACCCAAATCCTTGACCATACCAAATACATCAGCTCCACTACGGGGGACAGGCTTCATCTGGGTTTCTGCCTTGCCATTGAAATGCTTGCCTTTCTTCTTTAAGGGATGACTGGGCGGAAGAAAACGACGATTGTACGGGTACACATTTTCTACATTTATCCAGATATATACTTTCAGTCTCATCTAAACAATGCGTGCATGCATTGTATCCTTTGTTCGTCTGTCCTGAAATGTTACTAAGAGCAGGCCAATCATTGATGGTTACGAACAGCAATGCTTGTAGGTCAAATTCCTGCTATTTGTGCTCATCCCACACACGTACACCTGGTTTGACCCACAACTATAGAAGTTCATCAACTAATGGCCTTAGGTACACATCAATGTCGTTGCCGGGTTGCTTCGGGCCTTGTATGAGCACTGGCATCATAATGAACTTCCGCTTCATGCACAACCAAGGAGGAAGGTTGTAGATACATAGAGTCACGGGCCAGGTGCTGTGACTGCAGTTCTGCTCCCCAAAAGGATTCATGCCATCGGTACTTAGACCAAACCATAAGTTCCTTGCGTCACCAACAAAGTCCGGGAAGTCTCTCTCGATTTTTCTCCACTGCCGACCATCAGCAGGGTGCCTCAACATCCCGTCTTTCTTACGATCTTCCATGTGCAATCACAACAACTTGGCATGCTCTTTATTTCTGAACAAACGTTTCAACCATGGTATTATAGGAGCATACCACATCACCTTGGCAGGCACCCTCTTTCTGGGTGGCTCGCCCTCAACATCACTAGGGTCATCTTTTCTGATCTTATACCGCAATGCAGTGCATACCGGGCATTTAACCATATTCTCGTACTTCTCACCGCGGTAGAGGATGCAGTCATTAGGGCATGCATGTATCTTCTGCATGTCTAATCCTAGAGGGCAGACAAGTTTCTTTGCTTCGTACGTACTGGAGGGCAATTGGTTATTTCTTGGAAGCAGCTTCTTCATTATTACCAGCAACTTTTCAAATCCCGAGTCAGTCATACCGGTCTCTGCCTTCCACTTCAACAATTCCAGTGTGCTACCCAGCTTCTTCTGGCCATCTTCACAAGTTGGATACAGCAATGTGTTGTGGTCCTGTAACATCTGCTCGAACTGCAACCTCTCCTTTTCTGTGTCGCAGTCTCGCCTTGCATCACTAGTGACCCGACCAAAATCATCAACGGGCTCATCTGGTTCCCGTTCTTCACCCCCTTCTTCTTCATTATCTTCAACTGCGGTATCATCGTATTCAGGGAACATAGATCGGTAGTTGTCATCATCGTTCTCTTCTTCATCGCTGTCTTCCATCATAACCCCTCTTTCTCCGTGCTTGGTCCAAACATTATAGCCAGACATGAAACCGGACCGAAGCAGGTGGCTCTGAATGACTCTTGAGGTAGTGTGAGCCTGCTCATTCCGACATTCAACACATGGACAACACATAAAACCATCCCGCCGCTTGTTCGCCTCGGCCACAAGGCAAAAAGAACGCACGCCTTCTCTGTAAGCGTCAGAGCGTTGGTCACCGTACATCTATGGGTGGCTCATCTGCATCATACAACCATGCATATATATCAAACGCAATCAAGATGCTTAAATTAGTACCGCGCGGTCAAAACGAGAAAATAGTTGCTAACCTTTTAGAACACTTCAAAACAAAGAGGAGAAACCTTAAGTGTCGCTGTCGCACCTCATATCATATTTTGTCTTGTGTGAACTTAAGTGGCATCGCTCTAACAGGCATTTCACCGAACACCTCTAGTGCATATGAAGAAAAAAGTTAGCACAAAGTTATACCCACCTCTCACATAGGAAAAAAAACAGGAGAGAGTGGAGGGCTGGGTGCATATATATAGGGCCAGGCCATTAGTCCCAGTTTGAGATACAAACCAGGACTAAAGGTTCTGCCAGGAGCACGCGCGCCGGCCCAGACCCATTTGTCCCGGTTTGTATCTCAAACCGGGACTAATGGTTTTTTACGGACCGGGACAAAGTACCTCGGCCTCCTCGGGCCGTCTGGTTCGGACCATTAGTCCCGGCCCCAGCCACGGCCGGGACTAGTGGCCCGAACCAAAGGCCCGTTTTCTACTAGTGGAAGTAATAGACGGTCATGGAAACGCACGCCATCATGGTGTCGTATCTATATGGCAGGATTTTGCACACTAAACTTTTATGGTGAAATGAAGCCGAATGGTTATTTTCTCGAATTTTATTTCACCTTGCAAAAAATCATTTGCTTTAATCCAATATCTTAAGTAGATATATTTTTGTATTGTCAGCCAAATTCAAAGCATGCGTGCAATCTTTGCTGATGATTATTCTTGGATTTGTTAGAGTGAATTCACGGCTCCAAATAACCTTGTCATTCTTACCATACTGATTTCGATGTCACCAAAAAACAAACTTTATATCTTTCAAATGGACATTTTAAATCAACATCTCAATATGTAGACAATGACGGGCATGCCATGTTATGTTTACATGTGTATTATGGCATGAATTTTAATGTGTTTTATGTTTACATATGTGGTGGAAAATTATTTAGATATCATAGCAACGCACGAGCATTGAACTAGTATGTCATGATAGTCGGAAAACCACAAGAGGTGATTTTGAAACTTTGTTTGAAAATCTGCAGACAAAACTTCTGAATATAAACCCTTAATCGGTTGGGTTTAGAATACCAATCTTTCTAGTTTCAACTGTGATAGAGGTCTATTTAATGTTGATACCTTTCCAGGAGGGGTTTCTAGTGGATTAGCTGAAAGCTTCATGATCCTCTCAGGATTTGGTTATGCACTAGTCACAATTCTTATCCATCCTTAGGGCTCGTTTGATTCATAGGATAGGAAAGGCGTACGATTCGGATATCATGCCTACTTGAGTTCTATGGGAAGATGTATTCTCTTTGATTGTAGTAAATGAATTTTTCGTGAGGTATGACCTAATGCTTTTTCCCTAGAGATTACACTACAAAATTCCTATGGGAATAGTTCCTATGATATATGATCCTAGGAATCAAACTTCTTGCGGAGGAGAATTTTCATAGGAACCAAATTCTACACAATTCCTATAAAATCCTATGAAAATCAAAGGAGCTCTCAACCTCATATTTATTTTGCAAGTTTCCTCTGATTTAGTACATAAATGAGAGTATACTTAAATATATCATCATCTTTTACCATTAGTATTTCCACCTGACTCGACTAACATTCGCCTGGTGATATTGTTCATTAACACCAAATGAACTCAAAGGAAACATGTACTTTCAAAAAGAATCACATAGGATGCATTTATGTGTAATGCCAACTTAGGAGATATATTTTGTACTTTACATTGACACAAGGTGGCACAAAGTGTCTGAAGAGTCAGCGACTAACTAAGATAACATACATGTACATGTGACCTCATTAGTCAGATTTAGACCTCCACGTGGCGCGCATGGCCAAATGTGCATTACTTGGTCATTTTGGATCGATGTTATTATACTCTTCAGGATGGCGGCATCCTTAATGTAGTTATACTCTTTAGTCTGGCAGCATTATAAATGAGTCTAATGGACTCGGTGAACTCGTCTAATAGTAAATGACAGTCTGGAAAATGTGCATCGTCAACAGCCAGAATTATCTTGACAGTGTTATCGTAATTTAGGTAGTGGACAGTCAGAGCCTACAAGAAACCAAACAACTAATTACAAAACAGAGTAAAGATTTCCGAATACAAATCTCGGGTTCACTTTTTATTTCTTATTTGACCAAAGATTCAGTCGAGTTTCTCAAATAAAACAGCTAGGTACCTTACAATATACACATGTTATAAATATGGAGAGCCCATCAATCCTTGGGGGTATTATCAGAGTATATTGCTTATTTTCCTGTCTATGACAAAAACCGTCGCATTGCAGTATAAATGAGAAGGTACTTTCATGTCTAATATACCTTTGTTTTCTTGTGAATAATGGAGCTTGATATATAGTTTCAATATGGCAATATAATTTACTACGGTTTCTTGAAGCATATAGTTTGCCATAGGAAAATGTATTTATAAGTTTCCAAACATCAGGTAAACAATAGGGAAAAACTTGGAAGTCTTTTTTTAGTATGATATAGCGACAAATCGAAAACACCAAAAATTGCTTTTACTTTCGCGTGATTATTAAAAAATAATGGAACTTCAGTAGACTGTTTTACACCACCTCTAACCTTGTGCATAGATACATATAGTTAAAATATAAATATTTTATAAACAAGACAATTAAATTCGATTTAGTATAGACAAAATATGTGCTACATAAGTTGAAACAAATGCAAGTAGAATAGATGTGGACTCAAAGAGACCCGAGTGGAAATAGTTGTCATCTACCTATAGATAGTACTTCCTATAATGGTTGTCGAACGAGTTTTTCTTTCTTAAGTGCAAGCTAATTAAAAAAATTGTTATACAACAGCTCGGTTTTGACTTCATGAACATATAACCATGAGCAGCAAGAAGTTGGAGCTACTTCATGGGACTTTATGGCAGAGTATATTCCAACTAACTAAGATATTTATTTATTATTCAAAATACATGGCTAAATATGTATATTATTGCATAATAGATTGTGGGATAATGATCCAACTAAGTTCTGTAAGCATTGGATCCGAAGATTAATTGATAGCAAAGGCTGATCCCTATTTTCCATCATGGGGCTGACTTTTAGCACACACGGCATATTGTTTTTGACTATTTCATGTATAATCTATAAGGATAGAGCATGCATGAAACATCTTTTATCATCGATATAGTCTCCTCATAATATCCAATGCATGGATAATTAAGTATTTCACTATCATCAAATAAATCACAAGCAATTTTAATTAAAAGGTGTCTAATAAAATAAATATGATGTTTAATGTGGAAACAATACTTTTCGATAGTTGTTTTAGAACATCTAACATGTGCTAGAAGAAGGTGTTGAAGGAAATACCCTGACACTAGCCTGAGATAGTTTGGATCAAACCAACCTAATATTTTTTATTTTTCTATATATTGGTTTTGTGTGCGTCTTGGGATGCAAAGGATATGGAGTGTTTTTCTCTGCTACGTTGAACAATTTATATGGATTAAATAACATGCATGTGTGACTTACTTGCGGATTACCATAGGCGCTAATTGCTATGAAGATCACTGGGTGCCCACACAATGTTATCTTTTCAGCTGGTCCAACGATATTTGATAAGAATATGCTTGTATGGGTGGCAAAGCGTCGGTAGATAAAAGTTACTATCTGTTTTGATTGAGAATTGCAAGCGGTTAGAAACATTAATAGATAAGCACGGTGCTTGTTCAAGGTTACTGCTATGAAATCCTTGTAAGAGCATATAAAGTACGTAGAAGGCGATATACCTTTACACCAAAGTATTTTACGATAAATTCGATAAGTACTTGTGTAATTATCACTTCTAAAGAGCTCTTTTTCCTATGCATTATCCGTTTTGCCTCTCGAATATAATCAAGGGGATCATCGTACAGTGCTATACAGAAGGGACAGATGAGGCAGCCAAGTCGATTCCCGGTCTCTACCTTGGTAACATATGTCTGTCATAGTTGTGAGAACAAAATGACTTTAGTTCTGTTTTCTAGTAAAGTGTGACGAAGGGATTTTTACAATGTTCATTTGACATAAAAAAGAAGTTCTTACTTGTCGATTAGATATTGGCCTTGTATTGACGGGCATGATTGATCGCAAACTAATTGATCTCTTGGTGTTAGTGTCACCTAGTATTTGCAAAAACAAATCAGCGTGTAGCAGTTGCAGTGTTGTCAAAAGAACACACAATCATTTTCTGATAGACAACCTACCAGACTTCCGGAAGTAATATCGTGATAAAGCTGCGGAAGTCACACCGACCAACACATCGTTGACAGTCTAAGGGAAACAAAATGAGATAGAATCCTAATTAGTGACATCAATAATGCAGCCAGGATGTCGGAACCAAAGTCACATTTCTATGCGCATTGGAGACTCCAGGCAACGCTACATGAATAAATGGTGATGAAATCCATGCACGGCCGGGCTACATGTTTAGGATTTTTGTTTGCTATATGTAAATAAGGTTATTTCAATCCTGGTAGTATTCTTCATTTCATATATATGATTTAAAACATGAAAACTAATTTGTTACATGAATTATGTCTTGGAAGACAAATATTTTCAAATGCTCCTTTTAAATTTGAAAGGTTGTAACCAACGAGACAAATTGATGATCCTTCGAAATTGGAAGGGGCAAAATTGAAATGTAAAAATACTCCTAGTCATTTAAAAATCAATTTTAAGAATACATCTAATAAAGAGGAACGGGGCAGCTTCACGTACACAGTCCATGGTAGTCTTGATAAACTTGACGTCGTCAAGGCTAATGCTCCGATGCACAAGGCGCTTGCGGTAGGGCTCGCCGCCACCATTGGGACGCTTCAGCAAGGTGTATGGATCTTTCAAGAACAGCAGCGTTGCAGCAAGCAACATAAAGTCAACCAAAGTGTGCCACGCTAGCACAAAATACGACCAGATCCATGCGAGAAACGCTCGACCGCCATCAAACAGCGTAGGCGGCGACGGTTCATAGATTGCGCCCGTGCGTCTCGGCAGTGGTGGCATAGCCGGCAGCCTTGAAGGATCAGCTGTACTGCGCGAAGACGCCATGAGGAGCGTCATAAGCGACGTGCCATCTCCAATAGAGTGATGCAAACGGAGCACCACCGTGGAAGCCGCCTCAGATGTTGGCAAGTTAAGGAAGTGGAAGTCCCATAGAGGGCGGCTCCTGTCCATCGGGAGCATTGACAACGACGCCACATAGTCCTCAACAGCCTTTTCCGGGTCTGATGACAAAATTGCAGGATCCAGCCTCGGAATGATAATATGGTCATCCACATTCACTTTCGTTTCCACCCATCGCGGCATGCCAAACTTGGATGCGTCCATTGCCTGTACATGGGTAGATTGACAAAATGGTTAACTAAGTTATACTTGGACTCATGTGTTATTCCCAAAATTTATTAGTGTTCTCTTTTCCATCCTTGATAAAACTTAAATCTTGGCCGCATTAACAACGCGTTTCATTCAGGACAGCAAACTTATCATGTTTTTGTAACCAGAGCTGTATTAGGTCGGGGATTGAGTGATTACATGATTTTTTATGCTTTTTTTGACTATCATGATTTGTTATGCTTGAACCAGAGGTCTTTTTTGCGAAAAGGTTAATGGAACCCCAGCCTCCGCATCGAGTGATGCGCACGGCCTTTTTCATTCAGAGTGCAGAATCCAGCAGTTAAACAGGCTTGATCCCGAGAAAAAGTGTGCAGGTTGGCTCCGTCGCAGTAGAGAAAGAAGATATACGGTTGATACTTGTGGTGGAGAAGAGAGAGCTCCGTGATCACGAACCAGTGGAGGTGGAGGCAGCCTGTAGTGAGATGATGGTGTGTGTGGATCAGAGCAGCAATACATCAGTTTATCACAACTTGGAAATCAAAGCAAGCTATGAATATAATTCTTAGTCCCAATTTTGGTATCTCTTTGTAAATTTCCTTAACTAATTCAGTCATGTGAACCGCAGGAGTTGCCAAGTATTTGAAGCCTCTTTGCGGTGACTTCTTCCCCTCAAGCCTCCAACAAACCTAACCATGCATGCAAGTGATCTGAGTTCTTTCTAAGTGGATGCGCCGTTGCGAGTCGCTCGCCGGGAAGGTCCTCGTGGTGGCCGACCACGGCGGGTTTGAGGCACCTAAATGGTGATCAATTTTAGCTGGTGCCCTTAACTTTTCACTTGAATTTAAATATGGAGGCCACATGCACATGCATAGACGGCAAATATCACACATATGTGGCCTTCACTAAATTAAAGTACCGGATTCAAGTAGGATATGGTACATCCCACAAAAAAGAGAACACTTCAATTGTGGCTTAGCGCTCGCATGTGGTGTGTCAAAGCAAGGATAAAAGCATCGAAGTATTATGACCACACGTTCACATGTAGAAGTTTCAGACGGATATATTCACATGTAGAAGCATCGAAGCTGACATTATGAACCTCCCATACCTTCACTTTTGCTTAACACCAGGGTAATAATATTTTTTGGTACTAGCTCCTTCTAATCCCAGGTAGTCGGTTTTGGAATTGTCAACCGGATCAAGGTTTTCATTTCTTCTACTCATAAATTTAGGTGGGATCCAAACAACTCAACCATTCAATATTAGATTACGCATTAGATTGCAAGTCTAATTCTTGATAGCCAAACAAGGGACGAGTCAGTTTTTGGCTGAAATATATCAGTAGTAACGCGACATTGGGACTTTGGGATTCAAGTCGGGAACATAACAAGCAATTCAGATATGAAACTGACAAAAAAAAATCAGATGCAAATAAAAATTGGTGCAATCAAAATTACTTGAATACTCCGGAAGCGTGGAAATCGGGGAAGAATTTCCGTTTCGATGCCGGCAACGAAAGCATGTAGGCTTATTGGTTCTCCAAGCCCCATCACGAGCACCATGTAGACGCTCATATCTTCCATTATTCTTCCCATGGGGCTCATGGGCTCCTCCTCCTCCTCTATCGTAGAATTTCCTCCCCACTTCGCTTCTGTCGGCAGATGGACTGAGAGCGGCACGTTTTGTGCCATATCCACTAGTGGCGTGTTTATTCGACTGTTGATTGTATCACCTTTGGCTCTGTAGGTACAACATATATAGGCAATGAAGTCACGAGCTCTACTCTTATATTGAAATTGTCTCGCATTTCTCTTCGACTGTTGATTGTATCACCTTTATGGCTTGCACTTTGAGAAGGAAATTGGCCAAAAAAAATATGCACATTATCTCTTTGTCTGATGGAATATGTGAAACTATTTTACATGGCCGGAGAAATAAGTGGTATGATATTTTTCTGCAATTTTGGAGGGGAAAGGAGCGAGGATGGAATGATGTCCACGAAATTCCACTAGATATCCACCGTACACACATGTTCCTTTCAATCAGAGTACAGCTCGTGAGTGCGCAGTACAGCTAGTACATGCCAGAAAGCTACATGGATAGTAAAACGCAACAGGTCTTGTCAATCAGCTTGTCAAAATTCGTATAAATCTATACACTAACACGCGTCTCAAATGTAAATTTATACCAATCTTTGGGATGGAGGTAGCATTTATCTTGCTAGTTAATTTGTTGGTTAAACGCTACTTGGACATATGAATTGCTTGGTTTTGCAATTACTAGTACCATGGAGATGGCTACTGCGTGATGTGTCAAAATTGATGTCACGAATTTATCTAAATTTAGATTAAATTTAGATTCGCAACATTTATTTTAAAACAGAGAGAGTATTATATGTGGTCGATTATTTCGTACGAGCGTTTTTTTAGCAAAAAACAGTAGGGAAAATCCACAATGGGTGTGCCTCTGATGTCATTTTCTTAGGGTGCAGTAGGGCTAGCCATTTCGTACAGCGACACAAACACGGCAGTTAGCTAAGCCGTCCAAGTCCTACCCTACATGTGTTGGATCGGTATAGTGCCGTGTTCATCGTGCTTGGTAACCACATCTTATATCTATCAAATTCTGAAAAAACTCGATCTACTTACTGTTTTCTACCAGATTCCAAAGAGTACAAGAGGACAAAGCCGTACCTGTCCTCGGCTACAAATTCTAGAGCTGGTCCAGAGACAGTGTGGCCATCACCGTCGACCACGGGTGTCCAGACCAAACGCGTGACCGAAACGGTCTGTTTCTATCCGTTGGGGTCGGTCCACTAGTGGAAAAAGGGCTTCGGTTCGTCACCGAACCAGGCACCAGTCCTGGTTTGTTACCTGGTTTGTAACGTGTCCAACGGCTAATAGCGCGTGCAAGCATAGTCCCCGGCCGTTCCGGGTCTCTAGTCCCGGTCCGTAACACGGCCCGGGACAAGAGGCATCGAGCTGGGCTGCTGCACTTTACGGGGACAATTAGTCCTGGGCCGAAAAGGTCCCCCTATATATAATAAAACTTTGTCCATGTCCTAGCCATGGCCATTTTCCCTCCCAAGCAACCAAGTTCATGCCTTTTTTTCTCAAGATTTGTCAAGATTTGGTTGCAATACCTAAATCCAAGGTTTTAAAAGGTTAGGAACTTCATCCTTTCATCTCTTATTGTTACTTTAGCTCAATGCGATAGAAGTATAGATGGATTTCCATGTTGTAGAAGTAGAGGATTTTTAGATATGTAATTTTAGACAAATTTTGATTAGCCACAAAGTTGCAGAAAATTGAAAGTGTAATTTTAGAGTTTCAGAACTCAAAATGGAATGAGGATTTCATTGCTAGAACAATAATTAAAAAATCCACATTTTTCATGGTAATTGTTTTCTCCAATTCAAAACTTGGTGCATGTAAATTTTTCAAAATTCAAATTTAATGCTCTAGAAGCTCAAATTATAACATGTATTAAATTGATCATTAATCTATATTCATGATGTTGTGTAATGGTTTTTGATATACTTTTACAATAATGCAGATGGTCCGGGAATGGATGTACGGTACTGACCGACGCTCTGGCGAGTTCGTTAATGGCGTGCATGAATTCATCCGTGTGGCTGATGCGAACTGATACATTGCAAATGTATCTATAATTTTTGATGTTCCATGCTTGGTTTTATCTACTTTCTTATGTTTTGTCCACATTTTGGAGTACTTTTCATATGATTTCTTGGACTAACCTATTAACAAGATGCCACAGTGCCAGTTGCCTGCTTTCTGCTGTTTTTGGTTCCAGGAAAGTCAGAAAATCAATATTCTCGGAATTGGACCGGACAAAAGGCAAAGTCGATATTTTACCGAAAGACTCACGGAGCCAGAAGACGAGACGGAGAGGGGCCAGGGGCTGGCCACACCACCTGGTGGTGCGGGTCAGGCCAGGCCGCGCCAGGGGGTGGTGTGGGCCCCTCCTGCACCCCCTCGGTCTCCCCTCTCGCCTATAAGAGCCTCCCGATGCATAAACCCTAAATCATGAAGCCTCCAGCCACGAAAAGTTCCAAAGCTCCGCCGCCACTGAAGGGGAGATTCGGGGGACAGAAAGTCTCTGTTCCGGCACCCTGCCGGGACAGGGAAGTGCCTCCGGAGCCATATCCATCGATCTCCACCACCATCTCCATCGTCGTTGCTGATTCCCATAATGAGGATGGAGTAGTTCTCTATCGAGGCTAAGGGTTCTACCGGTAGCTATGTGTTCATCTCTCTATCTATGCACGATCTTGTTGTGGTCATGAGCTTTGTAATCAAGTAGATCTACCTTGCTACTCAAGTGCTTTAATAGATCTCTGCTCTCCCCATGTGTGTGAAAGTGACAGCGTGCTCACCATGGTGGCACTTAGGCTAGAGATTACAAAATCTTGTTATGAGTTATATTTGGAGTTGGATGTCTTTATGAAATTGTGGTGTTTGTTGGACTCATCTAGTACTCAAGGTGACAGTGTGGGGTTATCTAGATGGGAAAGGCTTACTTTGAGGTGTGTTGTTATAGCCCTATCATCGATTAGAGTGTCCAACCGGAGAGTAGTTAAGAGTAGTATCATGGAGATAATATATTTATATGAGAGTGTTCACTAGTGAAAGTATGATCCCTAGGCCTTGTTTCTTAAGCATTGATACACCGTTTGCAACTAGATATGTTACATGTTTGCTTGCTTCCATCTTTATTTCAGTTTGCATTTAGTTTCTTTCACGCCATCAAGCTATTTTCTATCACCGTTACCACTTATAATTATCCATACCACTTGTATTTCACTATCTCTTCGCCGAACTAGTGCACCTATACACCTGACAAGTGTATTGGGTGTGTTGGGGACACAAGAGACTTCTTGTATCTTGATTGCAGGGTTGCTTGAGAGGGAATATCTTTGACCACTTCCTTCCTGAGTTCGATAAACCTTGGGTGATCCACTTAAGGGAAAACTTGCTGCTGTTCTACAAACCTCTGCACTTGGAGGCCCAACAACTGTCTATAAGAATAGAAGTGCGTAGACATCAAGCTATTTTCTGGCACCATTGCCGGGGAGGTAAGGTAAAAGGTATTCACACCAAAGGATTAAAGAAGAAGAACCTCCCACAGCAAACGCCTATTTTCTGGCGCCGTTGCCGGGGAGGTAAGGTAAAAGGTATTCATACCGGAGGATTAAAGAAGAAGAACCTCCCACGGAAAACGCCTATTTTCTGGCGCCATTGCCGGGGAGGTAAGGTAAAAGGTACTCACATCCTCCGGTGTGAGTGCTCAAAGTTATTTCCTTTAGATTCTGCAATTTTGTCTTTTTGTTTCTTGTTTTCACTACTTAGTCTTAATGGAAAACAACAACAAAATTAGAGAGCTTTATAGTATTTATCTTGAGTTAGGACATGAAGTGTTTGAAGAGAAAATTAAAAACCTATGGAACTTTATTTGCATGCTAATAGCAATGTTGTTAGTATGAATTCTTTGGACACCATTATTGCTAATGCTATGGAAAATTCTAAGCTTGGGGAAGCTAGTTTTTATGAAAATGATCTTTTTAGTTCCTCGGCTTTGGAAGATAGCTATTCTATTTCTTATGATGATACAAAACCTCCAATATATGATGATTACAATGATGAATATGATATTTTCAGTCCACCTACTATTGAGGAGAAAATTAATGATTACAATATGCCTCCTATATTTGATGATTATGGTGATGAGAATAATAATGATAGCTATTTTGTTGAATTTGCTCCCACTACAATTAATAAGAATAACTATGCTTATGTGGAGAGTAATAATGATTATATGCATGTGGCTCATGATAAGAATGTTTTATATGATAGTTATATTGTTAATTTCATTCATGATGCTACTGAAAGTTATTATGAGAGAGGGAAACATGGTCTTATGTATCTCAACAATATTAAGTTCCCCCTCTTTATGTTGAAAGTCTTGAAGTTGCACTTGTTTTGCTTTCCTATGCTTGTTGCATTGTGCTTTCGTGACTTGTTTCTTTACAAGATTCCTATGCATAGGAAGTGGGTTAGACTTAAATGTGTTTTGAATTTGATTCTTGATGCTCTCTTTTACATCAATTTATATTTCTTATGTGAGCATCTTCTCAAACTATCATGCCTAACTTAAAGGCGTTAAAGAAAAGTACTTATTGGGAGATAACCCAAAAGTTTTAGATGAGTCTTGGAAGTTATTACCTCTGTAATAACCGCTCCTTATCCTTTTTATTTGCTTTTTGTGCCAAGAGTAACCTCTAATGAGAGAGAAGTAATGATTGGGAAAGTTGTTGTCCCGAAACAGATTTATGTGCTTCACCGTAAAACTTCGTGTAAAATCTTTGTACGTCCTTTTGAGGCGTGAATTTTTTTCTTATGCCACAAGTTGTTATCTAACTTTATTTAGTTCAACACTTTTTGATTTGAGCAACAGAAGGTCTTCGAAAAAATTCGTCTTTACCTACTGGTCTGTTTTGACAGATTTCTGTCATTATTTGCATTTGCTTCTTGTTTGTTCCTTTTTGAGTTCTTTTGGGGAATTGAGCTTTTTGAGGGAAGTGCTACAGTAGCTAGTGTTTTAATGGAAGTTTTATTGGTGTTAGAACTGAACCTTAAAGACTTATTATCTTGAGTGCACTAATGTTGCTAATAAAGATTGTGTGAAGTTTTGTATGAAGGAAAAATTTCAGGTGTATGGAAGGAATGAGTAATGAGATGAAGAATGGACTAAAGCTCAAGCTTGGGGATGCCACGCGTGTCACCCCAAGAAATATCCAAGAAGTACAAGCGTCAAAGCTTGGGGATGCCCAAGGCATCCCCTTCTTCATCAATAAAAATCTCAGGTTTCTTCCAAACGCTTCATTTTTATTGTTTCATGCACAGTTGTGTTGTTCTTGGAGCGTCTTCTTTTTTGTTTTCGTTTTGGTTTTTCATTTGCTTAGTTTTCTTAGTTTGCTTGAATAAGTTGGTTGGATGCCACCACACTTCTTTTGGAGAGAGACACGCTCCGTTTTCATTGCCTAGAACACTCTAGTTTTCATTCTTATTGTTGTGCGAGTGTTCTCTTTTGCTAGCACTGTGTTTAGCCTTAGTTTTCTTGTGCTTTCAGCTTAGAACTTTTTAGTTCTTCTTTGTGGATTTGTGAGACAAGCTCACTGATCTTTATTTATTATTATCTTTGTGAGTTGCTTCAAATAAGTCGATTGGTGTTGGAAAAGAGTAGGAAAGTTCATGCTTAAGTGGTAAAGAGAGCTTGTTTTTGACTGTGGCCTATGCTTTGTCATGCCATGATTTATATTGTTTTTCCTTTATGCTTAGTATTCTTTGCTGTAGCATGACATGTTATAAACAACTGAGATTGCTTAATGTGCCTTGGATGAATCATGCGTTGTTTTAGCATATTAAAGCATAGTATAGTGGTATTCTCCTTTGATTCTTTATTTGGGTTGACTTGGCACATGCTCACACCATGTTATTACTATCTCAAGTCACCATAGCCTTTATGATCCTTTAGTTTTCAACTTGTAGTATCACTTTATGCTTTGATCAATGATGTTTGTCGATCTGTATGATTATGGCCATTATTGCTCTCTTAGTTTGTCGCTCCCAATCTTTTGCTAGCCTCCACAACCAAGTATGAGTTCCGCTCATGCATCCAACTCCCTAAACCAAGTTATTCAAAGAGTCCACCATACCTACCTACTAGCTTATGCTATTCCAAGTATATTCATGTTTTTGTTTACCTTCCAAATTAAACTTGTTATGAGAAAACTAGTGATTAAAGCTCTCACGAACTTGATGGCACACTTTACTTTTCTTGCCCTTAATAAACTTGAACCATTGTGTCATCTATGTTGTATATGCTTGCACTTATTTGTTGGGAATTAGCAGAACCATGTTGTCATGGGGAACGCTTTCAACATTGCACTTGGTACTTGTACCTAGTTGATATCATGCTCTTTTGTCTATGGATGTCGTCGGTGTGAACTGAAAGGGGAGCTTGTAAGTCCATGGAGTTATGTATATATGTTAGAGAAACGCCTAGGCCGTTGGTCTAATCCATGCTGACATGGTGGAAACCTGCAGCGTAACCATAATGAGCTGTCTATGAAGCATTCTTCTTATAAAAAAGAGTCTGATATTGAGAAAAAAGAGAAAAAGAGAAAAAAAAGAGATTATGAAAAGAGGAAAGAGAGAAAAAATCACCATATTCCCATGTAAATAAGAAGATTGTTGAGATGCTCGTTGTCTGCTTGCCTTGTCATTTTGATATGGGGATTCTTCCGTATCATCAGGCAAGGGGTACCCCGTTGGCGGTTCTATATGATACACATGTACTTATAATGACAAGAACTTACCGGTGACTAAACTTGAGTAGCATGAGGAGCGGCCCGCGTATTCAAGGGACATGAGATTTCTAACTTATACTTCGTCAAGCATGTACACCATAGTTTGTTCACTTTAACCTTAATCACTTCAAGATTCTTATGATAGGGGCAACGAGAGCTAAAAGATTTAAGTACCATAATTTTTGGAAGCTCTTTATGAAACTTGAATCTATGTTTCCTTCTATGAAGGCTTTTCTTCCACCATTATATTGAGTCTCCACCTTCTACCTTTATGCACTTACTTTGAGAGCATAGTGGCCATTCTTAGTTCTATGTGCATTGTCCCAAGACTAGTTGATTAATGCATACCTTGATATTGCTTGTTTTAAACTATTTATATCTAGTCACTCTTATGAACTTTGAAGGCGTCCTATGCATTTATATTTGCTACTCTATGAGGGACAAGCTGAATGCTACTATGCTATGTTTTCTTTATGTGAAACAAACAAACGTCTTGCAAAGCATTGTTATTCATGAATCTTTTGTTTGTGCCTTTTCATGTTGGAACATAGTTTCTTTGTCTTATTGCTAGAACTTTGTCTTTCAAGTTATGATTGAAGTACTATGATTCCAGCTTGAATGTTTTACAAATACTCTGATCAAGTTTATGATGGTGCATGTCACCTCAAAAATTATTCTTTCTTTTTATCACTTACCTACTCGAGGACGAGCAGGAGTTAAGCTTGGGGATGTTGATACATTGCAAATGTATCTACAATTTTTGATGTTCCATGCTTGGTTTTATCTACTTTCTTATGTTTTGTCCACATTTTGGAGTACTTTTCATATGATTTCTTGGACTAACCTATTAACAAGATGCCACAGTGCCAGTTGCCTGTTTTCTGCTGTTTTTGGTTCCGGGAAAGTCAGAAAATCAATATTCTCGGAATTGGACCAGACAAAAGCCAAAGTCGATATTTTACCGGAAGACTCACGGAGCCAGAAGACGAGACAGAGAGGGGCCAGGGGCTGGCCACACCACCTGGTGGCGCGGGCCAGGCCAGGTCGCGCCAAGGGGTGTTATGGGCCCCTCCTGCACCCCCTCGGTCTCCCCTCTCGCCTATAAGAGCCTCCCGATGCATAAACCCTAAATCATGAAGCCTCCAGCCACGAAAAGTTCCAAAGCTCCGCCGCCACTGAAGGGGAGATTCGGGGGACAGAAAGTCTCTGTTCCGGCACCCTGCCGGGACAGGGAAGTGCCTCCGGAGCCATATCCATCGATCTCCACCACCATCTCCATCGTCGTTGCCGATTCCCATGATGAGGAGGGACTAGTTCTCTCTCGAGGCTAAGGGTTCTACCGGTAGCTATGTGTTCAGCTCTCTATCTATGCATGATCTTGTTGTGGTCATGAGCTTTGTAATCAAGTAGATCTACCTTGCTAATCAAGTGCTTTAATAGATCTCTCCTCTCCCCATGTGTGTGAAAGTGACAGCGTGCTCACCATGGTGGCACTTAGGCTAGAGATTACAAATACTTGTTATGAGTTATATTTGGAGTTGGATGTCTTTATGAAATTGTGGTGTTTCTTGGACTCATCTAGTACTCAAGGTGACAGTGTAGGGTTATCTAGATGGGAAAGGCTTACTTTGAGGTGTGCTGTTATAGCCCTACCATCGATTAGAGTGTCCAACCGGAGAGTAGTTAAGAGTAGTATCATGAAGATAATATATTTATATGAGAGTGTTCACTAGTGAAAGTATGATCCCTAGTCCTTGTTTCTTAAGCATTGATACACCGTTTGCAACTAGATTTGTTACATGTTTGCTTGCTTCCATCTTTATTTCAGTTTGCATTTAGTTTCTTCCATGCCATCAAGCTATTTTCTATCACCGTTACCACTTATAATTATCCATACCACTTGTATTTCACTATCTCTTCGCCGAACTAGTGCACCTATACACCTGACAAGTGTATTGGGTGTGTTGGGGACACAACAGACTTCTTGTATCTTGATTGCAGGGTTGCTTGAGAGGGAATACCTTTGACCACTTGCTCCCTGAGTTTGATAAACCTTGGGTGATCCACTTAAGGGAAAACTTGCTGCTGTTCTACAAACCTCTGCACTTGGAGGCCCAACAACTGTCTACAAGAATAGAAGTGCGTAGACATCATGAACAAGCGGAATGGTTTTGTATTCTATCCATGTAGTGGATGTAGGAATCAGAAAGATTACTCTGACTCAAAAACCCTCCACAGCCACCTGTTAAAGTCTGGTTTCATGCCCAGTTATAATTGTTGGACCAAGCACGGAGAGAGAGGGGTTATAATGGAATACAATGAAGAAGAGGAGGATGATGACAACTATCATGGTTTTCCTGAGTACGGTGATACTTCCATGGGGGAAGCTGAATGGGAGGCTGAAGAAGAGGCACATGATGATGAGCCCACTGATGATCTTTGTCAGACTGTTGACGATGCACGGAAAGACTGCGAAACTGAAAAAGAGAGGGAGAAGTTCAATCACATGTTAGAGGATCACAAAAAATTGTTGTACCCAAATTGTGAAAATGGTCTGAAAAAGTTGGGTAGCACACTGGAATTGCTGCGATGGAAGGCGGAGTGTGGTATACATGACTGCTCATTTGAAAAGTGGCTGAAAATGATGAAGAATATGCTTCCAAAGTATAATGTATTGCCCGCCAGTATGTACGAAACAAAAAAGGTTGTCTGCCCTCTAGGTTTAGAGGTTCAGAAGGTACATGCATGCCCTAATGACTGCATCCTCTACCGCGGTGAGGAGTATGAGAATTTGGATGCACGTCCAGTATGCACTGCATTGCGGTATAAGATAAGACGAGATGACCCTGGTGATGTTGAGGGCGAGCCCTCCTGAAAGAGGATTCCTACCAAGGTGATGTGGTATGCTCCTATAATACCACGGTTGAAACGTTTGTTCAGAAACAAAGAGCATGACAAGTTGTTGCGATGGCACAAAGAGGAACGTAAGTCAGACGGGATGTTGAGACACCCCGCTGATGGGTCGTAGTGGAGAAAAATCGATAGAAATTACCCGGACTTTGCAGATGACGCAAGGAGTTTAAGGTTTGGTCTAAGTACAGATGGCATGAATCCTTTTGGGGACTAGAGCTGCAGTCACAGCATCTAGCCCGTGACTCTATGTGTCTATAACCTTCCTCCTTGGTTGTGCATGAAGCGGAAGTTCATTATGATGTCAGTGCTGATCCAAGGCCCGAAGCAACCCGGCAATGACATTGATGTGTACGTAAGGCCATTAGTTGAAGAATTTTTACAGTTGTGGCACGAACCCGGTACATGTGTGGGATGAGCACAAGAAGGAAGTACACGGGGCATCGTCGATTTCTTTTGTCCAATAATCCCTTAAGAAATAGAGGCAAGCATTTCAATGGTCACGCATGTGACTAGCCGAAGCCTAAGGAACGGACTGGTGCTGATGTATTTGATATGGTCAAGGATTTGGATCAAATAGTAATCTTTGGAAAGGGTAAGGGTGGATAATCTATTCCGAAGGACGCTGATGGACACACACCCATGTGGAAGAAAAAATCTATATTTTGGGAGCTACCCTATTAGAAATTCCTAGAGGTCTGCTCTACAATTGACGTAATGCATGTGATGAAGAATCTTTGCATGAACCTGCTAGGCTTCTTAGGCATGTATGGGAAGACAAAAGATACACCGGAAGCACGAAAGGACCAGCAAAGTATGAAAGACCCAAAAGGCCTGCATCCAGAATGGTTTCTAGGTCATGCCAGCTACGCTCTTACCAAACAAGAGAAGGAAATCTTTTTTGAATGTCTGAGCAGTATCAAGGTCCCGTTTGGCTTCTCGACGAATATAAAGGGAATAACGAATATGGCCGAGAAAAAGTTCCAAAACCTAAGGTCTCATGACTGCCACGTGATTATGACGCAATTCCTTCTGATTGCATTGAGGGGGCTTCTATCAGATTATGTTCTAGTATCCATTGTGAAGATATGTGCATTTCTCAATGCAATCTCTCAAAAGATAATCAATCCTGAAGATCTACCATGATTAAAAAATGATGTGGTCCAATGTCTTGTCAGTTTCTTATTGGTGTTCCCACCATCCTTCTTCAATATTATGACGCACCTCCTGGTTCACCTAGTCGAAGAGATTTCCATTCTTGGTCCTATATTTCTACACAATATGTTCTCCTTTGAGAGGTTCATGGGAGTCTTAAAGAAATATGTTCGTAACCGTGCTAGGCCTGAAGGAAGCATCTCTAAGGGCTATGGAATAGAGGAGGTCATTGAGTTTTGTGTTGACTTTGTTCCTGACCTTAAGGCGATTAGTCTTCCTCAATCGCAACATGAGGGGAGACTGAGTGGAAAACGCACTCTAGGAAGGAAATCAATAATATGTAGGGACGAGCATTCTTACACTGAAGCACATTACACAATTCGACAGAATTCTATCTTGGCGGCTCCGTATATCGAGGAAGACAAGAAAATTTTTACGCTCCAACAACCCTAGGAAGCATGACGACTGGATTAGAGATGACCACATGAAGACTTTTGGGGGTTGGTTGCAACATCTCATAAAAGACAACACTCTTGGAGATGAGTTCTACTTGTTGTCCAGGTCACCATCTTCGACTATACCGACTTTCCAAGGGTACAAGATGAATGGTAATACATTTTACACAATCGCCCAAGATAAAAAGAGCACCAACCAAAACAGTGGTGTCCGGTTTGATGCAACAAACGATAATGGGTCCAAGACCACATATTATGGTTATATAGAGGAGATATGGAAACTTGACTATGGACCTACTTTTAAGGTCCCCTTGTTTCGGTGCAAATGGGTAAAGCTGACAGGAGGCAGGGTAAAGGTAGACGAGTAGTACGGAATGACAATAGTGGATCTCAACAATCTTGCGTACTTAGATGAACCATTCGTCCTAGCCAATGATGTGGCTCAGGTTTTCTATGTGAAGGACATGTCTACCAAACCGAGAAAAATAAAAAATAAGCAACATAATACATCAGACGATGAGCCAAAGCGCCACATAGTTCTTTCAGGGAAAAGAAATAACGTGGGAGTGGAGGACAAGACAGACATGTCAGAAGATTGTGATAAGTTTCATGAAATTCCGCCCTTCGCAGTGAACACTGATCCAACAACCTTGTTAATTAAAGAAGATGCTCCATGGTTACGGCGCAATCAGAAAGGGGAACACGCGAAGAAATGATGTGTAATATAATGTATTAAAAAATTTATGTAACTGTGTTCTAAAAACTCGGAAGGAAACATTTATGTAATGTATTGTTCCCGAGTATTCTGAATAGTTCCAAGGAAATCTTTAGTCCCGGTTGGACACACCAATCTGGACTTAAGGGGTTGCGTAAGGCTGGGGCCGGCGCGAACATCTTTAGTGTTGGTGGGTGTCTCCAACTGGGACTAAAGATGAACCTGTAGTCCCAGTTGGAGACACCATCCGGTACTAAACGTGAGTGTCGACACTATTTCGTAAGTGGTAGCACTATTCCAGTGAGTGGCAACACTATTTCGGTGCATGGCAGCACTATGACATGGGTGAGTGTCGACATTATGTCGTGAGTGTCGACACTATGTTGTGATGCTTAATATATAAATAGGCATCCTTGTGAAGTTATCAACTGCAAACAATATGGTGTGCGGGAGCAGAGAGAACACTACATCTAGTTTGAGGGAGATGCCGACGGAACCCAGTCTTCCGGCATCTCCAACAAACTGGCCATAGATGCACTCCCTAATATGTGAAATTAGTTAGCTCCCCGGTGTATTGATCTAGTTAGAGAAGTTATAAATTGCAAGATGGTGTGCGAGAGCAGGGACAACACTATGGCCAACTTGAGGGAGATTCTGCTGGAGCCCAGTCCTCTGGCATCTCCAACAAGTTGGCCATAGATGTACTCCCTAATATATGAAATTAGTTAGCTCCTCGGCACAAGAATAGAACAACATCTTCATAGTTCGGGAAAGTTGTAGAGAGACCAATAGTAGCTAGTAGGAAACGATCCATTAGTCTTGTTTTTCTAACTAGGACTACACAATCGAGACTAAAGGCCCCCTTTAGTCCCGTCGGTCCAGCCACAAACCGGGACTAACACTCAAGACATTTAATATTATTAAAAAACTAGGACTAAGGAATTGGGTCTAAAGGACCCCTTTACTCATACTCATATCTAGCCCTATAGTACACAGCTTCAGGGTCGTCTTCGTCTTCGTCATCATCGTCATCGTCGTCGTCGCTAGGCGCACACGGCTGGATCCTAAGCCCAACCATGGCATATTTCAGGGGTACTTACCACTCTAGCCTCAGATTCACGACGCGTGATGGAGGGGGATCCTTGATGACGATGTCGTGTAGCTCGCGACCTTCACCATCCCCACCCTTCTTGTGGCTCTATGGAGGGTCAAACTACGGGCACCGCAGGCGAGGATGATCTCCCTAGGCAATGTAGCGCATCACACCGATGATAGTCCGGTTCGCCCACCATAGGCGGCGGCCGGCTTCGTTGTGTTTCACCGTGGGCGGGTCGTCTGCCTCATACCTAGCATGTTCCCTTTCCCACCGGTTAGTGAAGAAGACATTCCAGGTGTCATAGTTGTCGGGATCCCAATGGGGATCCATCCGCTTCTCCGTCGTGAGCTCGAGGTAGAAGTGGTTCGTGATGGCCGCCTGGCATGCGGAACCTTGAGGCACAGGAGGGACAGGAACTCCTCCAACGCTCAGCATCCAGTCAGCGGGCACCCGGTAGCCCGGTGGGAATGGGTAGCTGGAGGCGCACAGCGCCTCGGTCTCTTCGAGTGTGAGAATGGCCTAGTATGCGGTCCATTGTTGAGAGAGGAAGGTGTGGATGTGTGGATAGCCATGGCGTAGTGATAGGTCCATTTTGCATCACTATTCTATGTCATAATTCACTGTTATTCATGGATATATTCCGTACTGAGAGGTGATACTTATGTTATTTTATCTGTTTTTGCATGGTTGATGACTTTTGGAGCATGGACCAATGCAGTCAGGATTCTGATGGAAAAGGTGCTGTTTGGAGGCAAAATTCGCGAAGATCAGAAAATCCGGTAAAATATACAGAAAATCCTATTTTTCCAGAAGACGAAGGAAGCCAGAAGGGGGATATAGATGGGCCACAGGGGGCCCACACCACCCCCTGGCGCGGGCCAGCCTAGGCCACGCCACCAGGTGGTGTGGCCGCCCTGGTCCACCCCTGGCACTCCCCTCTGGCGTATATTATCCTCCCGAAACCCTAAGACTCGGGGAGCGACCACAGAAAGATTTCGCCGCCTCGGCGGGGCGGAAAACACCGAGAGAGAAAGATCTCTCCGGCAGACAGATTTCTGCCGGGGGAATTCCTTCCCGGAGAGGGAAGATCGTCACCATCAACACCACCATCAAGCTGGACTTCATCGGGATCATCATCATCACCATCAGCACCATCAGCACCCTCATCACCATCTCCATATTGCTGTAACAATTGGGTTGAATCTTGCATAGTTCATAGGGGAAACTTTCCCGGTGTTGATTACTCTTTGTAGTTGATGCTATTGAGTGAACCATTGAATTATTGTTTATGTTATCATTGTTATACATCATTATTCCATCTCTGATCATGATCATGATCCATATGTTTATGTTCAGATTGTTATAGGAGGAGGGCACCCCCCCCTCCTCCTATAAAAGGCCACCCTCTCCTCACTTCTCAAACACACCTCCTTGTGAAGGATCTCTCCCCCTCTAGTATTATTCCCCATGGTCTCAGATTAGTGAGATACATGTTCCCGGTGGCTTTATCTGGAAAGGAGTTGCTGCTTCCGCTGCTTTGCTGGACTGAGGGACGGAGGTTGTCGGGGTACCGGATGTGTGTGCAATCACGGATGCACCACTGCTTTGCGGTGCTGGACTTGGTGGTGCTGGAGCTGGATCTGAAGGACGTGCTGGAGCCGGACCTGCTCAGACTTCCTCACGATCTTGAGATCGGCAAGTGTACGACTACATCAACCACGAGTTCCTACTCGTTAACAAAACTCGTTGTCTTCGAGGGTAAGTTCTCGATGGATGTATGTCCACCCGTTGCTTTGTACCTAGTAGATAGATCTTGGCGTGTAGTTCACATCGCAGGAAATTTTTTGTTTTCTATGTTGCGGACCCAACAGTGGTATCAGAGCCTGCTCTATGCGTAGGTGCTTTGCACGGGTAGTACACATATGTTTATATGTGGGCGATGAAGATCATCTTATTGCATCTTCTATGTATTTTGGATATTGGTGGCATAGTGGGATGAAGCGGCCCGGACCAACCTTACATGTCATCGTACATGAGACTGGTTCCACGACTGACATGCAACTAGTTTTGCATAAGTGGCTGGCGGGTGCCTGTCTCTCCTACTATAGTCAATATCTGATTTACAACGAGTTGCTAATAACTTGGTTATCCTTGTTGTGGTTCATGTTCGTAGGTAAGAACGGTTCTATCTCCGAAAGCCCTAAGCCACGTAAAACTTGCAATTGATAAATTAGAGGCGTCTAGTTTAGATCGTTGATGGGCTAGTGTCTTGATATGGTATTGTTGTAAGTAGATGTATGATAGATACTCTTACAACACACTCAACGTGTAAGTTCCATAGACCTTGGCCTTACACACAAAGGAATGATAGAGATCATACCACGATGCAAGTGATAGAGATCAAATGCATGAACCATATCATCTCACTTTACACATTAGATGTTAGCATCTTATACTGCTAGTTTGGCGCTTTCTGTGGCATTGTAAGATGATCCCTCATTTAGATATCAAGATAAAAATGTGTTCTTCCTTAAGTATGCACCGTTTTATGGATCATGTTTCGAGACATCACGTGATGATCGGGTGTACTTGACTCTACGCTTTCATACAAACGGGTGTAAGCCAGTTTTACACATGCGAGTACTAAGGTTCTTACTTGGCGAGCCTAGCATGTACATACATGGCCTCGGAACACGGACCGAAAGGTTAAGCATGAGTCATATAGTTGATATGATGCCCATATAGATGCTCGCCTTTGAAGCTACATCAACTCACGTGATGATCGGACTTGGTGTAGTGGATTTGGTTCATGTAATCACCAAAAAGGCACGAGGGATGTCGTTTTTGAGTGGGAGGTCATTTCTAATTTGGATTAGTCGAACCAAATTTGTCATAAATTAAATCAAAGTGAATTTGCATAGTTTGTTGTAGTCATTGGCATTTGTTTTCTACCTTACGCTTAGTTTTTTATTTGAGATAATAGAACTATAGAATTCTAGATATTTACTTTACGAACTGGTATCGTATTGTTTTGAATGTCAATTTAAAGTTTATAAGTCCTATTGCAAACTTTCAGCAAACTCTATTTACTCCATGAAGTTTAATAAGTAGTATTAAATCAAGAGTAAGAATTCCAATGTTAGTATCTAAAGTATCATGTTTGCCTCCATGATTATTGATATTCAAAAGTTGTTTTAATATCAAGATTATATTGGAGCTAAAAATTGTTTCAGAAACCATCATGTGTGAAAGATATTGTGATATCTGAAACAATGTTTTTGGTTTCATTATGATAGAGTATAATTTAGCAAAATACATGTTCTCATATTGTATGAGAATTTGTGAAGGTTGGAGATGCAAGGCATCCGAATCTACCAAAAAGGTTTTGGGAACTGATATTATACTCGCGATTCTTCCTTATAGGCTATAATAGCTTGATCATGAAAGTTGTCATGATAAGGATGAATAGAAGATGTAAGTAAAATGTTTACTACACTAATAGATTACTAAAGAATGGATTTTTGAAAGAATGCCAAACATTCGATGATGGTGATCCACTTCAGAGTGCAAGTCCAAAGGTATTAGTATTTGACTATATACAAGCTTTGTACCATGTGTCATGTTGATGACACCACTATTGATGTTGATAGATTCTTTTAAAAGAAAAGGAATTGCTGAAAGAGAATCTATAAAATATTTGGCAGAAAATAAAAGGTTGCAGATGTCCGACTTGGGTATATAGAAGATATACATGTTATGGTTGTATTCCTTGCTTATTAAACAATGTGGTACTTAGGTATTGGATACCGAATTGGTTGGTATGAAGTGTCATACAGGACAACGCAATTCATGAACTGCAATGGCCTAAGTAACTAGCAAGAGAATAAGTGATGATGATCATCGAAAACAAATAAAGTGTTATTGTGCTTTTTCGTTGTCGTCAAACCTAGCCTTCAAGATTTGTTTTAATAATTGTTATTTTGTTCCGGTATTACGAGAACAATGGTTGTTCAAATAATAACCGTATTCCATAAAGGATGGATGAACTTTTAAAAGTCTAGTGGGAGAAATCACATCCATAAACACTATTGCTAAAATGACGCAAGACAAATGACTGAAAGATCACTTATGAAGTGACATCGCTGTTTAAATTATATAGGAAAGAAAACATGAAGAAACTCCGTGTTGATGGATTTTTGAAGTCTTTGATTTTGATCAATTGACGCATGAGAGACTTTCCTCGAGATAATTGAAACTCCGTCCATAGGCCAGAGAGGAACGGATGACTAGATTATTGGAAATTGTGCATGCTGATGTGCATAGTCCATTATGTGTAGAGATATGCGATGGATCTTTTTGCTTCATATGCTTTCTTCGAAAATTTGAGTGAATATATCTGTATATTTACTTAATAAGGAAGAAGTATGAAACATTTGAAAGTTGTTCAAAGACTTTCAAGATGAAGTGAAAAATCATTGTAACAAGAAAATAAAGAGTTTATGATTCGATCATAAAGGAAGATATTTGAGTTACATGTTTAGCAAAACACCTGAGATTTGAGGAATTGTTCCATGAATTTGGATATCCCGATAAACCATAGGAGTATGGTATGTTCGAGAGATGAAATCAAACCTTGTTTGACATGGTAAGATCAAAGGTGTCATTTATAAAACTGCCATTATGTTTTAAGGATTGAAGCTTTAGAGACTACCGCTTTTACACTGAAAAGAGCACCATCGTGATCCGTTGAAATGATACCATATGAGTTATGGTTTGGGATAAAACCCGAATTGTCTTTTCTTAAATTTTGGTATGCTATGCATAAGTAAAATGTTTACAACCAAATTCGGATAAGCACGTCTTTGTAGGTTATCCCAAAGAATTTGTTGGGAATTTCTCCATAACACCGAGGACAAAAGAGTTTGTCACTTGGAACGTCAAGTTTCTTGAGAAGGAATTTTTCACGAAAAGTTAAGTGGGAGGACAATAGAACTTTGATAAGTTTGTTGAACCTTATCTATATGTGCTAAGTAGCGCAGCGCTGGAAAGTGTCCCGGTGGCGGCCACAATGCTCATGGCTCCCGTGATTACAAAGGTTGTGATCTCGGAGATTAGAGTTCCTATTGAACCGTGTGGGTAGGTAAGAATGAAATTGTGTGATTTGATAAGCAAGTCGTTATTGTTTTGACAATGATGAACCGACTACATGCAAAGAAGCGATGATGGGCCCTGACTCCATAAAATGACTAGAAGTCATAGAATCCGTGATAGTATCCATACACGAGAAATCAAGTTTCTGAACTTGGAAGACCCTCCAGAAAGGCGTGAAGCCTATCGCTCGTGTTTGGATCTATAAAGAAATAAGACATGGATGTTTAACTATGACAAGATTTGATCGACATGTCGACATGTCGGAAAGAATTTTACGACAATGATCAAGGAGTTGACTATGACAAGATTTGATCTTTGTCGTCAAGCCTATAGTCGACATGTCGGAAAGAATTTTACGACAATGATCAAGGAGTTGACTATGACAAGATTTGATCTTTCATAGCGATATATAGTCTTGACGGATTAATGTAGCAACCACTACATATAATTTGGTATATGGTAGTTGAATAAACAAAAAAAGGTTCTTCTAATAGAACGGTGACCTAGGACGTGTATATGACATGGTCCGAAGGGTTTTGTTAATTCAAAGGGTGCTAAAAAGGGCATGCAAACTTCAATAGTTGAAGTAAGCATAGCAGAGTTGGAATCTTCACCATGATGAAACTGTTAAAAGAGTTTAAATTCATCGGAGATGATGAAGATGCTTGCATTTTCAAGAAATTAAGTGGGAGAGCTGAGACATATTTCTAATATATTATGTAGAGGACATATTGTTGATTGGAAATGATGTATCTTGTATTAACACAAGTTAAGAATTTCATTAAAATATGATTTCGATGAAAGACTTGGGCAAAACCAGAATATTAGGCATCAATGACTATATGGATAGTTTGAGGCGCTAATATGGTTATTCCAAACATACATGTTTGAGATATTGAATGAGTTCAATATGGAAACAACAAGAAAGGTTCTTGCTGCATGGAAATAATTGTATCAAGATTCAAGTGTTTCAACACTTGGTGAGTAAAATCACATGAAGATTTTGATCGATTATACCATGATATGTATATATCCAGAATGTCCTATGCTCTAAATGTTATGAGCATATACCAGAATGATTCATAAGATGATCATTGGACAATAGTAAAGATATTCTTATGAGCTTTGGAAGAACTAAGAGTATATCATGTATAAGTGACAAATAGTTAAAGGTAGTCCATTGTAAAGTGTTACATTGATACAAGTTTTGTCACAAGATACAAATTAAATTTATCTCAATTTAGACTATGGGTGGCACAATGTAATGGAAAGGATGTTCCATGATGGATTTGGATGAGTTCCAAAGTTGAGACATTGTGACGGATACTACAACAAAAGGCTAAGTATATGACTGCTATAGTACAGCATAGGAGGGCATTTGTGTTAAGTAGTTTGTTATCAAACTAGGTGTGGTTCAAAGTGGGCTAATACTATGAAGATATATTGTGTGACACTAATATCAACATATTTTAACCTGAACAAACTAAAGGTCTCACCAAAGGACCAAATTTATACAATGCCATCTCATTTGAGAATCAGTGATGCATAGAGACGCAAAGACATACAAATACACAAGGACCTGAAACTGACAGATCCGGATATTATGTTAACCACTAGCAATAGCGTATATGCAACATCATAAAGCCATAGGTGCTCAATACGCAACTGATTATTGACTCTAGTGCAAGTGGGAGACTGAAGGGAATATGCCCAAGAGGCAATAATAAAGTGGTTATTATCTTATTCCATGTTTATGATAAATGTTTATTTTGCATGCTATAATTGTATTGATCAGAAACATCAATACATGTGTGTTTAATAAACAAAAAGGGTTCCTAGTTATGCCTCTCTTATAGACTAGCTCGTTGATTAACAAGATGATCAAGGTTTCCTGATCATGGACATTGGATGTTGTTAATAACAAGGTCACAACATTGGTGGAATTATGTGATGAACATTCATCCGAAGTATAGCATTATGATCAAAGTCATTATGTTTATATTGCTATAACACTATACGAAGTAATCTTTATCTTTAGACCATGAGATCATGTTAATTGCTAACACCGGAAGAGTATCTTGATAACATCAAACGTCACACCGTAACAGGGTGACTATAAAGATGGGTTCAGTGCTACGAAGGTGTTATGTTGAGGCTCATGGATCAAGAGTGGAATTTGTCAATCCCGATGACGGATAGATATACTCTAGGCCCTCTCGGTGATATCACATTAAGATAGCTTGCAAGCAAGTGATGTGATCACTAGAATGTTATATCACGGGAACGAGAAAAGAGTGCATGTCAGTAACGAGATCAAACTAGGTATGGAGATACCGATGACCGAATCTCGGACATGTAATATATCGCGAGATAAAGGGATTTAGTTACAAGCGTTAAAGGTTCTCACGATCACAGAAGTCATCGTTGAATGTGTAGGAGTCAGTACGGATCTCCAGGTCCCGCAGCTGATTATTAATCGGAGAGGGGTCTCGATCATGTCTGCATTATTCGCGAACCGTAGGGTGACACACTTAAGGGATACCGACACCATTTGGAGCAAATATGTTTCAGATAAAGATTTAAGAAAGCGCTAGAATTATTTCAATAGACATCGAAACTGTTTCGGGTGAAATTGCTGAAATTGGTTCTGCATGTAATATTGAAATGTTGCAGGGGGTTTTATGTGAATGTTTGTTAATTAAAGTAATTACCAAATTCTGAATAAAAAATAATAAAAGAGTTTTATTAAATGAGAGAGCATTAAATTTGGAGAAATTTAATGCATTTAAAGTGGAGACTTTAAAAGGGACTGTGAAGAGGCATTTTAATGTGGAGGGGTTACCACCACATGAATGGAGGAGGTGAATAGACACCTCCTCCATGCACCGGCCATGAAGGAGGGGCACCCCCCTCCTCCTATAAAAGGCCGCCCTCTCCTCACTTCTCAAACACACCTCCTTGTGAAGGATCTCTCTCCCCCTCTAGTATTATTCCCCATGGTCTCGGATTAGCAAGATACATGTTCCCGGTGGCTTTATCTGGAAAGGAGTTGCTACTTCCGCTGCTTTGCTGGAGCGAGGGACAGATGTTGTCGGGGTACCAGACGTGTGTGCGATCACGGATGCACCACTGCTTTGCGGTGCTGGACTTGGTGGTGCTGGAGCTGGATCTGAAGGACGTGTTGGAGCCGGACCTGCTCGGACTTCCTCACGATCTTGAGATCGGCAAGTGTACGACTACATCAACCACGAGTTCCTACTCGTTAACAAAACTCGTTGTCTTCGAGGGTAAGTTCTCGATGGATGTATGTCCACCCGTTGCTTTGTACCTAGTTGATAGATCTTGGCGTGTAGTTCACATCGTAGGAAATTTTTTGTTTTCTATGATGTGGACCCAACAATGTGAACGTCGACTACATGACACTTCACCTATATGGGCCTAGGGGAATGCATTGTGTATTTGGCTACTAATCGTAGGGGTTGCCGGAGTGACAGAAACCTGAATCCCCGTTAGGAAACCATTGCACAAGGGACATAAGGGTCTTAGAGTTTAAAGTTGTGGTTAGGTTTCTACCTTAATTACTTTCTTGTACTTACGGATGTTTGCAAGGGGTATAATCAGAAGTATGTATTATTCCTAGGAAGGTCGGTACATTAGCACAGGTTCACCCACACAACACTTAGCAAGTTAAAGAAGATTAATCAACTATATGAAGCGAAAGCACTTGACAGTCTTCCCATGTGTCCTCGAGAACGTTTGGTCATCTTAAGTAATACAACCGGCTTGTCCTTTGCTGCAAAAAGGATTGGGCCACTTGCTGCATTTATTCCTACTGTCTTTTATTTACTCGTACTTCGTTTATTTGCTATATCAAAAAAACCCTAAAAATCCGTTTGCTAAGTATTTGCAGAAATTCCTAATCCATACCACTAGCCAGCACCTTCTGCTCCTCGTTGGGTTCAACATTCTTACTTATCAAAAATACTTCAATGCACCCCCTATACTTGTGGGTCATCAAGACTATTTTCTGGCGCCATTGCCGGGGAGTGAAGCGCTATTGGAGAGTGGAACTGGTAAAGGAAACTTCTACTGTGAGTATTGTTTACTTCTCCTAGTTGCTTTATTTTTGTTGTGGATAATTCGCTGAGTTTATTATTTGGTAATGCTACTACCACTGCTAAGGTAGTAGATAAGCCACCTCCTGCTGAGATTGATGTTTTCAAAATACCTACAAGAATTATTGATCGTGTTATGGATAACTATTATGTTGGGGATGGAACTGTCCATCCCGATGATCATTTGCTCTTTATACATGAATTATGTGGGTTGTTCAAGTGTGCAGGTATTACTACAGATCAAGTTAAGAAGAAGTTATTCTCATTATCACTGAAAGGAAGATCTAAGGAATGGTATAAGCTGCTGAAGAATGGTCAAGCTCTAGAATGGGAGGAAATAGTGCCTCTCTTTTATTCAAAGTTTTATCCTCCTAGTGAGATTCATAAAGATCGGAATCAAATATACAACTTTTGGCCTCTTGATGGAGAGAGTACAGCTCAATCTTGGGGGAGATTGAAGTTACTAATGCTCAAATGTCCCATTCATGAGCTTCCCAACAATATTATTATCAACAACTTTTATGCAAGGCTCCCTCTACATGACAAGGATTTATTGGATGCTTCTTGTGTTGGATCATTCACTCGCATGGAAGAAGAAGCTAAATGGGATCTTCTAGACCGTATTCAAGACAATGCTGAAGCTTGGGAGAATGACAAAGGTAGAAAGTCAGGTATAAATTATGATTATGAATGCATTGAATCTTTTATGGGAACTGATGACTTTCAAAATATTAAAAATGCTTATGGTCTAGACTCTCAAGCTATTGCTTCTTATTTTAAGGCTTTTGCTTCCTATATTGAAGTGCCTAAAAATAAGTGGAATAAGTATCATGAACCTTATAAAGATATTGCTAAGAGTGTTCCTACAAGAAATACTGAAGTTTATACTGCTAATCATGTCTTACCTGAACCTTATATTGAGAAAATGCCTTTCCTAGTTAAGGTAAAGGAACATTCTATGATAGCTAGTATGGTTAATGAAAGTACAAGTAAAGCTGTTGAACCTGATAAACAAATGGTTTATGAACCAATAATACAAAATGTGAAAGACTTTGTTACTAAATATGAAGAAGAGGGACACACTATCCTTTGTAAGGATACCTCTAATATTGTTTCACAAAGTAGTGTTATGAGAGCTAGTATTCCTGTGTTTTCTGTTAGAATGAGCGATCATTGCTATGTTGGTTCTTGTGATAGTTATATTGTTAAGTTTATGCATGATACTAAAAGTTACTATGAGAGAGGGAAAAGTGTTCTTATGCATCTCAATAATATCAAGTTTCCTCGTTTTATGCTGAAAGTTTTTATGTTGCACTTATTTTGCCTTCCTATGCAAGTAGCCTCTAGTTTCAACAACTTGTTTGTTTACAAAATTCCTTTGCATAGGAAGTGGTTTAGACTTAAATGTCTGTGTGTTTTTTCTTCTTAATTCTCTCTTTCACTTCAATTCATATTCCTGAGTGAGCATCTTCAAAATTATCATGCCCATCTTAATGGCTATAAAGAAAGAGCTTTTTGGGAGACAACCCAATTTGTTTTTGCTTTCAGTTTTTTTTTGTTTCTTTGAGACTTGGAAGTTATTACTTCGTTAATAACCGCTCCTTATCCGTTTTGTTTGGTTCTTGTGTCAAGATCAACCTGTAATGAGAGAGAAGTAATATTTGGGGAAGTTGCTGTCCCGAAACAGATTTTTGTGCTTCACCGTAAAAATTCATGAGAGATCTCTGTATGTCGGATAGAGCTGTAATTTTTTGTGCTTATGCCCCAGGTTGTTGTTTCACTTTCGTTAGTTTTGCACTTTTTGATTTGAGCAACAGAAGATTTTCGAAACAATTGATCTTTACGTGCTGGTCTGTTTTGACAGATTTTGTCACTCTTGCATTTGCTTCTTTATTCGATTTCCTTTTTGAATTCTTTTTGGGTTTTCGGAAGGAGTTGCTATAGTAGCTTATGTTTTGATGATTTTCAGTTGAAGTTGGACACAAAAGGTTTTATCACTTCACTTATACTAATGTTGCCAATGAGAACTATGTGAAGTTTTGTGTGAAAGAAATTTCCAGGAAGTGGAGATAATGGTGTAATAAGTAAGAGAAGGGTTTTATGACTCAAGTAATAAGTGTATAAAGAAGAAGATATCGATGTTATTCAAGTGGTAACTCCGGAAGAATCTACTACATACCAAATTCAGAGACCTGTAGAGTCCGCTTTCAAATAGGTAACAGTTCTGGTAAGAAAAGTTCCACGAAAATACTATCCAACTATATTTTTGCAGTTTTTAGTCAATATGGAAAGTTACGAAGCGAAAAAGGGACGGAAACGGAGCCTGGGTGGCTCACACCACCCTGTGGCGCGGGCCCACCCCTAGCCGCGCCACCAGGTGGTGAGTCCACCCCGGACTCCGCCTCCGACTCGTTTTCTCCCAGTACCTTCCTTTTGTTCTGAAACTTCATAATATATAATCCCCCGGATCCACCGAGGTTTGTATATCGTGTTTTTGTTTCGATCTGTTTCTGCCAGGACATACTCTTTGAAGGTTTAGAAACACAATGGTGTCCGCCAAGAATAAATGAAAGGAGCCTATTGAGGAGAATCTCCAAGACCCCAAGCAGGGGCTGGTACCTTTAGTCACTTGCCCTGCATCAACGGAAGCCCTACGAGTCACTAAGGAGTTCTGCGATAAGTACTGAGACTTGAGGAGGAAAGTGGACATGCTACAATGGGAGAATAATAGGCTTCGCAGGATGCAGGAAGATTTCCTCATGTCAACTAAGAAAATATTACCACCACCACCAAAGGAGTAATTCGTCATCAGGTTTGGCATCCCCTTGGTTTGTTCCAAGATTGGGGGAGTGCCGCGGTATCACATCACTATCTTCTATCTTTTTACCTTATTAGTAGAGTCATATCATGAATAGAGAAGTTATTATGTAGGATGGTTTGCATTATGGAAGTGTCCCCTCTCTCGTTAGATATGTATCCCTTGGTGTGAGTTGCCGTTATGGAATATTAATGAGAAGTTCTATCATTCACTCTTTTGCATAACTTATACTAGTTTTCAATTCGTGATTATATGATTGATCTTGTTGTTAGTATTGGTATCACTTCGGGATCATTGAGTTAATTTAGTTGGTTTTGGCAAACCTAGCTCGGTCAGTAGCAACAATATTTTTGAGAGTTGAAAGAAAAGATAAAAGTACTCTAAAGAAAAATTATTTCATCATCTTTCTTTCTTGATTTGCTCATAAGTCTAGTATTCTCTAGTTAAGATCTTTTGTGCTTCCAAGGAAGATTGCATGTTTCTTTTTATCACTTGTATGTTTGTTTGTTTCCTTCAACTCTTTTACTTGCTACCTAGCCTTGCTAGCCAAAACCCGTACTGAGAGGGAATTCTTCTCGTGCATCCACTCTTTAAAACCAAAACCTTTGCCATTTGTGCCCACCATACCTACCTATTAGCATTATTGCTATTCCAAGTAAATTCTTGTTTTATCTACCTTCCAAATTGAACTTGTTATGTGAAAATTAGTGATTAAAGCTCTCACGAACTTGATGGCACACTTTAATTTTCTTGCATTTAATAACTTGAACCATTGGGTCCTTCTTTGTTGCGTATATGCTTGCGCTTTGTGAGTTGAAGTTAGCAGAACCATGTATCATGGGGAACGCTTTCAACATTGCATTGGTACTTTGTACCTAGTTGATATCATGTTCTTTTGCTTATGGATCCCAGCGGTGTGAAATAAAAGTGGAACTTGTAAGATCATGGAGTTTATATGTGTGTTGGAGAAACGTCTGGGCCGCTAGCCTAAGCCATGCCTAATCATGGTGGAAACTTGCAGCATAACCATAGTGAGCATTCTGTGAAGCATCCTCAATAAAAACCTATGCAAATAGCAAATAAAAAGATCGCTGAGATGCTCATTGTCTACTTGCCTTGTCATTTTGATTATGGGGTAGCTCCTGTGTCATGTGCAAGGGGTACCCCATTGGCGGTTCTCAATGATACAGATGTATTTACAATGAAAAGAGCTTACTCGTGACTGAAGTTGAGTAGCATGAGGTTCGGTACTCATAAGTAAGGGGCATGAGATTTCAACTTATAACTTGTCAAGCATATCCTCTTAGTTGTGTCACTTTAACCTTAATCACCAAAAGGTGCCTATGATAGGGGCAATGAGAGCTGAAAGCTAGTAAGTATCATAATTTTTGGGAGCTCTTTAGGAGACTTGCAATCCCTGCTTCCCTCTGCGAAGGGCCCTTCTTTTTACTTCTTAGTTAAGTCAGTAAACCTACTCCCTTCTATCTCAGCAAGTATTTTGAGTTGTTGTGTTTCATTCATTTATATGATGATTTATTCAATCATGTTTCCTATGTTCCTTGCTTTGCACATTGCTCTTATCTTGATGTTTACTACTTTGAAAGCTATCTTTGAAAACCAGTTATTTGTGAACTCCAGCAAATTATCAACTATTCTTCGACCAAGAGCTAAGTTTGCCATTACCAATTATGATTCACTTTATGTATCTTTATTGTGTTTCCTTTACTCATTGCAAGTTGATTTATATAATAGTGAGTTGTCTTCTATTATGATCTATGTATTGATGAATGTGATGCTTCTTGTCCGTATTCTTTTATCGACTCTTCACTCCATAAACTTGAGGCCATGTTTATTCAGCTCAGTTTCGCTTGGGGACAAGCGAGGTCTAAGCTTGGGGGGAGTTGATACGACCATTTTGCATCACTATTCTATGTCATAATTCACTGTTATTCATTGATATATTTCGTACTGAGAGGTGATACTTATGTTATTTTATCTGTTTTTGCATTGGTTGATGACTTTTGGAGCATGGACCGCTGCAGTCAGGATTCTGATGGAAAAGGTGCTGTTTGGAGGCAAAATTCGTGAAGATCAGAAAATCCGGGAAAATATACGGAAAATCCTATTTTTCCAGAAGACGAAGGAAGCCAGAAGGGGGCTGGAGATGGGCCACAGGGGGCCCACACCACCCCCTGGCGCGGGCCAGCCTAGGACACGCCACCAGGTGGTGTGGTCACCCTGGTCCACCCCTGGCACTCCCCTATGGCGTATATTATCCTCTCGAAAACCCTAAGACTCAGGGAGCGACCACAGAAAGATTCTGGCGCCTCTGCGGGGCGGAAAACACCGAGAGAGAAAGATCTCTCCGGCAGACAGATTTCTGCTGGGGGAATTCCTTCCCGGAGAAGAAAGATTGTCGCCATCAACACCACCATCAAGCTGGACTTCATTGGGATCATCATCATCACCACCACCATCATCACCATCAGCACCCTCATCACCATATCCATTATACTGTAACAATTGGGTTGAATCTTGCATAGTTCATAGGGGAAACTTTCCCGGTGTTGATTACTCTTTGTAGTTGATGCTATTGAGTGAACCATTGAATTATTGTTTATGTTCAGATTGTTATATATCATTATTCCATCTCTGATCATGATCCATATGATGTCTTGTGAGTAGTTCGTTTTGTTCTTGAGGACATGGGAGAAGTCATGTTGTTAGTAGTGGAGTTGTGTTGAGAAAGATTCAATAGTTTGATATTTAAGTTGTGGTGTACTTCTTCTAGTGGTGTCATGTGAACGTCGACTACATGACAGTTCACCTATATGGGCCTAGGGGAATGCATTGTGTATATGGCTACTAATCGTAGGGGTTGCCGGAGTGACAAAAACCTGAACCCCTGTTAGGAAACCATTGCACAAGGGACGTAAGGGTCTTAGAGTTTAAAGCTGTGGTTAGGTTTCTACCTTAATTACTTTTTTATACTTACGGATGTTTGCAAGGGGTATAATCACAAGTATGTATTAGTCCTAGGAAGGTCGGTATATTAGCACAGGTTCACCCACACAACACTTAGCAAGCTAAAGAAGATTAATCAACTAAGCGAAAACACTTGACAGCCTTCCCACGTGTCCTCGAGAACGTTTGGTCATCTTAAGTAATACAACCGGCTTGTCCTTTGATGCATAAAGGATTGGGCCACTTGCTGCATTTATTCCTACTGTCTTTTATTTACTCGTACTTTGTTTACTTGCTATATCAAAAAACCCCTAAAAATCTGTTTGCTAAGTATTTGCAGAGAATTCCTGATCCATACCACTAGCCAGCACCTTATGCTCCTCGTTGGGTTCGACGCTCTTACTTATCGAAAATACTGCGATACACCCCCTATACTTGTGGGTCATCACGTAGTCGGCCTAGATATAGAGGGAAAGCATAGCGGGAAGCGATGGAAAATGGCGGGAAATATCTTTAGTCCCGGTTAGTGGCTCGAACTGGGACTAAAAGACCCGGTTAGAGGAAAAGGGCAGGAAAGCATAGCGGAAAACGGTGGGAAATGGCAGGAAATATCTCTAGTCCCGGTTAGTGGCTCCAACTGGGACTAAAAGGCCCGGTTATAGGAACAGGGCGGGAAAGCATAGCGAAAAGCGGTGGGAAATGGCGGGAAATATCTTTAGTCCCAGTTAGTGGCTCCAGCCGGGACTATCGAGAAGAGTGTCGACATTATGTTGTGAGTGTTGACACTATGTTGTGCTGTTTAATCTATAAATAGGAATCCTTGTGAAGCTATAGGGGTAGACGATTTGGGGCCCCCGGTCTCCTTCTTTCGGATCCACCCGGGACTAAAGGCCTATGGCATATAAACCGCTACGGTCTCCTTCTTCCGGATCCATTCTCATTCTCTCTACGCGCAGGAGGTGCCCACAAAGACCCAACGCCGGCAGGCTACCTGAATCTCACGCGTGCATCGTCGTCCGCCGTCCGTCGTCCGCCTCCGAACCTGCGCCGGTGCCCGAGCCGCCACCACAACACCACTGTGCGCCCGAGCCGCTCGCGCGACCGCCGCAAGACCATGCACCGCGCTCGACCGCCGCCGCACACCGTCGTCACCACCGCCATCATCTCCGGCGCCGTCGTCCTCCGTGTGGCCCTCCCCTAGTCCCCTATTAATTAGTGTAGTAATATAATTAGTAGTATTAATTAGTGTAGTTATATAATTAGTAGTATATAATTAGTTAGTAGTAGTAATATAATTAGTAGTATTATAGCTAGTAGTAGTAATATAATTAGTAGTATATATTACATATAGTAGTATTATTAGGGTGTTTAGTAGTAGGAATTTTTTGGGGTTTAGTAGTAGTAATATATATATATGCCTATTTTAGGGCGTTTAGTAGTAGTAGTAGTAGTAATATATAGGGTTTAGTAGTAGTAGAAATTAGTAGTAGTAGAAGTAATTTTTGGGGTTTAGTAGTAGTAGTAATATATATGTCTATTTTTTGGGGTTTAGTAGTAGTAGGAATTATTATGGTGTTTAGTAGTAGTAGTAATATATGTCTATTTTAGGCTTTAGTGTAAATATGTCTATTTTAGGGTAAAAAATAAATAAAAATGATAGAAACTTCAAAAAAATAATTACTTTAAGTTGTAGTTAGATTTTAGGGTATAGATCTAGCCAAAATAGAAAAACATGAATTTCGATGTATTTTGCAAAAATAGTTCATGGCACGGTAAAACGGCTATAACTTTTGTATACTATGTCGGAAAAAATCTTTAACCTATCAAAATGATCGTCTCGAAATTTTTGTAGATTCCCCAAATTCTAAAAGAGTAAAAAGTTATGGCAGACAAAAAAAATTGCTGCAAAAAAATAAAAAAGGGGAGAAACTTCTGTGACGCATTTCCCCCATATGCGCCACAGAAGCCTTGGGCGGGATTCGAAAATTGAATCCCGCCGGCACCCCTTCTCCTTATATTCTCCCCTTCTCCTCCACTTCTACTCCCCCTCCATACTTCTCCCTCCACTTCTCCTCCTCTCCATACTTCTCCCCTTCTCCTCTACTTCTCCCTCCACTATTCCTCCCCTCCATACTTCTATCCTTCTCCTCCACTCTCCGGCGACATCCACCTCCGGCCATGACTACCTCGGTGACCTCCTCCGGTGACCTCCAACACCACCAGCAACCTCCTCCTCCTCCTCCTCCAACCATCTCCGGCGAGCCCTTCCTCCACCTCCGGCGGTGGCCTCCTCCTCCTACTACTCTGACCACCTCCGACGGCCTCCTTCTCCACCGGCCATCACATCTGATCCACCTCCGGCGACCCCCCCACCTCCGGCCAGATCTGGCCCGGCTTTTTTTTGAAATTTGAAAAAAACTTCTGTGGCGCATATTGGCCATATGCGCCACTGAAGTTTGAGATCTGGCCTGCCTTTTTTTTGAATTTTGAAAAAAACTTTTGTGGCGCATATTGGCCAAATGCGCCACTGAAGTTTGTTATCAGTGGCGAGGTATCGGTGGCGACTAAGATATGCGCCACAGAAGTCCCATTTCCGTGCGCCACAGATGGGCTGTTTCCTAGTAGTGGTATCTACCATACTGGATGGTATATACTTGTAGTATGAAGTATATAAGAATATTTGGGCAGTATATATACTATTTTTTTGGTAGTATGTAATTTTTATTCACATACTCTTTTTGTACGTACAAATATGACGGTATTTTACATATATAGTGCAAACTATGGGTGCACTTGCAATTTTTTCACCTAACATGCTTGTAAGTATCTTAGATATAGTATATAAACATACTCAAACAGATAAAGTATTACAAATACTTCAATAAGGTACTATATGAGATGTGGGTTTAGTTACACCCGGGAGTAAGAAGTATTTTTTCATATATATATATATATGTATATATATGTGTGTGTGTAAATAACTAGGGCACCATGGTGCCCACATACCATACGTGATACGCGTATTTTTGCTTTGAACCACGCATACCTGAGGGTATACTTACCTAAGTTATACATACCTAGGTATCACATACCTAAGATATGCATACCTAAGTTAGATATACCTAACATATTTCATACCTATATATATATATATTAAGCCTCTTGTGACTAGATGCATTAATTGATCTGGATATATATATATATATTAATTACTCTCTCTTCTTCTTTTAGCCATCCGGACCGAGCAAATCGACAGTTAAAACGAAACAAGGCCCGACCAAAAAATTGGATGGCAATCAAAGGTTTACCATTGACATAATAGATGATACTGGAGAACCGATTGATCCAGAAAAGCACGCCAAGATATTTGTAAATCAATGCAGGGTGATTGTTAGGGACAACCTCCCGATCACCATTCAAAACTGGAATAAGTCAAAGAAAAAAGGTGAAGAATTCACCAGTTATGTCACCGATGATGCCAAAGATGACCTTTGGCAGAAGCTCATAGCACATTTCATACTACCTCCAGAGTATGAAGAATTCGAGGCAAATGGTACTACCCCAAGGCCGGGTGGGCTTGAAAGAAGAGCAAAAGTCAAGGATAGGGCTCTAATGAAGATGGGCGAACTGTATCGGAACCACAAGAAAGGTTTATACGCGAAGTTTGTCGCGAAAAAGAAAAATCCAGACTTCAAAGGAGAATACGAGAAGTTGAGAGAACAGTGATGGGTTCGCAGCATGTAAAACAAAAAATTTCTACCGCAAGAACGAACAAAACCCAGATCTAATCTAGATAAAAGCCAAGATCTAATCTATTAGACATGAGCAACGAGATAGATAGGAACTAACCCTCGTAGATCCGAAAGCGTTAACGAGATTAGATCTCGTGGTTGATGTAGTCGATCACTTGCCGATCTCAAGATCGTGTGGACGATCCTTCCGGCGTCGCGTTCCGGCAGCGCTTCCGCAGTCGGTCAAGTGGACGATCCTTCCGGCGCAGCGCTTCCGCAGTCGGTCACACGTGCGGAGTCGAAGCAGACCTTCCTCTCCCCGTTCCAGCGAGCAGCGGAGGTAGTAGATCTTCTCCACGGAATCCCAGCAGCACGACGGCGTGGTGGTGGTGGTGGAGTAGAGAATTCTGCAGGGCTTCGCCTATGCCTGTGCAGAAGAAAGGTGGAGGAGAGAGGCGGCAGAGATTGGGTGTTATGGGAGCATGGGTGGAGGGGCGCCCCTGCCCCTCTATTTAAAGGGGGGTGAGGCGCCATGGGAGGGGGAGTCCTTGTAGGACTCCCCTTCCCTCTAGGCCGGCGGATTGGGGAGGGGGAAGGAGTCCTCCTCCCCCACGAATCCATGTCTTGCCCCACTAGGTTTCCTTTGACCCTTTCTTGGTTTTCAAGCAAACTCCAAGAAATCCTCTAGAACCTTCCAGAACATTCCGAAGCCTTCTAGAATCTCCATACAAACACTCCGGAACATTTCCTAACTTAGAAAATGATCCCCAATATATGAATCTTATTCTCCGGACCATTCTGAATCTCCTCGTGATGTCCCGAATCCAATCCGAGACTCCGAACAACATTCGGTCTCCAACGCACATTCCATATCTACTTAAAACAACTTCGAACCTTAAGTGTGTCACCCTACGGTTCGTGAATATGCAGACATGACAGAGACACATCTCCTATCAATAACCATCAGCGGGACCTGGAGATCCATAATGGCTCCCACATACTCAACGATGACTTCGCGATCGATTGAACCACTTACATACGAAACTAATTCCCTTTGTCTCGCGATACTATACTTATCCGAGGTTTGATCGTCGGTATCTCCATACCTAGTTCTACCTCGTTACTGATAAGTACTCTTTACTCGTTCCGTGATATGTCATCCCTTGTGACCCAGTCACATGCTTGCAAGCTAACTAGATGACATTCCACCGAGAGGGCCCAGAGCATATCTATCCGTCATATGGATGGACAAATCCCAATCTCGGTTCATGCACTTCAACACATACTTTCAGAATACCCAATGACACCTTTATAACCACCCAGTTACGAAGCGGCATTTGATGTCATCAAAGTATCCATCCGGTGATGGTGATTAACATAACCTCATGGTCGAAGGAATAGGTTACTATGTATTTGAAAGCTTACAGCAATACGAAGTTAATGACTTGATCTTATGCTACACTTACTATGGGTGTGTGTCCATCACATCATTCTCCTAATGATATAACCTTGTTATTAATCACATCCTAATGTCCATGATCAGGAAACCATGATCATCAATTAATCAACAAGCTAGTTCAACAAGAGGCTTACTAGGGACTCTCTTATGTTTACAAAACACACATGTATTAGTGTTTCCTAATAATACAATTATAGCATGGAATGTAAACATTTATCATAAACATAAAGATATAATAATAACCACTTTTATTATTGCCTCTTGGGCATATCTCCAACAGTCTCCCACTTGCACTAGAGTCAATAATCTAGTTAAAAAACTTGTGCATTCAACACCTATGGCTTTCTGGTGTTGTATAGACACTATTGCTAGTGGTAAACATAATCTTCGGATCTGACACTTCCAGTTCCGTGTGTATTTGCATGTACTTGCGTCTCTACGCATTACTCATTCTCCAATGAGATGGCATTGTATAAATTTGGTCCTTTGGTGAGACCTTTAGTTCCTTCGGCTCAAAATATGTTGATATTATTGTCACACAATATATCTTCATAGTATTAGCCCACTTTGAACCACACCTAGTTTGATAACAAACTACTTAACACAAATGCCCTCCTTTGCTGCTACTATAGCAGTTTATATACTTAGCCTTTTGTTGTAGTATCCGTCACAATGTCTCAATTTTGGAACTCATCCAAATCCATCATGGAACATCCTTTCCATTACATTGTGCTGCCCATAGTCAAAATTGAGATAAATTTAATTTGTATCTTGTGACAAAACTAGTATCAATGTAACACTTTACAATGAACTACCTTTAACTATTTGTTACTTATACATGGTATATTCTTAGTTCTTCCAAAGCTCATAAGAATATCTTTACTATTGTCCAATAATCATCTTATGAATCATTCTGGTATATGCTCATAACATTTAGAGCATAGGACATGTCTGGATGTGTACATCTCAAAGAAAGATTGATCAAAATATTCTTGTGATTTCACCAAGTGTCAAAACACTTGAATCTCGTGTCAACACACTTGAATCTTGATTCAGTCCTTTCCGTGCGTCAAGAACCTTTCTTGTTGTTTCCATATTGAACTCATTCAACATCTTAACTATGTACATTTGGCAAAACCATATTAGCGCCTCAATCTATCCATATGGACATTGATGCCTAATTCTTGGGTTATGCCTAAGTCTTTCATCAAAATGAAAATTCTTAACCTATAGTCAATAAAAGATACATCATTTCTAATCAACAATATATGCTCTACATAATGTATTAGAAATATGTCTAAGCGCTCCCACTTAATTTCTTGCAATGCAAGCATCTTCATCATCTCCGATGAATTTAAACTCTTTTAACAGTTTCATCATGGTGAAGATTCCAACTCCGCTATGCTTACTTCGACCATTGAAGTTTTGCATACTCTTTTAGCATCCTTTGAATTAACAAAACCCTTTGGATCGTGTCATGTACACGTCCTAGGTAACCATTCTATTAGAAGAACTTGTTTTGTTTGTTCAACTACCATATACCAAAATATATGTAGTGGTTGCTACATTAATCCGTCCAGACTAAATATCGCTATGAAAGATCAAATCTTATCATAGTCAATTCCTTGAACATTGTCGTAAACTCTTTCCGACATGTCGACAATTTCATAGATTCGAAACATCCATGTCTATTTCTTTATAGATCCAAACACGACCGACAGGCTTCACGCCTTTCTGGAGGGTCTTCAAAGTTCAGAAACTTGATTTCTCGTGTATGGAAGCTATCACGGATTCATGACTTCTAGTCATTTTATGGAGTCAGGGCCCATCATCGCTTCTTTGCATGTAGTCGGTTCATCATTGTCAAAACAATAACGACTTGCTTATCAAATCTTACTATTTGATTCTTACCGACCCATACGGTTCTATAGGAACTCTAATCTCCGAGATCACACCTTTTGTAATCACGAGAGCCATGAGCATTGTGGCCGTCACCGGGACACTTTCCGGCGCTGCGCTACTTAGCACATATAGCTAAGGTTCAACAACCTTATCAAAGTTCTATTTTCCTCCCACTTAACTTTTCACGAAAAATTCCTTCTCAAGAAACTTGACGTTCCAAGTAACAAACTCTTTTATCCTCAGTGTTATGGAGAAATTCCCAACAAATTCTTTGGGATAACCTACAAAGACGTGCTTATCCGACTTTGGTTGTAAACATTTTACTTATGCATAACATACCAAAATTTAAGAAAAGACAATTCGGGTTTTATCCCAAACCATGACTTATATGGTGTCATTTCAACGGATCACGATGGAGCTCTTTTTTTTAGTGTAAAAGCGGTAGTCACTAAAGCTTTAATCTTTAAAAACATAATGGCAGTTTTATAAATGACACCCTTGATCTTACCATCTCAAACATGGTTTGATTTTATCTCTCGAATATGCCATACTCCTATGGTTTATCTGGAAACACAAATCATAGAACAATTCCTCAAGTCTTAGGTGTTTTTGCTAAACATGTAACTCAAATATCTTCCTTTATGATCGAATCATAAAATCTTTATTTTCTTGTTACAATGATTTTCAACTTCATCTTGAAAGTCTTTGAACAACTTTCAAATGTTTCATACTTCCTCCTTATTAAGTAAATATACAGATATATTCACTCAAATTTTTGGAGAAAGCATATGAAGCAAAAAAGATCCATTGCATATGGCTACACATAATGGACTATGCACATCAGCATGTACAATTTCCAATAAGCTAGTCATCCGTTCCTCTTTGGCCTATGGACGGAGTTTCAATTATCTCGAGGAAAGTCTCACATGCGTCAATTGATCAAAATAAAAGACTCCAAAATTCCATCAACATGGAGTTTCTTCATGTTTTCTTTCAAATATAATTTAAACAGCGATGTCACTTCATAAGTGATCTTTCAGTCATTTGTCTTGCGACATTTTAGCAATAGTGTTTATGGATGTGATTTCTCCCACAAGACTTGTAAAAGTTCATCCATCCTTTATGGAATACGGTTATTATTTGAACAACCATTGTTCTCGTAATACCGGAACAAAATAACAATTATTAAAACAAATCTTGAAGGCTAGGTTTGATGACAACGAAAAACACAATAACACTTTATTTGTTTTCGATGAACATCATCACTCATTCTCTTGCTAGTTACTTAGGCCATTGTAGTTTATGAATTGCGTTGTCCTGTATGACACTTCATACCAACCGATTCGGTATCCAATACCTAAGAGCCACATTGTTTAACAAGCAAGGAATACAACCATAACATGTATATCTTCTACATACCCAAGTTGGACATCTCCAACCTTATAATTTCTGCCAAATATTTTATAGATTCTCTTTCAGCAATTCCTTTTTCCTTTTAAAAGAATCTATCAACATCAATAGTGGTGTCATTCACATGACACATAGTACAAAGCGTATATAGTCAAATACTAATACCTTTGGACTTGCACTTTGAAGTGGATCACCATCATCAAATGTTTGGCATTCTTTCCAAAATCCATTCTTTAGTAATCTATTAGTGTAGTAAACATTTTACATACATCTTCTATTCATCCTTATCATGACAACTTTCATGATCAAGCTGCTATAGCTTATAAAGGTGAATTGCGAGTATAATGTTTCTTTTTCAAAACCTTTTGGAGGATTAGGACGACTAGCGTCTCCAACCTTCACAATTTCTCATCAAATATGAGGACGTATACTCTATCATGTTGTAACCAACACATTGTTTTACATATCGCAATACCTTTCACATATGATGGTTTCTGAAACATTGCTTTCAGCTCTTAGATAAACTTGACATTAAAAACAATCTTTTGAGTATCAAGAATCATGGAGGCAAACATGATACTTTAGATACTAACATTGGAATTCTTACTCTTGATTTAATACTGCTTATTAAACTTCATGGAGTAAATAGAGTTTGCTGAAAGTTTGCAATAGGACTTATAAACTTTAAATTGACATTCAAAACAATACGATACCAGTTCGTAAAGTAAATATCCAGAATTTCTATAGTTCCACTATCTCAACTATAACTAAGCGTAAGGTGGTGAACGGATGCCAGTGACTACAACAAACTACACAAATTCACTTTGATTGTGTTTATGATAAATTGAGTTCGACTAATCCAAATTACAAATGAACTCCCACTCAAAACAACATCCCTCGAGTTGTTTTAGTGATTACACGAACCAAATCCACTACACCAAGTCCGATCATCACGTGAGATGATGTAGCTTTAAAGGCGAACAATCAACATGTTCATCATATCATCCATATGACTCATGCTTTACCTTTCGGTATTCCGTGTTCCGAGACCATGTATGTACATGCTAGGCTCGTCAAGGTTAACCTTAGTTTCCGCATGTGCAAATCTGGCTTGCACCCGTTGTATGCACACGTAGAGTCTATCACACCCGATCATCACGAGATGCTTCGAAATGACGAGTCTTAGCAATGGTGCCAACTAAGGGTGAACACTTTATTACTTGATATTTAGTGAGAGGGATCATCTTATAATGCTACCGTCACGATCTAAGCAATACAAGATGCATAAAGGATTAACATCACAGGCAATTCATAATATGTGATATGATATGGCCTTTCTTCTTGTGTCTTTGATCTCCATCTCCAAAGCACAGACACGATCTCCATCATCACCAGCATTGCGTCAAGGTCCGTGGCGCCGCTTCATGGTTGTCCATCACCACCAACAACTATTACAACTACTTGGAATAAAGCTATTACATGATGAATAGACACGCAGGTCTTAAACAAAATTTAAAGATAACCATTAGGCTCCTGCCGGTTGCCATATTACAATAAGGATCATTGCATACATCAAATATAATCACAATCACATAATGGCCATATCACATCACAAAACCCCTACAAAAACAAGTTAGACGCCTCTAATTTTCTTTGCATGTTTTACGTGGTTTGGGGCTTTCGAACTAGAACGGATCTTACCTACGAAACTGAACCACAACATTGATACAAGTGCTATCAAGTGCAAAGTGTAAATTAGATCTATACTATGGTGGGAGAGACAGACACCCGCAAAGCCACTTGTGCAAAGCAAGTTACACGTCAAGCGTGGAGCAAGTCTCATGTGCGATGACATTAAGGTTAGCCTGAGCCGCTTCATCCCACCATGCCGCAAGATGCAAGGTACACAAAGCAAAAGACGACACGAGCACCAACGCCCACAACACCATTGTGTTCTACTCGTGCAACAGATCTACGCATAGATAAGGCTCTGATACCACTGATGGGTTCGTAGCATGTAAAACAAAAAATTTCTACCGCAAGAACGAACAAAACCCAGATCTAATCTAGATAAAAGCCAAGATCTAATCTATTAGACATGAGCAACGAGCTAGATAGGAACTAACCCTCGTAGATCCGAAAGCGTTAACGAGATTAGATCTCGTGGTTGATATAGTCGATCACTTGCCGATCTCAAGATCGTGTGGACGATCCTTCCGGCGTCGCGTTCCGGCAGCGCTTCCGCAGTCGGTCAAGTGGACGATCCTTCCGGCGCCACGTTTCCGCAGCGCTTCCGCAGTCGGTCACACGTGCGGAGTCGAAGCAGACCTTCCTCTCCCCGTTCCAGCGAGCAGCGGAGGTAGTAGATCTTCTCCACGGAATCCCAGCAGCACGACGGCGTGGTGGTGGTGGTGGAGTAGAGAATTCTGCAGGGCTTCGCCTATGCCTGTGCAGAAGAAAGGTGGAGGAGAGAGGCGGCAGAGATTGGGTGTTATGGGAGCAGGGGTGGAGGGGGCGCCCCTGCCCCTCTATTTAAAGGGGGGTGAGGCGCCATGGGAGTGGGAGTCCTTGTAGGACTCCCCTTCCCTCTAGGCCGGCGGATTGGGGAGGGGGAAGGAGTCCTCCTCCCCCATGAATCCGTGTCTTGCCCCACTAGGTTTCCTTTGACCCTTTCTTGGTTTTCAAGCAAACTCCAAGAAATCCTCTAGAACCTTCCAGAACATTCCGAAACCTTCTAGAATCTCCATACAAACACTCCGGAACATTTCCTAACTTAGAAAATGATCCCCAATATATGAATCTTATTCTCCGGACCATTCCGGATCTCCTCGTGATGTCCCGAATCTAATCCGAGACTCCGAACAACATTCGGTCTCCAACGCACATTCCATATCTACTTAAAACAACTTCGAACCTTAAGTGTGTCACCCTACGGTTCGTGAATATGCAGACATGACAGAGACACATCTCCTATCAATAACCATCAGCGGGACCTGGAGATCCATAATGGCTCCCACATACTCAACGATGACTTCGCGATCGATTGAACCACTTACATACGAAACTAATTCCCTTTGTCTCGCGATACTATACTTATCCGAGGTTTGATCGTCGGTATCTCCATACCTAGTTCTACCTCGTTACTCATAAGTACTCTTTACTCGTTCCGTGATATGTCATCCCTTGTGACCCAGTCACATGCTTGCAAGCTAACTAGATGACATTCCACCGAGAGGGCCCAGAGCATATCTATCCGTCATATGGATGGACAAATCCCAATCTCGGTTCATGCACTTCAACACATACTTTCAGAATACCCAATGACACCTTTATAACCACCCAGTTACGAAGCGGCGTTTGATGTCATCAAAATATCCATCCGGTGATGGTGATTAACATAACCTCATGGTCGAAGGAATAGGTTACTATGTATTTGAAAGCTTACAGCAATACGAAGTTAATGACTTGATCTTATGCTACACTTACTATGGGTGTGTGTCCATCACATCATTCTCCTAATGATATAACCTTGTTATTAATCACATCCTAATGTCCATGATCAGGAAACCATGATCATCAATTAATCAACAAGCTAGTTCAACAAGAGGCTTACTAGGGACTCTCTTATGTTTACAAAACACACATGTATTAGTGTTTCCTAATAATACAATTATAGCATGGAATGTAAACATTTATCATAAACATAAAGATATAATAATAACCACTTTTATTATTGCCTAAGTGGGAAAATATGGAGGTTGACATGAGGACTAGAGGGATCATTCCCGATACAGATGGATGGCCCGAGAGGTCAAAGCACTAGTGGTACGGGCACAGGGAAAAGTTGAACCCAGAAACAGGGGCGACAATTTTTCAAGAAAAAATTCTAACACCCTCCAATGCACTTGTTCAAGCAATGGCCGATGCTCAAGCGGGATTGTTTCGGCCCGAGAGAGAGAACGATGCTCAAGCCAATTTTTCAAGAAAGGGTTTCCCGAGTACGATGACAGTTACAGAAGTCGTAAGAGAAAGAAGGACTGGGAGGCAGACCGGATCGGGAAGATAGAAGAGGACCTAGCTGGGATGAAGAAGCTGGTGGAAGCAATTAGCCAAAAGACATCTCAGCCGCATAATGATGGTCCTACAATGGATCATAGCCAGCGGCGAAGTAGTGTGGCTTCCACGGAGGTCCAGGCTGATGATCAAACACCGTTGGATGATGCATCGGCGCCTTGCTACCCCGTGGACAATGTCAGAGAGATGACACAATGTGAGTTGCATCAGCCAATGAACAACCTGTCCTTCAAGGTGGCAATCGACACTACTTTACCTTGTCTACCTAGAGCACTCCACCATTCACTTCCGATTACACCTGGCTATGCTCGTGTCTTGATGGATGACCTAGTGGAGGATTTTGTGGACCTAGAGATTGACATCGCTACACCTGAAGGACTTAGGAAACTGGGAGATGTCAAGCGCCACATCATTCTATGGAAGAAGAAGTACATCAAGTTTCCAGGCTCGGTGCCAAGGCCACCGACTATGAGGAATCCAAGTCCACCATCCCTCGACGAGAGGGATGTCGATCTTCAACCTTCAAGTCCTCCATCCCTCGACGAGAGGTATGTCGATCGCCGCAGCGCGAGTACATCTCGATCTCCACCTCCGCCTCCGCCCCCGACTAAAAAAGGGATGGCGGCCGTCCCTCACTCGCGCCCCACTCAGAAGAAAGGTTGTAGTACGTCGAAGATAGTCGACATCCCGCCATCTCTTCCGAAGAGACCTTATGACATGACTAATGAGGAAAACAACGTGATATCGGCTGCCCAAACTCAGGCTTTTTTTGCACCAAAAAAGCATAAGCCAAAGCCGGTATTTACTGAAAAAACAAAAAGTGGGCTAAGTCCTTTCTTGAGCAACCATCACAAGTATCATTGAATCTGAAATAAGACTATGACTGCGAAATTATTAAGCAAGCAAAGCAGAAAAAAATAACAAGTGCAAAACATGGAAAACAAGTTGCCCAACTTGGACAACAGAAGATTCAGTCGTTCCCCCCGCTCAATGTAATTTCAGATACCGACAAGGCCTTCAGAGCTGAAATGGATAAGGACATGCAAATAATGGACCCTAGAGCCAGGTCTGCCGCTGCACTACTAGGCATCACTGTAGCGGTGGCCAAAGAACTTGCTATGGTGGCAAGTATGTCTCTTGGTCAATTTTTAGACTATGAAGATACGCCAGTAGGTCAGGTAGTACAACAATATGTTAAAGGGGAACCTCTAGTCAGTCATGAGGAGCTCACGCGTCTACCAACACATATGCGAAATCTGCATAATTGGTAAACTGCGCAAACAGAGAAAAGGCACCAGAAAGAATGGTTTTTGGTGACCGTTAGAAAGGAGCATCACTTCAAAGAGTACTAGATACAGGTTCAAATGACCGAACTGTTTCAGTTATACAATTAGTGTGCCCTTGAAAAATCCTCGGTTGCTATTGTCTGTAAGTGATTTATTTCTGTAATTGAGTCTTTAGATCAGCTAGTTCATTTCATATAATATATCATCCTGACTATATATCCTTTTGTACGGTATTATATTCTACAGAATGAAGATGCTTGAATGCAAAAGAGCAAGAGTATATGACGTTGGGTTTATTGACCCATATATCATTAATGAATATACGTTACACAATCACCTCGATGATGTGGAGGATGACATGTACACTTTTTTAATGGAGCAAAATTTCCTCAAGCACATACTATTTCCTTACAACTTCAAGTGAGTGTTTCTATTTTTTCCACATTCTTTTTAAGTGTAATTGATGAGTTATGCATGTATGCTTATGTAAACGTCCGCAAGCTCTACTGGATCTTGCTAAGCATTCAAGTTGACAAGTCTCTAGTTGAAGTCCACGACTCATTAAGTTGGGACCAAGAGCAGTGGCGCGACATGAAAGCAATGCTCCATAAGTAATTTCAATCATTATCGCATTATATCAGCCTCTTTTGTTCATTTCCTGATATCAAGTAACTAATAACTCCTATGTTCATTTTCTTTACCGAGCAAGTGTTGGACACGGTTCAGATAGAAAATAGATGGTCCATTCAAAGATGAGCTAACTTATAAAATGGTGAAGGGCTTGCAGCAGCCACGGGGGACTCATTTATGTGGATTCTACGTATGCGAGTACATTCGCGAGTTGACCAATGAGCGGAAAGTTGGTTCACATTATATTCACGGTTTGCGGGAGAATCTAGAATCAGAACAGCGAGCACGAGCAATTCAAAAGGAACTGGCGGGATTTCTGATGAAGGAGGTCATTGATATAAATGGAGAACATGATATGGACGACGAGGAACTCTATATGCCTTAGTGATATCCATATAGTTGATATGATATATCATCAATGACCATGTAATTTTAAACATTTCCTTCCTTTTGATATGATCGAATATTGTATATACGCATGTATGCTCGCAAGAGATGGAATATTACTTATATATGCATCAAGATGTACTATGTATGTAGTAGCGTAGAATAAGCGTACGAAATATTTTTGAAATTATAGTGAAACACAAATCAAAAAAGAAACAAAATGGAAAAAACAAAATGAAAACACAGAATCTCTGCCGCGGCAGAAACCAGTATGGTCTCGGGTGGTGTTACGACCCGGGACTAGAGGGGTTCCGCCCCCAGCCACACGAAACTGCCACGTGGTGGACTCTAGTCCTGGGCCGTAGCAAACCGGGACTAGAGATAGGGGCCTCTAATCCTGATATGGCAGTCCCGGGTCTAAAACCGGGACTAGAGCCAGTTCCGGACCAGGACTAGAGGCCCTTTTTCCACCAGTGGCCCGTGGTCACTTTGGAGCCGCGGTCCGGCCTGTCCGGGCGACCGCGCCCAGCGGTGCGATCCAAATTTCCGCTGTCCTCTTTGTCGGTAGATAATTTTGAGACGCACACAATTCAGTGTGTGAAACAAGAACATCATCGATGCATAAATTTGAGACACAAGAGCTACAAATTAAATCTAGCGGAATACTAAATGAAACCCTAACCAACAATCTCGCTTCCGTTGTCCTCTTCGTCGCCATCTTTCGCGGCTGCACCATCCTCCTCCGCCTCGTCTTCCTCGGACGCGTCGTCGCCGGCGTCCTCGTTGCCGTTATCGGAAATCTCGATGATTCCATCGCAGAGCACATCGTTGATGGTGGAGGAGATGGTGCGTCCCGGAACCGCCCAGAATTGCACCCTCCCTTCGCGGTTGCGGTCGTCGGGGTGGACCTCGCGGAGGTGTTCGTGGCAGATGGCAAGCACTGCCAGGCTCTCCAGCTTGAATAATCTCGCCCAATAGGAGCTCGAAGCCGCGTACCGGGGCATGGCCCTCTTCCACTCCGGGAGTTCGAGGCGGCGCTCCTCGATTCAGCGTCCCAACTCGGCACCGCGTGGAACCGATGCCACCGGGACCATGTAGTGGCTGAGCTCGAAGCCTTCCGGGATCGTCGTGCGTGGCGGAGCGAGGATGCCATGGTGGGCGAACATGGAAGCCTCGTACTAGTTCAGGGTGGGTCTCGCCATGGCTACGCCGAGGAGGGAGGTCACGATGGGAGGGGAGTGCGGCACCGACGAGAGCTGGGGTCTGTTTAAGTAGAGCACGCGCGGAGGTTCTCGCGCCTTTGCCCTTCAATGCCGGCGTGGGAACTCAGGCGACATCCCGTCAGTCACAGGTTGACGCGCCGGTCGACATTGATGGCGAAGGTTGTCGCGTTTACGTCTGAATCGGTGTCGCCGGTCAGGCTGGCCTTTGCGTCTAAATCGGCACCGCTGTTGCGTCTCTCGCTGGCGGCTGGGCCACTAGCGCGCGGGGGAGGAGGGGACACGCCCTAGGCCAGCCCTTGTGCGGGCCAACCCAGTGGCCACATAAATTAGGTGCACGGATGGGTCGAGCCGGCCGCGTCAGGACGGATGGATCGTGCCGTTGTGACGCCGCGCACGTCCGTGCGAACACACATGGACTGATTGAGTCGACTCGGTGAAGAAAAGTCTCTACGTCACAGAAGTGGAAGAATCGACGACACCACAAAATTTTGACCTACATGACTCTTCACGGAGACACCGCACATTCTTTTTTTTTTAGCGGAGGAGACACCGCACATAGTAGAAATAAAGAATGATGTGTTGGTGATCTGAGCCCGTTGCGTAGCCATGGTCCGATCCAGTGATGCGAACCCAAGATAGACTTTGCTTGATTTTCTTGTGTAGCCACTGCTCATGCGCAAATGCTAAATGCCGCACACCCCGCATTGGGCCGGATCCATTTTTAGCTCGTTTCGCTTTTTTCCGTCATATTTTTTCCTTTTCTCTTTTCTTTTTTATGTTTTCTCTTTTCTTTCTGTTTGCTTTTCTGTTTTATTTCTCAGTTTTTTATATGTTCCAGAATTTATAATTTGTTGATGGTTTCGAAAAATGTTCATGTTTTGTAAAAAAAATGTTCATAATTTTTAAAAATTTGATCATGAATGTCGATATTTGGTTCATAATTTCGAAATTTGGTTCATGAATGTCAAAATTTGGTTCATGAATTTTGATTTATGTAATTCGAAAATTGGTTCATGATTTTGAAATATTGGTTCATAAAACTCGAAAATTGGACCATGATTTTTGAAAAAATGTTCAAAATAATTTAAAAAATTCTTCATGAATTTCTAAAATTGGTTTACGATTTTCAAAAGATGTTCATGGTTTTCCAAAAAAATCCATGCTTATCAAAATTATGTTCACTATGCTTAGCTAATTTGAGGTTTGGAAATGGGCTTGTGCTAGTTATCTTGTGTGAACCAATCAAACCTTGGAGCTAGTGGAATTAATTATAGCTACTTACTATCCAGACCTGGGAAGCAATGATCGACACACTCCTACGTGACCGAAGCAACGATTTCACGTGCGTAGGAAACAGAAACAGCGACCAAAACTTGGCATGGGCCGGGCCATTTCATAGTGATATGTCTTCTTGGGCTTTGTCGAGGCGCACCAGTAATTCTCGGGAAATACTAGCGAGCTTCGGTCTAATTTTCCCAAGTTGTACGCGCGCTCCAGCTTGTGGTTTAGTTCAGTAGTAGACTAAGTAAGCCTCCTTTGATTTTGGCAATATAAGTTAGTTATGACATAGAGATATACAGGAAAAATGAGCACATCATGCGTGTACCTGTTAATTACTAGTACACGAATGCATACTTTTTTTTAAATGAGAGCAAAAGCTTTGCCCTTTTCAATTATAAGATAGGAGAGTACAAGAAATTAAGGCTCCTTTATTACAAAAAATCTACTCTCACGACATCAAAGAGCTCGTGCGCTCAGCACCCGCTAAAACCCACACACTAGCTTCCTCCTTAATTCTACCTAGGAGTACCCATGGCGGAGCATGCTTGTTGTTGAATACATGGACGTTGCGTTCATTCCAAATATCCCAAGATACAAGAATAGTGATGGCGGCCAACCCTTTGCGTTTAGTCATAGAGAACCACCAGCTTGATAGTTCAGTGTCATCCAAGATGCGAGATCCATGTAATGTAGCCCGAGCCAATCCTTGATGAGGCCCCAAAGCCTCGCCGTGAAGGGGCATCAATGAACAAAGAGGTGATCCACCGAATCCGGTACATGCTTGCAAAGTGGGCACACCCCACAGTTCGGCCACCCCCTCTTCTCAAGCCGGTCGGCGATCCAAATCCTATTTTGGATAACAATTCAAGCAAAGAATTTAGTTTTTTTTTTGGGGAGGGGGGGGCAAATCTTCCACACAGATGCGCTTGGGGGCTACAAGATGCGCCACAGAATTGCACCTTGTAAGCGGATTTAGCCGAATGGTTTTCGTCCTCAGTTAAGGTCCACACAATGTCATCTGCCACCCCTTCACGAAGATGGATTTGCTGAAGTAAGACCCAAAGGGCAATGTATTGGCGAATGCGATCCAAAGACAGCTCCTTGAGAACAATAGAGCTCCTACTCTGACAATGGTCTGGTGTGGTGGCGGTTCCAGGGGAAGGTTGTTCCCGGCTAGGTATTGAGAGTGGAAAGCCAAGATAATTTATCGGGAAAGAAGCCTGTTTAACCGGAAGGCCATCAAGGATCTCATCGAGATTGATGTGGCCACAAAAATAGGAACAATAGAGCTCCTACACCGACAATGGTCCGGTGTGGTGACGGTTCCCGGGGGAGGTTGTTCCTGGCTAGGTATTGAGAGTGGCAAGACAAGATATTTTATCAGGAAAGAAGCATGTTTAACCGGAAGGTCATCAACGATCTCATCGAGATTGATGTGGCCACAACAAATAGGAACAATAGAGCTCCTACTCCGACAATGGTCCGGTGCGGTGACGGTTCCCGGGGGAGGTTATTCCCAGCTAGGTAGTGCCGGAAGGAAAAGGGTCATGTATCCACAAAAGCTGTTGTCGTAGGATACTCCCTCCCTCCTTCCCTCTTGGTGGGGGAGTGAATTGGCAGCCAACCAACCCTCTCCACCTTGTGGGGCTTTATATAGAGTTGAGTGGGAGATTTGATTACAAGTTCGCCCCTAAGGGTGGAGTGAGATATTTTCCCTCTTCTCTCTGGTGTGTGGGGCAACTTTTGTCCATCCATTTATGCTGCTTTTTCTATTAGGTACCTCCTACTTTATACCGAAGAGGCCCTTGCTATATATTACACGGATACTCTTAAGGGTCTCTCTAGTAATTCGCAAGAATGCCTCCTACGAGACTTGTTTCCATCATATTTCCCTCCTCGTAGCTCAAATTGATGCGTCGTCTTCTCCAGTGGGTTGGGGGCTTCGTATACTCTCCCGGAGAAGTATCTAGAATGGTCTTGAATAGCACTGCACCGCAAATTCATCAAGGATGCAGCGGTACCCAGGGTCGAGCATGTTGAAAGGTGGAGCGGGGAATCAGGGGCATCATTGGCGTGCCAGCGGCGGCCTACCGCATGGCGCAAATCCACGCCGATCAACGTCGGGCTATAGGCCTTCTCTCGCAAAAAACCACTGTTACAAGAGCTATTAATATGGATCCCTCGAAATAAATATTATTACCTCGCAAAAAAAATATTAATAGGGATTGAGGAAACAACTGAATAATCCAGCTTTCAAATTGATACCATGGACTGCTGCGCCAGTAGTCGTCGTACCAGGCGAGGATGAATTGAGCTTGGAGAGATCAGGTTTAGGCTGTCAGAAGCTGCTGGGATGATTTCTATGAAACCCCCGGCCCACAACGGGCATCGTCGTCGGTGCAAACCCACCGCATGGGCTTGAGCAAGTTCACGGTGAGAAACATTATTATTGTCAAAGGAGCGACGACAGCACAAACAGAAATCTGTTGCACTCATGCATGACCCAGGCACCATACGCCGGATCGAGCCCCAAGTCGAGGGCTGCGTCGGATCAACATTCAAACCAGTTACGATCGTGACAGTGGCGATAGGTTTTGTCAATGCATGCATGCGCACAAAAAGACTAAAAGAGCCTTCTCTCGCACCAACCACCGGTAAAAGTATTGCCTTTTTGCACGTTATAAGTTTCGTAAAGTTTTGGTGTATAGTTTGGACTTTTGTGAAAGCAACAAAGGAAGGAATACCCTGCGCAAGTGCAAGGTTTCATGGATGCAGACGTCTAATTTGACTCTGTACGGACCTGTCGAGGTTAGCCCAGCTGCTTCCTCTCTGCGGGAGAAGCTTCCCCATGCCCGATATTGCTCTGGTCACGACAGATTCATGCGCCAACTTTCTTTCTTTCACTTTTGTTTTGAGAAACACAGTATAATTGTAGACGTCTACAAAACGTACATGCAACCACTCCTATGAATGCACACACGCACACCCTACCCTTAGGAGCATCTCTGAGAAACTGAGCCGGCAGATCATGTATTGAGATTGACGAAGTTACCACTGGCGTCTCCCTGTCGACGGGAACATACCCTCCTACTGAAAGAATATTTCGTCTTTTATGCAACACATAATGTCAAACTTGAGGTTAAACTCTGGTGGGCTGGGGGGTACAATCACCCTCCTAGCCACCCAACCACAGGTTGGTTGCAATGACATGTGAATCTGCACCTGTGCAATCGGCTATTTCCATCTCTTAGCCTATGCTTCTATGGCGGAGAAGGTTTAATTATGTCATCGGCGGCACTCTAACAAACTCCTCCCTCTCTAGTTTGTGCATCTTCTGATCTTCTCTTAGGGGCTCTTTCTCCTGGCGGAGGGCACTCATTTTGGCTTCGACAAGGACCTATCCCACTTCTTCTGTGAAAGGGTGGGCGATAAGCACTGTGTGAGTTGGCTCCCACAGTTATTAAAATAAACAAACCAAAATACATTAAGCTATTTGACGCCACCGTGATCCCTAGAGAATTACTTCCAACTATACACCAAAACTCATCGTACTCTCACAAGGTTTCACGGACTAGCTTTCCGCTCTCTCTACTCTCTCCTTTACCTTTTGCCCATCTTTAGGGGGTCTTGGATACTTGACAAGTCCTAGACCGAGAAAAATACCAGAGACAAATATATGAATCTAGATTAATCAATTATACAAACAATACCATAACAATTAGATGTGGCAAAGACCAGAGACAAATATATGAATCTAGATTAATTAATTAAACAAACAATACCATAACAATGAGATGCACATTGCTGCGAGGCTAGGCCTTATCCCTCAACCCATAAGGACTACTCACACGTGATTATATCAACAATCGTAAACATTGTATTAGAAATCCTTAATAGATGAATAACAAAGTCGTATAATATCGTCAATCGCAAAGGAATCAATATTACGGTAGTGTGACTATGGAAGGGGAATGGATTTGGTGACAGTGATGGGGGTAGAGAAGATTCTGCAATGAGGAATGGTGGGTGACTCTCCTTCAACAGCTAATGTACATGGAATTAGGTTTTTAGAGCGTCTCTGTTGCGAATATGTGATGCGAAACCAGCGACACCAGGTACAACAGCGCCTACGGGCAGACATCACCGTACCTATTTCATGATTACACCTATTTCTGCAAAGAAATAAATAACCAAAGATATCTACATATTTATGCAATAATAGTGATTAGTGGTAGGTCTAGAAGAATAATCTGATCAAAATGGTGAGAAATATTCAGTTTAAACGAGGATACAAATGAGCATATGTTCTACTCATCAGTGCTTTGGAAAAAATTGGTGAGAACAAATAGGATAGGGTACAGTTCCCATGATGGCATGGTGCGTTGACCAATTCGCATGACCTTGAACTCATTTTACTCACTAAAATTTAGTTCAGTTGTGTTCTAAACACCAAATTCACTTAGCTTATACGTTCCAAATCCATGGGAATATAGACTACATCATGGTCACTTACTTTTAAGATCTCTCTGTGTGTGTAAATGTAACCGAACAATTATCACAATTCGCAAATGCATGACATCCTAGCATGCATCCCAGTTAACCATTTTTTCAAAAGTTTTACTAGTCCACGATATAAACTTTTTTTTCCCAAAACTGGTATATAAACTAATACTTCGTTGGTAAGTTCAAAAGGTATCACTACATTTACGGTGAAAAAAGTTTTCATAATGATATACTACATAAAATCAGAATTTGTGAAATATACACAATAAAGAAGTACCGATATGAAAAATGTGACTACCCCCATTCCGTTCCAATAAATAAGGCACAAGCGTATTTCAAGACAAACTTCGAATGTGTAAATATAGTAGATAAGTGATATTCTTAGAATCGTATTGTAAAACACTTTCTAATGATACCAACTTTATATCAATATTTTACAAGTTCTGTTTTTATTTACTCCATGTTTTAGGTTTAGTCAAAGTCAAACTTTACAAGTTTGGCTATATCACAGAAAAAATTATCAAGATCTATAATATAAAATCTATTGTATTAGAATAATCATGAAGTATATTTTCATGTTATATATTTGGTACTATAGATGTTGAAATTATTTCTTATATTTTGGTCAAACTTTTTGACCTTGAGTAAACCCAAAACGCGAACTAAATAAAGAGAGGATAAATATATACTATAGATTATTTTTTGATCAAAGATAAAACACGAAAATAATGACGCCCTATTTATTGGAATGGAGGAATTATCTATTTACACAGAAAGGGAGCATTTAACAGTTGACCACCCATTACTATTCCTCAACATGTTCTGCGCTAGGAAGGCGGGCTCGTGCTTTCCTTCCCACATAATCAATAGTAAAGTTTTATGTTCCCACATAGAAAAACAAACACAGAGAGCAAATAATGTACTCCAGGGGAATACCAGCATACATACTGACGCTAGTTGTGTAGAAATCAACAATACACTCGAGGGGGATACCACCATACATACTGGACAAAAATAGGGGCTCTCTTCAAACCGATTGTACAACGAAAATTCAGAAATCAATAAAGCTCTCTCTTTCTAAAGGAAACCCAAAGATGAAATTAGCGTGCTCGCATACAACAATGCCACACAATATGAACAATAAGACACCACAACATTATACTACTCCCTCCGACCCGAATTACTGTTCGCGCCGGTCATTTTGCAAATAAGTACTCGTGAAATCCCCGACAAACCCCAAAGTCCACGGGCTCGTCTTCCTCATTGTTGCTTGCTCCGCTCCGGTCAGCGGCTCGCCCGCCGACGTCGCCCCCCGCCCCACGCCGCTGCACCCTACCAGCCCCACGCCACTGCACCCCCGAGCTTCTCTCTCTCTAACTCCCATCCAGATCTACCAGCGCCGTGGCCCCTCCCCCTCCTCCACTCGTTCTTCCCGGACATCAGCCACGAGGGGACATCCCCTCCTCCTCCTCCACTCGTTCTCCCCGGACATCCCCTCCTCCTCCTCGTGCTCGTGGTGGTTGACGACCTAGGCACGACGAGCGATCTGAGGGAAGGGGCGAGCCGAGGGCAGGGGAAGCGGCGGAGCTCCTGTCTCGACCCCTGGCGTCCATACGAACTGCTGCCACCGGCGGGTGGAGCTGCTGCTACTGGCGTCCACCCGGAGAAAAAGGCGACGCCTTCCTCGAGCAGAAGATTCCGGCCACCACTCCAGGGCCTCTGCAAGTCTGGAACCTCTCTTTGCTTGGTCAGCAACACCTCCCCCTCTCACGTTTACATGTACTAGATCCCCAACAACAGTTGTCCTTCCTCATGAATTTATCAGTCAAAAGTGAATAAGAACAGTCCAAGAATCAAAATTTATGAGTGTAAGGTGGGAGAATTACCGTGTTTAATCTCTGATGAAATCTGATTAGGAATTTATGATCACTTGATTATGTCAGTGTTAACAAAAAGTGTCAATAATCTCAGTTTACTAGATCGTCATGCTACATTGATTTGCCTGGTCTACCGTTGCCTAAATGCAAATGTCTATGCTTAGTGTTTGAACAGAATGTAGTATGAGATGAGATCAATTTCTTCTGAATATAAGAGCCATGTATACACGGTAATTCTGTAATGATGTCATTGTTGGATAAGTAACCAACACATTGTTCAGTCTGATGAACTGTCCAGCTATTTCTTTCCATTCATCTTTGAGGTTCAAAGTGTATCTATGAAGATACAGTAAGCAATTCTTCAAGGTGGATCGTTGTTTTTTCTGCTTTACTTCTGTCCATGACTATTTCTGTGGCTCCACAGTGATCTGAACTTCTTTTTTCTGAAAACCAGCATTTTCGTAATTTTTTTGTGATGATGGTTGCTGTTTATTTCTATGTTCAGCATGTGCATCCTCATTTCCAAAGTCTGCTTCGGACCATGGATTCCTTGTGGCAAATGGATCCAAGAAAAGGCCATGGAAAAGTAACAGTGTGTCTGCAGGATTTCAGTTTTTTTTAAGAAGCATTTCTTCAAATAACGTCTGCTGAGATGAGGACTAGGGAAAGAACCCGGTGCTAATTTTAGTGCATTGCTAATTTTTCTACTTGTCCGTGAACAAATATTCCTGCTTCTATCCAGTCTTTGGTGTATGCTAGTTATCCAGCCGAGCTTCTCCATCAGTGACCATCCGAGCTTCTCCATCAGTGACGAACCGAGCTTCTCCATCAGTGACCAGCCGAGCTTCTCCATTAGTGACCAGCTGAGCTTCTCCATCAGGTCCATCCTTACAACCTCCTCCTCTACTAGTCTCACGTCGAGATCCATGTCATCTTCCTCTTCTAGTCCGATGTTGAGATCTAGGTCCATCATTCTAAGCTCATCCTCTACGAGTCTGACGTCAACATCCTCATGTTCCTCTTCTAGTCTAACGTTGAGATCAAGATCCATCCCTCTATCCTCCTTAGGAACGATGTGCGACGTGTGATGGGAAGCAACTTCGGAGGCTCAAGGATCTTCCTGCCTCATGTACCTGCCTCAATGAGCAACATATCTATGAGTTCATGAAACATATTCTCTTTTAGAAGTAATATGTAGGATTACTAAGCTAAGCTACATATTCTTAGGATTCATTTATTTTTGACATATTCAAACATAATGCTTTTGTATTGCTATCAGGGTTACTGTTTTTATGCTAGTTTCTGTTTATAAGCTAGATGGTCAAGAACCTAGAAGTCCAGGTTTGTTTTGAATTTATTCATTCAGCAACTCTGCTATTGCTGTCTATACAGATATTCCATTTGAGCTATGCAGTGCAAAGGAAATGGAGTATTCCATCATGTAGAGTGATACCATCTTGTAAAGGTACCGAAATCCTTGCATGTGGAAGTGGAAATTGCACTGTTTGCTCATATTTAACATGTTAAATATTAGATTCCTCAAAAAGAACATCAAAATATTCGGGCACATCATCCTATGGTACATGATGTAGTCTTTTAAACTGCAAAAGCAGCTAACGGAGCAGTAGTATTTTCTTCTAAGGTGAGCACATCATCTAATTTACTTATGTAACAGCAAATGGTTGGTAGTTCTTAAATTTATGATTATTCATGCAGGTTCTGACATTCATGAATTGCTTTTCATGTGAATTAGCAGTTGTTCACACTAATGTGGCAGTAGCATTAATGGATCACTAGAATTTTATCTTCTGCATTTTGAGTTGGTGGCCTACTGGCCTGGCACACTTCTTTCTGCTTGCAAGAACCACCGTCCATTGCTTCTCCCGATGAAATTGTTGTTTGTCTAAAAAAGAATTTTGGTTGCTTCAGTTTTGTTAAAATATGAATTTATGATCTTGTTGATCTCACATTGCAATTTGGATATTATGTCCAGAGCAGCTACGTAAGAGTGTTGGATTCTTCATGCATCGTACTAGTTCTGGTATTGGTAATGCCCAAAACTTGATGCAAACCAGACATGAAGGTGATGGATGCTCTTAATTACCTTGGTCAATTTTGCCACCTCATTCTGGAGCAGTCAGAGGTGGGAGAGGGAGCCCATCTATCTCGGACGTGGAACGGCCATGGAGCAGGCCGGACGGCAGAGAGGTGGAGGGAGCTGCCAAGGCGGGAGAGGACGTGGGGCTAGCTCTCGCGATTGGCCTCCTGCTCCCCCAAGGACGACGACGTGGAGGGGCCTCCGCCTACCCCGAGGACGGCGCCGCGGATCGCGGGCGGGCGCCGGGATCAAGCGCAGCCACCGGGATCGAGCGCGGCCGCCGGGATCACGGGCGGGGACGAACAGCAGGGGATTGGCCTCCGCCTCCGCTGGCGAGGACGGCCGCGAGGGCACTCGATCCGGATTGGTCCGCCTTCGCCGGCGAGGACGACAGCGAGAACGGGCGGACGACGGGAATCGCGGGGAGGACAAGGATAGCGGGCGGACGATGATCGGCAAATTTGAATCTTGAATCTGACGAAATTTGTAATGATTTGAATAATTTTGGGTTTATTTGCAAGAGTTGGGTTGAACTGTCCCTGTGGCCAATAATTCGGGCCGGAGGGAGTAGCATGTTCCCGCAAATTGTTTCTGCAACATTAGGTGCCATGGTCGTCGATCACATCCAACCGCACGTGATTGTGGAGACTTGTCCACTTTAGAAAAATGGTCATCCCAAAACCAGTCAAAATAAGATATTCATTTGGGGACGAAGATAGCCCAGTGCCCCCGCTCACTATAGTTGACTCTATTCTCTCTTCTATCTCCCAGGCGGCCAGGCCCAGCACCCCGCTCACTAGCAACAATTTCCAAATCCTGTGCTTCCATGCCTCCGAGCTGCTGGTTCTTCGGGGCCTGGTGGCTACCCCTGATGCTCGCTGTTGCGGCGGCGGCTGAGCAACAGGTAGAAGCAGGCTGCTCCGGCTCGGGCAAGAGATGCGGCAACCTCACCATCTCCTCCCCATTCTGGCTCATCGACATAGAGACAGGAAGATCATGTGGTACCCCGGACTTCGCCATCACATGCCTTAACAAGATTCCGGTTCTAGAGAGCTCCATACCGTTAAGCTATGGATTCAAGATCAACAACATCTCCTACGAGGAAGGCCACATGCGTGTCGTTGATCTGGACAAGCTGAGACTGCTGCCGGCCTCCAACAGCTGCAATGAACGGATCTCGAACATCTCCGAGAGGCTCGGCCAGCGGTTTAGTACTGACCCCGGCAACCTGAATCTGATCATATACAACTGCACCAATGCGTCGACGGCGGCCGCGGCCGCGGTGCACCAGGACAGAGAGCTGGTGGAGACGAGGATGAGGTGCGGGGGCGAGAGCAGCGAGTTTGTGAGAATTGGAGGGCGTTACAACACCTCTGAAAACTATGAGGGCTACTATCTGGAAGGATGCATCGCCAACTCCCTGCCAGTTCTGGGTACGTCCGGCGAGGCAAATGCGAGCGACTACGAGCAGCTCATCAGCGATGGCTTCCTCCTGACATGGGATCCCCCTCCTCCACCTGGTAGCGGTAAGCTCACTCGTAGGATTGTTCAATTATATATATTTTCCTCTCGAACTTAATTACGGATTGAGAAGAGCATCTTCATCAATGGCCAATTACTTCAAGCGACTATTTCTTAACTTCTAAAACATAGCCATTGTTTTTCATCCCTTCTCTCCGGTTTACAATATAAAAGTAACAGCAAACTAATTCTCCACTGTAATAACTCAGCCCTGAGCCCCTGAGTAATCACTGGCACTCGTGTTTGCATAACTTCAACAATTTGTCGTGTAAATAAACTTGAAATGCTACAAAAACACTGACAAAGAGACAGAGAAAGGTATTATGGTGCTGCGATCAAAGGAGCGCCCATCTCCGCCAGCCATTCTGATTGTGTTCTGAAGATCTTGGTGGAGACTGGCTTGCTGATGCTGGCTAATCTCTTGAAGAATAGGGCTGATCGTCATTCTTCTATCGAACCTATTTTGTTTGAAATCCAGGATACCTGTAGTGTTTTCTATTCCTGTAAGTTTGGCTCTGCTAGAAGAACGGTAAACAATGCTGCTCACTTATGTGTGAATGGGGACAAAATCTGAATGTTTCGCTCGATCCGATTGTTTCATCGTTGTTCGTTGCTTCTAAGCTGTTCTTTCCTCAAAGTATGCTTTCACCCTGTTTTATAAATAAAACCACACACCATCAATCCGATATAAGGTGACAAGGAGAACCTATGACAAAGAAGATAAGAAAAGGTACAAGAAAAGCCAAGACTTGTCAGCGAAGGCACCGAAACTAGACCCAAGCTCCACCGACTCAAGCTGATCTTTCAACACCCTCTAACTGCCTTTTGTTGGCTTTATTAGGTGTGGGATGATGTCCCTCCTTTTTTGACGTGTTGTATACACAACATTATTGTAACAAGCTAAATCAGTAGAAGAGACACTCTTGGTCTAAAAATATATATTTCCGAAACCAAAATATATAGGCATGGATCGTTATGGAAGATTATTTTCCTCAAAAAGGGGCAAATCGCCAAAAAATGCCTTGTCGAGATTACAGCTGGTGCAGAAGTCCATATATCAGTGCAAATCTTTGGTCTAATAATAAATGGAACAAGGTTCAGAGTAAGAGTCGATATGGGCACACTACTTTGACTATTCTATCGGTGGAACTGTGCGTTTTGTTGAAAGTCTTTCCTAAAGCCAGTCAAGAATTCGTGCAAAAAAAAAAAGCCAGTCAAGAAGCCATCACTTTGGACACCGTTTCTAGCCCGTCTCCGCACGTGTGGATGTGTGGACTTTCTCTCTTACTTCTATCTCCCAAGGCGGCCATGCCCCAGCACCCCCGTCACTAGCAACGAATTCCAAATCCTGTCCTGCCATGGCTCCAAGCTGCTGGTTCTTCTGGGCCTGGTGGCTACCGCTGATGCTGACCGTCATGGCGGCCGAGGAGCAAGCAGAAGGCTGCTCGGCTAAGCGCTGCGGCAACCTCACCATCTCCTACCCATTCTGGCTCCAGGACACGGAGACGGGAGGATCGTGTGGTCTGCCGGACTTCGGGGCCACTTGCATCAATAACATTCCAATCCTTCAGAGCTCTGTGCCTGTGGCCTATGGCATAGCAATTGTTGACATCACCTACGAGGAACACAGCTTGCATGTGGTTGATCAAGGAAAGCTCAATCTACTGCAAACCTCCGATAGCTGCCCGGCCTGGACCATGAATACCTCCATCAAACTGGGCCCCCCATTTAGGATTGACGCGAGCAACATGAACCTCATCTTCTACAACTGCACCGCAGCGGCGGCAGCACAAAGAGACACGGCACTGGTGGAATTGAGATGCGGGAACGAGAACAACATGTTTGTCCGTGGAGGAGTGCCTTACGATGAGATGGGTGACTATGCCGAGTACGCTATCGAGGGCTGCAACGCTACCATTATGCCAGTGTTGGGCGAGGCAAAAGCGAGCGACTACGAGCAGCTCATTAACGATGGCTTCCTCGTGACATGGCAGCAGCAGCAGTCTGGTAGTGGTAAGCTCACTCATCAAATTGTTGTTCTTTCCAACAAACTTCTTTATGGATTAAGAATAGCATCTTCAGAGGGCAACTTGTATACTCCTTAGCTTAAGAAATCAGTCATCTTCTTTCTCTCCTCCCCATCCCTTTTCTTTGGTTTCATGTGATGAACTAATCTTCGACGGTAATAGCTCAAAAAACGACTATAGTTACTCATGGTTTGCAATACTTGAACAATTTACCATGTAAATAAACCCAGAATACAGATTAAAAAAGGCAAAATGCCGAGAGAGATAAATAGGATAGGAACATACCAATACACTGCGATCTGTGGAGCACACTTAGTCAATAACACCTCATTTGTAAGACTTGTCGCTTGGGTTCTGCTCAACTATATTTATCTTCTTTGAAAAATCATTGCTCAACGAATTATAGCTCAAATAGTATACTGAACCAAGATGCAACGGTACAGCATCTAACCCACATGGCAGGCTGACCAGGTTGACACATGCCTGCAAGATCCCAATTTCGCGGACTTTTAAGACTAAAAACGAGCTGGAGTATCAATTGAAAACTTGAAATACATCTGATGTAGCAGACCTAGAGCATCTAGAATGACAAGTGAGATATGTAACACCTGTTATCCTAGGTCAATGCTACAAATGACATTCTATTCAATATCTGCATTCCACACAAAAATATGACCAGTTAAGCTTTTGGAGGCATAGGATAAATTCAAAAATTAACAAGGATAAAGTGCTAGCGGTGGGTGCGTGCAGCATTTATTAGTGTGTGACACTAGTGTCCTTACATATTCCCATTACTTCATCCTCGCACTAGTCTGAACTCACAATGAATATGATATAGGTATAATCTAACAGAGTACTTTTTCCCTTAATTGTCAGGATATGGAATCAACGTCGGCCATAACTCATACTATCGTATCAAACCTGCACTTAAGAAACCTAGTTGTTAAATCAAAACAAAGACAGGACATGTAATCCAAGGTCTTCACTATGTTGCAACGTATCTTTTTAAAAAAATTTATTATTGGAAAATATTCACGTTCAAAATATGGTGTGCGTGTTTCTTTCTTTGGAAAAACAACCAACATTGGACTACTGCACGGTATTTCTTTCTGAATTAAATATGATGCAATATTCCAGGTAGCAAGAGGACTGGCAGGAAGATAATGATAATAGGTATGTACTAGAACTTTTTTTCCAGCATAATACTAGTAAACTCTCAGTTTTTTCTAGCATAATACTAGTATTAAAAAATTATAGTCTATTATCATTGGGATTTGATTCAAAACTAAAATTTGAAACAAGTAAACTCTCAGCATATGCATAATACAAGGCTCGTCATTTTGGAGCAAATATCTATGGACTTTAGCTTGTTACCGCTTCTGCTATGTTGTGTCTTTCAGAGAGAGAAATTTAAACTGCTGATGGTCTAGAGATATAAATGACCATATTATAGCTTCTCATCTATAGGAGGAAATAACATCTTCTTCAATCTCAGTTTTGACAGCAGCAGCTGCAATCTTGCTCCTTGCATGTATTTATGTGCTGATATGGCATAGAAAGGGGAAAAGACTATGGTTTGTCCTCTGCAAAAAGACTAGCAGCAGCACTGAAAGGAATTACGAGGCCATGATAGTGTCTTATGGATCCCTAGCTCCAAAAAGATACCTGTACTCAGAGGTAATGAAGATAACATCTTCTCGCAGTGATCAGCTTGGCATAGGTGGTTATGGTGTGGTTTTCAAAGGAAGACTAGATGATGGTCGTCTGGTTGCTGTCAAATTCTTGCATGACTGCGAAGGTAATGGGGATGACTTTGTGAATGAGGTTATGAGCATTGGCAGGACCTCTCATGTTAATGTTGTTAGCTTATTTGGGTTTTGTTTGGAGGGATCAAAACGAGCACTTATATACGAGTACATGTCCAATGGTTCCTTGGATAAGTACATTTACTCAGAGAACCCAAAAGAAAGTTTAGGATGGGAGAGGCTCTATGCGATAGCAATCGGGATTGCTCGTGGCCTAGAATACTTGCACCACGGTTGTAATACTCGAATTGTTCATTTTGATATCAAACCTCAAAATATCCTTCTAGACAAGGATTTCTGCCCAAAGATTGCTGATTTTGGTCTTGCTAAGTTGTGTCATACAAAGGAGAGTAATCTTTCAGTGACTGGTGCTAGAGGAACAATTGGGTTCATCGCTCCGGAAGTTCACTCTCGGACCTTTGGAGTTGTTTCAACAAAGTCAGATGTTTATAGTTATGGAATGATGTTGTTGGAGATGGTTGGGGGAAGGAAAAATGTGAATTCGATGGCCGAAAAAGCCAGCGAACAATATTTTCCAGACTGGATTTATGACCACTTTGTAAGAGATGATGGAGTGCAAGCAAGTGACGCCACACATGAAACTGAGGACATGGCAAAAAAGATGACCTTCATCGGCTTGTGGTGCATACAAATACTACCTATTTGTCGCCCTACTATAGCCAAAGTTCTAGAAATGTTCGAGAGAAGCTTAGATGAAATGGAGATGCCACCGAAGCAAAACTTTAGTGAACTAATGTAAGTTATTTATGTTCTTTTATTTATCAGCGAAATTATTCTGCAATGACATTTTTAAATAACTTGACGTGCACCTTTATGCCTCGTTCCAGCGAAGATTCAGCTCACAAGATGAGTGTGCAAAGTGCAAGTTCTTCCATTCCTGAAGACATAAGCCTTGTGAGTTCAGAAAACCTTCAACAGCAGCCAAGTCTTTGAGAAGGGTGGCTCTCTGTACTAGTTTCAGAAATTAAAGAGAAGTAGTGAAATTCAAATTTTGGTATCATAGAAGAAATTCCATGTATGTACAGACTAAATTCAGTGTGGCTCTATGTGGAACAGGCAGACTCCAATAACTGTATTGTCAAAGTTCCACCAACAATACTGTCCAAGTTAGAAAAAAATTACTTTATCAGGTGTAGCATAACCCTCACGGATTACTGTCCTAGTGAGCAAATTAATCTCTGAAGCGGAAGGCCCAAACTTACTTGGTCCTCCTCTGAACCTGATCTTCGCCGCGTTTCCCCTTACGGGCGCACAGCCGCGCCGGTGACCTCGGCCATCCTCGACAAGGGTGTGTGCCACTCCATGGGAAAACATCCTCGAGCCGAGCGGGTCCGCGACCACGGCCACGGCCACGGGGCGGGAGACAACCGCGGCGAGGCTGCAGCGGCGCCAGCACGCCGGGAGATGGAGCGGAGAAGCGGCGGCGTAACCACGCCGAGCAACGCCGGCAGGTTCGGGTTATAGGGCCTCCCAGAAGGCCCGATGCTCGCAAGCCCAAAGAAACTCTAAAGATGGCTGTGTGCACTTGGCCCAGTTTGTTCCAACAGCCCAATCCTAGCCATCACTTTACTTTTAATTCGCCACAAAACATTCGGTACAAACAAGGTACAGAATAATTATGTTTCGACAGAACAGGCGCTTTATCGATTAATTCACCAAAGTTCAAAGAGTTCTGGCCGGAGCAGAATGAAAATTACAAATAGAAGAGGACTCAGCCGCGCTATAGCCTTAAAAAATATCCTCGCGCCAGGCTTACGTCTGCCAAAGACTCGTACTGATCGCTTCCGGGCCAGCTGATGGATTAGATGAGAGCGTTGGTTGAGTCTAGCAAAAATCTTAGACACGAGTCCAGCAGAGACAAATATACTTCAGCGTTTAGACACATTGGTAGGCTTCACTGTTAAAATAAAAAACCTATTTAAAAAGCCTCTTTCCCTATTCTTTTCTTCTTGCCAAAGCTTTTGTTCTTCTTAGCCACCAGTGTCTAGCAAAAAGCTCCTTAGCTACCTGTACTCCAGTGTTTAGACCTATGCCTAAAGGTTCTTAGACACTCATTTTTCCATACGCTGCACTTACCCTGACGGCGTAACAACTCTGCAGTGCGTCGCTATCGACTCTCGCTCAGCGCTCGTCTAGCTATAAAATCGACCGAGCAGCAAGTGATGAACAAGAGGCTGTCCATGAGCGTGCGCCCCCGGGAGCCGCGACGGAACGTGCCCAGGGCTTGAAGACGGAGGTCATCACTAGCGTGGCGCCATCCCGTTCCCGACGAGAGCCTCGCCTTCGAGGAAGCTTCCTGCGACTTCATGGCGTGACGCTCTCCCGCGGCGTCCTCGACCTTCTAGCGCGGGCTGCTCCGCCCGATGGCCGTGGACGGATCCTTGAGAACCTCCGCTCGGGAACCAGTCCAGAGATAGAGACAGGGTGAGGCTATGCGGCAGAGAGCGGAGGTGAGGTTGTGACCGTGAGGGGATAAGGTTCGGGGAAGAAATAAGTACTTACGAGAGGTGGGGTTCCAATCGGATGGCTCACGTCGTGCCGCACGCGCGAGTCAGACACGCGGCGTCTCTCCTTTGATTTTTCCTTCATTTTTTTGGACGGTAGAGGGGTCTGGAAAGACCCCGATGTAGCGATCATTCAAAGCGGTGGGTACAGAATTGCACACAGGCCCTTACACATTTCATTGGGCTGTGTTTTTATAAAGAGGATCCTAGGAAAAACTAACAAAAAATCAATCCAGTCCCTGTCCTCCTCCACCGACGAGGAGGCTCCAGGTCCGGCCACCCTTCCGTCGCCGGGGACGAACCACTTGGCGCTGAGAGAGTGCAGAACGTCGTCGCTGAGCTCGAGGAGAGGCCTCCGCCTTGGAGGTTGAGAGGACGCATCTCAAGCGTCCGAGCAGACCATCAAAATGGCCGAAGATTGCGAGGGCACGCTAGCCCGTCGCATGATGAGCTCGCTGCCGCTGCAGGCATGGCGCAGCTGCAAACCGTCGTCCGTCTCCGCTTCTACTTCTCCACTCGCCACCAAGGCCAGCCGGAGAAGACCCGAGAAGACGCACAGAGGGCCGCAGCCGACCAAGCACGCTGACCTTATGAAGGAAGTCGCCGGGGAAGAAGAAAGCACCTGCAACTAGCTCCGACCGACGGAGCACTACAACAGGCTCTTCCTCGACCAACAGGTTCTGGAGCGGGTCAGAACGCTCCCTCACCCAACTTCCAAGCTGCAACACAAACCCCAGCTCCCTCGCCACGTCCTCCTCCCACCCCTCGCCACCGAGGCCGGCCAGAGGGAGAAGAACATCGCCAGGTCGCTAGATCCATCTGCAGCCGATGCACTTATTGGAGAGGCCTCCGCCCACAACTCGAAATCTAGCGAGCTCCCACCATAGGAGCTGCCCAGATCCGGGTGAAGTCGGCCGGCCGACGTCGTGCACGAATGCCGGCGGGGACAAGCCAAGCGGCATCTCGCCATGCGCCACATGGGCAGACACAAGAAACACTAAACATAATCCTACGACTCCTACTGCGAGACGCCAGCCACCTAGACTACATGCGCCGGAGCCACTCCATCGCCTCCCTCGACTGGCGACGCCGGCGAGTTCAACTTTGGAGTGGCCCAGCGCCTTCGAGAGAAGCCTAGGGAACTGTAGCAGGGGAGGGGAGAAGAGAGGAGAGGAACATGTCCCTTGTTTGTCCTCCCGGAGGGCGTTCTCCTTCATTTTTTAGGTATCCCCTCTTTCCCTACCTCTTCGGAACTGTAAAAGTGGTTTCTTTCCCGATCTCTTTGAAACTGTAAAAGTGGTTTTAGGTAGATTGTAAACTGGTTTTAAGGGCCGAATCGGTTGGAAGTGGGTCCGATTTGAACTACAGGTACATGATCTAATGCTCATGATTTTTTGCAAAAACCATTTTTTGACTCACAATGTGATGTTTTATCAAAGATCCAATGCAAGTTCAACGAGGCTCATCCACTAGCTAAGAACCTTCATGCCCGCCTTTTTTACCATAGTTTGTAACAGGCATAAATATTCAAAAACGGTCCAAACAATGTAAAACCTTCGCGTGACGTCATATTATGTGATATAGTTGCAAGAAGAAATACCAAACTTGATATATTGATTGAATCTCAGAAAAACCTTCTCAGAAATGACCTACCATGTTTGAGGTTTTATGACTTTTAGGTCAAACGACCAATGATATTGCCAGAATCGTGGCATAGTTTGTGATAGTGTGCCCATATTCTGTAAACATGTGCATATTGGGATGGAGAACAATGTTACAGGAGAAAGTTTTCCTTTTCGTATCACGAAAAAACCGTTTTCAATTTTTCGAGTGCCGAAAACAGGGTGTTTTCTGAAACAACCACCAAAGTATTATATCAAACTGTTACCACCCCATTTTTCAAAAATACTAGATCACCTTATATGAAAAATATCCCAACCGGGGTATCTCAAATCTTTCCTCCCGTCCCTCGTGAAAAAGACAAATTCCTGCCGAATCGATAGGAAGTGGGTCCGATTTGAACTACAGCTACATGATCGATCTAATGCTCATGATTTTTTGCAAAAACCATTTTCTAACTCATAATATGTTGTTTATTAGAGATCCAATGTAAGTTTAGCGAGACTCATCCACTAGCTAAGAACTATGAGTGGGCCACAAATTATTGAGTTATTGCTAATTTTACTGTGTATCTGATAAAAACAGTCGTCAAAATTTTAGATACACGGCAATGAACCACTTTGCCGAGTGTTTTCTGATTAACACACAACAAATCCCTCACAAAAACCCTAGTTTTTTGGCGCGCGTGCAAGCAGAAACTTTGGCGCCAAAATTTGGCCGTGTGTATGTTTGTAGACACTCGGCAAACCATAACACCGTTAGTTGTGGGCAGGGAGGACGTGTGGCACGTCAGTTTGGCGTGTATCCCATGTTACCGAGTGTCTTATTTCGATTTTACATGTATGTCCGATTTTACCGATTGTTTTTTGCAGGACACTCGGCAAAGGCGAACGTTTGCCGTGAATGGACGTTTTGCCGGGTGTCGACCGTGCGATACACGACAAGCTGCTGTTTGCCGAGTATCCGAATTAGAAACACTCGGTAAAGACGAAAACGAATCTTGTTTTCCGGTAGTGATGTTACTAGCTAAGTTACTTCCACTATAACTAGTCTTATTTTACTTGCTGTTAGACTAGCCCCACTAGGAATATCATAGGTGGTATCATGCATTACATGCATGCAAAATAGTTACGTACCACTGCAATTAAGGATGAAAGAGATTGTGTTGATATCATAGATAGATACGATATCATGACACGTAAAACTAGAAAAACTAATCTCAAATAAATCTGTTAGTAACATCTACTTCATGATACCATGTATTGTAGTGATGATATAATATATTAGTATCATATACTCCATGATACTTATATGATACTCCCCATTTTACCTAGTCTTAGCGAAAGTGAACGGAGGAAGAGTATCTATCTATTATATACTAAAAACAATATGTTTTTCGAGGTATTAGGTTGATCCACATCATCTCAATTATTTTGATGGCCAGATCTAAATTCGGTATTTACGATTTACCTGGGATTAATTGTTACGTAACTATATAACCGGGTTTGACACATTCCGTGTGTTGCATGGAGACACGGTTACAATATATTAAAGGAAACAACTGCTCAATACATCTTAACGAAAAAAATTTGATAGAAAAGCAGCGTGAGACGTATTGTCACATGACTCTAGCAACATACGTTACAAATAATGCATATGCCAGATCGCTGGCCTAATCGGTAGCTCACCACGGACCAAGCATGTGGCACCCACTACCATGCGTGGAAATAGGTAGCAGGAGCAGCAAAATTTTGAAGAGGATATTCAAGGTTTGAATCAGAATATTTTGTACCACTAAACAGACGCAATATAATTATAAAATTTTCAAGCAATCAAATTGGCATAATTCAATCGGGTCTTTTTGGTTGAGCTTTCAAAACTGTGTGAATTATGTTTTTTATTGCTTGTGTGAGAGAAAATTATGTTTTTTTTTTGCGAAAAGCGAAAATATATGTGCCAAGTGTAGATTTATCAATATAATTTAGTTGGCTTCTCATACGAGCTTTCTTCCGTGTAAAAAATAACTCTGGTCGAACAATCATTGAACTGAACTGTACAATATATTTTTCAAGCAATAAAATTGGGGTTATTCATTAGGTGTTTTTGTTTGAGCTTTTGGAACCATGTGATTTCTGCTTTAGATTGCTCGGGAGAGAGAAAACTATGTTCACGTGTACATTTATCTCTGCCGTGTAAAAAATAAGTTTGATGAAAGGATCAATTTATGAAAACTTGAACCTTGAACGGGTAAAATTGTACCATTCACGGATGATGTATAACTACAATTTCTTCAAGCAATCAAATTGGCATTATTAATTAGGATGTTTTTGTTTGAGCTCTTGGTATTATGTGTTTCTTCTTTGGATTGATCGCGCGAGAGAAAATTATGTTTATGGTTATATTTGTCAATATAATTTAGTTGGCTTCTCACTCGACCTTACTGCCGTGTAAAAAGTAAGTCTGGTGGAAGGATCAATTCACGATAAAAACCTTGAACAGGAAAACTGTAACGTTAACAGTTGATGTACACTTATGATTGTTTCAAGCAATAAAACTTAGAATATTTATTAGGCTGTTTTTGTTTGATATTTTGAACTAGTGTGATTACTGCTTTAGAAGGCTCGGGAGAGACAAAATAATGTTCACAAATACATTTAGCAATATTATTTAATTAGCTTCTCACTCAAGCTTTTTGCCATGTAAAAGGCAAGTTTGGTGGAAGTATAAAATGATATTCACATAGTTATATATACATAGTATCAATATCTGTCGCATTTCTCTATGTCTCATGTGATCCATTATTCTTGATTCACTACGGCTCAACTTCTCTTTCTTTTTATGTGTCCTTTTGATTGTAAAAGATGCCCTAACTAGGTGAGTATTGTCAACGATTTGGTTTGAGTGGAAAAATCCCACTATTTAGGTCAGCAAATGAATTTATGGTTTTAACTAGCTTCTCACTCGAGATTTCTGCCATCTAAAAAGTAAGTCTGGTGAAAGGATAAAATGATATACACATAGTTATATACATAGTATCTAATCTATCATATATCTCTGTCTCTCATGTGATCTTTTATCCCCAATTCACTATGGCTCAACTTCTCTTTCTCGGGCAGGTACGAAAAAACGACATCTAACCACCACAGTAGTCATTCATGCGTACTTTTGATTTTAAAAGATGATCTAACTAGGTGAGTGTCGGACAATGATTTCGTGTGAGTGAAAAAATTCCACTATTTGGGTCAACACGAATCCCCGTTCTAGACAGTTAAGTTAGACTTTAAGAAATATTTCTAGGGAGCAACTATACAAGCAAAAAACATGCGGTCAGTAAGAAAAATGGAAAATAATGTTTTATCAATGTAAGGTTGTATGGAACACTTTAAGTTTCATGGGATTTAATTTGATTCTCCGTGTTTATTTTGGGTGCATCTTCCAATCGAGGCTCGATAGACTTGGGATGAACTTATGCCTTTAACTGACTTCTCGCTCGATATTTTTCCATGTAAAAAGTAAGTCTGGTGGAAGGATAAAATGATATACACATAGTTATATATATAATTGTATCTACATCTATTGCATTCCTCCATCTCTCATGTGATCTTTTATCCCGATTCACTATAGTCCACCTTCTCTTTCTCGTGCTAGGACAACGAACAAAAGCAAACCACAATAGTTGTTCATGCATCATTTTGATTTTAAAAGATGATCTAACTAGGAGAGTGTCGGTAAACTATTAGGTTTGAGTGAAAAAATTCCACTATTTGGGTCAGCGCAACTCCCAGTTCGAGACAGTTAAATTAGACTTTAAGAAATAGCTCGGAGGAGCAAGTCTACAAGTACTCCCTCCGACCCATATTAATTGACTTGGATTTATCTAGATTCGGATGTATCTACTACTAAAACATGTTGATGCATTGTAAATGTATCTATAATTTTTGATGTTCCATGCTTGATTTTATCTATTTTCTTTGTTCGCATGGAGAAGGAAATCAAATCCGAATGAAGGAAATCAAATCCGATTAGTTTATTTTGGTCGCATATTTTTCCAATAAAGACTCAGTAACTAGAGATGAATATGCCTTACATAACACAACTTTGATAATTATGCTCTAGCATAGCCTGATAGCAGGTATTACGGAAGTTATAGAGAAATATACGGAGAAGGAGGACCGAAATAACAAAAGAGGGGAGGTTATCTCATTAGAAATGTGAGGTAATTGGCCAAAGGAACCCGGATATTTGTTTCGCTCAAAATTCAATGATACTAATAATGATTATTATTTGATTCTATATTTTCTTCTAGAGATTAACAGAAAAAATATAAAAAATAATGCGGTTTCAAAATTTGCGTGAGTTAAGTATTTTTTTTGTTACACTATATCTAATTCCTTACTAAGCCTATAGTAGTCACAACATGTTACCAAAAGAATACACATCATTAAAACTCATAGAGCTCATTCCATATGAAACTAAATTGTAGAGATCATGAATTTTTCTTGAGATTATTTAAAATTCCAACAATAATAGTAAAAATAAATATGTTCGCAATGTCTTACAAATTTTCTTTTTGCGAACAATGTCTTACAATTAAATGTCAAATTATACCTCTACAAATATATCCATGTCTAAATCCTCATTTTTTACAAAAGGGGAAATGAGATTAAGATTAAGATAAATAATTCTTCCGACACAATAAAAATGATGCCCTCGCATTTGCGAGGGCCCCGGTGCTAGTTATATCTAACAACAGCTGGCGAGTCTCATCAGAATATTTAATTTGCATAACTTAATTTATCAATGAATGCCATTTGGTGGCACGGTACTCATACTATTCTGCTAAATGAATCAATAATATACTACTATATGGCGAGTATTGAACAACAGCTGGCGAGTCTCATCACTGCTATATGGCGGCTGCTGCTGCTATATAAGCCGATGAATACACAACGGATAGCCCCATATACGGTGCCTGCTTTGTATCTTAGCCACAATTTTTGGTAACAATGGCGAGCATGGGCGTGGAGGCATCCTTCCCTCGCTGGGGTGGCTACTCTCTCCATGGCCTCAACATTGAGGTCGGGACCGGGCTGGACAAGGACGACGCTCTTCCCAACGGCGGCAGCATTAGCATCCCTCCGTTTTTCTGGGGCGCCGGCGAGAGTCCTGTGGACCAGCTTGGCTTACCTGTGTACCACGTGGGCTACTCGGAGGCGAGGTCCTTGATCGGCAAGGGAACCACCGCGGATCTGCGAAGGTTGTCTCGCCAGGCACAAGACATGCTAGCGGAGATGTTCGCTAGCATCGGCAAGGACGACGACGACGACGACGACGACGACGAGCAGTTGGCAGAGGAGGTGGCGCGCGCGCGGCCGAGGGTGGTGCAGCTGCGGCTGTCGCCGGAGCTCGCGCTGTGGAAAAGCACTCAGCACGCAATGGGGAACGTGCTCCCCCCTAAGGGCACGGGGCTGAGCCAAGCCTCGCCGCAGGTGCTCGCAATGCTCGGCGCCGCTGACTGGCCTCAGGCCATCACTACCAATAACGCCCTGTTCGGCATCGGCATGATGGACCTCCTTATTGGCGCTGCTGACGTGCGCACCCTCTTCTCCAACTACGTGACCGACATGACCTTCTACTACGAACACGGGTACAGACATGTGTTCCCCTCGTTTCACGGGCTGCTGCAAGACGGGATCGCAGACGCCCACGCGCGGCGCACCCATGGCGGCCAGCTGCGACGTGAGGCGGTCGCCGTCGGCCTGTCCTACATCCATGACAAGATCGCGATGGAGGTGGCGCACAGGATGCACCTAAAGGATCAAAGCGCGCGCATGGATCGCCGTGCCGCCCAGGTCATTTACTTGTTCGACAGCGGCATCCTCGGCATGGGGGCCGAGGCCATGGCCCGGGGCTACGATGTCGGCTCCGTCATGAGCGACCTTGTCTTCAGCTCGCCCAACCACGACGTCATCGACCTGGGCTCTGACCTGGTCAACTCAGAGGTCATGAACTCGTTCCTCAACGTGGCCGACATTGCCGCCCCACGCGTGGTGAGCGAGCCGGCGCTGCGGGTCATCTACGACGCCTACGCCGCCGTGGGAGCAAGGGTGTTCACCCAGAGATGGCACGAGCCCCTGGGCCGGATGTGCGCCGAAATGTACGCATGGCACATCACCAACGGCCGGCACATGTTCCTCCGCCGCGCCCTCCTGGGATGGCCCAAGGCCCGCAAGTCGCCGGCGCGGCCCCAGCGCGAGGCCGACTTCGACGAGGTCTTCGACGCCGACTTTCGGACCACCGGCTTCAGCAGGCCCCTGCACCCCGATTACACCTGCGACGGCGAGGAAACCTGCAACCACGTGCGACGCTTCCTCGACCGGCAGGACCAAAAACTGCTGGGCGCCTTCTGGTGGACCCTCGTCACTGGCCCGCTGGAGTACGTCCGGCAGGGCGAGGTGGACGAGCAACGCGAGGAGCAGCTAGCGGAATCCTGCCGCCTACAAATGGCGAAGCTCTTCTCCCAGGGTCTGGTCGTTGAAATGGTCTGGCTCCTTGCCCATGCGAGCCAGCATGCCTGGCAGGTGAACTACATGTACGAGGCCACCATGTTTGGCAGCATCCTCGACGGGGGTGCATTGACTGGAAAGCTTGACCGGACACAAGAGAAAGACCAAGAGGAGGGGGAGGAAGTCGACCTAGGCTAGCGAGGCTGATCCTCGCGCATCGGAGGTTCTACGTTATCCATGATTTCTCGGGCCACCCTGTTGTCTACTACTACCTCCGTTCCGTAATAATGTAAGCCTTTTTTAGCAAACTGGTGCATGTTACCCTGCTCCTGTATGATCTTCCATTTGGACGGTCGTTGCATGTTTTCCTTTTCACGTTGTGTTTTTGGGTATTTGCCCACATGCACCTAGGTACTTTGTATCTTCCTTTATTTAGTCGGTGTATATGCCCTTTGTTTGTCGAATCCTGCTTTAACTCAATTTTTTTTTTGATGTTGAGAAGTAAGGCGCCAGACGTTGTTACGATTTTATAATTTGTACTTCCTCCATATAGAAATATAAGACGTTTTAGCTTTCTAAAACGAACGTATCTAGACGATTTTTATGTATAGGTAAAACGTTTTCTATGTCCATCAGATACGAGGGAGGGAGGCTCTGAGCTTGGATAGTCGGCGCTGGATCTTGGGCGGAGAAGGTGAAGCGGGCCAGGAGGAGGAAGGAGAACGATGGGTTGTTTGTCTTTATCGACGGCCTCCTCCTATTTTGTTTGAAAAAAAAGTAAACTAGGACCACAATATGGCAGCAATACAAATTAGGGGGCCTTTTCGCAAATATAGACATCTGGCCAGTACCGGCGTTGCACGGCAATGACATGATTTCCAGTAGTGCATGTGTATAGTTGCATGTGGTCCAAGCAGCCAATGCATGTGACTATGACGAGGCGTTACCGTACATGAGTTATTTCACGGGCACTTCTTTCATTAGATGCTCCAATATATATTTTTTCATGTGAGATTTTACAAGAACGAGATCCCTGTATAGTCGCAGGTGTTTGAAAGAGCCAATGCATGTGACTATGACGAGGCATTACTGATTTACTGTACATGATTTAGTTCACGGGCACTTCCTTCGTTACATATAGAGTTGCGCTATTTGATCCTCAAGGTGTAGAATATTCTACACCCACCCTCTTTTTTAAACCGTATATTATTTTTGTGTCACGCAAATTTTATTTTACATCGTAAGTCGAGAAAAACATAAGAAAATTTAAAAATGACATAATTTTTTTGTTTACTTGCCATATAAAAATATGACGTAAAATAAGTATTTTTGGGGTTTTTTACACTGTAATGACTCATACACTCCATTTTTATGTCGATTTTTGTTGTTGTGGTGAATATATAAACATAATTATTCATATACAAAATATAATTTTTTCAATCTAACAACGTAAAAATATGTTGGATGAAAAATAACTATTCTACACCTGGGTGCTGAATAGGGTTTCATGTGAGATTTTATAAGAACGAGATCCCTGTATAGTCGCAGCTGGCACCATGTGTATAGTCGCAGGTGGTGCATGTGACTATGACTGTACATGAGTTAGTTCAGTGGCACTTCCTTCATTAAATGCTCCTACATAAGTATATTTCATGTCAGATTTTGTAATAACGAGATCAATAGTCGCAGCTGACACCATACTGTATGTATAGTCGCGGGTAGTTGATGCATGTGACTATGACGAGGCGTTACTGTAGATGAGTTAGTTCACTGTCACTTCCTTCACTAGATGCTCCTATATATATTTCATGTGAGATTTTATAAGAACAAGATCCCTGCATAGTCGCAGGTGGCTGAAGCAGCCAATGCATGCGGGTCGTACATGAGAAACAATCAGATTATTCATATGCACTTGACATGATCAATGGTTGTTCTTCATAGCCAACCACCAAACCTTATCTTCACTTGATGTGTAGTCACTATCTACACTATATATACATAATAATCGGGATACGATTAGGATGCAGAAGTGGGATAACTGGGACAAGTGGGATACCACTTTTAGACTAACTCAAAACTAAGTGGGACAAGTGGGATAAGCTAGATTTAACATATCCCGCTTATCCCATTTGTCCCACCTAAATTAGAGTAAGTCTAGTAAATTAAAAGTGGTATCCCACTTATCCCAATTGTTCCACCTATGCATCCCTAGATGCCATGAGAACAATACGATTAGAACAAAAAAAAAGTCCCGTGATACGCGCTCTTGGATGGATATAAACCGCCCAAGGCGGCAGTTCTATGATGTCAAGCATAGATGATTGGTGATGAGTTCGTCCGCTTGAACTTCACTTCAGCCTATGTGTCATAGGTGGAAAATGTTACAACCACCAGGTGCTACCGTAAATATTCAGCTGGTTGTTTCTAGATGGGATGAATATAACGTTGATGTATGCATATAATCTTGTGTTATGTGGGAACAAAAGTTTTACCTACCGACGATAGGTGCCCCCTACTAAGTCTATGTGATAGAAGGGTAGCTAGCCAACAACCTGGCGAATATAGGACTCTGGTGATTTCCCACCAATGTGGGGTGAATAAAATCAATATGCACATGCATCTTGTACACAACACCTTGCGGGCTTTGTCACAGACCCTCCACGATGCTACTATTAGCAAAAAATCACGCTGCTGCTACTGGCAAAAAATATCGGCCGCATACGATAGTCCTATACTCCCTCTGTTTGGGATTATAAGGCCAGCGGGCAAATTCACTAATACCAAGAAGATCAATTATCCACTCTAATTAATTTATACATGCACCAATAGTTTTCACATGTATGAGATGCTAGAGAAAAATAAGGGATATGATGAGGATGAAACAATATGCATTGGGGACCCGGAGAAAAGAGAAGTATCTAAATTAATTAGTTACGAGACGATAATAAAGGATGTCTTGTAGTTCCTAACAATTTTAAAAAGCTCCATGGATTATAATTCCAAACCGAGGTAGTGCACCACTACTTCCATAATAGTGACATAATGTGTCAGTAAAAAAATAAGACATACTGTGTCGGCCTGTACACTGGCTATATCATGGACCCGCGCGGGGTGCGGAAACAGTAGTCGCGTGCCAGAACTTCCGCATGCCACCACATGTTGCAACGTATCTTTTTATTTATTATTGGAAAATCAAAACAAAGACAGGACATGTAATCCAAGGTCTTCACTATGTTGCAACGTATCTTGTTATTTGTTGGAAAATATTCAAGTTCGAAATATGGTATGCGTGTTTATTTCTGTGGAAAAACAACCAACATTGGACTACTGCATGGTATTTCTTTCTGAACTAAATATGATGCAATATTCCAGGTAGCAAGAGGAATGGCAGGAAGATAATGATAATAGGTATGTACTAGAACTTTTTTTCTAGCATAATACTAGTAAACTCTTAGTTTTTTCTAGCATAAAACTAGTATCTAAAAATTATAGTCTAGTATCATTGGGCTTTGATTCAAAACTAAAATTTGAAACAAGTAAACTCTCAGCATATGCATAATACAATGCTCGTCGTTTTGGCGCAAATATCTATGGACTTTAGCTTGTTACCATTTCTGCTATGTTGTGTCTTTCGGAGAGATAAATTTAAACTGCTGATGGTCTAGAGATCTAAATGACCATATTATAGCTTCTCATTTATAGGAGGAAATAACATCTTCTTCAATCTCATTTATAGCAAAAACCAACAGCTCCTAGTGAGCAAATTAATCTCTGAAGCGGAAGGCCAAAACTTACTTGGTCCTCCTCTGAACCTGATCTTCGCCGCGTTTCCCCTTACTTTTAATTAACCACCCAGGTAGAGGTAGCCGGCACTTGGCCCAGTTTGTTCTAACATCCCAATCCTAGCCATCACTTTACTTTTAATTCGCCACAAAACATTCGGTACAAACAAGGGTACAGAATAATTTTGTTTCGAGAGAACAGGCGCTTTATCGATTAATTCACGAAAGTTCAAAGAGTTCTGGCCGGAGCAGAATGAAAAATACAAATAGAAGAGGACTCACCCGCGCTATAGCCTTAAAAAAAGGCCCTCGCGCCAGGCTCGTACCGATCGCTTCCGGGCCAGCTGATGGATGTACGCGACGGCATTGCAACGACGCCCGCGCAGCGCGTCGCTATCGACTCTCGCTCAGCGCTCGTCTAGCTATAAAATGGACCGAGCAGCAAGTGATGAACAAGAGGCTGTCCATGACGTGCGACTCCCGGAAGCCGCGACGGAACGTGCCTAGGGCTTGAAGACAAAGGTCATCGCCAGCATGGCGCCGCTGCCTCCCTCGATGTCCACGGCCTGGACCCGGAGGTCGTCCTAGACGCCATCCCCTTGATCCAATGCCGCATGGCTAGCTACTGGGAGTGGAGGTTTGGGGGAGGAGGAGAGTGCGGCGTGGTGTTGGAGATGATGGCCGAGGGCAGCGAGTTAAAAAGGCACGACATCGGATGCCGGCGCGGAGGCCGAAGCGACGATATTGAAGCGTCCTGGCAGGAGAGCAGGCGTCGGGCGGTGCAAGCAGCGATGCGGCCAGCCTTTGGAGCAGCCTTCCATTGATGGCAAGTGGAAGACAGCCGTTGGGTCGCTGACAAGCAGACCCTCGGCCCCCCGCGGGAGGACACGGGAGGCCGCGCGCGCTGCCCGGACCGACCCAACCGTTGGCCAAATTAGGTGCACGGATGGTCGAGCCGGACGCGTTGGTCCAAACGGGTCGGGCCACTGGAAGGTCACGCACGTTCTGCACGCCCGCGCGGATGCATTCGGACGCGTCCGGACTGGTTGGGTCGGCCCGGTGAAGATGCCCTAACCACGTACTTAGATCATCACCAACGAACACTGTAAAAGCCGAAACTCGTAATACTCCGACGACTTTACATGCCTGCGGTAAAAAAGCGGAGGGGTGGTTGCAGGTCCAAACCTGCAATTTCTCCACCGTCTCATCCGCCACGCTACCGTCCGTACGATTGCCTCCAGCCGTCGATTTCTCCCAACTCTGACAAAATCAGGCACCGCCGTTTGAGAATCAGAGTGTGTCGCATCAAGATGAAGAACTTCCTAAGCGGTACAGGCCGATTCACACATGCGAGCTGCGAGCTACGCCCTCTGTTTCTTTTTCTTTTTTTGAAATGGAGGCAAAAGCTTTGCCCCATCCATTAATTAAGAAGAAGGTGCCCAGTTTTTTTGGAAAAAACCGGACAAAAACCTACAACATCAGGGCCAAGTCCACCCAAACACCAACAACACATGAGAAAACGCCCCAACACACCGACCACACACACCGACAACGAAACCTAATAGAAGATCCAAAAAGCCACACGAATGAACACACCAACCACGACACTCCTACACCGTGCCCCGACAAAGATAAGGCAGGACAAAGGGGCACAACCATCAAAGGACTCTAGATGTATATCCGGTAGCACCCCTCTTCTTGCTTGATTTCTCCTTCCCAAAGGCTGCTCTTGGCCTAGCGCCACCTCTCAAGGACTTAACCTTACACCCAATCAAATCGTTGGATCCATGACATGCAGCAACTAGGGTGGCAAGAAAATCGCAAATTTCTCTAGCGGCGACACCTCCAGGCAAAGGAGTCAACACTTCTGATTTATCAACTCCATCACCTATGGGAACCACAAGCTTGCCAGACTTAGGCGAGAGAGAGACGACATCATCGATATCACCACGCTTCTCAAAGTCAAGCGCCTGAGCCATGATCAAGCCTATGCCCTCGCACTCAGAAGCAGCCGACACAACAGGCTGCGATGACGGGCCACGGGGAGAGAAACAGTCATAGTGTTGCTCATCCTCAACTATAGACGAGTTCTGCTCAGAGGAGTCAAAATGCGCAGCTAGCTAGTCAAAAATCCATCGCACAGCCAAGCACTTGATTGATTCGTGCGCAGCTAGCTAGTCAAAAATCCATCGCACAGCCAAGCACTTGATTGATTCGTGCGCAGCTAGGTAGTCAAAAATCCATCGCACAGCCAAGCACTTTGCTGCGTGCCAGCAGGCGGCGGCCGTGGCGACCGGCCAGCACCGGGGCTGGGCGCTAGCAGACGGCCGCCGTAAAGGCTGTGATTGGGGAGAACTCGGGAAGAAGATGAAGCAATATACGGACAGAAAAATGGAAATGTTGTTTCGTTTGCTTTACAGTTTCATTTTTTCGGTATATCCTATTTCCCGACCTCTCCAAAACTGTAAAAGTGGTTTTCGGTAGATTGTGAACTGGTTTTAAGGGTCGGCTTTTTACGCTGTCTGTTAGTGATGCTCTTAGTTCATCTCAAAGAAACCCCGGCCTGTAAATCCTAAAACGATTTCCATAGTAGCAGCGAGCCAAACACCTCCTGTCATTCCCCATTGCCGTCATGGAGATATAAGCACCAACTAATCCAGCGAATTGAGTGAATTCCACAGAGTTTGTGGGAAAACGGAAGTAGACATACATATTGCCAGAAGCCCACAAGTACAAACCCGCATCGTATCCCTTGTACACGACACGACAGAACTAGTCATCATAATGCCTTAAACCAAGAACCTTAGCACTGTACTCCCAGGCAACAATCGCTGCTGCATTGGCAGGGAATGCTCTTGCCAGTGTTGGTCCAAGACCAGCATAACAGCCAGCCAGCCCAGCTCTCCTATGCACCTGCAACATGTCAAGCGTGGTTTGCCATGATCCACTATACCTAGTGAAACAGAAAATCATGCATGAGCCATTGCAGCGCACGTGCCGTACCATTTTTAAAACCCGAAAGGGATTTCGGCTCGACCGAGGATCAGGATCAGTCTGAATAACAGTTTTTGCAACATCCAGTGGCAGGGTAGCTGTCCAGAACTGCGGAGCGAAAATACTGGTCAAATTGAACAAAAATATGTCTCACATTGAATTTACAAGATATTGAGATACTTACAGCCATCCCACTAATGCCACCACTCATGACTCCTATCCCCACGTCTTTTGCCACAACTAAGCGACTGTTGTCAGAAAATCGTCGGGAATCTATATAGCTGTGCATCCAATATCGGCTGTACTCATAAGTGCAGAAGAAGAAAGCATTGCCAATTGCCTCTCTGAACAATGTTGCTAAACCGCCACGAAATATACCCCTAAACTGTAACAATTAACAACATACTCCTGAGACTAGAAACAGCATACAAGAGCTTGTGGAAGGAAATTAAGCTCACCCCTTCACTTTGCAGTGTTTTTACGGCACAATCTAGAGGGCTGGAATATCGAGTTGCATATATTGCTTCCTTCCCTTGAACTTGCATTCTGCACTGGAGATGTCTTGGGATTACATCATTAAAATGTCACCTGAATCATGGCTCCTATGTACTCACTAACTGGAAAAGAGAGATTCACGGTAGGACTGACCTTGGTCAGCTCTGTCGGAGCAAGGATGCAGCTGATCAGGGCTCCACTACAGGCAGCAGAAGGAATAATTACCTGTAGCCGAGGTTTAGAATCCTCAGACTTTCCCTAAAATAAAAATATAAAGATACATTAATTTAACTAAGATAAGGACTTTGACACAAGTGTTAGCATTTTTCGCCCTACTGCTATACCAAAGAATAAAGGAGGAAATACCTGTAGTAATTGTTTGGCCTGTGCATATGTGCCAAACAAAAGGGAGCTTTCAAGTGCTATACCAATAAATGAAGATGACGCACCTCTATACAACCCTCTGATCTGTAGTGGAAAATAATCATGCAATGAACTTCCAGTAACATGTTGATAAAATTATATCATTTTAAATTCTAGATGAATAATGACAGCACAACATTTAATAATTGATCTAACTAATAGCATATATAGTAAGGTGCAATGATGCAAATGCTTTCATAAGATAGTTGCTTTGTTTGTAATTTCATAGCGCCGGAATCTAGAGATGTATGAAGAGTGCTATACTAGATCAGTCTCCATAAAAATATACTTTCAACTGATAACAATATAGTAATATAAATACACAGTGCTGTCTAGGCAATTTTCCTAGCATGAATTGTAACTTATAATTGCCACAAAATAAAATATTTATGGAATAGACGACAGGATGTATATGCAGGACTAAAACAACATGAGGTGTGTATAAGATATACACTCGACTAATCGAGTAATACAAAGAATGATTAAATCTGAAGTGAGAAATATGAAAGAAGGGGCTTACTCCTTCCTCAACCAGTATCCTACTAGTGCAGTGGAATGCATTTTTGTAGACCTTTCCGTGAGCCGTGGTATTGTGAGCTTGCAATTTGACCTATTGGTGGACAAAGTTATCTTCAATTGTACATGGAGCAAAATATGAAGAAAATGGTAAACGTATATTCCGCCAAAACTACAGAGTTTTACCTAGTACATGCACATAAGAGAAAAATAGTCTGCAGATTCTCATACACTGGCACAAACAGGTTTTATCATGCTGTAACCTAATTACAGAAAAAGCACTAGTTCAATTAGTTCCCATCTAATTGCCAGTATCAACTCGCATACCATGGGCAGCCAGACCAACGTGTAATCATAGAGTGCCGAAAACACCTGGACATATGGATCTTAAGGGAAAAAATGCATGTATGGAGTGGTGTTTTGTTAGGAAATTAGAAATATAACATTGCTTAGTATGTGTCAAAAATCTCCAACATCAGCGTTAGAAAGATCCTCCACTGCATGATTTAATAAACAACTTGTCAGGGCCCCTGAAGTGTTCAATTATGAAACAGAAAATCCTAGAATTAAGTCAAGACAAGCAATAAGATCCTATGGATAAGATCACTTATGTGTGAAACGTTTTATTAGGTAGAACCTGTGCAACTGCAAACACAAACACAAAAAATCCTAGCTCACAGAAGATATAGAGCTTGACATCCCTTGAATCAATGGAATGATGCCTGCCCAATCGTGTCTAAAGATGGAAAATATACCAGCTGAATTCGGTATTGTACACACCTGCTATGAACAGCAGCATTCTAAACACGATCAATATCTGGTAATATCAACCAAATTATCAACAGGTATTTCATCAAACTTCATCATCAGAAAGCTCCATAACAAACGGTCAAACGAATGATGAAGAGAGCAAAGCATTCTCAAGCAAGCAGTAACAAACATTGCACTTGTGATCTTATAGTAGCAACTAGCAACTGCAGCAATCATACTGTAATTACCTGTCAGTACTCCTCTCATACTCTAATCCACGTGAGGAGCTTTACTTGGCCTCAATATGGTCTATTAACCCAATATCTTGAACTCCTTGAGTTTAGGGTGACCGATTATTTACTCTATGTAATGCGATTGGCTCCAATTCTGGTTCTGAAAGTTGTGTCATTGTGCAACTTTACTTATGTTTCCGTTTAGCATCCCGAAAGTTTTCCCTGGTGAAGTTAGTACGATGCTATGAACCTTTCTAACAAAAGATATTTTATGTGTGGGTTATCAGATGATCGGCATGCTTCTCTTTCTGTGTAAGACTCTTAGCAGTGCAAATTGAGTAACAAAAACATACTTTAAAAAGGAGTCTCTAATAACAGCCGAGTAAACATGACAGGGACAGAACGTAAGAAATGAACTTGAAGCCAAGCATCCCATCGAACTACACTATGAGCCAATGGAGAAGATGCATCCCCACCCCACCCCCCACTCCCTTGGAAACACTTCACCCCCGTTGACTCCGGATGAAACCAAGCAAGCATTTCACCGAACAGCAGCGCTGCGGACATAGTATACCATACACAAAACAACCAAAGCACAACAGATCAAATAACCGGAGATAGATACACATACCAATCAACAAAATTTAGATCAAATGGGAAGAAAGAGAAATACCTTGACGGTGTCGAAAGGGTGGCCGACGACCACCTGGGCTACGCCGGCAGCGGATCCAGCGATGTATTCCTTGGCGGCGTCGCCTAAGCCAGCCATCCGAGAAAAAAGCACCGCAGGAGATCGTACGAAGCTCAGAGAAAAATGTGAAAGGCAGGGAGCAATGGAAATTCCCGGCCGCACGCCGGCGCCGGCGCCGCGCTTTGTAGCGTGTGCACGGAGGGGAAAAGGAAAGCGCTGTATACCACTCGAGCAGTTTTTTTAAGGCGATGTGCACGAAGGGGAGGTTATGTGACGTGGAAAAGGACAAATATGGGCCACCGTACTCTAGTCCACGTCCAATTTCCGACTATCGAAAATCAAGATAAAAATAGGATATCACTCTGATCCAAATTATTGTTTGCAGTTTTGTCTAGTTTCAGATGCATTTAATCATGTTTTAATGCTAGATATATTTAAATCTAGACAAATCTAAAAATATTAATTTGACTTAGAGTACTAGTATTAGTAGACTATAGAGGCAATCAAGATGCCTTGAGAACATAACAGATAACACCCTCCAAACGCGATGGGAGCATGGGGACAGGCATCAAGTAGTTAAGAGCACATGAAAGTTGCACATGTTTCAACACATGTGATAAGGTGCTTCTCTACTTACTCTCCATAGCATAAATGATCATGCTTTTGGATGATCTTTTGCAAATTCACATTTCATAGCATGTCATCATCCATTATTTTCACAATTTGATTATTTTGACTTAACGAAGCTGTTAAGCATGGCACTAGTTGTAACAAAATTGCTTGGGGAAGCCAAAACATCGCTATAGAACAGCTTCGCCAAATGCCACCCATCGTACTCCTCCTCGATCGACGTCCTCATGCTTGCTACCGCTGTTTGTGCTCCACTAAAACCGACATCATTTCGGTGTCTCTAGATGCACCAGAAAATGAGGATGATCGGTTTCCACATGTCGCTGGCGAAGTGGGGGGGGGGGGCATGGCATAGATGTCCACCGGTGGATGAGATCATGTGAGTGGTGATGATATGGGGTGGTCCGATCTTCTCAGTAAGCGAGGGTGGTAGATGATGATAGTGGGTGGAGATAACTTGCATGACGCTTACAAACCTCTCGATCAATTCCCGATGCCAATGCAATAGCTCTCAATACTTGTAGATATTCATAACTACACACACTTGCGCACGTAGCCGCTGACCACAAAGCGGGGAAATTGCAATCTTCTAATTCCCAATGGAACAGGAGATCACACAAAATTTGCAATTGGTAATTCACAACGGAATAACTAATCACACTTGATTGATAGTAGAAAATACACTAGATCGATACGAATTAGTGTGGAAAGATTCAATAGTTTGCACTTAGCAACTCTAAGAACTAGGGTTTATCTTAAACGTGGTCTTAACTGATCTAAAGGTGTTCCTAGGGCTTATATGGGCGGTTGGGGCGGCCAACAACCGAAAAAAACCGTATCTAATACAAACTGGTATGTCCGGATTGGACGGAACCTTATAGGGCTGAATTATCGGCCCTAAGAGGGGGCCGGATTATCCCCCCCCCATACAGAGCATCGCGACAAAATTCCAAAAAGAAATTCTTGATGTGGGCCAGATTATTCGGGGTACGGAGACGTGCGACTACCCGTTGGAAATCTCTCACAATTATCTTTCCAACAAGTACTTATTTGCTTGATTCGGAGTTGGTATGAGGAATCCACGTCCGTTTCAATTTCAGAGCTTTTGTCTGTCCGAACTGAACCTTCCTTCTTGGTCGCCTTTCATCTATTCAAACAATAACACCATGATTTAGGTAGTATAAAGTTCTTATAAATCAAAGTATCATGTTCAACTAGGAATAAAGTCACATTGTGATATCTTGTAATGAGGCTCAATATTTACTTCCCGCTTAAACAAGCAGAATCTTCATACTCTATGATCGTATCCTCATCATGTAAGGTAGCCAAACTGGCTTACCCCTGACGATGTAGAGTCTGCATCCAAATCTCTCGAGCCACCAAGCAACTGAGGAGAAGGTGTTGTAGGGATTCCTACTCCTAGTGGCACAAGGGATATGCCGCCGGATGCTGTAATTCATGGCACCGTAACTTATCTGTGGTCCGTCATCGACCTTTAGCCACTAGCCACATGAAGAACTTAGAACTGTAGGGTGAGCGAGCTCTCCAGATTTTGACGAGACCAGTCCGTAGGTGGTTCAAGCAAAGAAGATATTGTAAGGACATGACTTATGGGGGAGTGGTAGATGTTTCTCCCGATGCATCTACTTAGGTTTGGAGAGAAGAGGCAACTGGTTAAATTTTCCCTCACAATGGCAAAAACTAAGAACACTGTGATATGGAACTTGCAATCATCTACTTATTTACTGCAAAGAGCTATTGTTTTTCATGGTTTCTCTCTTTGTCTTCTTGCTCTCCCCGCTTTTTTGCCAAAGATATAGCCTTTGGCAGAGGAGACTATGAAACTTGTGGGGCATTACCTGAGCCTGACTTTTTCCATCCAAACCTATCTAGTCCTAGGGGCAACACCTCTAGGGCCACACGTTGGTAATGCCCTAATAGCTAGTACAATAGTGACATAAAGAGGCTGCACCGATTTTAATAATATATTTCTGCTCCTTAGAGGAGAGATAAGAAAAGCTGGCTATAGGATAAGCTGCAACACGAGCTCCTACGCACTTTGCGAGAGTGCAAGGCGGGTCATGTATAGATAAAATACTACCTTCTTCTAGCTAACTACTCCCTCATTCCATAAAAAATGACTCATATTTATCTAGATCCGTATGTATCTAAACAAGTTTTAGTAATAGATACATACGAATCTAGACAAATCTGAGTCAATTTTTACAAAACGGAGTAGTACTGTACATGTTGGCTATAAGGTTGACAATAGATAACATTGTAATGTACTATAGCCAGCAGTTGGCTCTACTATTGTTTTTGCTCTGAGATGATTTGGCTGAATTGACCCCATCCTTGGACCACCTCCAAACCAGAACATCCTCGCTCAAGGATCAAAGGCACCTCGGCGATAATGTGCCACGGGTTGAAGAACTTAGTGGTAGCCTCCTCGCCAAGAGCTAGCAAATAATTAGGTAACCACGGGCCTAGGAGGCCTTCTTTGACGGATCGCGAGTTGATCGTCCTCTCGAAGACCTTAGCCACTAGGTTTGGAGCCAGGTCGACGACCTGTGAACGATTGAGCCATCTATCTTTGAGCCATATATCTTTCTAGAAGCAACCGTGCTCACTGTTCCCAAGGATGTAGTTGGTGGTAGGTTCAAAGAGGGCGCGTGCTAGTGCTGGGACCTTCAAGTCAAACTCAACGAAGACTTGGGGATCAACTTTCTAAAGCCATGCCCGCCGACACCTTAGAACTAGGTTGAGCAACTTAGGGCTTGTTGGGTTGCGCAAGGTCTAGTTTCCCGCATCTGGCCGAAAGAAATAAGGTCGTTTGCTTGCCCACGAAAAAAGATTGCATGCACAACACGAAACTAAAAGCAGCCCAAATCCTAGTTCTGGAGGAACGCCTGATTTGAGTGTTTCCATGGAGCAAAGCTCGTTCGTGCATTAAGTTCCGTTGAAGGGTGCAGCCACTTACCTAACCTTGAACTTTTTGTTGCTTATCTAACATGGTAAACTTAATCCCTTCTAATCTATATAACGATGCTCCGATTCAAAATAAGTTGTACATAAAAAAATATGTATCAACGTTGTAATTCCATTTTCCTCGATCGGTTCCTAGTAATAGATATATCTATTAGGTGCGGAGTCTAATTAGCTGATTAGCTGAAGACATGACTAGATGCAGCTGGTACGTGAGATTACAACTGAGGTAAGTCATCGGCATATTTGTGATGGAGGCTAGATAGAACTCGATACTTTACTCTTTGCCACCGGTTGCCCCTGCAAAAAAAAAACCTAAGACATTTTGGCTTGTTAGTGCATCGGTAGATCATAACTGTACCATGAATATAGGGAGGTTAGTTGCATAGAAATCAATAATGTACTAGAGGGGGATACCAGCATACATACTGCAAAAAAGACGCTCTCTCTTCATCTAATAAATGAAATAAAATAAAGTTTTTTCTTTGCAGAGAAAAAAACAGATATACAACACTGGCACACAAGACAAAGAACAAAGCACCACAGCATTACAAAAGTTTTTTCCAAATTATTTCTGCAACATTATTAGTACGTGCCATCGTACTGATGCGGAGAAGCCCACTACTCAGTCCATGGAGAGAGACTTGTCGACGACTGGTTCTGCCCGAGTGTAGAAAAATCATCCCAAATCAGTCAACAGCAAGATTTCCAAATCATATTCTGCCGTGGCTCCCAGCTGTAGAAAAATCATCTCGAGCTGTAGAAATATCGTCCCAAGCTAGTCATTTGGCCACCGTGTAAAGACTCTCTCCCAGAACGTGGCCAGGCCCCACCACCCCCGCTCACTAGCAAGAATTCCAAACCATACGAGCTGCCATGACTCCAAGTCCGAGCTGCTGGTTCTTCTGGGCCTGGTGGCTGCCGCTGATGCTCGTTGTCGTCGCAGCGGCTGAGGAACGAGTGGAAGCCTGCTCGGGCTTGGCCAAGACATGCGGCAACCTCACCATATCTGACCCGTTCTGGCTCGTCGACATAAAGACAGGAAGATCATGCGGTTCCCCGGACTTGGAGGTTGCTTGCGAAAACAACACTCCATTCTTAACGGTACCGAGTACATGGAGCTCGGGCTTCATAATCATCAATATCACCTATGAAGAACGCAGGATGCGTGCGATTGATGTGGGCAAGCTGGAGTTATTGCAATCCTCCAACAGCTGCCGGGCACTTATATGGAACACCTCCGTCAAACTGGGCAGCTCGTTTCGGATCAGCCCCGCCAACCTGAACCTCATCATGTACAACTGCACGATGGCAGCAGCGGTTGAGGTACGTCGGAATGGAGCCTTGGTGGAGACGAGAATGAGGTGCGGGAACGAGAGCAGAGTGTTTGCCCGCATGGAAGGGTTCTACGATGAGACGAGCGACGATGCCGGCTACGATGTTGAGGGCTGCGAGGCTACGGTCGTGCCGGTGCTGGGTGGTGCAAACGGCGCGGCCAACGCCAGCGACTACGAGCAGCTCATCACCGACGGCTTCCTCCTGTCATGGGATTGGGATGGGCTTCCTCCCCTACCCCTTGCACGTAAGTTCGCTCACCTGTCAAATAATCATTCAATCAAGTTCCTAGCTAGGACGAGCTGGGTGCCTCTGGCTTCCTCTTGACACACACCAGTCAAAATGTTTCTTTTTAGTAAACCCTTAAATATTGATTTAGAAGGGCATGGTCAAGAGGCTTTTAAAAAGTCAGCTATTCGTCCCCTTTCTCTTTGATTTTAAGTGTTGAACCAATTCTCCAGTATAGTAGCTCAACCCCGACTAATGACAGAGAGAATACTCGGCCAATCTTACTCATTGCTATGATGAACTTCTGATGAGTTACAAAGTTCATTTATTACCTAAGAATAATTAAGAACAATGTACTCCAGTGAGGGGGATACGCACTGACTGCTCAGGGTGTAAGCCGGAGTGGGCTGCCCGCGGCGACGCAAATTTAAGCCCACCTAATCACGTATGCGGGAGCCCGCAGGTGAGTGCCTAAAATATGTGGGGATACGTGGTTAGTCCTGCATAGCCCGCAATTAGCCCACATAATCCACAATATCTGTTCATGGCCAAAATCTGCAGGAGAGAGGTGTCGTCGTCTATCTCTTTTCGGCTGTTTCCGGCGACACCAACCGGCTGCCAGCTCCACAAGTTGTGGATGATCCAGTATTGACATATTGCGCGCTTGTCGGAGCGTCGTCGAAGCGCCGGTACCAACATGAACGACCCTGAAGCCTGAAACTTGCGCGCATGCCGGAGCGCTGCCAGCGAGCCTTCCCTCTCTCCTACCGGCAAGGTCCTCTCCCGCAAGCATCTTCATGGCCGGCGGCATTCGGACACCACGGTGCTACGCTTCAGTTTTTTGCATCCGCTGCCAGAGATCGTGCATATTGTCGCCATCGGGTGCTGCGCTCCGGTGGTGCAGGTACCGGCGAGCTCGTCCCTCCTGGATGTTGACGTTGTGTGCAGCTTAGTGCCCACCGCTGCTGGCAAGGTACTACCAAGCAGAGTAAAAAGAGCTAGCTTAGTACCGCAGTTTATGTTTAGCCTGTAGATTATGCGGGCAGGGCCCCGGCTTACTGTGTTGATTAGGAGGGCTGCCCGCACAATCCAACTTAAATTATGCGGGCCCGTGCTGCGGTCTGCGGGACGCTCCTGGTGGTGGCTAACTGGCTACTGATGATGCTCGCAGTCTCAGTTAACAACCACACTCGTGAGACAAGCTATACATGCACACTCTGCTTCAATGCCGCCACGCACCTCCCAATCATCCTGGATGCTGCAATTATCCTTGACACTGCCGGCATCGCTTCATTGAAAACCAGATCGATATGCACCAGAAAGTTGAAGTTTATTGCTTTATTGTTCACCCGTGTTCTTGACTTGTTGTACTGCACCACATACTAGTGGATGCAGCTATCCTGCTTAACGAAATTAAGGCATTAAAACAAAAACAAAGACATGTTGAAAAATCCTTGACCATGGGAAATATTCTCACCCTGCTCCAGCTTGATTTGTGGAACTGAGCCTGCCCGAGAGTTCACGGCATCTTCCAACAAAATTGATACTCAACTACTTTCTGAACTTTGGTCTGCTGCCACGCAAATTTTGTCCCAGGTCTCCCCTTACCCAGTCAACTGGGTACTCAAGGAATTCTCATGGACCATTTCCCATGACTCCACTCACTGGCACTGCCCCACATACCAACCATTCATTCTTAAGTACTTGTATCTCCCTACAGCCACATATCACTGACTCAGTCATCCCTTCTGTTTGTTACCGCAACAATTCCAAATCTTGTGCTGGCATGGATCCAAGCTGCTGGTTCTTCTGGCTCTGGTGGTGGCTACCGATGATGATCGCAGTTGCAGCAGCTCAGGAGCAAGGGGAAGCCTGCTCGGCTAAGAGGTGCGGCAACCAGACCATCTCCGACCCATTCTGGCTCGCTGACAAGGAGGATCAAAGATTGTGTGGTTTCATGGATTTCGAGGTCACTTGTAATAACACTCCCGTTCTATGGAGCTCTTCATCATTCAACATTGCGATCATCGACATCTCGTACGAGAAACGCAGTTTGCGTGCGGTCGATCTAGGCAAGCTGGAATTATTGCATGCCTCCAACAGCTGCCAAGTACCAATCTTGACCTCCGTCGTACTGGGTATGCCATTTAGGATTGACCCCATCAACCTGAACCTCATCTTGTACAAGTGCACGGACTGGGCAAGCAGACGTCAGGATAGAGAGCTGGTGCCGACCAGAATGATGTGCGGGAACGAGAGCCAGATGTTTGTCCGCACATGAGGGGGTTACGATGAGACGACCGACTATGAAGGCTACGTCATAAAAATAGGAGGCTGACGGGTGGGACCCATTGGCGATAAATAGTAAAATAGGTGAGAAAAATAAAAAATAACATAAAATATGGCTGACAGGTGGGTCCCACTTCCACCTCAGCTCCTCCCAGACACGTGGCGCCAACTCAGCACTTACAGCTGGGCCCGAGCCGTCAGAAAGCGTGTTAAAATCCTGTTAGATGAAATTTAGTACAGTTTGCAACGCTATGACTCAGAACTGGTACTGACTCGCAAAAATTACCGAAAGTGGTACTGACTCGTCCCGACAGCCCTAATTGTGGTAGTTTTATCCAATTAACTCGCTCCTCGGGCAAGGCGAACGCGAGCAACTACGAGTGGCTCATCAACGATGGCTTCCTCGTGACATGGAAGCAGCAGTCTACTACTACTGGTACGCTCACTCGCTGAATCGTACTTTTTGTTTCTGAAGCTTGCTTCGGTAACCCCCCCCCCCTCCCCTAGGGGCAAAGTTTGATTGGAAAACCAGTTTTCGCGTGATTTCTGGGTGAGTACCGGTTAAGGTTTGGGCCCGTACTATCCCGGTATGTTGTATCTGTATACGATTGGAGGCGGTTTGTACAGGACGACCCGAGGAAAAAATTGATGCCGGTAAATCTCCTTGTTTCACATCGTGATCGTTCCGTTCGAAATGATGAGCTGATCTCTCGTAGACATCTTCTATGTACTATACTTGATCCATGTATGGCTATGGCCTCATGCATAAGGATCAAAACGACAAGACCATCAAACCTGAAACCAACTCAGAAAAAGGTTTTTCCCCTCAACGTTTCCGGGGGGGGGGGGGGGGGGCAGGGGTACCGAAGCAAAAGTGTTTCTTTCATAAAGTGTTAAGGAACAATTAATGACAATCAGTTAGTCAAACTTACTTGTGGATTGATACGGCAGGCGGGCCATCATGCCCTGGCAAGTAGACCTACACTGCCATGCTGTTGCGGAGATACACACTCGGCCAAACCTAGTCCATCATTGATAGTCACATGGTTCAAACTTGTTCCTTGGGCTGTGCTAGAAGATTTTCTTTTGGAAAAACCAACCCGCTGAATAATCAATTGGTCAAGTCATTCGCACTCTGTCTTAATTACCTCCGATGCAAGTCATCACAAGAACCAAATCTCCTACTGTTTCTCTGTGTTCTGAACTTCCTATGTCCCCAACAAACCCACTGTTGCTGTTGGGTATATATGTCTCTCACATAGCAGCCACTAAACAAGTTCAAGGAGAAGAAAATGCAGGCGGTGGAGAAAGTCTATCTCGTTCAGGTTCCACGGCCAGTTTACTAACAGCACTTCATACCTCCGGAACTATGTGGACATCACCAAGCTCCAGATATTTTCGACACCTTCTACTGCACCGGTTCCTTGCTCGTTGCCAATCATACAAGCCCCACATTGTAAAACTAGCACCATGACCTCAGAAAATAAGCCATTTGCCTGCGAAAACAATCTCCATCAGGTGCAAAATGTCATCTTCATCAACAAGCCACTCTCCTTCTCATCAGAGCCCAACCTCGTGAGCGATTAGACATCTCGTTTGGATGCTCAATTCCTAGTTCCGGCACTCTTTTAACTCCTGGTTTCTGCAAAAGTGCAAACCACACCAGTAGCCAGGTAGGCGACAATATCTGTTAAATCATGCACATTTGGTCGTTAGGAAGCTTGTTCTGAAAGAAAAAAATTCCTTCTAATGTGTACAAAATTGCAAGAATAAAGATGCCCAACTAGACGGTCAGAGCACAGTTGGATCCAGCCAACTAATTATGTCATTCAGTTTCCTGCACAATCAAATGCAAATGAGATAAAGCGACCTCCATTCCAGATTATAAGACGTTTTATAAGTTGGAACAGACAAATATCTTATTATTGTATGATCATTTGCAAATATTGAATATTCAAATATGGTGTCTGTGTTTCTTAAAAGCATTTCGTAAATAGCAGATGTCGTTGTACCACTATACGTATTGCTTTCTAACTAAATATTATTGACATTACAGGTAGCACGGGGGTTGACACAAAGATAATATTGTTAGGTATGGTAAAATTTCACAAAATTTTCTTATGTAATTATTTAAATGTCAGTAGTCGTTGATAGTATCTTTATATGATAATAACCTTTTAAATTTATCTTAACTATAAACATTGAACTTTGGTACTAAATTTTAAATTTGAAACAAGCAACTCTCTATTCAAGCATAATGGAGCAATGGAGCAAAAAACTATGGCCTTTAGCATGGTCCTACTTTTGCCATTTCGTATACTTTCAGAAAGGCACATTAAACTAGTAATGATCTAAGATATAATTTTCATACAAAAATTTAACATCTTCAATCTCAGTTTCAGCATCAGCAGCTGCAACCTTGCTCCTTCCATGTATTTATTTCCTGATATGGCAAAGAAAGGGCAAACGACTATGGTTTCTCCTTTGCAAGAAGACTAGCAGCAGCACTGAAAAGAATTACAAGGCCATGATAGTATCTTATGGATCCTTAGCTCCAAAAAGATACACGTACTCAGAGGTAGTGAAGATAACGTCTTCTCGTAGTGACCAGCTTGGAAGAGGTGGTTATGGTGTGGTTTTCAAAGGAAGACTGCATGATGGTCGTCTGGTTGCTGTGAAATTCTTGCATGACTGCAAAGGAAATGGTGACGAGTTTGTGAATGAGGTTATGAGCATTGGCAGGACCTCTCATGTTAATATTGTTCGCTTACATGGGTTTTGTTTGGAGGGATCAAAACGAGCGCTTATATACGAGTACATGCCCAACGGTTCCTTGGACAAGTACATTCACTCAGAGAACCCCAAAGAAATTTTAGGATGGGACAGGCTCTACGCGATAGCAATAAGGATTGCTCGTGGCCTAGAATACTTGCACCATAGCTGTAATACACGGATTGTTCATTTTGATATCAAGCCTCAAAATATCCTTCTAGACAAAGATTTTATCCCAAAGATTGCTGATTTTGGTCTAGCCAAATTGTGTCATGCAAAGGAGAGCAAGCTTTCGATGACTGGTGCTAGAGGAACAATTGGATTCATCGCTCCGGAAGTTCACTATCGAACCTTTGGAGTGGTTTCAACAAAGTCAGATGTTTATAGTTATGGAATGATGCTGTTGGAGATGGTTGGAGGTAGGAGAAATGTAAAATCAATTGTTGAAAAATCCAGCGAGAAGTATTTTCCCGATTGGATTTACGACCACTTTGCGCAAGATGATGGATTACAAGCATGTGAAGTCACGTGTGAAATTGAAGAAATTGCAAGAAAGATGATCCTAATTGGCTTGTGGTGCATACAGGTAATACCTTTGTATCGCCCCACTATAACAAAAGTTCTAGAAATGTTCGAGGGAAGCTTAGATGATCTTGATATGCCACCGAAGCAAAACTTCTGTGAGTTACTGTAAGATAATTCCTCCCATATTGTTGTCCCTTTATTTTTTCTATAAAATTATTATCTAGTAATAATAACTTGACCTACGTGCTTATCTCCCATTCCAGTGAAAGCTCAGCTCACAATCTGGATGTACAAAGTTCAAGTTCTAGAAGACCTGAGGAGATAAGCCTTGTGGATTCAGAAAATTCTACAGGGACCGCCAACTCTTTGAGCTGACAAGCTCTTGAAATTCCAAAAATCATAAAATGATTTCCAACTATTTGAAAAGGTGGCATGTACTACAGTACTTTCAGATTATAAGAAGCGCAATGAAATTCGGCATTGTATTATAGAACATATTCCATGTATGTGTGTGTCAAACTCATCGTCTAAGGCCTCAATACGGCACAAAGCAACATGGCGAGCCGCATACCACTCAGTCATCAACCACGTGACCCACTATGTTTTGACAGCCTGTCCTTTGCTCATCACTTCTGTTTTCTCTCTTTTGTTGAAAGGACATTTTCCTCTTGGCATCTATGTCTTCGGGTCACATTTCCAATGAAATTTCATCAGAGTTTTGGAAATTTTGGTAAGAACCTGAATTTCATTTTGATCAAAATTTCTTGCCATTACAGTAGTATACATACGAATTTAAAATAAGTTAAAGTAGAGAATTTTATTTTTCTGCTGTAAGAAAGGCAAAATCTAGGATAGCATCCTCTCTATCGCCGAAGCAAGAGGTACCATTGGATTCATTGCTCCCCGAGTATTCTCTAGTCTTTGGTAGGGGTACAGATGTTTATAGCAATGGAATAATGCTCCTAGAAATGGTAGGGGTATGGATAAATATAGAAAAAGAGAATACTAGGAACTCAAGTGGTGCATCTTTTCGAAACTGGATTTATGACAATTTAACAGAACAGGTACAAAGTTGTGAATCATCTGCAACCATGAAGAGGCCATGAAAAGATGACATTACTTGTCTTATGGTGGATACAAACTAACCCTTGGAATCTTTCTTCGATGACCAAGCTAATCGATATGTTAGCAAAGAACATCATGTCCCCAATTCCCTGTCATATTTGTCCCCTCATACAAGTTCTGATTATTCATAAGATGCTCCGCATTCCTAGCCTTTTACCAATTTGCCATAGCCCAAAAGGGCATGGAGTGGACAAATGTTAACTTTAGTCGGTGATGCATCATTCTCAGGTGTATCCAACTGAAAATTGCGATGATCCCATTCCTGCTAAGCTTCAAGCATACCTTGTTCTTGAACCTAGCAAATGAAATCAGCAGACCAAAATTGCTATACGGAAGAGCACGCAAATTTACCTTAGGGGCGGAAGGCGCACACTTGGTCCCCTCTTGCTCTTCGCGACCAATCAAGAAGCAACCGCGTCGGCGACCACTGCCCTTCCCCTGCCGTGTCGTAGATCGCCCCACCGCGGACCCGTGTTTCCAGCCCTAACACCGTCACCACTGCCAGGCATAGTTTAAAAAATCGGACGGGTGATCGAACCGGTGAGGCTATCGGTTCAGGTTTTTACTGGTCGGACTAGTGGTTCATTCGATTCGATGGCGACAAAAAATCATTCTTTTTAATTAAAATTTAAGCAAAAATCGAAACAAAATAATAATAAAATATATATTAAGCGTATATTTCAATATGTAAGTGCAAAACATGGTGTGATCAAGTGGTATTGCGCCTTATGTTGTGTTATTTCTATCTAAGATAAGGTCTTGAGTTCAATTTCTCTTGCAACTTCTTCTTTTTTCCTCGTTTTTTTATTAAAACTGGTGCCTCTTAAAAAACGGGTGAGATAACCGGTTTAGGTTTTTTCTGATTAAACCACTGAACCGGTTCGGTTTTTAAAACTATGCTGCCAGGATGCAGTCCAGGCATAGAAGCAACCGGCGGTGGTATAATGCTCGCGGATTTGGGCTCTCGGCCTTTTTGCACCCTTCGACCCTAAACTACAGGGAGTTTGGCCATAACAAGAGGATGGCTTCGTCAGGCCTAAGAAATTGGGTCCTCTCCTCCCGGGCGCTTGGGCGTCGCTTAGCTCACGTTCTGCGCGGTTGGGCCAGAGGTAGTGCGGCCCATTTAGTATGTTTGTATTGTACGTTCTTCACCCGTGCAATCGATTCTTTTCGTTCGCTTAGAGCATCCCCACTCGGGTTCCCAGCAGGCCGTTCCCAGGGTGTTTTTTCATTCGGACACCGAAAATTGGTCTAGCCGTGTTCCCAGGACACTGGTTCTGTCTAGATTTGGCCCAAAATACGTCTGGCCTTCCCAGACCGTTTCTGGGGTGACGGGAACGCGCTGGGAACGCCGGACAAAGCGAATTCGGCGTGTGGACCCGCCCAGTCAGCGACCGAAGGCCGATCGTCCTCATCCTTCCGCCTCGCCTCCCGCGTCAGCGACGCGCCAGCGCCACCTCGGCTTTCCCTCCTTTTTCCCTTTTCTCGCCACGCCGCTACACCCCTCCCGCCTTCACCGCCCGCGCTCGGCATATAAAGCAAAGCTCCGTCGCCGGTTCACAGCACACCGCCCCCGACCACCCCACTTCACCACGAACTCCGACGAAAAGGACCACTCGGCGAAGACGATGGCCGAAAGCGGCGCCTTCGGTTGGCGGATGCTCCAGCCCTGGGATGCGCGGATGCTTCGTGACGCCGGCTACATGGCGCTGCCGGACATCTGCTGTCCGCGCGGATGGAAGCTCAGCGCCGCTGGCGTGCCTCTGTTGCTGGTCCCCAAAGGTGACGAAGTGGTCGAAGCGATCTAGGCCGCCATAGCAGCGATGTTGGATCCCGAGCTCGCCGAAGACGCCGGCAACCTCGCGCATTGGGAACAGTTCTTCGCCCAACGCCGGCTCGCTGAACTTGACGCCCACCAAGGACCTCTAGGCTCACCGCCAACGCGCAACAATGCGGCGAGCCACCGCTGCTGGTGGAGTGCGCCTGGCCGGACACTCGACGCCGTTCTCGAGCACATCCACGCCGGCAACACCCTCCTACTCGACTTTTTTAGTTTTTTAGCCTAAATGAAGTCGAAATTCGGGTGTCCGTCCGAATTCGACATAATATGTACGAATCGGCCATCTATTAGTGAAATCCGCCTATATTAGCCCAAACTTCACCGAGTTTTGTTCAAATTTTCCCAAACCTGGGAACTCGGCCTGGGAACGCGAGTGGGTGGGAAATCGGCCGTTTCTAGGCCGAAAACTTCCTCCGTCCAACGCTATTTAGCCCCGGATTTCGGCCTGGGAACGGCCAACGAGTGGAGATGCTCAAGCTGGTTCATGCGAGCATCGACATCCCGAGATATTTAAACTCATATGTTTCTTTCTAATCGATCGAGGTGGTACTAAAAGTCGCAACAGAGACGCACTATCGTGGACCTGGGAGGTCTGACACCGCTAGATAGCCATGCATGCTGCATCGGGCGACGACACATGCATCAAAACACTAGTAGGAAAAGGTCTACCGGTGGCATTCGGAAAAGGGGTTCATGGCATTTAAATCGCATGCCACTAATCTCGCACCACTGGTAGGTCCTAGTGGTGGCGTGCGGAATGAACGCCAGTACTAAGTTAACCTTTCTTAGCGTGTGAACTGAACGCCACCAATAATTTAACCTGGAGTGGTGTTCGTGCAGTTCCTGAACACCATTAACTATAATTCGGAAATTAAAAAAAATACTAAAAATCTTCATTATAGCAGCAATATCAAATAACAGATACAATAATTAATACTGGATATAATTCAGAATACAACGATACAACAATTAATATTGTATATCGTTTAGAATATAACTATATAACAATTAATACTGGATTGTGTTCAAAATACAACGATGCAACACTTAGAAGACTATCTAGCATGTTCTAGGTAAGGGTATGGTCTTCAAATATAGAAGACTAATTCTACCTAAGGAAATGATCGCTAAAATCAGAATACTCTGAGTCAAGGATCTCGTACGAGAAAAGGATCGCTAAAACCTAAACTGAAATAAAATTTTGGTTGTGCATGTTGGTGGAACCGGATCAGATCATGACGACTGTTGGTGGAACAAAACTATAGATAGCAAGGAACAAGTCGCGTCCGCGCGGGACCAAGAATGCATTCTGCATGTAACAAAATCACAGTACATCTAGGGCAAAAAAGGTAGCACAGAGAAACAAATCAAAACTATAAGCAGAACGAAACAATAGAAAAAAGGAACAAAAATTGTGATTGTGGAAGAAATTTATGAGTACAAAAGGAAACAAAGAGCTAAAAATGGAATAGAATTTTGGTCAACCTTACATTCGAACTAGATTACAACGACTGCAGTTGGAATAAAATTGTAGTGTGAAACCGTCAAGAAATAAGCATGGCCTCCACATGAAACCAAAATTTAGACTACATGGAACAAAATCACGGAACGAAATCACACTGCACTTGTGATAAAAGTTATAGTGTGAAAGACCAAAAACGAATCTACACGAGGAAGAAAACGGTAGAAAATATGGAAAAAAAAAGACCATGGAACGAATCATGAGTGCAAAAGAAACAAAGTCAAGTGGAACAAAATTTTGCCATCCATGGAATGAATGATGAGGATGGGAAGGACAATAATATAAAGCTACTCGAACAGAATTCCGAACTCGTGGAACAAATTTCAAACTTGTGAAAGAAAACATAGGAACACATTTTAGACTATAATTGGGGGAAAACACTAAAATCATGAAAACTTTAAGAAAACCACGTTTTATACTAAATGGAACAGAAAATAAGAGCAGATACCATGGTTTGAAAAATAAAAAGGGAAAAAGAAAATAAGAATCTTGGAAAAATTTAAAAATGGAAAAAAAAATTAACACATGAGAAACAAATTACGACTTGCCGTCAGAACATAAAATTTAGACTCTTGGAACAAAACTTGGACTATTAAGACAAAAAAAATTAGACTGTTTGAACAGAAATTTAGACCATCAGAACAAAATTTAGGTTGTCGGAACAAAAAAAAAATAGACTAGAAAAAATATTTAGGATGTCGGAACAAAATATTAGTCCGTAAAAACAAAATCTAGACTATTTGTAATAAAAAAAGGTAAAAATCTTGAAAATACCACCTAACTTGGAATAGAGCATGATAATTACAAAAATGAAAAAAGAAGATAGACAGAAAAATAAAGAAAAAGGAAATAGACGAAAGGAAACATACCGGATGAGCCAGCCCCACGTTTGCAAAGCCCAGCGTTTCACGTACCCGTCTACAACACGTGAAGGAGCTGAAAGAGCAAGATCGGAACCCACAGAAACGTAGGCTGAAACGAAGGAGAGCGGAACCTCCGTTCGGTAGGAGATGAACGCAATAGCTGGGCCGGCCCACAAACGCGTGTCCTTCAGCGAAACGGTGCTCCGTAGCACGCGGGTGCTACCGAGTGGTTCCTAAAAATTACCACCCGTGTGGCCGTGCATAGTAGTTGGGCCTTCAATGTCCCGGGCTACATGTGAGCTCGTTTTTGAAAAAATTAAAATCTTGATTTTAAAGTTTCAAAAAAATCGGAAAGAAACCTAGAGGTAGTTAACTATGTACACTACCAGCTTACAAAATTGCAGTGTGAAAAACCTCGTATGTTGGTCTCAGCAATAAAAAGGGTCAAATTTTAGAAGATTTGAAATGTGTAATGTTCACAATCCAAATCTGGACCTTTTTTTTCATTTTTGGTAAGACAAAAATATAAGTTATTTTATATTAAAAATTTACACACAGGTAGAACGAAGCATTTTCAACGTGCTGATATTTTTGTTGCAATTTTCTGAAACTTTAAATACTCCCCCCGACCCATATTAGTTGACTCGAATTTGTCTAGATTCGAATGTATCTAGACATATTTTAGTACTAGATACATCTAAATTTAGATAAATTCAAGTCAAGTAATATGGGTCACAGGAAGTACAGTTTTTTCGAAGTTTCCAAAACTGGGCTACCTGGTGCCCAGGAGGAACAGCGCCGCACTCGTTCAATGGCCCATATTACCCTTTTCCTTTCGAGTTTGCATGGTGTATATTAGTTGGATTATTTCGATCAGAGAGAGAGAGATTCTTACACATTTGGAGCGTATATAGCTGGTATATAATTTTTATGATTAAAATGCATTCAAAGTCCTCAAATTGCGTGACACACTACATTATAATGCACGTTTCGTCCCGAAAAATTCTCCAAGGACTCCTAAATTTACTTGGATGTTTGCCACTCACAGTAACCCGAGAAAACTAGCATAGAGAAATACAGCCAATGCCCCTTGCAGTGACTTCATCTTGCGTGATGGGGACAATAAGGTACTCCATCTATTCCAAATTATACGATGTTTTTTTTTGGAAACTTATATATCTTTTAGTTTATAGGTTCAGATCAAATGAATAAACCTACACACGAAAATACATCTAAAAAAGCCTAAATGTCTTATATTTTGTAACACAAGGAGTATTATTTGAGCTTCACATAAAGAAGGAATTTCCTAACCATGCCCAGCCCCGTTCATCTCGTGTTTGAACTCTCATGGTGGGAAGTGTCACTATTAGGAAATGTCTTATAAAGAAATTATCGCCGGCACACCATAACAAATATGGGGTGCGCCCAGGGACGGATCCAGGAATTTAACTTTGGGTGTTCAAACTCGAACCAAGAAAAAACAAGAAAAAAAATGAAAATGATTCATTCCTTCATGCCAATAAAAGTTCAAATTGGCCAAACATGCAAAATAATAAAGAAAATTATAATACGTCATACGTTCGGTCATAGCATGGAAGCGATATATGATGGCATCATCTTTCACCTATAACGCTGTGTTTGGATGTTGGAATTTTAACTCAGAAATGAATTGGGCTAAAAAATCCAAATCCAAGATGGAAAGGAAACGACCTCTGATTCAAATTCCATTGTTTGGATGTGTATCGAATTCACTGTCGGAATCAAAGGGTAACACTCAATTCCAAAACCTGTTTGGATGTCCAGACCATGGAATTAAAAGTTTTCTTGAGTTTTGACAATATATCCTTGTGTACATGTATACAGATAGTTGTGTATACACAGATTCTGCAATTTCAGAAGAAAAAAATTATTTTTCCAATTAGAACATGCTTTGTACATGAACTAGAACAGGGCAGGGAGAGGGCGTTGAGATTGGCTAGGGCATGGCCACCGATCACCTCTGGCCGGTGTCCCCCTGCCGCCGGTCGCCTCTGGCTGCCATTCCCTTGACCACCACTTCCACTCCCGCTGGCGTTTGGCTTAGGTTCGATCTAGGTTTAGGGGTAAGGGCAGTGGAGGGGGCGCAGGCCATGGCCGCCGCTGGCCTGCTCTGAGGGCATGGGGAGCGAGAAATATGAGAAGGAGGAGGGAGGGGATGGGGAGAAGGAAGGAAGGCTCATCGGAGTGTCGCCGCCGTCCTCCCGCTATCGCGCGGTTGGCTCCTCCTGCGAGCTATGTTCTGTCGAGGCTAGGCGAACAGGTACGCGAGCTATCTCCGCGCTCGCCGCTGCCGCTGGATCGTAGCCGAGCAAAGACATGGTGACGTGGCGGCGGCGGTGACCCTGGCAGCGATCCGGCGGGGAAAGGCGGTGGCGCCCGCACCTGGCTGGTTCGACAGCGGTGTCGGGGTTGGCGGTGGCCAGAGGTCCTCGGCCCAGATGGCAGCCGGTGGCAGCAGGTATTCGGGCCTAGACGGGACGCAATCTGCTCCGTTCATCGCCCTCGACGCCAGCGCCCAGGTTCCTCGGGCCATGTTCGTGACACTAGGGCGCTTGGGGCATCTGTCCCCAACATGGTGGTGGTGATCTCCTTCTCCGTCGGAGTGGTCGGCCGGGTGGTCTTGCCGTCAAGCGGCGGATCTTGCTAATTTTCGGCGAGTGGCGTGGGGGCTACTGGCTCGATTTTTTCAATAAAGGAGACGGTCCTGGATCCCTCTCAAGCCTCTAGGTTTAATATCTTTAGATATGTCCGGCTCTTATTTTTTTGGGGTCAAACAAGTGCCGGCCGGGAGTCGCGGTAGGCAATGGATCATGGCTGCTTTGCTAATTGCTATTGGGTCAGTTGGGCTGCACGGATGTGTACACCAGCCCCAATACTAATTTGAGATTTAAGCTTTTTTTTTTGGACGAGATCTAGACTACAAAACCTTCAGACATGTGCCAACTGAGATACGTATTTACTATAGATTATATATAGGAATTTTTTCTAGAAAATTTGGGTGTTCAGCTGAACACCCATGACCCATGCTGGATCCGTCCATGGGTGCGCCGGTGTTAATTACTGCCAGCACACCACTTGCTCCATGCCCTAGTGCTGGGCTGCATACCGTCGGCGCACCACGATTTTTCTGCGATGATAGTAAGCCTCGGCCACTCTTCCGTGTGCCCCACAAATACCCCCGACGCACCAATATTGTGGTGCGCCTCATTCCCCCCGTCTCCTTGACCCCGTTGATTCAGCCAAACATCTTCTCAGCAACCTCCCTCTCAATCCCGATCCAGAGCAGCACCGCCATCTCCCTTTCTCACGTAGACACCCAAGCCCCGTCGCTCGCCGCCGCAACGCCGTGGCCTTCTCCCCAGCCGGCCTCCATCGTAGACGTCGTCATCACGCCCATGTCTAGATGATTGTGGCTTCTATCGTTGTTAGCACACCAATCTTCTAACATAGGGATTAACTAAAAACCTCCTAGCTAGCGTCTTTCCGTTTCAGTCCCTTCCCGACCCAAATAAGAAGAGAGGAAGAAACTTCTCTAGGTGCTTCCTTTTTCTTTTCCCTTTCGTATATTTAAATTGATTGTTACTACTAGCGGTAGATAGTGAAAGTGCATGTGTGTCCGCGTATGTGGTTTTGATAATTAATGATAATCTTTATGGACTAATGATTGAATTGAGTTTCACTTGTAGGATTTGTCCATTAGCATCGCTTGGGTCATGTGTTGGTTTCAATGTTGAAAGATGAAGAAATGAAGAAGAAGAATAAATGTCCGAGGGCTTTAGGCCTATTAGAATCTTGTTGAAGAAAGAAGAAGTTTGGAGGTTGATCAAGACACAAGTGCAAAGAGTTGATTCAAGATGGATTAACACTCAAGAAGAAGTGCAAGATCGAGATACGCCATCCCTAGAAGATCACATGCTTGAAGCTTGCCATCCTTATGATCATAGATTTATGAAGACAAGTTCAAAGAAGGGGTCTCCCCATAGAGTATGGGGGAGAAATTCCCAAGTCTTCATCAAACAAATGCATGCAAGAACAATCAAGACAGACCGGAAGAAGATCCAAAACTGACTGTGGCCCGACCCGAACGGACACAAACAAACCGTTTTGGTCGGCCGTTTGGGTCGACCCGGTGGAGATGGCCTAACAACACCATGAGGTTGTGCGTGGAATTCGAGGAAGTGGCCATCTACATGGTTTGGAAAGTGTTCTGCGTCTGTAGTTGAAACATCCCGTCAATGGACCTTGTGCGCAGGAGTATCATTATGATTACCACCTCCCATTACGCTGTCCGGAACCGATTCCCACGCATTGAAGACCTTTGGGTCACGTCGATTACCAGCCATGGAGACTTGCAGAATGGATCAATTCAATGATTCAAGTCATCACGGACGATGCAAGGAGAAACTCAACCCTCACGCCAACCTAACCAGGTCACAAAGTAAATGACCTACTAGAATCATCACTTACATCATCGTGGGCCAGACCTTAACCCCGGTGCGACCTACTCACGTTGCACCGGGTCCACATGCATCATCTCATTCAGGTGAATATGTGTATGTACGAGCCCAACGACCTCTCGGTCGAGGCTTCACGTCTCAGGAGATCGCTCTTCCCTCGTAACATCTCAGGTCGCTAAGGTACGACTTATATTTTAGATGTATTTTCTCTTTCAAGACCTCGTCGCGAGCCCATTATCCTGAGATATTTTAAGATAGGGAAATCATTAGACCAGCTTGGTCAGGTCGAGGACATCTAAAGGGTCGGATCACCATGTCAAAGGCACGTGTCGGCAACCTATTCTCTAGTTCTTAGACATTCGCTAGACCTGAACGATCAGGTCACTGAAGTTATCGAGCTCGTATGTCGAAGGTCTACGCAAGAGCTTGGCGAACTCCTTCAACCTGTCACGAAGGACAATCGTCTCATTTAAGGTACTGATCCTGGGACTTATCGGTGATAGGTGGATTAAGTCCTATAATTAACATTACACGGGTCTTACCTCACTTTCCTTCCCATGACAACCTCAACATCGTGACTTGGAAGCCCATCTAGAACTTTCGGAAGGATCTTACATGTCATGCTGCAAAAGGACTTTCGGAAGGATCTCGGAGACCAGACGTACATTGAAGGGCGATCGAAGATCAACTAAACATTGCAATATAAGAAGGAGACCTGACGAGACCTACGGTGACTATATATACTGAAGATCATTTGCCTGAAGAGCACATGCCATCTACGTCCATGCCATAGCTTTAGTAGTAGTTCTAGTCTCTTAAGTCATACACTCACGGTAGGTATATTTATAAACCTGTGGTGATCCATCTTGTAAACACTTGTGCGATCTTCACACAATTAATAAAGTTTGAGGGAACTCCTTTTCGATCATTACTGTCTTTTTGAGCCAAACCTGCTGACTCGAGCAGTTTTCCAAACAAATAAACTCTCTTTCGATCTTCAAAAGTGTACCACTGGTCGAGACAAGGGTTTAACCTCCAATGTGCCTGGCTCCATGTTGTGGCAAGTCGACACTTAGAGTTCTGGGATAGACACCACGGTGCAAGCCTTCATCATGAGAAGCTCGTCATTGTTGTCGACTCCGCAACGCACGAGGTGAGATTCCTCACGCTTCTTCTGGCAATCTTGCACCCAGTGGCCATCAATTCTATGATAGCGATATTTGTCATGGTCCTTGGTGCGGCCTTGTGCCTCCAAGTTGCTTTGCAGTGTCCAGATTGGCTGGATGATGCTTCCTTATCTCATAGCTTCACCCGGACGACTTATTCCTCTTTGAAGAGGAGCAGCTTGTCGGCTTCTCCGACTCGTAGCGCTCCTCGGCTATCTTTAGCCGGTTGATGAGCTCCTCTAACGAGAGGGTATCGAGGTTAGGCATGGTCTCCATGGAACATTCCATCTCCGAGAACATGGGAAGGATGACATGGAGAATCTTACGGACAACCTTTGGCTCGCCGATTTACACGCTGAGCACACCCATCTACGACAAGAGGGACGATAGGCGCATGCCGAAGTGATCGATGTCCTCGCCGCCATCGTTGAACTTGATGTCCTCTAGCTGCTTCTTCAGTGCCATTGCCTTCGTGTCACGTACATGGGTCACCCTGAGTCGCATGGTCTTGACTGTATCCCATGCCTCCTTCGTGATTTCTTGACGGCGAGGGTGAAGAGCAACTCTAGCGGGACAAACCGCAATAGGCACTCCATCACCTGAGGTGTGTCTCTCGCACCGACAACTCGTCGTTGACAGCGTCCTAGAGCTAGCGCGTCTCCAACATGACCTGCATGAGACCACAATCCGCGTAGTCCGTGCGATTCAACATAGGCCATGCATCACCAATTTCGCGGAAAACCTCCTGGACCACCAACGAGCTCCGGTGATCCTTCGACTCCATGGCGGTATCCAATGCCTTGTGTTGTCCGCCATCGCCTGTAGTTCTTAGAACTCAGCCCCTGGTACAAATTGTTGGCCTAAAACTAGAATGTGCCGACTCCGCACAAGAGAGTGCTATGGAGAAGGGAAAACAGAAAACATGGATGGTTTGCCACACTTTTCTCATTCAACAATTTTCCCATATAAAAAGGGCCTAGTGACTACAAAGTCAAAAAGCAACATCCCATCGGACATCGACGACCACTGACGACCACTGCAGACGTCTAGCACGTCCTACCACCGTGCATGACATCTATCTAACACGTCCTAGTCTACCTACCATGTACCCGACTGTACAGGTGTTGACGTACACCGCCGACTCCATGAGCCGGCTAACTGACATGACTCAAAACACACTATGAAGCCGGTCAATACACTACTCAAATCGGGACACATCCGTCACACTCCTAGAACACAATCCTACTCCAACACTATGGTGTTGCGATCAACAGAACACACTCAGTCAATAGTTGTGATGAACTATTTAGTGTGTACAAAAAATCATTGCTCAATCTCCATTCATATGTTGCCGAAGATCTTGGTGTATCGAGATTGACTTGTTGATGCAAGGACGCTGGCTAATCTCTTGAAGAATATGGTTGATCATCATTCTGCTATCAAGCCTATTTTATCTGAAATCCAAGATATCTCTAGTGTTTTCTCTTCCTTAAGTGTCTTTGCTAGAAGAACCGCAAACTAGGTTGCTCACTTACCCCCCCCCCCCCCCCCCCCCCCCCCCCCCCCCCCCCCCCCCCCCCCCCCCCCTCTTTCTCCCTCGCCGCTGCTAGAGCCGTCCGCCAAGAAGCCTGCGGGGGCTGCCAAGGAAGGTGGTGGTGCTGCTCTGCTTCTCTTGTAGAATTGGGTGGCACTTTAGAAGCTAACAGTAGCGTCGGTCCTAGCGGCAAGGGATGCTCATCGGTGTTGCTGGTCGTCATCCTTGGTCACGCAGACAGCGAGGGGAGGTGAATGTTGGTCGCAGCTTGGGGGCCGCCTCATCGGCCTCCAATGGTAGAAGACGGAGGCCCATGGTCCACACTATTCCCATCCCATTGGCTCTATATTTAGGTGTCTGCTCGCTGGATTTGTAGCCTAGTCGAAGTGGCTGGGTTTGGGGGAAACCTTTCACCGATAGTGGCGGTCACAACAACACATTTCAGATGTTGTTCCCCTCCTTGGAGTCGAAGTCGTGGTCTACCTCCCATCCCTTCATTCCCCTATGCTAAACCTACATCCCTCTGGCTGGGCGGCGGCGGTGTCCTGGTGTCACATCCTCCATGGAGGCTCAGTCTCGTGGGTTGCGTGTACTCCGTGGATAGCTAGTGGCGGATCCATGGGCATGTTGTGTGTAGTCCGTGGACAGCTAGTGGCGGAGTGTTCGGCTGGAGACCCTCCTCTAGTTCATGTGCTCTCCTTTGCAGGTTGTTCTGTTCACCAACAGATCGACGCCCTCATGCCTCTTTGGCGATCTCGTCCTATAGCTTGTGTCTTGCCGGGCGGTCAGTGTTCTAGCTGGCGATGACATCCTTGGGTAGCTTGTGTGTGGAGGTGCTGTTCTCTTGGCAACCCATCTTATATGCTCATGCATGCTCTAGGGTGAGCTGCTTTACCTTCCGATGGTACGGCACCCTTCGATCCAGGGCAAGAAGGCGAGAGAGGCCTTCTCCAGAGGTGGAGGCAGATGGCACAACAGTGATGATGATCTGAGAGTTGACGATGGTGTGCTTTCTTTTTATTCTTTGGTTGCTTATTATTGTACTTTGACCGTAAGCCGAACTTTCAGCACTGTAACTAGTTAGGTGTGCTTAGTTGACTTTATTAATGTGAATTCAGGTTCGTAATGCCCTTTCCCTACAGAAAAACATGTGTGAAGGGTGTTGTTTTTGCTCAGGCTAGTTAGGTGTGAGATGATGTCCCTCCTTTTCTGACGTGATGTATATACACCATGATTGTGACGAGCTAAATCAACAAAAGAAACACTCTGGTCTGAAGAATAAACTGTTTCCAAAACTGAAACTAAAAACCATATTTCATAGTTTCAGAGGATTATTTTCCTCAAAAAAGGGCAAATCGCCCCCAAAGAAAAAATGCCTTGTCAAGATTACAGCTGGTCCAGAAGATCATATGACAAGAGGAAATAATTGGTCTAATAATAACTAGGACAAGGATGAAGTGAGACTTGATTCCGTCACTACTTTGACTATTCTCCCGGTGGAAAGGTCCATTGGGTTCTGCCGCCCAACTGTGCATTCTCTTGAAAAATCTTTCCTAAAACCAGTCAAAGAAAGCTGGCCCTTGGCCACCGTGTCTAGCCCGTATCCGCTCATGTGGACGTGTGGACGATGGTAGCCACTAGCTAGCAGAGTATTCTCTCTTCTATCTCCCCAGGCGGCCAGGCCCCAGCACCCCCAAATTCCAAATCTTGTACTGCCATGGCTCCAAGCTGCTGGTTCTTCTGGGCCTGGTGGCTACCACTTACACTGACGGTCGTGGCCGCTGATGAGCAAGTGGAAGGCTGCTCAGGTAAGAGCTGCGGCAACCTCACCGTCTCCTACCCATTCTGGCTCCTCGACATGGAGACGGGAAGATCATGTGGTCCGCCGGACTTCGAGACCGCTTGCGTCAACAACACTCCCATCCTACGGAGCTCTGTGCCTGTGGCCTACGGCATAGCAATCGTCGACATCACCTACGAGGAACGCAGTTTGCATGTGGTTGATCAAGGAAAGCTCAATATATTGCAAGCCTCCAACAGCTGCCCGGCCTGGACCATGAATACCTCCATCAAATTGGGGACCCCATTTAGGATCGACTCCAACAACATCAACCTCGTCTTCTACAGCTGCACGACAACGGCGGCAGCACACAGAGACGGGGCGCTGGTGGAATTGAGATGCGGGAACGAGAACAACATGTTTGTCCGCGGGGGAGTCCCTTACGATGAGACGGGTGACTATGCCGGCTACGCTATCGAGGGCTGCAACGCTACTGTTATGCCGGTGTTGGGCATGTCCGGCGAGGCGAAAGAGAGCAACTACGAGCAGCTCATTAACGATGGCTTCCTCGTGACATGGCAGCAGCCTGGTAGTGGTAAGCTCTCTCATCAAATTGTTGTTTTTTCCAACAGACTTGTCCCTTGGGTTCCCCTGAACTATTTATCTTCTTAGATAAATCATGGCCCAATCAATCAAATAGAGTATACTGAACCAAGATGCAGCGCTACAACCTCTTGCCCACATGGCAGGTTGACCAGGTTGGCACATGCCTACGAGATCCCAATTTCGTAGACTTTTAATTAAGACTAAAAGCAAGTTGGAGTATTAATTGAAATCTTGAAATACATCTAATGGAGCCGACCTGGAGCACCTAGAATGACAACTGAGATATGTGACACCTGTTATCGTAGGTCAATGCTACAAATGACATTCCGTTCAATATCTGCACTCCACACAAAAATATGACCAGTCAAGCTTTTTGAGGCATAGGAAAATTTAAAAAGTAACAAGGATAAAATCCTAGCAGTGGATGTGTGCAGCATTTGTTAGTGTGTGATACTAGTGTCCTTACATATTCCTATTACTCCCTCCGTTCCAAAAGGATGCCGCAGATTTGTCTATATTCATATGTATCTATACACTAAACCATGTCTAGATACATACGAATCTTTGACAAATCAGCCACATCCTTTTTGGGACAGAGGGAGTACTCCATCCTCGCACTAGTCTGAGCTCACAATGAATATGATATAATAGGACAGACGAAGTACTTCATCCTCGCACTAGTCTGAACTCACAATGAATATGACATACAGTCTGGTAAAATCTAACAGAGTACTTTTTCCCTAAATTATCAAGATATGGAACGTCGGCCATAACTCATACTATCGTATCAAACCTGACCGACATAGTTGTCAAATCAAAACAAAGACAGACATGTAATCCAAGGTCTTCACTATCTTGCAACATATCTTTTTATTTTTTATTGGCAAATATTCAAGATTAAAATATGGTATGCATGTTTCTTTCTTTGGAAAAACAACCAGTATTGGACTACTGCACGGTATTTTCTTTTTGAACTAAATATGATGCAATATTCCAGGTAGCAAAGGACTGGACGGAAGATAATGCTAATAGGTATGCACCAGAACTTTTTGTATATAATAATTTAAGGCTTGGTAGTTGATCATCAGTTATTTTCTAGCATAATGCTAGTATTTAAAAATTATAGTCTATTATCATTGGGCTTTGATTCGAAAATAAAATTTGAAACAAGTAACTCTCAGCATGTGCATAATACAAGGCTTGTCATTTTGGAGCAAAAATCTATGGACTTTAGCTTGTTACCACTTTTGCTATGTTGTGTTCTTTCAGAGAGAGAAATTTGAACTGCTGATGGCCTAGAGATCTAAATGAACATATTATAACTTCTCATTTATCTTCAATCTCAGTTTTGATAGCAGCAGCTGCAACCTTGCTCTTTCCATGTATTTATGTGCTGATATGGTATAGAAAAGGGAAAATACTATGGTTTGTCCTCTGCAAAAAGACCAGCAGTAGTAGGACTGAAAGGAATTACGAGGCCATGATAGTATCTTATGGATCCCTAGCTCCAAAACGATACATGTACTCAGAGGTAATGAAGATAACGTCTTCCCGTAGTGATCATCTTGGAACAGGTGGTTATGGTGTGGTTTTCAAAGGAAGACTACATGATGGTCGTCTGGTTGCTGTGAAATTCTTGCATGACTGCAAAGGAAATGGGGACGAGTTTGTGAATGAGGTTATGAGCATTGGAAGAACCTCTCATATTAATATTGTTAACTTATTTGGGTTTTGTTTGGAGGGATCAAAACGAGCTCTTATATATGAGTATATGCCCAATGGTTCCTTGGATAAGTACATTCACTCAGAGAACCCAAAAGAAATTTTAGGATGGGAGAGGCTCTACGCAATATCAATTGGGATTGCTCGTGGCCTAGAATACCTGCACCATAGCTGCAATACACGCATCGTCCATTTCGATATCAAGCCTCAAAATATCCTTCTAGACAAGGACTTTAGCCCAAAGATTGCTGATTTTGGTCTAGCTAAACTGTGTCATACAAAGGAGAGCAAGCTTTCGATGACTGGGGCCAGAGGAACAATTGGGTTCATCGCTCCAGAAGTTCACTCTCGAGCATTTGGAGTGGTTTCAACAAAGTCCGATGTTTATAGTTATGGAATGATGTTGTTGGAGATGGTTGGAGGCAGGAGAAACATGAAATCAATTGTTGAAAAGTCTAGCGAAAAGTATTTTCCAGATTGGATTCACGACCACCTTGCGCAAGATGATGGACTAGAAGCATGTGAAGTCACAAGCGAAATTGAGGAAATCGCAAGAAAGATGATCCTAATTGGCTTGTGGTGTATACAAGTAATACCTTCGTATCGCCCCACTATAACAAAGGTTCTAGAAATGTTTGAGAGAAGCTTAGATGATCTGGACATGCCGCCGAAGCAAAATTTCTGTGAACTACTGTAAGATACTTCTCCCATATTTTCTGCCCATTTATTTTTTCTGTGAAACTACTGTTTTACAACAATTTGACCTACGCTCTTATCTCTTGTTACAGTGAAAGTTCCCCTCACAATATGGATGTAGAAAGTGCAAGTTCTACACGACATGAGGAGATTAGCCTTGTGAATTCAAAAACCTTACAACGATTACGAACTCTTTGCGCTGATAAACCCTTGTGAATCCAGAAATGATACATTGATTTCCAACTCTTTGAGAAGGTGGCCTGTAATATAGGTGTACATTCATAATGTAAGAAGCCGCAACGAAGTTCAGGATAGTACCATAGAACATATTCCATGTGTGTGTCCAGGAAAGGGAATAATTTGGGTGCCCAATGAGTAGTGTGTTCGAACTGCTAAAAGGGATCTGGATCTAATGCCAGAGGCAGATATCTACCACTACCCAGAGCCATATGGCGGGCCGCATGCCACCCAGCCCAGTTTGGTGTTACTGCTCAATACTACTACCTATGGCTTCCCTTCACCCCTTGAAAAAAAACCTATGGCTTCCTTTTTTCTCATTTTTCAACACTATTTATACATAAACAAACATTTTATTTCTTTTAAGTGAACCCCACTTAACATACACAACGCAATTAACACTACCGAATCAGTCATTATCACACAAAAAAACACACTACCGAATCAGTCCACTAGATTGCACCCAACCGTCATGATAACCCTAAACATGACTCATAAATGCATTTAGCAATTAACTTTGACGGACTGCGCTCTCTGCGAGCGAATTTTCCGCCCGCTTCCGACATGTCTATGCCCCACCACCTGCCTCCATCTTCCATCGTATGTGAAGGGCATCCAATGACTCATAGGTTGCGTAGCAGCTGTAAGCCGCTTCATCAGCCATCTTGGAGAGAAGGCCAAGCTACACTACAAATTGTTGAAGAACGTAGCCGACGCAACGCTAAGGAGTTGAAGGGAATACTCTCATCCGTGCCCATCCTCGTAGTACCAAAGCCTCATGAGCCTATGCTGTTATACATGGCGACGTAGCCGACGGAGGTGGAGGGGGATGAGCGTCGGAGGGGGACGGGAGGGAGGGGGCCAAGGCACCCCGGTGTGGCGCGGCAGCGCCGCACGGGAGCAAGGGGCTGCAGCGCCGCACGTGAGCGGAGGGGAACCACTATTTTCCTTCATATAAAGAAAACATATCGCACAATTTCATGTTTTCCCTAGCAATCTCAGACAAACTTTGCATTTGTTTCTTTATTGCACGGAGAATGGATGAAGGGTAGGTATAAAGATCTATTTAAGAGTAAAGTTAGAGATGACGAGCTTGACAAATTACAACATAATTATGTAATTATCTTTTTTTAGAAAGGAGCATATATTAATATCAGAAGATACCAATTACAACCCAGCCTCTACAACAACGCATTGCCCTAGCCGCCGTAACGATGCACATAGCCAAAAAAAAAGAAGAATTACAAAAAAGAAAGAACCCGCTACAGTGACCCATTCGTTGAAACAGCGGTACTACCACCACCAAGACAACACCAGAAGTCCAGCTTCTCCAAAAGCGACGCCTCCAAGAAGGGAACAGTGCACACACCGTCATCGCCCGATCATAGATCTTATGTTTTCACCCTGAAGAAAGTCCACGCTCTCAAATAATACCTTCAACAAGGCCATTGCCAGGCACAACCAATTAAGGCCAGACCCTAGGTTTTCACCCTGAAAGGTAGGACTGAGAACCTCTCCTGTGCAGTCGCCCCCACTTGCATACCACTGCACCAAGTCACGAGTCACCAAGTCAATTCCTCATCACCACCCAGTCTCGAACCACCTTTGTCAATCCTCAGATCTTGGTCTCCATGACATTCTCCCTCAGCACCATGAAACGAGAACATGCCCCATGATATTAACAGCCAAGAGAGTTTCGAAGCGCTCCCTCTGAGCCCAAACGGTCAGAATAAAACATGGGTGCGCATGATCGAACCCCTCCAATCCAACAATCTCCAGGCATTGTTCGCCCATGGGAGTTCGCCGGTTGAGCCTTCCGGAACACGCCACTTCCGCCAGATCGATGGGGACAAACACCGGCAGATCATCATCTTGGCGACATAAGGAATCCTCGGACAGCCGCCATTATTCGCAAGACTAGCATGCCCCCACGCTACCAGTCACCTCCATGACGGAGAAAGAAAGGAAGGAAGTAGTCCAAGCGCAAGGCTGCAGGTACCGGTGATCCAAGGAACCGCCAGATCCCTCCGTTCCCTGCCGTTGCTGGACCCATCTGGTGAGATCGGCCACTCAGCTTAGATCTTTGCCTGACGAGCCAGCACGCCGCCAAGCTCGCTAAAGACGAGTGGAGGGCACACCGCCGCCTCCTCCCTGCCGCCCTGCCGGAGGGCCTCGGTCCTCAGCCCGATCAGCCACGCCGCCCTGCGCCTCCGCCCGTGATCCTCCAACTCCCGAGGAAAAACAGCAGAGGCACCTCTCCATCCCTGTCGCCGTCTTCGACGCGAAGGGGGCCGCTACCGCCACCGGGGAGGGGCAGCAGGGGCGGCCTGGGGGGAGGGGGTGGGGGCGCCGCCTAGGGTTTGGTGGAGGGGGCGCCGCAGAGACGCTCGGGAGGGAGCGCCTCTTAGTGCACATTTAAGATATTTAGATCAATTCAAGGTTGAAAACTGGACTTTTATACGATAGCCAACTCGTGCTTCCGTAGAAAACCTAGATACATCATTGCACATCAATCATCACAAAATTAAATTTCTAGAGACAGGTATGAATATTTTGAAGCAAATGATACAGTCCACACCACATAATATCAATGACTAAATTTTTTTTTAAAAAATCCATGAGGAATTTTACTCAACATTACAACAAAGCAATAGAGGTACATGACTGAATTATAATAGAACACCAACGAGCATAAATAGGGGGGACATCCTAGCTCGCGCATCTTAGTACTCGAACAAGGGAAACTGAAGAAAATCAAACACACATGCATGAACGGAACATGCAATAAGAGGATTTAGATGGTGCAAACACCAATTTTACGGATATAATGTCAACTCCGCAAAGAAGCCAACATACGGTACTTAGCTTAAGGCACGTATAGCTGAACGGAGACGCCACCCTGACAACCAAAAGGACCATATGTGTTGAATGTTGGTGATGATCTTAAGTTCGGACAAATATCTAGGTCCCCAGACTACCCGGCTATGGCGGGCCTTGCCACCCAGCCCAGTTTGGTGTTACTGCTCAATACTACTACCTATGGCTTTTCACCCCTTGAAAAAAAACCTATGGCTTCATTTTTCTCATTTTTAACATATTTATACATAAACAAACATTTTATTTCTGAAGTGAACTTAACATACACAACGCAATTAACACTACCGAATCAGTCATTATCACACAAAAAAACACACTACCGAATCAGTCCACTAGATTGCACCCAACCGTCATGATAACCCTAAACATGACTCATAAATGCATTTAGCAATTAACTTTGACGGACTGCGCTCTCTGCGAGCGATTTTTCCGCCCGCTTCCGACATGTCTATGCCCCACCACCTGCCTCCATCTTCCATCGTATGTGAAGGGCATCCAATGACTCATAGGTTGCGTAGCAGCTGTAAGCCGCTTCATCAGCCATCTTGGAGAGAAGGCCAAGCTACACTACAAATTGTTGAAGAACGTAGCCGACGCAACGCTAAAGGAGTTGAAGGGAATACTCTCATCCGTGCCCATCCTCGTAGTACCAAAGCCTCATGAGCCTATGCTGTTATACATGGCGACGTAGCCGACGGAGGTGGAGGGGATGAGCGTCGGAGGGGGACGGGAGGGAGGGGGCCAAGGCACCCCGGTGTGGCGCGGCAGCGCCGCACGGGAGCAAAGGGGCTGCAGCGCCGCACGTGAGCGGAGGGGAACCACTATTTTCCTTCATATAAAGAAAACATATCGCACAATTTCATGTTTTCCCTAGCAATCTCAGACAAACTTTGCATTTGTTTCTTTATTGCACGGAGAATGGATGAAGGGTAGGTATAAAGATCTATTTAAGAGTAAAGTTAGAGATGACGAGCTTGACAAATTACAACATAATTATGTAATTATCTTTTTTTTAGAAAGGAGCATATATTAATATCAGAAGATACCAATTACACCCAGCCTCTACAACAACGCATTGCCCTAGCCGCCGTAACGATGCACATAGCCAAAAAAAAGAAGAATTACAAAAAAGAAAGAACCCGCTACAGTGACCCATTCGTTGAAACAGCGGTACTACCACCACCAAGACAACACCAGAAGTCCAGCTTCTCCAAAAGCGACGCCTCCAAGAAGGGAACAGTGCACACACCGTCATCGCCCGATCATAGATCTTATGTTTTCACCCTGAAGAAAGTCCACGCTCTCAAATAATACCTTCAACAAGGCCATTGCCAGGCACAACCAATTAAGGCCAGACCCTAGGTTTTCACCCTGAAAGGTAGGACTGAGAACCTCTCCTGTGCAGTCGCCCCCACTTGCATACCACTGCACCAAGTCACGAGTCACCAAGTCAATTCCTCATCACCACCCAGTCTCGAACCACCTTTGTCAATCCTCAGATCTTGGTCTCCATGACATTCTCCCTCAGCACCATGAAACGAGAACATGCCCCATGATATTAACAGCCAAGAGAGTTTCGAAGCGCTCCCTCTGAGCCCAAACGGTCAGAATAAAACATGGGTGCGCATGATCGAACCCCTCCAATCCAACAATCTCCAGGCATTGTTCGCCCATGGGAGTTCGCCGGTTGAGCCTTCCGGAACACGCCACTTCCGCCAGATCGATGGGGACAAACACCGGCAGATCATCATCTTGGCGACATAAGGAATCCTCGGACAGCCGCCATTATTCGCAAGACTAGCATGCCCCCACGCTACCAGTCACCTCCATGACGGAGAAAGAAAGGAAGGAAGTAGTCCAAGCGCAAGGCTGCAGGTACCGGTGATCCAAGGAACCGCCAGATCCCTCCGTCCCTGCCGTTGCTGGACCCATCTGGTGAGATCGGCCACTCAGCTTAGATCTTTGCCTGACGAGCCAGCACGCCGCCAAGCTCGCTAAAGACGAGTGGAGGGCACACCGCCGCCTCCTCCCTGCCGCCCTGCCGGAGGGCCTCGGTCCTCAGCCCGATCAGCCACGCCGCCCTGCGCCTCCGCCCGTGATCCTCCAACTCCCGAGGAAAAACAGCAGAGGCACCTCTCCATCCCTGTCGCCGTCTTCGACGCGAAGGGGGCCGCTACCGCCACCGGGGAGGGCAGCAGGGGCGGCCTGGGGGGAGGGGGTGGGGGCGCCGCCTAGGGTTTGGTGGAGGGGGCGCCGCCAGAGACGCTCGGGAGGGAGCGCCTCTTAGTGCACATTTAAGATATTTAGATCAATTCAAGGTTGAAAACTGGACTTTTTATACGATAGCCAACTCGTGCTTTCCGTAGAAAACCTAGATACATCATTGCACATCAATCATCACAAAATTAAATTTCTAGAGACAGGTATGAATATTTTGAAGCAAATGATACAGTCCACACCACATAATATCAATGACTAAATTTTTTTAAAAATCCATGAGGATTTTACTCAACATTACAACAAAGCAATAGAGGTACATGACTGAATTATAATAGAACACCAACGAGCATAAATAGGGGGACATCCTAGCTCGCCATCTTATTACTCGAACAAGGGAAACTGAAGAAAATCAAACACACATGCATGAACGGAACATGCATAAGAGGATTTAGATGGTGCAAACACCAATTTTACGGATATAATCGTCACACTCCGCAAAGAAGCCAACAACGGTCTTAGCTTCCGGCACAGTATAGCTGAACGGAGACTTGCCACCCTGACAACCAAAAGGACCATATGTTTTGACGTTGGTGATGATCTTAAGTTCGGACAAATAGTCTAGGTCCCCAAATGTCCCGGCTATCTCCTTCACAAACTCCGTTGGGCAAAACTTGATCTGTATATAGCAAAATTTTAAGTGAAAGATGGTGTCAAGTCGCATTCTAGTAGTCGTTAAGATGATTTTCCTCAAATGTAAAAGTGTGAAGTCAACTCACGGTTTCCACAGTGGAGGGTGTCTTAGTACATTCAAAAATACCCCAACGATCAGAGTTGCAGATTTTCCCGTCTTCACCGATGTAGGAAAACTGGATCGCACTTACGACACTGTTAAAGTAGACTGTGACACTCTCCAGACGTTGGGATCTTCCTTCCGTTTCGCGAAGGGGTGCATCCTTTGCACCCCATGGTCCCATCTTTGTAGGTGCAGGGACCTGAATCTGAACCATCATATCAGAAAAAAATTAATCAGATCCAATCAACATATGAAATTGAATGTCAAGAAAATACTTACGTTCATGTGGCAATACCCATCCACAGTAATCTCAAATATAACTGTATCATCTCCTCTCTGATGTACTTTTTTCGTTAGGATACCACGCGCCATCGCGAAGTCACCGGTCCCACCAACAATGGCGAACACATCTTCATCTGTCCCTTCAGATGCTCCCATTACCTGAAGAGTGGACCCTTTGAATCTGCACAATTGCACACATATCATTGGCTTAAAACGAACGGCCAAAATACTATCAAGTTGTTGTCTTGACGATGTGCACTAAAGCAAGCTAGCTAAATACATAATATCATATCATTTTCATAAAAGGTATAACTTGTAAACCCATCTGACATGTAGTGTCCGGTATAGGAAACATAATAAATCAAGGTACAAATCTACACTGAGAAAAAGAGCCATGCATCTACACATACCTTTCACCGTCAAAGAATGTCATGGAGAACCAAGAGAACCAGTTGCCGGCAGCTGTGTGGAAGCCTTGTGCCTTGGCAACCAGCTTCGCCTCCGATTCAACATCATCATATATGCCCCAATTGTTAACAGCAGTCAGACCTAAGCCTGTTGCTTCAACATAACCTATTACCGTTGCCTGATTCGGGTGTGGCCCTTTATGGATCTGGCGCATGTATAACTTGCTAAACTTAATCTTGGTGTTCTCCAAAACCGCGCCAAAGCTACGGGTGACCTCAAAAATGGCCATGGGATGGTGTGGGAGTCGAACTAAGGTAAGAAGTGTATGGCCGGAGAAGTAAGCTGGAGAATCTTGGTTTTGTGTAGTGTGAACAAAAAGAAGCTAATCAGTGATATTTATAGCCTCAGAGCAAGGGTTGCCTCATAGAAAAACTGTGCGCCACCATTGTGTGTTCCCATTGGTAAATATCAGTACGTTCAACCGAGCACATGGTTCCAGGGGCAGACAGGTAATTTCTTTCAGTATTTAACTTTTTTTGTTAAGATTCCGTGTAGTAGATCCATACAATAGACCACCAAACCAAAGTACAGGGTTGTTCAGCCCGTTGTTCAAACTACAGAATTCAGGTTCACTGAAGAACCTAATACGTTGCATCTATTTCGCTACATTACCACGAATCTAGAAAAATAAATCCAATACTCCACACTAGCAATTTTGTTACAAGAGAGGGTGGCAAATAGAAAGGGCACCGTTCACAAATTTAGCTACACAGTCCTCACATGTAGACACGCTTCCCATTTCGGTAGCCATCGCAGCGGCGCATCTTAATTTCGTGCAAAAATAATGTCTTGTTGTCTGGCGTTCAAACTGCACTGAAGTCTAACATGACAATATGTATGCTCTACGGATTTCACGGTATAAAACTACAAGCACCAGTCTCGATACAACATTTTAGTCTTTGAAATGTTTTACATTATAATTTACTACTCACTAGCGTGGAGTAGTATTGCATCGGATTCGGCCGCCATAGCTACGTCTTACACCCTACTTAGTTAACTTTATTTCTTGTCGTCGGAAGTTTGTATTTTATTCCTAACCATAAATAAAGAGCACGTACGTACATATTTGGTTTTTCTTATAATATATTGCTTCGTCTGTTTGTTAGCACGTAGCCTATGCGTCACGTGTGTGGTCGGCCACGACGGCATGCACGCAGAGGGCAGAGCTACATGCATGTGGTACCAATTAGATTATTTTGTTTTATCTTTGAAATCTGCGGTGAGTGTGCAAAGGTATATGTACTTGAGCGACGCAACTACTACGCACAAACAACACCTTTGATTAGTTACAAGTGCCGAGTTAACCACCTACAAAACTAGGCCCATGTATTCACTGTCGTCAATCTGCCGGCCGTTTTACTAGCGCCCACAGGGATTAGATCATAGGGACATTTGTTTTAGAAAAAAGATACTAAAATATTTTATAATTTAGAACAAAGAGAGTAGTAGATCACAGGGACGTTTTCCAGTGCCCCAACACTATAAGGAGACCATCACAGAAGACAAGCATGTGAGAGAGCAGCCTCGGCAAGAATATCACTCCCTCCGTCCAGAAATAACTGACTTACTTTATCAAGATTCAAAGTATGTAGATGCATTTTAGTATATACATACATTAGAATTTAGACAAACCTAAATTAATTATTTCTAGACGGAGAGAGTAGTAGATCGAATCTTGATATAGCTAGCTACGTGTACGAATTATTTCTTGCCACGAGAGGTGGCATGGAGCTCGTCTTTACGGCTGACAGAAGTAGGAGTAAGTAACTTGTTTTGTCTTACAATATTGGCAGTAGTACCTAAAGTTTTGTCTTGTCATCTAACTATATATAACTCTACACATTTGTCTTTGTCTGTAATATATTATTATTTTTTTGTTCGTCGTGGACGATGTTGCGTCCTCGACAGCTCGTTCGCACGCAGCCTGGATCAGGTGCACGCGGGCAGCGTCACGGGCTCACGGATGCCATCTTGCCGGTCACGCAAGACCACGACGGCATGCACGCTGGGAAGCAACGTCTTGCATGTGCATGCACGTGCGCATGACATTACCTTGTTCCTATCTATATATGGATGTACAGAAATAAACGACGAAACTAGTACACACAAGTTGGCTGATACTAGCAAACAAGTGAGGACAAATATAGTCATTCATTGTTTACTTGCAAGTGTAGTCTCCACAATGCAGTTTTAAACTACCCGCAAAACAAACAAAAAATGCAGTTTTAAAACCGGTTCGTCAAGCCCTCAACCGGTTTTACACAGGAACCTTGCATTGCTGGGTTGGTGACAGTGTTGTCATTGTTAGACGGAAAGACAAACTACATGCCACGAACAATTTCTAGTATAGCTTTAATCTACACAATATTCCAGGAATTCAAGCTAGGTTCCGGGTGCATATTATGTGCCCCCGTTCGCCAAAATTAATACACATTTCAAATTGTTAAAAAAATATGAAATTGTTTTTTTGTCGTACTTCTCAACGTTCTATATATGCACGTGAAGTTTCAGGAAAAAAAAATATTTTATGAAATTGTTTTATACTATCAAACTAAAAGAAATTTAGATTGAAAAAACAGGAGATAGATGCTAGTTATTCAGCTGCACAGCCGGTTGGTTTTCAGCAAATTCTCATATATGGTCAACCAAATCATTCTAGAGTTGGTTGTGAGTAGCCCTATCTCGATTCTCGTGATGCACCTGCAAGAATTCCGCAAACTAGGTGGTGGACCTGGCGCAGGTACAACCAATTCTCCCTCCAGCCTTGGTACTTCATCCTCGCACTAGTCTGAACTCACAACGAATATGACATACAGTCTGGTAAAATCTAACAGAGTACTTTTTCCCTAAATTATCAAGATATGGAACGTCGGCCATAACTCATACTATCGTATCAAACCTGACCGACATAGTTGTCAAATCAAAACAAAGACAGACATGTAATCCAAGGTCTTCACTATCTTGCAACATATCTTTTTATTTTTTATTGGCAAATATTCAAGATTAAAATATGGTATGCATGTTTCTTTCTTTGGAAAAACAACCAGTATTGGACTACTGCACGGTATTTTCTTTTTGAACTAAATATGATGCAATATTCCAGGTAGCAAAAGGACTGGACGGAAGATAATGCTAATAGGTATGCACCAGAACTTTTTGTATATAATAATTTAAGGCTTGGTAGTTGATCATCAGTTATTTTCTAGCATAATGCTAGTATTTAAAAATTATAGTCTATTATCATTGGGCTTTGATTCGAAAATAAAATTTGAAACAAGTAACTCTCAGCATGTGCATAATACAAGGCTTGTCATTTTGGAGCAAAAATCTATGGACTTTAGCTTGTTACCACTTTTGCTATGTTGTGTTCTTTCAGAGAGAGAAATTTGAACTGCTGATGGCCTAGAGATCTAAATGAACATATTATAACTTCTCATTTATCTTCAATCCCAGTTTTGACAGCATCAGCTGCAACCTTGCTCTTTCCATGTATTTATGTGCTGATATGGTATAGAAAAGGGAAAATACTATGGTTTGTCCTCTGCAAAAAGACCAGCAGTAGTAGGACTGAAAGGAATTACGAGGCCATGATAGTATCTTATGGATCCCTAGCTCCAAAACGATACATGTACTCAGAGGTAATGAAGATAACGTCTTCCCGTAGTGATCATCTTGGAACAGGTGGTTATGGTGTGGTTTTCAAAGGAAGACTACATGATGGTCGTCTGGTTGCTGTGAAATTCTTGCATGACTGCAAAGGAAATGGGGACGAGTTTGTGAATGAGGTTATGAGCATTGGAAGAACCTCTCATATTAATATTGTTAACTTATTTGGGTTTTGTTTGGAGGGATCAAAACGAGCTCTTATATATGAGTATATGCCCAATGGTTCCTTGGATAAGTACATTCACTCAGAGAACCCAAAAGAAATTTTAGGATGGGAGAGGCTCTACGCAATATCAATTGGGATTGCTCGTGGCCTAGAATACCTGCACCATAGCTGCAATACACGCATCGTCCATTTCGATATCAAGCCTCAAAATATCCTTCTAGACAAGGACTTTAGCCCAAAGATTGCTGATTTTGGTCTAGCTAAACTGTGTCATACAAAGGAGAGCAAGCTTTCGATGACTGGGGCCAGAGGAACAATTGGGTTCATCGCTCCAGAAGTTCACTCTCGAGCATTTGGAGTGGTTTCAACAAAGTCCGATGTTTATAGTTATGGAATGATGTTGTTGGAGATGGTTGGAGGCAGGAGAAACATGAAATCAATTGTTGAAAAGTCTAGCGAAAAGTATTTTCCAGATTGGATTCACGACCACCTTGCGCAAGATGATGGACTAGAAGCATGTGAAGTCACAAGCGAAATTGAGGAAATCGCAAGAAAGATGATCCTAATTGGCTTGTGGTGTATACAAGTAATACCTTCGTATCGCCCCACTATAACAAAGGTTCTAGAAATGTTTGAGAGAAGCTTAGATGATCTGGACATGCCGCCGAAGCAAAATTTCTGTGAACTACTGTAAGATACTTCTCCCATATTTTCTGCCCATTTATTTTTTCTGTGAAACTACTGTTTTACAACAATTTGACCTACGCTCTTATCTCTTGTTACAGTGAAAGTTCCCCTCACAATATGGATGTAGAAAGTGCAAGTTCTACACGACATGAGGACATTAGCCTTGTGAATTCAAAAACCTTACAACGATTACGAACTCTTTGCGCTGATAAACCCTTGTGAATCCAGAAATGATACATTGATTTCCAACTCTTTGAGAAGGTGGCCTGTAATATAGGTGTACATTCATAATGTAAGAAGCCGCAACGAAGTTCAGGATAGTACCATAGAACATATTCCATGTGTGTGTCCAGGAAAGGGAATAATTTGGGTGCCCAATGAGTAGTGTGTTCGAACTGCTAAAAGGGATCTGGATCTAATGCCAGAGGCAGATATCTACCACTACCCAGAGCCATATGGCGGGCCGCATGCCACCCAGCCCAGTTTGGTGTTACTGCTCAATACTACTACCTATGGCTTCCCTTCACCCCTTGAAAAAAAACCTATGGCTTCCTTTTTTCTCATTTTTCAACACTATTTATACATAAACAAACATTTTATTTCTTTTAAGTGAACCCCACTTAACATACACAACGCAATTAACACTACCGAATCAGTCATTATCACACAAAAAAACACACTACCGAATCAGTCCACTAGATTGCACCCAACCGTCATGATAACCCTAAACATGACTCATAAATGCATTTAGCAATTAACTTTGACGGACTGCGCTCTCTGCGAGCGAATTTTTCCGCCCGCTTCCGACATGTCTATGCCCCACCACCTGCCTCCATCTTCCATCGTATGTGAAGGGCATCCAATGACTCATAGGTTGCGTAGCAGCTGTAAGCCGCTTCATCAGCCATCTTGGAGAGAAGGCCAAGCTACACTACAAATTGTTGAAGAACGTAGCCGACGCAACGCTAAAGGAGTTGAAGGGAATACTCTCATCCGTGCCCATCCTCGTAGTACCAAAGCCTCATGAGCCTATGCTGTTATACATGGCGACGTAGCCGACGGAGGTGGAGGGGGATGAGCGTCGGAGGGGGACGGGAGGGAGGGGGCCGAGGCACCCCGGTGTGGCGCGGCAGCGCCGCACGGGAGCAAAGGGGCTGCAGCGCCGCACGTGAGCGGAGGGGAACCACTATTTTCCTTCATATAAAGAAAACATATCGCACAATTTCATGTTTTCCCTAGCAATCTCAGACAAACTTTGCATTTGTTTCTTTATTGCACGGAGAATGGATGAAGGGTAGGTATAAAGATCTATTTAAGAGTAAAGTTAGAGATGACGAGCTTGACAAATTACAACATAATTATGTAATTATCTTTTTTTTAGAAAGGAGCATATATTAATATCAGAAGATACCAATTACACCCAGCCTCTACAACAACGCATTGCCCTAGCCGCCGTAACGATGCACATAGCCAAAAAAAAAGAAGAATTACAAAAAAGAAAGAACCCGCTACAGTGACCCATTCGTTGAAACAGCGGTACTACCACCACCAAGACAACACCAGAAGTCCAGCTTCTCCAAAAGCGACGCCTCCAAGAAGGGAACAGTGCACACACCGTCATCGCCCGATCATAGATCTTATGTTTTCACCCTGAAGAAAGTCCACGCTCTCAAATAATACCTTCAACAAGGCCATTGCCAGGCACAACCAATTAAGGCCAGACCCTAGGTTTTCACCCTGAAAGGTAGGACTGAGAACCTCTCCTGTGCAGTCGCCCCCACTTGCATACCACTGCACCAAGTCACGAGTCACCAAGTCAATTCCTCATCACCACCCAGTCTCGAACCACCTTTGTCAATCCTCAGATCTTGGTCTCCATGACATTCTCCCTCAGCACCATGAAACGAGAACATGCCCCATGATATTAACAGCCAAGAGAGTTTCGAAGCGCTCCCTCTGAGCCCAAACGGTCAGAATAAAACATGGGTGCGCATGATCGAACCCCTCCAATCCAACAATCTCCAGGCATTGTTCGCCCATGGGAGTTCGCCGGTTGAGCCTTCCGGAACACGCCACTTCCGCCAGATCGATGGGGACAAACACCGGCAGATCATCATCTTGGCGACATAAGGAATCCTCGGACAGCCGCCATTATTCGCAAGACTAGCATGCCCCCACGCTACCAGTCACCTCCATGACGGAGAAAGAAAGGAAGGAAGTAGTCCAAGCGCAAGGCTGCAGGTACCGGTGATCCAAGGAACCGCCAGATCCCTCCGTCCCTGCCGTTGCTGGACCCATCTGGTGAGATCGGCCACTCAGCTTAGATCTTTGCCTGACGAGCCAGCACGCCGCCAAGCTCGCTGAAGACGAGTGGAGGGCACACCGCCGCCTCCTCCCTGCCGCCCTGCCGGAGGGCCTCGGTCCTCAGCCCGATCAGCCACGCCGCCCTGCGCCTCCGCCCGTGATCCTCCAACTCCCGAGGAAAAACAGCAGAGGCACCTCTCCATCCCTGTCGCCGTCTTCGACGCGAAGGGGGCCGCTACCGCCACCGGGGAGGGCAGCAGGGGCGGCCTGGGGGGAGGGGGTGGGGGCGCCGCCTAGGGTTTGGTGGAGGGGGCGCCGCCAGAGACGCTCGGGAGGGAGCGCCTCTTAGTGCACATTTAAGATATTTAGATCAATTCAAGGTTGAAAACTGGACTTTTTATACGATAGCCAACTCGTGCTTTCCGTAGAAAACCTAGATACATCATTGCACATCAATCATCACAAAATTAAATTGCTAGAGACAGGTATGAATATTTTGAAGCAAATGATACAGTCCACACCACATAATATCAATGACTAAATTTTTTTAAAAAATCCATGAGGATTTTACTCAACATTACAACAAAGCAATAGAGGTACATGACTGAATTATAATAGAACACCAACGAGCATAAATAGGGGGACATCCTAGCTCGCCATCTTATTACTCGAACAAGGGAAACTGAAGAAAATCAAACACACATGCATGAACGGAACATGCATAAGAGGATTTAGATGGTGCAAACACCAATTTTACGGATATAATCGTCACACTCCGCAAAGAAGCCAACAACGGTCTTAGCTTCCGGCACAGTATAGCTGAACGGAGACTTGCCACCCTGACAACCAAAAGGACCATATGTTTTGACGTTGGTGATGATCTTAAGTTCGGACAAATAGTCTAGGTCCCCAAATGTCCCGGCTATCTCCTTCACAAACTCCGTTGGGCAAAACTTGATCTGTATATAGCAAAATTTTAAGTGAAAGATGGTGTCAAGTCGCATTCTAGTAGTCGTTAAGATGATTTTCCTCAAATGTAAAAGTGTGAAGTCAACTCACGGTTTCCACAGTGGAGGGTGTCTTAGTACATTCAAAAATACCCCAACGATCAGAGTTGCAGATTTTCCCGTCTTCACCGATGTAGGAAAACTGGATCGCACTTACGACACTGTTAAAGTAGACTGTGACACTCTCCAGACGTTGGGATCTTCCTTCCGTTTCGCGAAGGGGTGCATCCTTTGCACCCCATGGTCCCATCTTTGTAGGTGCAGGGACCTGAATCTGAACCATCATATCAGAAAAAAATTAATCAGATCCAATCAACATATGAAATTGAATGTCAAGAAAATACTTACGTTCATGTGGCAATACCCATCCACAGTAATCTCAAATATAACTGTATCATCTCCTCTCTGATGTACTTTTTTCGTTAGGATACCACGCGCCATCGCGAAGTCACCGGTCCCACCAACAATGGCGAACACATCTTCATCTGTCCCTTCAGATGCTCCCATTACCTGAAGAGTGGACCCTTTGAATCTGCACAATTGCACACATATCATTGGCTTAAAACGAACGGCCAAAATACTATCAAGTTGTTGTCTTGACGATGTGCACTAAAGCAAGCTAGCTAAATACATAATATCATATCATTTTCATAAAAGGTATAACTTGTAAACCCATCTGACATGTAGTGTCCGGTATAGGAAACATAATAAATCAAGGTACAAATCTACACTGAGAAAAAGAGCCATGCATCTACACATACCTTTCACCGTCAAAGAATGTCATGGAGAACCAAGAGAACCAGTTGCCGGCAGCTGTGTGGAAGCCTTGTGCCTTGGCAACCAGCTTCGCCTCCGATCCAACATCATCATATATGCCCCAATTGTTAACAGCAGTCAGACCTAAGCCTGTTGCTTCAACATAACCTATTACCGTTGCCTGATTCGGGTGTGGCCCTTTATGGATCTGGCGCATGTATAACTTGCTAAACTTAATCTTGGTGTTCTCCAAAACCGCGCCAAAGCTACGGGTGACCTCAAAAATGGCCATGGGATGGTGTGGGAGTCGAACTAAGGTAAGAAGTGTATGGCCGGAGAAGTAAGCTGGAGAATCTTGGTTTTGTGTAGTGTGAACAAAAAGAAGCTAATCAGCGATATTTATAGCCTCAGAGCAAGGGTTGCCTCATAGAAAAACTGTGCGCCACCATTGTGTGTTCCCATTGGTAAATATCAGTACGTTCAACCGAGCACATGGTTCCAGGGGCAGACAGGTAATTTCTTTCAGTATTTAACTTTTTTTGTTAAGATTCCGTGTAGTAGATCCATACAATAGACCACCAAACCAAAGTACAGGGTTGTTCAGCCCGTTGTTCAAACTACAGAATTCAGGTTCACTGAAGAACCTAATACGTTGCATCTATTTCGCTACATTACCACGAATCTAGAAAAATAAATCCAATACTCCACACTAGCAATTTTGTTACAAGAGAGGGTGGCAAATAGAAAGGGCACCGTTCACAAATTTAGCTACACAGTCCTCACATGTAGACACGCTTCCCATTTCGGTAGCCATCGCAGCGGCGCATCTTAATTTCGTGCAAAAATAATGTCTTGTTGTCTGGCGTTCAAACTGCACTGAAGTCTAACATGACAATATGTATGCTCTACGGATTTCACGGTATAAAACTACAAGCACCAGTCTCGATACAACATTTTAGTCTTTGAAATGTTTTACATTATAATTTACTACTCACTAGCGTGGAGTAGTATTGCATCGGATTCGGCCGCCATAGCTACGTCTTACACCCTACTTAGTTAACTTTATTTCTTGTCGTCGGAAGTTTGTCTTTTATTCCTAACCATAAATAAAGAGCACGTACGTACATATTTGGTTTTTCTTATAATATATTGCTTCGTCTGTTTGTTAGCACGTAGCCTATGTGCCTAGCGCATCGTCAGCCGCACGCACGCGGACGTCACGTGTGTGGTCGGCCACGACGGCATGCACGCAGAGGGCAGAGCTACATGCATGTGGTACCAATTAGATTATTTTGTTTTATCTTTGAAATCTGCGGTGAGTGTGCAAAGGTATATGTACTTGAGCGACGCAACTACTACGCACAAACAACACCTTTGATTAGTTACAAGTGCCGAGTTAACCACCTACAAAACTAGGCCCATGTATTCACTGTCGTCAATCTGCCGGCCGTTTTACTAGCGCCCACAGGGATTAGATCATAGGGACATTTGTTTTAGAAAAAAGATACTAAAATATTTTATAATTTAGAACAAAGAGAGTAGTAGATCACAGGGACGTTTTCCAGTGCCCCAACACTATAAGGAGACCATCACAGAAGACAAGCATGTGAGAGAGCAGCCTCGGCAAGAATATCACTCCCTCCGTCCAGAAATAACTGACTTACTTTATCAAGATTCAAAGTATGTAGATGCATTTTAGTATATACATACATTAGAATTTAGACAAACCTAAATTAATTATTTCTAGACGGAGAGAGTAGTAGATCGAATCTTGATATAGCTAGCTACGTGTACGAATTATTTCTTGCCACGAGAGGTGGCATGGAGCTCGTCTTTACGGCTGACAGAAGTAGGAGTAAGTAACTTGTTTTGTCTTACAATATTGGCAGTAGTACCTAAAGTTTTGTCTTGTCATCTAACTATATATAACTCTACACATTTGTCTTTGTCTGTAATATATTATTATTTTTTTGTTCGTCGTGGACGATGTTGCGTCCTCGACAGCTCGTTCGCACGCAGCCTGGATCAGGTGCACGCGGGCAGCGTCACGGGCTCACGGATGCCATCTTGCCGGTCACGCAAGACCACGACGGCATGCACGCTGGGAAGCAACGTCTTGCATGTGCATGCACGTGCGCATGACATTACCTTGTTCCTATCTATATATGGATGTACAGAAATAAACGACGAAACTAGTACACACAAGTTGGCTGATACTAGCAAACAAGTGAGGACAAATATAGTCATTCATTGTTTACTTGCAAGTGTAGTCTCCACAATGCAGTTTTAAACTACCCGCAAAACAAACAAAAAATGCAGTTTTAAAACCGGTTCGTCAAGCCCTCAACCGGTTTTACACAGGAACCTTGCATTGCTGGGTTGGTGACAGTGTTGTCATTGTTAGACGGAAAGACAAACTACATGCCACGAACAATTTCTAGTATAGCTTTAATCTACACAATATTCCAGGAATTCAAGCTAGGTTCCGGGTGCATATTATGTGCCCCCGTTCGCCAAAATTAATACACATTTCAAATTGTTAAAAAAATATGAAATTGTTTTTTTGTCGTACTTCTCAACGTTCTATATATGCACGTGAAGTTTCAGGAAAAAAAAATATTTTATGAAATTGTTTTATACTATCAAACTAAAAGAAATTTAGATTGAAAAAACAGGAGATAGATGCTAGTTATTCAGCTGCACAGCCGGTTGGTTTTCAGCAAATTCTCATATATGGTCAACCAAATCATTCTAGAGTTGGTTGTGAGTAGCCCTATCTCGATTCTCGTGATGCACCTGCAAGAATTCCGCAAACTAGGTGGTGGACCTGGCGCAGGTACAACCAATTCTCCCTCCAGCCTTGGTACTTCATCCTCGCACTAGTCTGAACTCACAACGAATATGACATACAGTCTGGTAAAATCTAACAGAGTACTTTTTCCCTAAATTATCAAGATATGGAACGTCGGCCATAACTCATACTATCGTATCAAACCTGACCGACATAGTTGTCAAATCAAAACAAAGACAGACATGTAATCCAAGGTCTTCACTATCTTGCAACATATCTTTTTATTTTTTATTGGCAAATATTCAAGATTAAAATATGGTATGCATGTTTCTTTCTTTGGAAAAACAACCAGTATTGGACTACTGCACGGTATTTTCTTTTTGAACTAAATATGATGCAATATTCCAGGTAGCAAAAGGACTGGACGGAAGATAATGCTAATAGGTATGCACCAGAACTTTTTGTATATAATAATTTAAGGCTTGGTAGTTGATCATCAGTTATTTTCTAGCATAATGCTAGTATTTAAAAATTATAGTCTATTATCATTGGGCTTTGATTCGAAAATAAAATTTGAAACAAGTAACTCTCAGCATGTGCATAATACAAGGCTTGTCATTTTGGAGCAAAAATCTATGGACTTTAGCTTGTTACCACTTTTGCTATGTTGTGTTCTTTCAGAGAGAGAAATTTGAACTGCTGATGGCCTAGAGATCTAAATGAACATATTATAACTTCTCATTTATCTTCAATCCCAGTTTTGACAGCAGCAGCTGCAACCTTGCTCTTTCCATGTATTTATGTGCTGATATGGTATAGAAAAGGGAAAATACTATGGTTTGTCCTCTGCAAAAAGACCAGCAGTAGTAGGACTGAAAGGAATTACGAGGCCATGATAGTATCTTATGGATCCCTAGCTCCAAAACGATACATGTACTCAGAGGTAATGAAGATAACGTCTTCCCGTAGTGATCATCTTGGAACAGGTGGTTATGGTGTGGTTTTCAAAGGAAGACTACATGATGGTCGTCTGGTTGCTGTGAAATTCTTGCATGACTGCAAAGGAAATGGGGACGAGTTTGTGAATGAGGTTATGAGCATTGGAAGAACCTCTCATATTAATATTGTTAACTTATTTGGGTTTTGTTTGGAGGGATCAAAACGAGCTCTTATATATGAGTATATGCCCAATGGTTCCTTGGATAAGTACATTCACTCAGAGAACCCAAAAGAAATTTTAGGATGGGAGAGGCTCTACGCAATATCAATTGGGATTGCTCGTGGCCTAGAATACCTGCACCATAGCTGCAATACACGCATCGTCCATTTCGATATCAAGCCTCAAAATATCCTTCTAGACAAGGACTTTAGCCCAAAGATTGCTGATTTTGGTCTAGCTAAACTGTGTCATACAAAGGAGAGCAAGCTTTCGATGACTGGGGCCAGAGGAACAATTGGGTTCATCGCTCCAGAAGTTCACTCTCGAGCATTTGGAGTGGTTTCAACAAAGTCCGATGTTTATAGTTATGGAATGATGTTGTTGGAGATGGTTGGAGGCAGGAGAAACATGAAATCAATTGTTGAAAAGTCTAGCGAAAAGTATTTTCCAGATTGGATTCACGACCACCTTGCGCAAGATGATGGACTAGAAGCATGTGAAGTCACAAGCGAAATTGAGGAAATCGCAAGAAAGATGATCCTAATTGGCTTGTGGTGTATACAAGTAATACCTTCGTATCGCCCCACTATAACAAAGGTTCTAGAAATGTTTGAGAGAAGCTTAGATGATCTGGACATGCCGCCGAAGCAAAATTTCTGTGAACTACTGTAAGATACTTCTCCCATATTTTCTGCCCATTTATTTTTTCTGTGAAACTACTGTTTTACAACAATTTGACCTACGCTCTTATCTCTTGTTACAGTGAAAGTTCCCCTCACAATATGGATGTAGAAAGTGCAAGTTCTACACGACATGAGGAGATTAGCCTTGTGAATTCAAAAACCTTACAACGATTACGAACTCTTTGCGCTGATAAACCCTTGTGAATCTAGAAATGATACATTGATTTCCAACTCTTTGAGAAGGTGGCCTGTAATATAGGTGTACATTCATAATGTAAGAAGCCGCAACGAAGTTCGGGATAGTACCATAGAACATATTCCATGTGTGTGTCCAGGAAAGGGAATAATTTGGGTGCCCAATGAGTAGTGTGTTCGAACTGCTAAAAGGGATCTGGATCTAATGCCAGAGGCAGATATCTACCACTACCCAGAGCCATATGGCGGGCCGCATGCCACCCAGCCCAGTTTGGTGTTACTGCTCAATACTACTACCTATGGCTTCCCTTCACCCCTTGAAAAAAAACCTATGGCTTCCTTTTTTCTCATTTTTCAACACTATTTATACATAAACAAACATTTTATTTCTTTTAAGTGAACCCCACTTAACATACACAACGCAATTAACACTACCGGATCAGTCATTATCACACAAAAAAACACACTACCGAATCAGTCCACTAGATTGCACCCAACCGTCATGATAACCCTAAACATGACTCATAAATGCATTTAGCAATTAACTTTGACGGACTGCGCTCTCTGCGAGCGAATTTTTCCGCCCGCTTCCGACATGTCTATGCCCCACCACCTGCCTCCATCTTCCATCGTATGTGAAGGGCATCCAATGACTCATAGGTTGCGTAGCAGCTGTAAGCCGCTTCATCAGCCATCTTGGAGAGAAGGCCAAGCTACACTACAAATTGTTGAAGAACGTAGCCGACGCAACGCTAAAGGAGTTGAAGGGAATACTCTCATCCGTGCCCATCCTCGTAGTACCAAAGCCTCATGAGCCTATGCTGTTATACATGGCGACGTAGCCGACGGAGGTGGAGGGGGATGAGCGTCGGAGGGGGACGGGAGGGAGGGGGCCGAGGCACCCCGGTGTGGCGCGGCAGCGCCGCACGGGAGCAAAGGGGCTGCAGCGCCGCACGTGAGCGGAGGGGAACCACTATTTTCCTTCATATAAAGAAAACATATCGCACAATTTCATGTTTTCCCTAGCAATCTCAGACAAACTTTGCATTTGTTTCTTTATTGCACGGAGAATGGATGAAGGGTAGGTATAAAGATCTATTTAAGAGTAAAGTTAGAGATGACGAGCTTGACAAATTACAACATAATTATGTAATTATCTTTTTTTTAGAAAGGAGCATATATTAATATCAGAAGATACCAATTACACCCAGCCTCTACAACAACGCATTGCCCTAGCCGCCGTAACGATGCACATAGCCAAAAAAAAAGAAGAATTACAAAAAAGAAAGAACCCGCTACAGTGACCCATTCGTTGAAACAGCGGTACTACCACCACCAAGACAACACCAGAAGTCCAGCTTCTCCAAAAGCGACGCCTCCAAGAAGGGAACAGTGCACACACCGTCATCGCCCGATCATAGATCTTATGTTTTCACCCTGAAGAAATTCCACGCTCTCAAATAATACCTTCAACAAGGCCATTGCCAGGCACAACCAATTAAGGCCAGACCCTAGGTTTTCACCCTGAAAGGTAGGACTGAGAACCTCTCCTGTGCAGTCGCCCCCACTTGCATACCACTGCACCAAGTCACGAGTCACCAAGTCAATTCCTCATCACCACCCAGTCTCGAACCACCTTTGTCAATCCTCAGATCTTGGTCTCCATGACATTCTCCCTCAGCACCATGAAACGAGAACATGCCCCATGATATTAACAGCCAAGAGAGTTTCGAAGCGCTCCCTCTGAGCCCAAACGGTCAGAATAAAACATGGGTGCGCATGATCGAACCCCTCCAATCCAACAATCTCTAGGCATTGTTCGCCCATGGGAGTTCGCCGGTTGAGCCTTCCGGAACACGCCACTTCCGCCAGATCGATGGGGACAAACACCGGCAGATCATCATCTTGGCGACATAAGGAATCCTCGGACAGCCGCCATTATTCGCAAGACTAGCATGCCCCCACGCTACCAGTCACCTCCATGACGGAGAAAGAAAGGAAGGAAGTAGTCCAAGCGCAAGGCTGCAGGTACCGGTGATCCAAGGAACCGCCAGATCCCTCCGTCCCTGCCGTTGCTGGACCCATCTGGTGAGATCGGCCACTCAGCTTAGATCTTTGCCTGACGAGCCAGCACGCCGCCAAGCTCGCTGAAGACGAGTGGAGGGCACACCGCCGCCTCCTCCCTGCCGCCCTGCCGGAGGGCCTCGGTCCTCAGCCCGATCAGCCACGCCGCCCTGCGCCTCCGCCCGTGATCCTCCAACTCCCGAGGAAAAACAGCAGAGGCACCTCTCCATCCCTGTCGCCGTCTTCGACGCGAAGGGGGCCGCTACCGCCACCGGGGAGGGCAGCAGGGGCGGCCTGGGGGGAGGGGGTGGGGGCGCCGCCTAGGGTTTGGTGGAGGGGGCGCCGCCAGAGACGCTCGGGAGGGAGCGCCTCTTAGTGCACATTTAAGATATTTAGATCAATTCAAGGTTGAAAACTGGACTTTTTATACGATAGCCAACTCGTGCTTTCCGTAGAAAACCTAGATACATCATTGCACATCAATCATCACAAAATTAAATTGCTAGAGACAGGTATGAATATTTTGAAGCAAATGATACAGTCCACACCACATAATATCAATGACTAAATTTTTTTTAAAAATCCATGAGGATTTTACTCAACATTACAACAAAGCAATAGAGGTACATGACTGAATTATAATAGAACACCAACGAGCATAAATAGGGGGACATCCTAGCTCGCCATCTTATTACTCGAACAAGGGAAACTGAAGAAAATCAAACACACATGCATGAACGGAACATGCATAAGAGGATTTAGATGGTGCAAACACCAATTTTACGGATATAATCGTCACACTCCGCAAAGAAGCCAACAACGGTCTTAGCTTCCGGCACAGTATAGCTGAACGGAGACTTGCCACCCTGACAACCAAAAGGACCATATGTTTTGACGTTGGTGATGATCTTAAGTTCGGACAAATAGTCTAGGTCCCCAAATGTCCCGGCTATCTCCTTCACAAACTCCGTTGGGCAAAACTTGATCTGTATATAGCAAAATTTTAAGTGAAAGATGGTGTCAAGTCGCATTCTAGTAGTCGTTAAGATGATTTTCCTCAAATGTAAAAGTGTGAAGTCAACTCACGGTTTCCACAGTGGAGGGTGTCTTAGTACATTCAAAAATACCCCAACGATCAGAGTTGCAGATTTTCCCGTCTTCACCGATGTAGGAAAACTGGATCGCACTTACGACACTGTTAAAGTAGACTGTGACACTCTCCAGACGTTGGGATCTTCCTTCCGTTTCGCGAAGGGGTGCATCCTTTGCACCCCATGGTCCCATCTTTGTAGGTGCAGGGACCTGAATCTGAACCATCATATCAGAAAAAAATTAATCAGATCCAATCAACATATGAAATTGAATGTCAAGAAAATACTTACGTTCATGTGGCAATACCCATCCACAGTAATCTCAAATATAACTGTATCATCTCCTCTCTGATGTACTTTTTTCGTTAGGATACCACGCGCCATCGCGAAGTCACCGGTCCCACCAACAATGGCGAACACATCTTCATCTGTCCCTTCAGATGCTCCCATTACCTGAAGAGTGGACCCTTTGAATCTGCACAATTGCACACATATCATTGGCTTAAAACGAACGGCCAAAATACTATCAAGTTGTTGTCTTGACGATGTGCACTAAAGCAAGCTAGCTAAATACATAATATCATATCATTTTCATAAAAGGTATAACTTGTAAACCCATCTGACATGTAGTGTCCGGTATAGGAAACATAATAAATCAAGGTACAAATCTACACTGAGAAAAAGAGCCATGCATCTACACATACCTTTCACCGTCAAAGAATGTCATGGAGAACCAAGAGAACCAGTTGCCGGCAGCTGTGTGGAAGCCTTGTGCCTTGGCAACCAGCTTCGCCTCCGATCCAACATCATCATATATGCCCCAATTGTTAACAGCAGTTAGACCTAAGCCTGTTGCTTCAACATAACCTATTACCATTGCCTGATTCGGGTGTGGCCCTTTATGGATCTGGCGCATGTATAACTTGCTAAACTTAATCTTGGTGTTCTCCAAAACCGCGCCAAAGCTACGGGTGACCTCAAAAATGGCCATGGGATGGTGTGGGAGTCGAACTAAGGTAAGAAGTGTATGGCCGGAGAAGTAAGCTGGAGAATCTTGGTTTTGTGTAGTGTGAACAAAAAGAAGCTAATCAGCGATATTTATAGCCTCAGAGCAAGGGTTGCCTCATAGAAAAACTGTGCGCCACCATTGTGTGTTCCCATTGGTAAATATCAGTACGTTCAACCGAGCACATGGTTCCAGGGGCAGACAGGTAATTTCTTTCAGTATTTAACTTTTTTTGTTAAGATTCCGTGTAGTAGATCCATACAATAGACCACCAAACCAAAGTACAGGGTTGTTCAGCCCGTTGTTCAAACTACAGAATTCAGGTTCACTGAAGAACCTAATACGTTGCATCTATTTCGCTACATTACCACGAATCTAGAAAAATAAATCCAATACTCCACACTAGCAATTTTGTTACAAGAGAGGGTGGCAAATAGAAAGGGCACCGTTCACAAATTTAGCTACACAGTCCTCACATGTAGACACGCTTCCCATTTCGGTAGCCATCGCAGCGGCGCATCTTAATTTCGTGCAAAAATAATGTCTTGTTGTCTGGCGTTCAAACTGCGCTGAAGTCTAACATGACAATATGTATGCTCTACGGATTTCACGGTATAAAACTACAAGCACCAGTCTCGATACAACATTTTAGTCTTTGAAATGTTTTACATTATAATTTACTACTCACTAGCGTGGAGTAGTATTGCATCGGATTCGGCCGCCATAGCTACGTCTTACACCCTACTTAGTTAACTTTATTTCTTGTCGTCGGAAGTTTGTCTTTTATTCCTAACCATAAATAAAGAGCACGTACGTACATATTTGGTTTTTCTTATAATATATTGCTTCGTCTGTTTGTTAGCACGTAGCCTATGTGCCTAGCGCATCGTCAGCCGCACGCACGCGGACGTCACGTGTGTGGTCGGCCACGACGGCATGCACGCAGAGGGCAGAGCTACATGCATGTGGTACCAATTAGATTATTTTGTTTTATCTTTGAAATCTGCGGTGAGTGTGCAAAGGTATATGTACTTGAGCGACGCAACTACTACGCACAAACAACACCTTTGATTAGTTACAAGTGCCGAGTTAACCACCTACAAAACTAGGCCCATGTATTCACTGTCGTCAATCTGCCGGCCGTTTTACTAGCGCCCACAGGGATTAGATCATAGGGACATTTGTTTTAGAAAAAAGATACTAAAATATTTTATAATTTAGAACAAAGAGAGTAGTAGATCACAGGGACGTTTCCAGTGCCCCAACACTATAAGGAGACCATCACAGAAGACAAGCATGTGAGAGAGCAGCCTCGGCAAGAATATCACTCCCTCCGTCCAGAAATAACTGACTTACTTTATCAAGATTCAAAGTATGTAGATGCATTTTAGTATATACATACATTAGAATTTAGACAAACCTAAATCAATTATTTCTAGACGGAGAGAGTAGTAGATCGAATCTTGATATAGCTAGCTACGTGTACGAATTATTTCTTGCCACGAGAGGTGGCATGGAGCTCGTCTTTACGGCTGACAGAAGTAGGAGTAAGTAACTTGTTTTGTCTTACAATATTGGCAGTAGTACCTAAAGTTTTGTCTTGTCATCTAACTATATATAACTCTACACATTTGTCTTTGCCTGTAATATATTATTATTTTTTTGTTCGTCGTGGACGATGTTGCGTCCTCGACAGCTCGTTCGCACGCAGCCTGGATCAGGTGCACGCGGGCAGCGTCACGGGCTCACGGATGCCATCTTGCCGGTCACGCAAGACCACGACGGCATGCACGCTGGGAAGCAACGTCTTGCATGTGCATGCACGTGCGCATGACATTACCTTGTTCCTATCTATATATGGATGTACAGAAATAAACGACGAAACTAGTACACACAAGTTGGCTGATACTAGCAAACAAGTGAGGACAAATATAGTCATTCATTGTTTACTTGCAAGTGTAGTCTCCACAATGCAGTTTTAAACTACCCGCAAAACAAACAAAAAATGCAGTTTTAAAACCGGTTCGTCAAGCCCTCAACCGGTTTTACACAGGAACCTTGCATTGCTGGGTTGGTGACAGTGTTGTCATTGTTAGACGGAAAGACAAACTACATGCCACGAACAATTTCTAGTATAGCTTTAATCTACACAATATTCCAGGAATTCAAGCTAGGTTCCGGGTGCATATTATGTGCCCCCGTTCGCCAAAATTAATACACATTTCAAATTGTTAAAAAAATATGAAATTGTTTTTTTGTCGTACTTCTCAACGTTCTATATATGCACGTGAAGTTTCAGGAAAAAAAATATTTTATGAAATTGTTTTATACTATCAAACTAAAAGAAATTTAGATTGAAAAAACAGGAGATAGATGCTAGTTATTCAGCTGCACAGCCGGTTGGTTTTCAGCAAATTCTCATATATGGTCAACCAAATCATTCTAGAGTTGGTTGTGAGTAGCCCTATCTCGATTCTCGTGATGCACCTGCAAGAATTCCGCAAACTAGGTGGTGGACCTGGCGCAGGTACAACCAATTCTCCCTCCAGCCTTGGTCATAGATGCTTTCATCACCATGATCTTGAACGATCATGTTGTGCATGATCACACAAGCCGTCATCACTTCCCACATTGTGTGTTTGTTCCAAGTTCTAGCAGGGTGTCACACTATCGCCCAACGGGATTGGAGCACACCAAATGCTCATTCCACATCCTTTCTAGCAGCCTCCTGCTCCTTGGCAAACCTCTTGTGCTTCTCTTCGGTGGAGTTGCGTATGGTCTTCACAAAGGTAGACCAAGTAGGATTGATACCATCTGTCAGGTAATATGCCTTGTTGTAGGTGTGGCCTCACACCTAATAATTCACTCGGGGAGCATTGCCTTCTGTAAGCCTAGAAAACACATTAGACCTCTGAACAACACAATTGTCATTGTGGGAACCAGCCATGCCAAAGAAAGAGTGCCAAATCCAAAGATCATGGGATGCAACGGCCTCAAGTAGACTGTGCACCCCTTTGCATACTCTTTATATTACCCCTGCCTGGCAAACAGACAGTTCTTTCACTCCCAATGCATGTAATCTATGTTTCCAATCATTCCTGGAAACCCTCTGGGTTCGTTGAAATCCAAGAGTCGGCGAATGTCCTCCATATTGGGTGCCCTCGAGAATTCTTCACAAAAAATGGCCACCATAGCTTTGCAGAACATGTACATGTTTTAGACAAGTGGACTCGCTCATGCGCAAGTACTCATCAACACAATCAGCAGCTACTCCATAAGCAAGCATGCGAATAGTTGCGTGATCTTCGGGTACCAGAGGCTTGAATGACAGCGAGGCTTCAACGACAAAGAGGCATGTGGAGGAGGAGGCAATAGGGTCCGACGACGGCCTTCTGGGAAGGAGGGTTTCGCGGTGGTGGAGGAGGGTGAGAGAAGGGAAGCTGGGGAACACTAGTACAAATGCGTTACTTAGAGACGTCAATTGCGCATATGCCTCAGACGGTTTCTCATTCCGGATCAAGCACATAGCTTCTAAGAGCACATCACCTGAGTCGGTTTTTCTTTGCGGCTCTAAGATACGACACTCCGACGGTGTGAAAATAAAAACGCTTCTAACATGTATGAGCTGGAACCGGCCAGTATTTCCTACTGCTTGCAAGAACTCCTCAACCCCAGACGACCTATACTAGGGACCATCTCCAATAGTCAGACGATCTGAGTCGGATTCTAACAAAGACCGTGTCCAGAAATAGTCTACCTTGAAGCGGATTTTTAAAGTGATCGTCTCCAGTGTGTGTAAGACATTTTAAATAGTAGCATGATAACTCGAACTTGATCATAGATGACATGACACATAATCATGATTCAATAGCCAGATATACAGATTAACTCAAGAACTTAATTATAGTAGCCAGTCAAAAGAAGACCATTATATTAACAATTAACATTAGCCCAATAGTTGGGAAAATCCATACATATTTAGCCATTACTTAATGGAAGTGCATACAATGTGGAGTCCATACATCGAAGAAGCATAATTAGTACTCGAGTAGTAATGGGCCACCCGGTGGAAGTTTTTGAACCAGAATATATACCTCTCTATTACATATTTCATCAAAGCAAAAAAGGACAATGCTATTTTACTTTAAGTTGAAGCTTCTCACAATCTTATCACATCCAGTCGTCAAGATTGCATTTGAACCACCAGCTCCCATCTTCATCGTAACCATATTTGGTACTTACTCTTTGACGTGGGTATACCCTACAGGTACTCGAGCTTGGTATATACGGTCTAAATACGTAAAGGCCCATGGTGTCGCCAAGGCCCAACTGAAGGACTCGAGTAACCTACGGACTCTCGATTGCTTGAAGAACAAGAAGAAGCTAAAGATAGAAAGTTTGAAGGGGAAAACCCTAACTTGTAACCGACTCGACCTGCTACCCGAGACCTAGCCTATCTATATAAGGGCTAGGAGGGGGCGGCGAGGAGGACACACGCAACCCTAGTTTTCCACAACCCTCGCCAGACTGCATCTGCGCACCATTGTAACTTTCGATTCCTTCGATAATTCCATGAGAAGACAAGCAGGAGTAGGGACCTCTACGAGGCCTGAACCTGGGTAAATCTTTGTCCCCTGTGTGCTTGTTTGCTAGCCGATAGATGTCTCCAGCGCTCCCTCCTTCTCCAAAACTCAAGTCCATAACAATGAGCATTAATGAGTTAAACCCTCGTCAATTGGCGTCGTCTGTGGGAACTGGGAGTGCTGATGTTGCGGCTTCTTCGGCCCCATCAACCGCGATCTACAATCCACAACAGCGGAGATCCGCCAGCTCTTCGGCGCGTTCGACTTCACCGTCCACACGCCGGCCACTCGCCCGGCCTTCGAGTCCGTAGGCGACGGAATCAGCCTGGCGATAGGGAGCTTTCGCTTCCAAGTCGGTCAGATGGGCATGCTTCGCATGCCTGATCAGCCGACGGCACCATCGATTGCCCCAGCATCATGGTTCCCTCCATCGATCGGCACCCTCAGTGAGCTCAACGCCCCGACAACAATCGAGAACACGGTCAGCGACAACAGTCGCGACTCCGATCTGAGCGATCTGGCCACTGAAGATGGAACCTACGGTTCCGGATCTGAGAGTTGTGGAAGCAGCAGCTTCCCTAATCACTTCATGTGCGCCGTCATCAACGCAGGCGATACCTCTGCCAATCGTGACAACGGTGGCAATCGCGGTAACGAAACCGACCACCCAACGCCGGCAACGGTGGCAATCACCGACCCGCCCAACGCCGGCAACGGTGGCAATGGTGGCAATGGCGGTAACGGTGGCAATCGCACCCCCGTCGACAATGGAGGAGCAGTCGAACCTCCAACCATACTAAATGAGCAAACCGGCGAACGCGTCGTGATCAGGCTCAACAAGCAAGAATGGGCTCGTTCCCGCGAGGCCCTATGAGGCGCTCATCTACCCTTCGGATCCCCGCAAGAACTGCTGATGGGCTATCACTGGCTCCTGAAGGAAGAATTCAAGTGCCAAGTGTAAACAATCGCGCAACTCGAAGTGCGTAAAAAGGCAGCAGACGAATCGAGCCTCCGTCGTGCTGGGCTCTCCTCCCACGGAGGATCCTCCTCAAGGGGCAACGAGTACCTCGCCAAGAAGAGGCAATCTCGGATGGCCCATCTCACCGAGCAAGAACACGTAGAAGCTGCAAAAGTCCTCGACTTCAGCTCTATGACAGTCGACACACGGGGCAACATGGTCCCCAAGACGTCGCAGGCTGCGGTGACAGCGGCCACCATGTACCTCCTTAACAACCAGCCGCCAGCTGGAGATCCCCGAGCTGCCATGCACCGATCTATGATCGCGGGCTTGGGATTAATCGAGGCCGCCCTCGACAAGGAGCCAACACTAGAGCCGAAGAAGGGCAAAGCGCTAGCAAAGCGCTACTCCTCGCCCTCGTCCAGTGACGACAATCACGGCCTGTCTCGATGCCGCCGCATACGGCGACACGACCGTGACTATGATGCGCGCGACGACCTCACGTAGCGCAAGATCGACAAATCAAGGGCACGACATGCTCGGTCGACTGACACGGAAGAAGAAGATGTGGAGCTCTGCGGCGCCAGATGCTTCAGCAGATCCATCAGGCAGAAGCGAATGCCTAAAGGGTTTAAACTCCCATCGAAGAACCTGAAGTTTGACGGCCTACAGGACCCAAAGATCTGGCTAGAGGACCACATCTCCGTCAGGCTCCACGGAGGCAGTCGAAGCACGGCCATGCTATGCTTGCAGCTACAGCTGCAAGGTGCCGCCCGAGCATGGCTCAACAACCTTCCACGCGGATCTATTCGCAGTTGGGATGAGCTGGTTTACAGCTTCGCGCGCAACTTTAAGGGCACATACAAGCGGCCCGCATCAATCGAAGAGCTGAGATGTTGCCAGCAAAGATCTGGTGAATCGCTGCGCTCCTACATCCAAAGGTGGTCCATCATCAAGAACTCCGCAGAGAACATCTCGGAGGATCACGCGACTGACGCATTCAACGGTGGCGTCCGCCGCCTAGAACTCAGGGAGGAGCTGGGCCGCTCAAAGCCCCAAACCATCGACCACCTGATGGAGATCGCGAATCGGTGGGCCGATGGAGAAGATTCGGTGAAGAATCGCGTTCACTCCGACGAGGAGGCGGAACTCGAGCGCAGACACGATCGCCGAGGCAAGCGCCGCATGCGCATTTACGATGACCGCGACGACATCAACATGGTCGCGGCTGGCTACGCCGACAGACGTGACGATAACCGCAACAGAGGATACCGTAGCGGCGGATACCGCGACTCTGGGAAAACCACGCAAGTGTGGCAACGTCGCACTCGCGATGAGGCATCCGCGAACTCCATTGAGGACAAACTGTCCGGGCCATGCACGGTACACTTCTACATCGACAAGCATGATGGCAAGAAGAAATCCAGCCACCTCCTAAAGGATTGCCGCGAGTTCCTCAAGCTACATGAGGGATTGGTTCGGATGAACCGCAATGCAGTCAAAAGAGGCTACGGAGCCGCTCCAGGCACCGTGGCACATGGCGCACTGCCACCACCACCTGGGCCACCCTCGAATGCAGCTGCGCCGGACCAGCACCACGGAGGCGAACTGTACCCACGGGCCATGGGCACCATGATGATCCAAAAGGGACGCCCCTCCAATAGGGTGCAGAAGGCCATCACTCGCCAAGTCAACTTGCCCACACACTCGCCACCGTCTACCACTGAGTACCTCAGTGGAAGCGAATCATGCATCACCTTCGACAAACGCGACCATCTTCCTCAGGTACCCCGCCCAGGTCATTGCCCCCTCGTACTCGAGGCGCAAATCGGAGGCTTCGACATGAGCCGTGTCTTGATGGATGGTGGAAGCTGCATCAACCTTATATTCGCGAGTACCTTGCAAGCAATGAGGATCCCCCTAACTTGCCTGGAGGCCTCGGACACAACGTTCCACGGCATCATCCCAGGGAAAGGCGTATACCCCCTGGGCAAAATCAACCTCAACGTCATCTTCGGCACGCCGAAGAACTTTCGGCGCGAGCGCATCGACTTTGAGGTCGTCGACTGGCCCTCACAGTACCACTGCATCCTCGGGTGCGTCGCGTTCGCTAGGTTCATGGCAGTACCCCACTACGCCTACCTGCAGATGAAAATGCCAGGTCCCAATGGCGTCATCATGATCAACGGGAGCTTCGAGAGATCTGATAGTTGCGAGAGGGAATTCAACAGAATTTCTCAGTCCTTCGGCATGCAGGAGGAACTCGCGAGACTAAAGGAGTCGACAGACAACAGTCTGCCTCCGCTGAGCCGGCCAAGTTCACCTGATCTCTCGTTCGACTCATAGGTGCACACAAAGAAAGTGCAGGTCCACCCATCGGATCCTGCCAAGACGGCTCTCATCGCCAACAACTTGAGTTCCGCATAGGAACTCGCGCTCGTCCAATTCCTCCGTGAGCACTGGGAAATTTTCGCCTGGTGTCCTGCGGACATGCCAGGAGTTCCCAGGGAATTCGCCGAGCACGCTCTCAACGTCAACCCCGACGCAAGGCCAGTCAAGCAAACAATTCGGCGACTGTCTGAGCCACGAGCGCAGGCAGTTGGAATGGAGATCAACAGACTCCTTGAAGCCAAGTTCATACGCGAGATCAAGGAAAGCACTTGGCTCGCCAACACGGTGCTGGTACCAACAAAGGACACGGATTTCCTGCGGATGTGCGTGGACTTCACCTCTCTGAACAAGCACTGCCCAAAGGATCACTTCCCGTTGCCGCGCATCGACCAGATTATCGACTCCACTGCGGGATGCGAGCGCCTCTGCTTCCTCGACACCTACTCAGGCTATAATCAGATTCGAATGAAGGAGGAAGATCAAGAGCAAACAACGTTTACAACGCCCTTTGGTGTGTTCTGCTACAACACAATGCCCTTTGGGCTAAAGAACGCAGGAGCCACCTACCAGCGGTGCATGTAGGCTTGCCTCAAGGAACAACTGGGTCACAACATTCAAGTCTATGTCGACGACATAGTAATCAAGACCAAGGAGGAGGCCTCCCTAATCGATGATTTGCGCGAAACCTTCGCCAACCTCGACCGCTATCGGATCAAGCTCAATCCGGACAAATGCGCCTTTGGCGTACCATCTGGGCAGCTACTCGGGTATCTCATTTCCGTGAGGGGAATCGAGTCCAACCCGAAGAAAATAAAAGCCATACTAGCCATGGAGAAGCCAAAAAACATAAGGGGCGTTCAGCAGCTGGCTGGGCGAATCGCGGCCCTCAGTCGATTCATCAGTCGGATGGGCGAAAAGGCGCTGCCCTTCTACCAGCTCCTCCGCAAAGCTAAAAAATTGGAGTGGAGCAACGAAGCGCAAGAAGCATTCGAAGACCTCAAGCGCCTGCTATCCACTTCGCCAGTGCTAGTGACCCCAAGAGAGAGGGAACCACTGTTGCTATATATCTCCACCACCAAGCAGGTGGTCAGCACAGTGCTCGTCGTCGAGCAAGCTGAGGAAAACAAGGTCCACGACGTACAACGCCCGGTATACTACCTCTGCGAGGTCCTCACGCCAACAAAACAGCGGTACCCGCACTACCAGAAACTGGCGTACGGTGTCTTCATGACCGCACGGTGACTGCGCCATTACTTCCAGGAACACCCAATCGTGGTGGTCAACGACGCCCCGTTGGGACATATCCTCCACAACCCCGACGCCGCGGGACGAGTCACGCTTTGGGGAATAGAACTGTCTCCACGAGACATCACATACGAAAAACGCGACGCAATCAAGTCGCAAGTTCTCCCTGACTTCCTCGTGCACTGGATGGAGAACCAGGTCCCGGACAAACCAGACATGTCCTACCTCTGGACAATGCACTTCGACGGGTCCAAGCGAAAGGACGGAGCAGGCGCAGGTGTCATACCGACATCACCTCAAGGGGACAAGTTGAAGTATATCCTGTGAATGCAGTTCACAGCCTCCAACAACGAGGCTGAATACGAGGCCCTGTTGCACGAGATGAGGATGGCAAAAGCCTGCGGCGCCAAAAGGCTCATCATATACGGCGACTCCAAGTTGGTCGTCAACCAAACGATGCATGAGTGCGACGCACTGAATGACAATATGATCGCGTACCGCGACCTCTACGACACACTCGAAGGAGACTTCGACGGTTGCGAGCTGCGGCATGTAGGTCGTGAAAGCAATGAAGAGGCGGACGCACTCGCCAACATAGGCTCTACCTGCGCCCCCATACCACCTGGGGTATTTCTCGAGCGCATCTGCGAATGCTCCATCAAGCCAAAGGCCGCAGAGAAGAAAACAAGCGTAGCAACGGACTCGGGGGCTATGCCGCCCAATGAGTCAATGGCACTCGATAACTTGGAGTTGGACACATGACACGAGGGTCCAATGAGCGTCATGATGATTGAGAAATCTTGGACGCAGTCGTACATCACGTACCTCCTCAGCAAGAGGCTACCGGACGATCCGACGGATGCACGGCACATCGCGCGGCGATCCAAGGCATTCGCTGTTATCAACGGCGAACTGTATAAATGCAGCATCACAGGAGTACTCCAACGATGCGTCTCCACGGCCGATGGAAGAGTTGTTCTCCTCGACATCCATGAAGGGACCTGCGGGCACCACGCCGGCAGTCGCGCCCTTGTTGCCAAAGCTCTACGCGCTGGATTCTACTGGCCTACGGCCATGCATGATGCCAAGGACATCGTCCAAAAATGCAACGCTTGCCAGCGATTCGCAGACAAGCCGCACACACCTGGCGCAGAACTATGGCCAATCCCACTGGCCTGGCCATTCGCGCAATGGGGACTCGACATGGTTGGCAAACTTCCAAGGTCCTCACGAGGAGGCTATGTCTACCTCTTGGTCGCAGTCGACAAATTCACCAAGTGGATTGAGGCCATGCTAGTGACCAACCAATCAGGGCACAGCGCAGTAAAATTCTTCGAATCCATCTTCTACCGCTTCGGAGTACCGCACAGCATCATCACCGACAACGGGATGAACTTCACATCCAAGGAGTTCCAAGAATTCTGCGAGAACCTGGGGATCAACATCAGCTACGCCTCGATAGCGCACCCACAGACCAACGGTCAGGTGGAAAAAGCAAACGGGCTCGTCTACGGCGGGATTAAGAAGCGACTCCTCTGGCCACTCGAACAAGCCACGGGTTACTGGCCAGACGAACTGCAATCCGTACTCTGGAGCCTACGCACAACTCCAAACAGTGCCACGGGCTACACACCATTGTTTATGGTGCACGGAGCCGAGGTAGTGCTACCCGCCGAGGTACAGTACAAGGCGCCGCGCGTGGTCGCTTACAGCGAACAAGAGTCATCTCTCGCACTCGAAGACTCCGTCGACCTCCTTGACGAGGCAAGGGAAATCGCCGCAGAAAGATCAACGACTTACCAGCAAAACCTGCGCAACTATCATAGTAGGACGCTACGCCCCAGATCCTTCGCCGAAGGAGACCTGGTCCTGCGACTGAAGCAGCAGGGGCATCTCAAGCTCGACTCCCCCTGGGAAGGACCGTACGTGCTTACAGAAGTAATCCCAGGTGGCGCCTATCGCCTTCAAAATTTAGAAACAGGAGTCGCATACTCCAACCCCTGGAACGTCGCACAGCTGCGACGCTTCTACCCTTGGTCGCTTTTTACTTTTTACATTGCAAATAAGGCTACTCAGCCATGGCTACTTAGCCACACATTGTACCTCGCACTGTCCTTCGAATAAATAAAGCTAAGTGCCCCAAAACTCTGTGTTCTTCTTTACTTTTCCAACTTATCTACTCGGGGGTTGTGCCACCCTATATGCATCTGTTCTATGAACCAAAAACGCGATATACTGAGTAGCTGGTACATCAATCGAAACCCTTAACACAGCCCAGCTGCAACGCACCTGATAGGTTGACAAGGGACTGAGATAAGAGCATGGCCAGGCTAACGAAAAGGAATCGCATAGTGCAACACACTTCATGCTAACAAAGCTCTTTATGCATATTCGACAATAAATTATTTACAACATCTATATGAACTTTACAACATGAGTACACTTATGTGCAGGGTACAAACTAAGCTACTACTGCAGCAAAAGAACGTTGGTTTGTTCCTCAAAGAAGTCAACGATCTCTTTTGTTGGGCGATCCACCGCCTGGTAGTGTGGCACCATATTCCAGGCAGAACCTTCTGGTGGTGCAGGCGGCCCAGACGCAATTGCCACAACATTTACGTCAGGCCTGTGCAGTCGCACCAACGATAGAGCGGCCTTGGCACCAGCCACCAACTGTTGCCTCACGCACTCGCGAACCGCGGACAGGTCTTGAAACTTGGCAAGGAGGGCCAGCAGGCTTGATGGAGTAACATCCAGCGGAAACATCGTGCGATAAATGTTCTTCCAACATGACTGCGACTTCTTCAGAAACTGCAGCACTCGCGACGCGCGATCCTGCAGGGTCGCCAGCGCAATCGCCCGATCATGATCTACCTAGAAGTATCCACTCTCTTGAAGTTGCTCCTGGGTAAGACCATGCATACGAATGGCAATTCTATCCTTCTCATCATGCGGATGATGTGCGCTGACAACTACACGAAGCAGCAAACAGCAGCATAAGTACAGCATCACGAGTGACTACAAGGAAAAGATAAGAGAAAGCAAACTAACACTTGAATTGGTCGCCCAGCTACGTCACCTCGCCAAGCAAATATTGCTCTCGGGCGGCGGTTTTCTCCGCCTTCGACTTCCATACATCCGCGTTACCGCGGAGCACGGGCAACTCACGCTCCAGCTGCTTCACGCGGTCACGCAGTCGTGAGAGCAGGGATAGTTCATCTACCCTGGAGCGCGGCGGTGCCAAAGTATCATCAAGAGGTGGCGAGTCCTGAGTTTCCCTCAAAGGATCACTCGATGAACCCTACCACAAGTAAAGATAGAAACAAATAAGACGACCAAATCAATACAAAGGCAAAAGGTTCAGATGCGTTCAGGACTACCAAAAGTATCAGCAAATACACTCGCCAGCAGGCATGTTCTTAACAAAGGACATAAACTAGTCAACTATTACAAAGACTACTAAGGAGCGACTGGCTTCTTCGACTTCGACGGCTTCAGGGGCTTCATCGAGTCCATGGCAGTGTCAGATGCCACTGACTTTCCGCCAGCCCCTGATGCCGAAGCTTTCGCCGCCTTCTTGGCGCGTTGCAGCTCCTCAGAGTACTTCGCAATAGTATTTATCAGATGATGCCCATATTTGCCACAAGCAGTCGCGAAAGGAGCAAAGACTACCTGCTGGCCGTCCGCGCTAACAGGCATCGCCTTCGACACCGCGTCAGGATCAATCTCGACTCCGTGGGCCTGCACCATGGCAAGTGACGTGGACGCGCCGACCGCGTGGAGTGAGTTCTTGAAGCTAGAAGGCACACCTCCGGCGAGTGACTCCACCAGCTCGTCTATATTCTCGACTAGCTCCGCCTTGGGCATCAGCTCCTCCCGAAGGCGACTGAGTACGCCTTTGGCCTTGGAGAGCGTATCCTGCACGGCGGTGTTGTGGTCTTCCACTTTTGACAGTGCACTCGTCAGAGTGTCATCACGACAAAGGGCCTGTCGGTCGAAGCTCAAATCGCCAGCATCTATACATAAATCCACACATGGACAAAACATCAGCGCCACCGGCAAAAACATTCGAAGCAGAGAAGGATAACGATATCCACAAACAAAGTACCTAAGAGGGCCTTGGCAATTGAGAATAGTTGTTCTTCGAACAACTTCTCCCTAACTGCGAAGGAAGCACGCAGATCTTCTTCGCGCCTTTGCGCCACGTCACGCGCCGCGATTGCTTCATCACGACCCTTCACAGCCGCGGCAAGTGTCTTCTCCAGGGTGGTGGCGTCACGCAAGAGGGCATTATGTTCAGCTACACAACAAACAAGAATTGATTATCAGTCGACTATATCAAAGGAGAAGAAGAAGAAGAGGTGCATGACACTCACTCTCAACCACGCGATGACGCGTCTCCAGCATCGCATGCTAGCGGCCCATCGCAAGCACTTGCTCCGCCAAGTGTGCGACCTCCTTCACAAGGAGCTATCGCATAAAAAAGAGAGAGAAGAGGATCAGCAGAAACCATCGACTGACATCAAAAAGAAGAAAATACTAGACTTACGTGATCCTCCAATGACTCCGAAGATGTTTGGTGTGCCGTCATCCGGGCAACCATTCGATGTTCCCCTGCATGAGGAGAACTAGAAGAGTTGTGCCCGGAGTGGGCCGCCAATGGAGGAGAAGGAGCTCGCTGGACCTCTTTCTTGGCCTTCGAGGTTGCGACTCTTGATTCTTTCAAAAATTGGACGTCGCCAGAAGATGACGATGCCTCTTGACTGCAAGACAAAATCCACATCAAGAAAAGAGCAAAACCAGAGAAGAGCCAACAGGAGCAAAACAGAGAAGAGAAAGTAAACTAGAAAACTTACCAATCAAACTTGTCAAAGTCAAAAGGGGCCTCCCCCGACTCTGACAAGGACTCCTTGGGCAATCGCATCTTCTTGCAAGAAGATGGTGCCACGGCGCTCACATGAATGGCAGGTATCGGCGACTCTGCACCAACACCTGTACCTTGCGGAGTCGAAGGAGACGGCGCATTGGAATCCTTGCTGCGCGAACGCTTGCGAGTATCCGGACTACCGGACTCGGGGGCTTCCTCCTCCACATCAGAGGGGACGGTCGACTCCGACTCGTCCTCTTCCAAGGCTTCGCGAGGAATAATCCCCTCAGGAAGAGGGGGCATACAAGGTGACACCGCCCAATCCTACATGCAGACAACAAATTTAGCAAAAAGCATGTAAACAACAGAGAAGCAATCGACAAATTTAGCTACTGCGTAGCACAACTATACCTCAGGAGGAGGGTTAGTAGCATCAAATGGAGGAACAACTGGCTCACTGGGGAGCACATCCTTGACGATGTACTTGGTGACCAGTCGAACCCTCTTATCCACCTCACTCGCGGACATGCCATCGGCAGACACGCGAGTGGCATCATCAGCGCCAGCCCACTGAAACATGGGGTGGACTCTGGCCTGCAGGGGCTAGACGCGACAGCGCAGCCAAGTGCAAATGAGAGCGCAGCCTCCCTCCTCTTTGCCTATGCGACTCTCGAGGTCGCAGACGCGCATGTACAGCACATCTGTCTCCGTGGACTCGCCAGGCATGACTACATTCTTCCAGGAGTGCATCCTCCTGCACGGTGTCGCAGGATCAAAGGGTGCAAGTCCGAAGTCCTCACTGTTAGCCTTCTCATCACGGATGTAGAACCATTTGTCCCTCCACCCTTGGACGGACGCCGCGAGTTTGATACTGAAATAGGTGGCGGATGGGTCGACGTGAATTCCGCAACCACCTACATCATATACCAAGGAGCCAGAAGCAGATTGGCGCTTCAACTTGAAGATGCGCTTGAAAAGGACGAAGTGCGGCTCGACTCCGAGCCAGCACTCGCAGAGGGTGATGAAGCAAGAGATATGGAGGATACAGTTCAGGGACAGCTGATGGAGCCGAAGCCCGTAGAAACAAAGGAGGCCCCTAAAAAGGGGTGAAGGGGCAAGGAGAGATCGTGAATGATGAATGCTAAAAACATCACTCGAAAACCAGTAGGAGGAGAAGGAATTGTCTCACCGCTGGGGACGCGCGCGTCGACGACTACAGCGGACAGTACTCCGTCTTGGCGAAGAAGACGGAGATCAGATGATTTGATGATGGAGGGGCGCCACGCACCATTCGTGACGCGGGTGCCTGCGGCCTTCTTCTTCCCGCCGGCGGCGGTGCTGGTGCCCGCAGTAGCGGAGCCGCCTTTCTTCTTCGCCACAGTAGCGGTGGTCGCGGAATCAGCCGCAACGCCTCCCTTCTTCTTCCCCATTGTGCGGCGGCGATGCGAGCGAACGAAGTAGCTCAGAAACGAGCGGAGCTGGTCCAGCGTCGTGGAAGAAACGAGCACAGAGAAAACAGAGGAGCAACGGCAATGGCAATGGAGGCAAAGGATGAATGAGAGCAGATGAGAAAATTACCGTCGCAGCGCCGCTACTTAACCCCTGGAAGATGGAATCCAACGGCTCAGAAAAACTCTACTGGACGCGTGGCAAACATCGTGCTGGACACATGGAGGAGTGGAAGCGCGAACCGTCCCTCCACTACTCCCATTACGCACGAAAATCAAGGAGGCGCAGTTAAAATAAAGATTACGCACGCCCAGTCAAATCAAAGTTAGAAAGTGGGACCCACTGCTCGTCACGTCTCGTCAAACTCGCTCACGCATGCAACTGAGGTCATGAAATTGTCAGCACTGATGTCATCAAAGTTACGCAGCAGAAGACTTTGACTACTTTAGTCCTTTCTCGAGTCTTTGACTCCACCAAGCACTTGGGGGCTACTCCCATAGGGAGCTCTGGTCGCGCACCCTATGATTTTTCTTTTTCTTTTTCAGGAACATGGACTGTCAAGCCAAACCCAACCACTCGAAACATAATTCGACTTTGGACATGGGTTACTCCCATAGGGAGCGCCGGAAACAAATTCGACTGAAACAAGCGAACAAAAGACGATAGCAGTCGCGAAAGTTCTTTAGTCCCTGCCTGAGTCTTCGACTCAACCAGACACTCGGTGGCTACTCCCATAGGGAGCACTGGTCGCGCACCCTATGATTATTTGTACAAAGAAACTGTGTGTTGATAACATCCACACTCGAAGCTCATGGCGACACCGCCTCATAATTTTTCCCTACAAAGAGACTGCGTCTCCTGGGTCACCCGAATCGTCTCCGCGATGATAAAATTCGTATGACGCGCTTACAGTGTGAAGGTAAGACCTGAATAAGGCCTGGCAACGCATTAGCTGCGCACTACCAGAAATGTATCCGTGCCTGCAGGTACGATGAACATGCCTTGACAGACGCGTCGAGTGCTCACACCCATATAACTGGAATTCCACTCATGTAAGACCTCCACGGCTTGAGTCGAATTACACTAGCACTTTTCCAGATTCGAGTCCGGGGACTCGAGTTCGAGTAGATTGCGTTGTTTCACCCTAACGTGGTTAACTGATACCGATACTTCGGTTATATCAGGCACGTACATCAATAATCCCTATGACACAAATAAAGCAGGCGAAATATACTCATTCATGCACTCGAAAGACTTCAAAAGTCCCCAGTCGAATCTGTGATTCCACTGGACACTCAGGGGCTACTGACGTGGGTATACCCTACAGGTACTCGAGGTTGGTATATACGGTCTAAATACGTAAAGGCCTACGGTGTGGCCTAGTACCAACTGAAGGACTCGAGTAACCTACGGACTCTCGATTTCTTGAAGAACAAGAAGAAGCTAAATATAGAAAGTTTGAGGGGGAAAACCCTAACTTGTAACCGACTCGACCTGCTACCCGAGACCTAGCCTATCTATATAAGGGCTAGGAGGGGCCGGCGAGGAGGACACACGCAACCCTAGTTTTCCACAACCCTCGCCAGATTGCATCTGCGCACCATTGTAACTTTCGATTCCTTCGATAATTCCACGAGCAGACAAGCAGGAGTAGGGACCTCTATGAGGCCTGAACCTGGGTAAATCTTTGTCCCCCGTGTGCTTGTTTGCTAGCCGATAGATGTCTCCAGTGCTCCCTCCTTCTCCAAAACCCAAGTCCATAACAATGGGCATTGATGAGTTAAACCCTCGTCACTCTTCATTTCCCAAACATGGACATCAAATGGTTCATCAAGGAAATTCTTTAGACAATTTCTTGTGAACTCGGCTCCAAATGTCTGCGCAAGTACAAAGAGTTGAAGAATTAGCATGTTTTGATTACTGGAAGTATTTAAATATCATAGGGGTAGCTTGTTGATCACGTGTTCAAGAATATATCATCTTACCATCTTGCACTTCTTTTTCACGACAGATGAATAGGGCAACTTGTAGATGTAGTACTTGATTTCTGGTGAAAATTCGAGTTCACACCAGTCTAAAAGGAAGTCTACATGAACTTTTTTAGATACATGTCATTTCCAAAAATACTCTACTTACAAAATCAGTGTTCCCCTTGTGTTAAGGCACTTATGCAATAACACACACAAATTTCCATGCGGTGGAATATTCATTCGGGTGCAGCCCAAGAGAAGCCCACGGTAAAGCCCAAGATGATTCGGGTGTCCCAAGACCAGGAAGGTGCGACTCCTTGGGAAGCACGGCAAGGTGTATATACGAAACTTGAAGGGAAAACCCTAATCTGTAACCGACTCGGCCTGCTATCCCGAGATCTAGCCCCTATATAAAGGCTAGGAGGGGGTATCGAGGAGGACAATCCATAACCTAGCTACACACCACCAGACTGCATATGTGCACCCCTGTAATGTTCTATTCCTCCATTAACAAAGAGCAAACAAGCAGGAGTAGGGTCCCTTCCGAGGGCCTGAACCTGGATAAACCGTGTGTCCCTGATGTGCTTGTTTGCTAGCCGATCGATGCCTCCAGCGCTCCCCACTTCCTTGAACCCAATTCCATTATCCATGGGCATTAACAAGTTAACCCCTCGTCCTATAAGTATAAGAACACAATTATCCTTCCTTAATCTCCCCCGTAAGTCATTATATATATTTGTGAGCTAAGATAATTAAGATATGATTTCATCATATATATTTTCACCTATATGATTGGTTTTTTGTTGGACTGTTTGTGGAGCGATCACCATGTCTTCATCGTTATGCACCCATGGATTTGTCAATCTTATATCCTAGATTCCTCGAGAAGCAAGAAGAAAAACTACACATAAATATGCGAGGAAATGTATGAAGCTCTCTTCCACTTTCCCACCCATGGAGGACACATACTTAAGTTTAATAAAGGAAAGGTGGCAGCAACTTGGCAGGCTTCCTCGTCAAAGAATCATTCCCTTGCATGCAGAAACCGGATCACAATGCTTTCCACATTGGTATTATGGACAACTACTACTTCATGCATCACATCAGCGCATATGTACGTGCGGCTAGCACCTTTCACTTGACCAAAGATATCGAGAAATGGAGAACATGACTGGAGAAGAAGGGAGGTGAGGATCATATGGATGAGCTCAGACGCATCCAAGTCAAACTTGTAGATATCCTCAACAAATACATCATAGATGATCAAGGTGTGTTCCACGGAGGCTTAGAAGAACCGGAGGAGGTGACTGATCGCTTGGCTCGACAGCACGGTGGACAGGCGTCGTCGTTCATGACCTATGACGATGTTCTTCCATTTCATCCGTTGAAAAAGAAGTCGTTCTCGAGTGTTGCATCAAAACTTTGTTAATAAGACATTCACTACTAGGAAGAATCTTATTAGTGGCGCACACTTCTTGCAATTTTCTGGCGCATATCAGATGCGCCACTGTTACCTCGCCACTAAATTTTATTTTTGTGATGCATATTGATATGCGCCACAGAGATTTATGTGGCGCATATTGGCAATATGCGCCACGGATTTTTTTTCAAATTTCAAAAAATAGTGGGCCAGATCCAGCCTAAAATTTCAAATCTTAAATTTCTGGGGCGCATATTACAATATGCGCCACAATTGTTTTTCAAATTTCAAAAAAAAGTGGGCCCGATCTAGGTGGGGGTCGCCGGAGGAGGGTTTGGGCGGAGTAGGGGAGGAGGAATAGGAGGCCGCCGGTGGAGGAGGGTCGCCGGAGTAGGGAGAGGAGGAGAAGGAGGAGGAGGAGGATGAGGGGTTCGCCTGAGGAGGTCGCCGGAGTAGGAGGAGAAGTAGGTCGCCAAAGTAGGAAGAGGAGAGTATGTCGCTGGAATATGAGGAGGAGGCCGCCGATGGAGGAGAGTAGGTCGCTAGAGTAGGAGAGGTTGTCGAAGGTGGAGGAGGAGGTGTCCAATGAGTGGAGAAGGAGGGAGGAAGATGGGGAGGAAGGGGAGGAGAAGGAGAGAAGAAGTGGAGGAAGAAGGGAAGGAAGGGGATAAGGGAGGAGGAGAGATGAAGTGGAGGAAGAAGGGGAGGAAGGGAAGGAGAAGGAGAAAATAGTGGGATAAGGGGCACCGACGGGGATTCAAACTTTGAATCCTACTCAACAATTTTGTGGCGCATGTTGGAAATATGCACCACAGAATTCTCTCCCCCATTTTTTATTTTTTGCAGGAAAAAATCTTCTTTCTGTCATAACTTTTTACTCTTTTCGAATTTGATGATTCTGTAAAATTCAGAATGACTTCTGGTTGTTGAATTCGAGTAGGAAATCTTGAGACGATCGTTTTGATAGGTTAAACTTTATTCTGATATCGTATGCAAACATTATAGCCATTTTACCGTGACATGACCTTTCTTTTGCAAAAATACATCGAAATTCATGTTTTTCAAGACATATGTGCCACAAAACCTTCACTTTCTATGGCGCATATGTTGGAGATATGCCCAAGAGGCAATAATAAAGTGGTTATTATTATATCTTTATGTTTATGATAAATGTTTACATCCCATGCTATAATTGTATTATTAGGAAACACTAATGCATGTGTGTTTTGTAAACATAAAAGAGTCCCTACTAAGCCTCTTGTTGAACTAGCTTGTTGATTAATTGATGATCATGGTTTCCTGATCATGGACATTGGATGTGATTAATAACAAGGTTATATCATTAGGAGAATGATGTAATGGACACACACCCATAGTAAGTAGCATAAAGATCAAGTCATTAAGTTCGTATTGCTATAAGCTTTCAAATGCATAGTAACCTAATCCTTCGACCATGAGGTTATGTTAATCACCATCACCGGATGGGTACTTTGATGACATCAAACACCACTTCATAACTGGGTGGTCATAAAGGTGTCATTGGGTATTCTGAAAGTATGTGTTGAAGCGCATGGACCAAGATTGGGATTTGTCCATCCATATGACGGATATATATGCTCTGGGCCCTCTCGGTGGAATGTCATCTAATTAGCTTGCAAGCATGTGACTGGGTCACAAGGGATGGCATAACATGGAACGAGTAAAGAGTACTTATCAGTAACAAGGTAGAACTAGGTATGGAGATACCGACGATCAAACCTCGGATAAGTATAGTATCGCGTGACAAAGGGAATTGGTTTCGTATGTTAATGGTTCTATCGATCACGAAGTCATCGTTGAGTATGTGGGAGCCGTTATGGATCTCCAGATCCCGCTGATGGTTATTGATAGGAGATGTGTCTCTGTCATGTCTGCATATTCACGAACCGTAGGGTGACACACTTACGGTTCGAAGTTGTTTTAAGTAGATATGGAATGTGCGTTGGAGACCGAATGTTGTTCGGAGTCTCGGAATGGATCCGGGACATCACGAGGAGATCCGGAATGGTCCGGAGAATAAGATTCATATAGTGGGGATCATTTTCTAAGTTAGGAAATGTTCCGGAGTGTTTGTATGGGGATTCTAGAAGGTTTCGGAATGTTCTGGAAGGTTCTAGAAGAGTTCTTGGTGTTTGCTTGAAAACCAAGAAAGGGTCAAGGAAACCTTGTGGGGGCTAGACACGGATTTGTGGGGGAGGAGGACTCCTCCCCCCTTCCCAACCCGGCGGCCCAAGGAGGGAGGGGAGTCCTACTAGGACTCCCCCTCCCAAGGCGCCTCCCTCCTTTAAATAGAGGGGAGGGGGCGCCCCCTCCTAGCTCTCTCTCATAACAAGCTCTAGCCGCCGCCTCTCTCCTCCTCCTTCCCTCTGCTCCGGCTTAGGCGAAGCCCTACAGAATTCTCTACTCCACCACCACCACCACACCGTCGTGCTGCTGGGATTCCGTGGAGAAGATCTACTACCTCCGCTGCTCGCTGGAACGGGGAGAGGAAGGTCTGCTTCGACTCCGCACGTGTGACCGACTGCGGAAGCGCTGCCGAAACGCGGCGCCGGAAGGATCGTCCACTTGACCGACTGCGGAAGCGCTGCCGGAACGCGACGCCGGAAGGATCGTCCACACGATCTTGAGATCGGCAAGTGATCGACTACATCAACCACGAGATCTAATCTCGTTAACGCTTTCGGATCTACAAGGGTTAGTTCCTATCTATCTCGTTGCACATGTCTAATAGATTAGATCTTGGCTTTTATCTAGATTAGATCTGGGTTTTGTTCGTTCTTGCGGTAGAATTTTTTTGTTTTACATGCTACGAACCCATCAGCATATAGGCAAATGCACCACAGAATTGTCTCCCCCGTTAGTTGGTTGTGGGTCCCATCAAATTTCTGTGGGTTTCTGTGGCACATATGGGTTGCGTGCACCACATAATTGGCATATTTCAGTGGCATTTCTGTCTATATGCGCCACCGAATTAATTCTGTGGAGCATACCCTTTTATATGCGCCACATAAATGTAACATCCCAAAACTTGAATCCAATATATCAAGATCCAAATCACCCAATTTAGGGTTAACAAAACCTTTTTCTCATTTAAATAATTAAGCATGCATATGTGTGTTGCATTAATGTGGAATTGTTTTGAATTGCCATGATTGTTTGTTCTAATGGTTGTAAAATGATTCTAAGATGAATTCCACATCATCCAGATCATTCCCAAGCAAAATCCAAAAAAAGAAATCAAATAGAATTAATAAATGGAAATGGTCACTTTTGCCATTTTAAGCAACTAGGTCACTTTGGGTGTTCCTAGCACTCAAATTCAAACAGAAACAATTATGGATCTTTGCACCCCTTGATAGTATAAGTAAGGATGTACCAAGGCCCACCTTGTGATCTTGCAAAAACATTTAAACCCTAATTTAAAATGGCAATTGAAAATTGAATCTATTTCATATGCCTAGATCATACTTTTCAAAAACCACTCAAATGAGTTCAACTTGACAAATCCGAGCAACCAGAGATGCTCAAGCATAAGACCAACAACTCCACCAAAAATCATTTCAAAATTCAAATATTTGTTTCATGCGGCCATTGTGTCGAATAGGTGGGAGGTACAAAAATTCTGCCTAACTAACACTATTTGTTGATCAATGCATTGTCGAGTATTTGGGCCCAATCTGGTCCCCTTGTCTCCCCTAACTCTAACTAGCCCCTAACTAAGGTACCAATTGGACTAGAGCAGCAGTGCCGTGCCACCCCAACGCCATGATCGCCGGCCGACCATGCCCACGTCGCAGGAGCATGCCCCGCCCTCTTCCGCCGCACCAGGGATGTAGGCGTGGTAGCACCGCCGCCCACGGTCCCTTCCCCAAGCACTACCAGCCCCTGGACCATCTCACATCGCTCGCGCGCACCGCCTCTGCGCCAGACACAGAGCGCGCCAGAGCGCCATCCTTGGCAGGCCCGCACACGCTGCCCCTCGACCACAACCCGCGCACGCCGCTTCGCCTCGACCCCAGCACACCGCCAGACACACCTTCTCCCGCCGGGCGACCAGTAGCCACCGCCCGCCGCATCGAGCACCGCCTCTGCCGTGTAGAGCGCCAGCCCGTCCTGACCAAACACCACCGCCCCTAGCATCGCCTTTAAGCCGTAGCTGACCGCTAGGGAACCGCCCCACCATCCGCCTACCCAGCCCATGCCTATAGCGCCCTGTATCATCGTCACCGACAAGCTCGCCGTCGCCCTCTCGGTCCTCTCGACGAGCCTATATAAGGATCCCTTCCCCAGCCTCATTTGCCACACTCTAACACTCCCCTCTCACCACTGATCATTCCCCACCTCTCGCCAGAGCCGCTCGAGCAGCCAGTCGCCGGAATTGCGCCGGAGTTAGCCGCAGCAGAGGAGGAGAAGCCCCCATCGATTCCATCCACCCCTGGAGCTGTCGTGACCTCGCCTGAGTTTGTAGTCACCTCCACATTCGATCACCCCCATTGCCACACTTGCTAGAGCCCTAGTATGCCCCCGCTGCACCCCCACCGAGCCGCTAGGGTTCCACCTCGCCGGCGACCTGTCCGTCGTCGACGACGAGCCCCAACCGTAGATCCTAGTTCTAATCGTGCCGTCCAGGTTGCCCCGTACCGCTTCGTGTTATAAGAGGCACTGACAGGCGGGACCCCCCTGTCAGTTGTCCTCTGCGCCGCGGAGTGAAACTGGGTCGGCCCATTCGTGTTCCCGCGTGCTAGCCCTGTAATTCAAATTTAGGTTTTTCTATTTAAACTAAATCTAGATTCTGTCCACTAGTTTGAAAATCAATTCAGAAAGATCTACTGGACCAAATTGAGTGATTCCAATTTTGTTGATAAGATAATTAAAATATCTATCCAAGCCTGTTGGATTTAAATCAATTAGAGTTATAGATCTCTCCTAGCAAAAATAACATGACACAGGCTTTTTCACATTCAAACATTTTTAAAAAATCAACCATAATAGCTTTTGAGTTGATTCCAACTCTCAAAAATCAAATTTGAATATACCTATCTGAAATGTAATAATATTAAGGTTTGCATGCAGTGACTTTGTACTAGTACCAAAATAATGCTATATAGGCATTTCTAGTCACTTTAAATCATTAAATATTAATCTTAAACTTATTAAAATGTGATCCACCATTTAAATCACATTCCCATGCATTAGAATATGTGGTGATGACATGTGTCCACATGATCCCATTTTTAATTGAAGAATATTAAATCTTAGTTATTTTCAATGAGTAGAAATTACTTTTCTCAAATAAAATAAATGAAACTAGTTCATTAAATCTTTTGATGAATGTGATGATACTAGATCATCAAATGTGTGCCTTAATGTGCTAAATAGTCTAGTTAAGTATTGTTTGGTGATTGTGTATTCCGTATGTATTTATAGACGATAGTACCGACGAAGTCTACGAGGAGGAGGAGTTCTACCCCGAAGAAGAAGAGGAGAATTTAAACCACTGCACCAACCAAGGCAAGCTAGCATTATACAAGTTAACCATGCAAGTGATTACTTGCAAGCCATCATTAACAATGCAAGCTACACCTTGCAAGCTAGATAACCTAAGCAAGATGCAATAGGCATGCTTGGTCATACATTTTGACTTATACCTACTCCAAGTTTTATTTACACGCTTTACCTTCTTTTACTTTATCAAAGTTCTTTACTTTGTTTATAGATAGCATAAAGAGTATAAAACTTGGCCTATCTAGTTAGAATTAGATGTCATTCTATGGCATGAGATTGAGATTAGCATCCCACATTAGTGAACACTCTTAACATAGTAGCTTAGAGCTAAACCAAAAACTTGATCACTCTAGATGGGAATACTTGGTGAAAATGACTTATGAAAACCTTGGAATGATGAGTCATTCTATTGAGATGTTTTGACATGTGTTGAGAAACGCAACTGGTTTATGATGATGAAAATGTTGAGGCATGAGCCTTAGCCCTTTTATGAAAACGGGTGGTTGGGTTCGGATGCGATACCATCCCAATTTTACCATACAACCACAATACCTGAATTGGGTAAGGCTTAGCCGGAAGTTTATATGCATTGGTATTAGTTCCCTCGCGGGAGAGGTTTGAGCTGAGGCTACCTCTCAATGTTGTCCACCTATGAAGTGTCCAGGATGGCAGATGGCCATGGCTGGGAGGTCAAGCTCATAGGAGAGGTGCTTATACTAGAGTGTGTAAAGGAAAAGTTTTGTTTGGTTATCTGCATACTAAGTATGATGATTCAGGGTTATCCCTGATAGATGTATCTAATTTTGTGGTGAAAGTTACCACCTTTGCAGAGTGTCAAACTATTCGAATAGCCGCGTCCGCGGTTATGGACAGTTGGAGTGGCCATACTTTTCCGTTGTCAGATGTTTTCAAAATGACTTATGAAATGAATTGTGACATGACTTGACCACAACAGAGTTGTGACTATGATAACTAAGTTCCCACTTAGGTGATTTCAACCTTTATTTTATCTTTCTTTGTTTCTAAACTCAACTTAGGTTTCAAACTTAACTTTACAAATAAACTTAGAGTTTAGCATTCCTACTAGAACTACCTTACTTGTTAGTGATAGTTTGCGAGTACTCATGGCTTTGTCCCTGGTTATTCCTGTGGCCAGACAATGAGGAGGACTATCCGGGAGGAGGACAGCAGGACAACTAGGATCATCTCCCATCCTCAGCATTGCCTGTGATACTAAAGATGGAGCCCACCGCTACGCTATTTATTCCGCTACTTGTTTGTACTAAGACTGGATCATGAGATCCTGTATTTGTGTAAGACCTTATTATGGTTTGTAATGGATGATGTACTGTGATATCCAATCTGTTATGTCTCGCAAAAATGGTAATCTTGGGATTGCGATGTATGGCATAACTGGCATCTGGGATTAAAAATCCGGGGGTTGACAAGTTGGTATCAGAGCCATCTTGACCATAGGAGACCCTAGTTAGAATGGACGTTCGAACAAAAACTTAGATTCAAAAACAAAGAAGTGAGTATTTATGAAAATCTATTTCCTCTCTTACCCTTGGGATTCTTTCTCTCAAAAAAATTACATGTTCCTCAAAAATTTCTTACATTACTACATAAAATTTTGACACACTTGATCACTTCACTAACTTTCTCATCCTAAATTCTTATAGATGGAAGTTTAGTACTACAAGTTCTACCAGTTGGGCAACGAAGGCCAACTGATCTTCGAGAGGGATCTTGATGCACTGTCTGAGTACTTGGAGCGCCCACATCTGGAATTCTTTGGATCTCAACTCAATGGTCCACCAGGAGGAGATTTACAATGGCTAGTAGTTGCTAGTCTTCGAGGCAAGTTAGAGGCACCAATGTCCTAGAATATTCAATTCACCGTGAGAGAGAACAACTGGCTAGATGGATTAGCCAGGGCAATGCATGAAGCTCTCGCCCGTCTTTGCGCACAGAATGTCAACCTGATCCAAGGAACCCGCTTTGCTCACTATGCAAGGCGTGATTCTATGTGAATGCCGCTAGAGATACCAAGTCACGCGGAGTTGAAGCGTCAAGTGGAGAACCTCGACTTCCTACTGTACGACAGACAAAAGGAATTGGACAATGCCAGAGAGTTTGCCAACCACAACCTTGACATTGCCGCCCAGAAGGCCCAGACGTTCTCACTGCTCGTCAAGGATCGTTAGTCGCTTCGCCGTCAACACGCAAAGAAGGATCGCACCATCGACCGTCTTCGCAAGAAGGTGGCTGACCTCGAGAAGACCATCAAGGAGCAAGAAGCTCAGCTTGCAACAAAATAAGAAGAAGAGGAAGGTGAAGACATCCAAGGGGGTATTCACTCGTACCTTAGCAATGATGATGACTATTTGGAGGATGATGCCATGGACTTCTACACCGACGATGATGACTCCGACTTCATTGATGATGAGTAGATGCACTAGAGCACTATCGTAGGAGTGAGAAGTATTGGTCCCCTTGTATCTTAGCTTGCAGAATGGTTCTTAAAACCATCTGTTTTCCTTTCATGTTGTGGTGTGTGTGTGTTTGTATCGTGTGCTTCGATTGAATGAATGAAAGGAAGTTAGTTGCAAAACCTGAGTCAAACTCAAAGTTTTAGCTTTGAAACCAAAACCATGAACCTTAAAACTTTCCCTCTTACCCTATTATCTATCTCAATTTTCAGATGACTCGTGGAAACCAAGGAGGGAGCAGCTCATCGCAGGACCCAATGCTGCAGATTCTGCAGATGCTCATTGCAGACCGTGAAGCTAGTAGGGCAGCGCCAAGCAAATCTAGCCACCCTGCAGCAGATCGCCCAGATGGCGCACAACAATCAGAACCATGGAAATCAGGATCATCATGGATCCAAACTCAAAAACTTTCAGAATATCAATCCCCCAATCTTTAGCAAGTCTGAAGACCCGTTGGATGCCGATGATTGGTTACAGACCATGGAGAACAACTTAGAAGTCGCCGGAGTGGATGCCAACGAGAAAGTTCTGTTTGCCACCCACTATGTGGCAAGAGATGCAAGAGCATGGTGGAACAGCACCCGCACGATGAACCACGGTCAAGTGATGACATGGGAATCCTTCACGGTCAAGTTCAACCGCACCCATGTGTCGCATGCTCTAGTCACCGGAATGAGAGATGAATTCAGAGAGCTAAAGCAGGGCAGAATGACTGTAGTGGAGTACCGTGAAAGATTCTTGTCCCTCGCCAGGTATGCACCTGATGAGATCAACACGGAGGCCAAGAAGGAGAGATTCCTGAACAGACTACATGATGAGATGCAGACAGTACTCGTCAACATCCGTTTAGAGGATCTTGAAGAGCTAGTCGACTCTGCCATTCAGATGGAAGGGAATATCAATCAAGCAAACAACAGCCACAAACGTCAGATGATGCACCAAGCTGGATCCAACAATCACCAGAAGTATCGCCCCAACCCGTCTGCCGGATATGCCCCGCGGAACAATCGACCCCCAATGTCTCGTACAAGCTACCCCAACCGCAGCGGAGGAAATTTGAAGTCCAGAGGAAACAACAATAACCACCCCGACAAATCCAGCAATTTCAAACGTGCACCTCCCAAGAACAATAACAACAACACTGCACCCAGAATTGGAAGCAATGCTGTGCCCGTGGCAGCAAAAGACAAGTCTCATATTACTTGTTTCGAGTGTGGAGTGAAGGGTCACTACTCCAATGAGTGTCCCAAGAAGATTGCTGCCACTGCCAATGTGATTTCCCTAGCTCAACAGCAGCGTCGTGTTCAGCTCGGAAGAAGATTCGCCCCAGGGAACCCTCACAACCGCACCGGCCATCTCTTCCACATGAATGCCGAAGAAGCCCAAGAAGCGCCAGATGTTGTTCTGGATATGTTTTCTGTCAACTCAGTTTTAGAAAGAGTGTTGTTTGATTCTGGATCATCGCACTCATTTGTCACCGAAGAATTTGCATGCACTAGTAAGATTCACCCAACCAACTTGAAGCATGTCATGATAGTTCAAATACCCGGTTCAACCACAAAAGCTAGAAAAATTTGCAAATCTGTACCTATTAGAATACATGGGATAGATTTTTATGCCAATCTAATATTACTTGGAACCAAAGGTTTGGAAGTAGTACTAGGAATGGATTGAATGTCAAAACATAAAGGATTGATCGACTGTGCCAAGAAAGCCATCACCATGACCAGTAGCTCTGGAGTATCAGTAGAGCATATATCTGAAACCTTTCCCCGTCAATTCAAGTGCAACAAGTGTCTAGCCCTACCCACCATAGACCAAGTCAGAGTAGTCTGTGAATACCCCGACGTATTCCCAGATGAATTTCCCGGTATGCCCCCGGATCGGGATATTGAGTTCATTATTGAACTAATTCCTAGAACCGGACCCATAGCTCAGAGACCCTATAGCATGAACCCCTCAGTGTTAGTGGAGCTGAAGAAGCAGCTGGATGCTATGTTGGAGAAAGGCTTGATTCAACCAAGCGCATCGCCATGCAGATCGCTTGTGTTATTCATCGACAAGAAGGATGGAGGCAACCGTTTGTGCACAGATTACCGGAAACTGAATGATGTCACCATCAAAAACAAGTACCCATTGCCAAACATAGAGGATCTATTTGATCAGTTGACTGGTGCCAGTGTGTTCTCTAAGATTGATCTTAGGACTAGTTATCACCAACTTAAGATTCGTGCAACGGATATTCCAAAGACCGCCTTTACAACCCGATATGGATTATATGAGTATACGGTCATGTCTTTCGGATTAACCAATGCCCCTGCTTATTTCATGAATCTCATGAATAAGATCTTTATGAATTTTCTGGATAAGTTTGTCGTTGTGTTTATCGATGATATCCTTATCTACTCCAAGTCAGAAGAAGAGCATGAGCAACATCTGAGAATCATTCTTGAAACCCTTAGAGAGCATCAGTTGTATGCCAAGTTCAGCAAATGTGAGTTTTGGCTGAAAGAAGTAGGATTCCTCGGACATATTGTGTGTGCCGGAGGAGTCGCTATTGATCCCGCCAAGATCAAAGATGTCGAAGAATAGGAAGCCCCAACGACTCAAACCCAAGTCCGTGCATTTCTCGGATTAGCGGGATATTACCGCAAGTTCGTAGGAGGATTTTCGAGCATCGCAAGACCTATGACCCAATTCTTGAAGAAGGACAAGAAATTTGAATGGACTGACAAATGTGAAGCCAGTTTTCAAGAGCTCAAAAAGAGATTGATTTCAGCCCCAATATTGATCATGCCAGATATCAAGAAGCCGTTTGATGTGTATTGTGATGCATCCAAGATTGGTCTCGGATGTGTATTGATGCAAGAAGGCAAAGTCATCGCATATCTGTCTCGACAACTGAAGCAGGATGAACAGAACTACCCTACCCATGATCTTGAATTAGCAGCCGTAGTTTTAGCCTTGAAGACATGGCGTCGTTACCTATGGGTAATTGCTGTGAGATTTACTCAGATCACAAGAGCTTGAAGTATATTTGCACTTAGAAGGAGCTAAATATGAGGCAAAGGAGATGGATAGAGTTAATCAAGGATTATGACCTTGACATTCACTATCACCCCGGCAAAGCCAATGTGGTAACGGATGCTCTTAGCAGATTGCCGTGTAGGCTAAACACTATGATCAAGGAGAAGTAACCAAGTTTGCATGAGGAGTTGGAGTAGTTTAGAACTGAGGTAGTTAGCAAAGGATTTTTAGCTAGCATTGAACTTCAACCCACTTTGATTAGCCAAATCAAGGAAGCCTAGAAGGGAAATGCAAGTATCGACGGAATCAAATGTCGTATTGGTATAGGAAAGCTACATGGATTCACCGAAGATGAAGAAGGAGTTATGTGGTACAAAGGACGTATTTGTGTGCCAGCAGATTCAGAGCTGAAGCAAGTGATCATGCAAGAAGCTCATGATACTCTTTATTCTATCCACCCCAGAGGAACAAAGATGTATCAGGATTTGAAGGAGCAATTTTGGTGGCACAAGATGAAGAGAGGAATCAGAAGCTACATCGCCGAGTGTGTTATCTGTCAAAGAGTCAAAGCGGAACATCAGAGACCCGCAGGACTGTTGCAACCATTGCAGATTCTGGAATGGAAATGGGATTCTATCGAATGGACTTTATCACTGGTTTGCCTACTTCTAGTAGTGGAAATGACTCAATCTGGGTTGATAGACTGTCCAAGGTAGCTCATTTTATACCTATCAAGACAACCTACCAGAGTTTGAAGCTAGCAGAGTTGTACATTGCTAGAATCGTCAGTTTGCATGGAACCCCCAAGACCATAGTATCGGATCAAGGAACCCAGTTTACCTCGAGATTTTGGCAGAAAGTCCAAGAAGGATTAGGAACCAAGTTGAGTTTCATCACAGCTTATCACCCGCAGACCGATGGACAGACTGAGAGAGTCAACCAAATCCTAGAGGATATGTTGAGAGCTTGTGTGTTAGAGTACGGATCAAAATGGCAAGATTGCCTGCCTTTCGCAGAATTCTCATACAACAACAGTTATCAAGCCAGTTTGCAAATGGCCCCATTTGATTTCTTATATGGAAGAAAGTGTCGTACCCTATTGAATTGGTCGCAAGTAGGAGAGAGTCAGATTTTCAGACCCAACATCCTACGAGAAGCCGAAGAGAAGGTTCACAAAGTCCGTGAGCACCTCAAGACCGCCCAATCTAGACAGAAGAGTTATGCTGACAAGAGAAGGACATACCTGACTTTCAATGTCAGAGATTTTGTGTATCTCAAGGTTTTGCCATTGAAGGGAACACAACGTTTTAGTCTGAAAGGAAAGTTAGCCCCCAGATATATCGGACCCTTCAAGATTCTGAATCACCGAGGAGAAGTATCGTATCAACTGGAACTGCCTGAAGAGATGTTTGCCATCCACAATGTGTTCCATATCTCGTTACTTCGCAAATGCCTAGAAGTGCCGGAGAAGACCGAAGTTTTCAAGAACATCGATCACCGAGTCGTTGATATCAACAAGGATTTGACGTATCGTGAAGTGCCCATCCGTATCTTGGAGGAAGCTTACAGAACCACCAGGACCCGAAGTATCAAATTTCTCAAGATTCAATGGAGCAACCATACCGAAGAAGCCACTTGGGAACAATAAGATTACATTAGGACTGAGTTCCCAGATCTCTTTAGTTCCTAATTTTCTTTCTTAAATCTCGGGACGAGATTTTGTTTAAGGGGGGAAGGTTTGTAACATCCCAAAACTTGAATCCAATATATCAAGATCCAAATCACCCAATTTAGGGTTAACAAAACCTTTTTCTCATTTAAATAATTAAGCATGCATATGTGTGTTGCATTAATGTGGAATTGTTTTGAATTGCCATGATTATTTGTTCTAATGGTTGTAAAATGATTCTAAGATGAATTACACATCATCTAGATCATTACCAAGGAAAATCCAAGAAAAAGAAATCAAATAGACTTAATAAATGGAAATGGTCACTTTTGCCATTTTAAGCAACTAGGTCACTTTGGGTGTTCCTAGCACTCAAATTCAAACAGAAACAATTATGGATCTTTGCACCCCTTGATAGTGCAAGTAAGGATGCACCAAGGCCCACCTTGTGATCTTGCAAAAACATTTAAACCCTAATTTAAAATGGCAATTGAAAATGTAATCTATTTCATATGCCTCACACTTTTTCAAAAACCACTCAAATGAGTTCAACTTGACAAATCCCAGCAACCAGAGATGCTCAAGCATAAGACCAACAACTCCACCAAAAATCATTTCAAAATTCAAATATTTGTTTCATGCGGCCATTGTGTCGAACAGGTGGCATGCACAAAAATTCTGCCTAACTAACACTATTTGTTGATCAATGCATTGTCGATTATTTGGGTCCAATCTAGTCCCCTTGTCTCCCCTAACTCTAACCAGCCCCTAACTAAGCTACCAATTGGCCTAGAACAGCAGTGTCGTGCCACCCCAACGCCATGATCGCCGGCCGACCATGCCCACGTCGCACGAGCACGCCCCGCCCTCTTCCGCCGCACCAGGGAGGTAGGCGTGGTAGAACCGCCGCCCACGGTCCCTTCCCCAAGCGCTGTCAGCCCCTGGACCACCTCACATCGCTCGCGCCCACCGCCTCTACGCCAAACACAGAGCGCGCCAAAGTGCCATCCCCTACAGGCCCGTACACACCGCCCCTCGACCACAGCCCGCGCGCGCCGCTTCGCCTTGACCCCAGCACACCGCCAGACACGCCCTTCTCCCGCCACGCGACCAGTAGCCACCGCCCGCCGCGTCGAGCACCGCCTTTGCCGCACAGAGCGCCAACCCGTCCCAACCAAACGCCACCACCCCTAGCGTCTCCTTTAAGCCGTAGCTGACCGCCAGGGAACCGCCCACCGCCCGCCTACCCAGCCCATGCCTATAGCGCCCTGTATCGTTGTCACCGACGAGCTCGCCGTCGCCCTCTCGGTCCCCTCGACGAGCCTATATAAGGAGACCTTCCCCAGCCTCATTTGCCACACTCCAACACTCCCCTCTCACCACTGATCATTCCCCAGCTTGCCGGAGCCGCTCGAGTAGCCAGTCGCCGGAATTGCACCGGAGTTAGTCGCAGCAGAGGAGGAGAAGTCCCCGTCGATTCCGTCCACCCTAGGAGCTACCGTGACCTCGCCTGAGTCCACCGTCGCCTCCTCGTTTGATCGCCCCCATCGCCGCACTCGCTGGAGCCCTAGTATGCCCCCGATGCACCGCCACCGAGCCGCTAGGGTTCCACCTTGTCAGCAAACTGTTCGTCGTCGACGACGAGCCCCAGCCATAGATCCTAGTTCTAATCATGCGATCCACGTTGCCTCGTACCGCTTCGCGTTATAAGACCCACTGACAGGCGGGACCCCCTATCAGCTGTCCTCTATGCCGGGGAGCGAAACTGGGCCGGCCCATTAGTGTTCCCGCGCTAGCCCTGTAATTCAAATTTAGGTTTTTCTATTTAAACTAAATCTAGATTCTGTCCACTAGTTTGAAAATCAATTCAGAAAGATCTACTGGACCGAATTGAGTGATTCCAATTTTGTTGATAAGATAATTAAAATATCTATCCAAGCCTGTTGGATTTAAATCAATTAGAGTTATAGATCTCTCCTAGCAAAAATAACATGACATAGGCTTTTTCACATTCAAACATTTTTCAAAAATAAACAATAATAGCTTTTGAGTTGATTCCAACTCTCAAAAATCACATTTGAATATACCTATCTGAATATGTAATAATATTAAGGTTTGCATGCAGTGACTTTGGACTAGTACCAAAATAATGCTATATAGGCATTTCTAGTCACTTTAAATCATTAAATATTAATCTTAAACTTATTAAAATATGATCCAACATTTAAATCACATTACCATGCATTAGAGTATGTGGTGATGACATGTGTCCACATGATCCTATATTTTAATTGGAGAATATTAAATCTTAGTTATTTTCAATGAGTAGAAATTACTTTTCTCATATAAAATAAATGAAACTAGTTCATTAAATCTTGTGATGAATGTGATGATACTAGATCATCAAATGTGTGCCTTAGTGTGCTAAATAGACTAGTTAAGTATTTTTTGGTGATTGTGTATTCCGTATGTATTTATAGACGATAGTACCGACGAAGTCTACGAGGAGGAGGAGTTCCACCCCGAAGAAGAAGAGGAGAATTTCAACCACTGCACCAACCAAGACAAGCTAGCATTATACAAGTTAACCATGCAAGTGATTACTTGCAAGCCATCATTAACAATGCAAGCTACACCTTGCAAGCTAGATAACCTAAGCAAGATGCAATAGGCATGCTTGGTCATACATTTTGACTTATACCTACTCCAAGTTTTATTTACAAGCTTTACCTTCTTTTAATTTATCAAAGTTCTTTACTTTGTTTATAGATAGCATAAAGAGTATAAAACTTGGCCTATCTAGTTAGAATTAGATGTCATTCTATGGCATGAGATTGAGATTAGCATCCCACATTAGTGAACACTCTTAACATAGTAGCTTAGAGCTAAACCAAAAACTTGATCACTCTAGATGGGAATACTTGGTGAAAATGACTTATGAAAACCTTGGAATGATGAGTCATTCTATTGAGATGTTTTGACATGTGTTGAGAAACACAACTGGTTTATGATGATGAAAATGTTGAGGCATGAGCCTTAGCCCTTTTATAAAAACTGATGGTTGGTTCCGGATGCGATACCATTCCAATTTTACCGTACAATCACAATACCTGAATTGGGTAAGGCTTAGCCGGAAGTTTATATGCATTAGTATTAGTTCCCTCGCGGGAGAGGTTTGAGCTGAGGCTACCTCTCAATGTTGTCCACCTATGTAGTGCCTAGGATGGCAGATGGCCATGGCTGGGAGGCCAAGCTCATAGGAGAGGTGCTTATACTAGAGTGTGTAAAGGAAAGATTATGTTTGGTTATCTGCATACTAAGTATGATGATTCAGGGTTATCCCTGGCAGATGTATCGAATTTTATGGTGAAAGTGTACCACCTCTGCAGAGTGTCAAACTATTCGAATAACCGCGTCCGCGGTTATGGACAGTTAGAGTGGCCATACTGTTCCGTTGTCAGATGTTTTCAAAATGACTTATGAAATGAATTGTGACATGACTTGACCACAACAGAGTTGTGACTATGATAACTAAGTTCCCACTTATGTGATTTCAAACTTTATTTTATCTTTCTTTGTTTCTGAACTCAGCTTAGGTTTCAAACTTAACTTTACAAATAACCTTAGAGTTTAGCATTCCTACTAGAACTACCTTACTTGTTAGTGATAGTTTGCGAGTACTTAAAGAGTACTCATGGCTTTGTCCTTGGCTATTCCCGTGGCCAGACTATGAGGAGGACTATCCAGAAGGAGGACAGCAGGACGGCTACGACAACTAGGATCATCTCCCATCGTCAGCATTGCCTGTGATACTGAAGATGGAGCCCACCGCTACGCTATTTATTCCGCTACTTGTTTGTACTAAGACTGGATCATGAGATCCTGTATTTGTGTAAGACCTTATTATTGTTTGTAATGGATGATGTACTTTGATATCCAATCTGTTATGTCTCGCAAAAATGGTAATCCTGGGATTGCGATGTATGGCATAACAGGCATCTGGGATTAAAAATCCGGATGTTGACAATAAAGCATTTCGATCTATAGCTAGTTTGCTAATAGTGATTGAGTGTGCCTTCATATATTTTCAGACTCTGGATTCAGCGGCGCATTGGATTCAGCTCTGGTCTTTCCTTCTTCCAGAGCATCAGAGGCAACCCATGGTTTCTGGGTGCACCCGACTTATGACGGCTACTTCGGATTTTTTCAGCAAGGCTTCATGGCGTCATTCTAGTAGATTGACAGATGTCTATCTATGTTTTGTTCTCTCTTGTGAGATCCCTTGGTTTGTTCCGATGGTTGGTGTTTGTATCAACCTTATCTGGCGGATGTTTTGATGGAGCTTTTGTACTATGTACTGATTTTTTGTTTTAACTAGTTGACACCCCGCGCGTTGCGACAGAACAATAGATGATTTTTAGATATGGAAAAATAGCATGAACTGTCTAATTCATATAACATAATAATAGCACTATACCAGTACTTGTTGAATGTCACAAAGAAGCGATTACCATGGATTCCTCACATTAGGAACAAATAAATGTATGCAAAGTAACATGGACATTATGGAAACAAAAGAGAGGAATATCCTCACATAAACAATCGCATGTCAAGAGTTGACGATGTACATAAGTAATAGCAGAATAATAACATTGTGCCAAAAGTACATCCAATATGTCATCACTATAAGATTATCATGGACTCCTCACACCGTGATGTTGAACATAAAGTGTTTGACAACAAAGACATAATATTTGAAACATCCTATATAAATTTCTATAGTTCACACTTATCATCATGATGAGGTTTATCCATCAGAACATGCAAAGGTATGTTCAACATTGACAATCAATCACTTGTGATAATGGTGGCCTTTTTTTCATTAGAACATGTCTGTGATCAGCAACATCAACATGCATGTTAGTATTTCAGATAGAAAACCCATTTAATAATTTGATGAGAATCCATTGGAAACTTTACAATTAGATGTACAATCTGCATAGCGTTACAATTTTCTTAGTAATGTGACATATACAGTGGCAAGAAATAGATAAACTGAAGATGGGTTTTCATGTCGAGGATTACCTCTATCTATTTGTTGCTGCACAGAACAAAATTAACTCATATAATAAAGCTTCTTTTTTGACAGATTGGCTGCAAGGGAAAGGCTGAATTGTCCATATGAAATAAATTCATCTGAATGTCAAAATATCATGTAACAAACAACTACCACGAAAGTAACAAAGTGCTATCCATACAAAATATGTGGTTCTAATTTGAGATATACTTAAATCTATACTATTAAAAAGATTGAGGAGGTTCGTCACCCCTAAATTTCCGTCTGCCCTGCTTTGACTCTTTTGCCCCTAATTGTTTAGTAATATTACTGGGACTGCCACCGCAAAGTCATACCCGTCTCATATGTAATAGCACTTTGTAGTATACCTATATATATTACTCCCTCCGACCCAAATTAGTTGACTTGGTTTCATCTAGATTCGGTTGTATCTAACATTAAAACAAATCTAGATACATTCGAATTTAAATAAATCTAAGTCAACTAATTTGGATCAGAGGGAGTAATAAAAATTGTAGTGGGACTTTCCCTACCGTTTCACCTTAAAAAAAAGTCATACCCGTCCGCTGCTTGCAAGCGAAGGAAAAAAATTCCCACAACGATTCCATGGCAGCGCCGCCCCGAGCTTCTACAACTCGCCGTTCCACCTACTTGACCACGGCAGAACCATCCCGACGGCTTGGCGCGGCCGCATCAGTCCCACTCGTGAGGTTGAGGGAGGGAACCAGCACGCCTTCCCCTTTCTCTCTGAACGCCGGTTGCGAGCGAATCTGAGTCGCGGCCGTCGTCATCGGCGCTGGTGCACTGGACGCCTGAGGAGCTCGAGGCACGACGGGCCGTGGCCATGGGGGACTTGAGAGGCTGAAGCGATGCCTACCCCTTCCTCATCTCGATCAATGGGCGGGGCACCCTTCCCACATCTCGATCCACGGCAGGAGCGGACCATGGGGTCTGCATCTCGACCACCACCTAGTGCTGCAAGGTACTGGGAGGGACAGCAAGGGAAAAGGGAGCTCAGAGGAGAAGCGTCGCTACCCTGTTTGAGTAATCTACTGCCACTGAACCCAATCCCGGTCGCGGCGATCCCCTCCTAACCCTATCAGTGAGGTTAATTCTCCTCTCCTTTGCTCTCTATTTTTTCTGGTCATCTAGCTTTTCTTTTCATCGCCCTAAGATTTCAGGTGTGACTGAGTTCTCTTGTTTTTTATAGCAATCGGCAAGGGGAATTTCAAAATTTCTCCCATAAATTTGTATGACTACTAAGTAAAATATTTTATTTATTGCTTCTTAATTTCTTCATGCCAAAGCAGAGTGTGCAACGTATGTCAGATTTTTAGAGGGAAATAAGCCCTCAGAGGACACATTAATACATCACTGACTTGTGGAATTTGGATGTCACCAATGGTCGTGGAAAAGCAACTCATCTCATAATCTCATCATCTGAGCTTCCTGGCCGAGCAGTTGCCTATTTCATTCATCAAGACACCAACATGGTTGGGCTAACAAATGGAGGTAAATAAATAGTCCAGAATGAACCTTTGGTAACCTCCATTGTAGAAGAACTATCCAAGGCATCAAACCAGCCCTGATCATCTCACTTTTAGTTTGAAAGGTCAAGATTACAGATAAAAGACTAGGTTAACTAATTTTAATTCTCATTGCTATGTATGGAGCTGCCTTAGCATCTGGATCTGAATAGAATCTTAATTTAAATTAGTTCAACAAAATTTGCCACTATAATTATCATCTTCTTCCATGTAGGTGGTGCTCTATTTAAATCGAAAAGACGGCAGTAGTAAACTATAGTGTTTGTGCTATTGAATACCGACTTTATCTTTTAACTAGTGAACTGCTTTGCTGTTTACATTTGCACTTCCACAAATGGTTTTTTTCCTGCGTTATTGTCACACAACGATACATGGTGAATCCAGGTTTAAATTTCATGTCTTGAATTTTTATATTCTTAACCTGTCTTGCATTAGGAATTTGTAATACAAAATGTGGGAGCAGATATGAAGCGCATGACTGGCTTTGTTTTTACCATGGCACAGGTTAATGCATCTTCAAGCTACACAAAGAGTTTGCCATCATAGCAATCAGCATGTTCATAGTTGTTTGCCGGAAGTTGTACAATTATGTGAAGTATGCTCTCAGAGAGATTGCATTTCCGTATTCTCTGCCAGCTCCTCTGGGCACCAAGAAGCATCCTAAGCTTATACTGAAAGATGGGATTATGTACTGTGGATGTTTCAGTTTATGTTTTCTTGAGCCATGATTTAATAATTCATATATGTGAGCAAAAAGCTCAGCAACCATTACAAGGGAGCTCAGAGGAGAAGCGTCGCTACCCTATTTGAGTAATCTACTGCCACTGAACCCAATCCCAGTCGCGGCGATCCCCTCCTAACCCTATCAGTGAGGTTAATTCTCCTCTCCTTTGCTCTCTATTTTTTCTGGTGATCTAGCTTTTCTTTTGCATCGCCCTAAGATTTCAGGTGTGACTGAGTTTTCTTGTTTTTTATAGCAATCGGCAAGGGGAATTTCAAAATTTCTCCCGTAAATTTGTATGACTACTAAGTAAATTATTTTATTTATTGCTTCTTAATGTCTTGCCAAAGCAGAGTGTGCAACGTATGTCAGATTTTTAGAGGGAAATAAGCCCTCGGAGGACACATTAATACATCACTGACTTGTGGAATTTGCATGTCACCAATGGTCATGGAAAAGCAACTCATCATCTGAGCTTCCTGGCCGAGCAGTTGCCTATTTCATTCATCAAGACACCAACATGGTTGGGCTAACAAATGGAGGTAAATAAATAGTCCAGAATGAACCTTTGGTAAACTCCATGGTAGAAGAACTATCCAAGGCATCAAACCAGCCCTGATCATCTCACTTTTAGTTTGAAAGGTCAAGATTACAGATAAAAGACTAGGTTAACTAATTTTAATTCTCATTGCCATGTATGGAGCTGCCTTAGCATCTGGATCTGAATTGAATCTTACTTTAAATTAGTTCAACAAAATATGCCACTTTAATTATCATCTTCTTCCATGTAGGTGGTGCTCTATTTAAATCGAAAAGATGGTAGTAGTAAACTATAGTGTTTGTGCTATTGAATACTGACTTTATCTTTTAACTAGCGAACTGGTTTGCTGTTTACATTTGCACTTCCACAAATGGTTTTTTCCTGCGTTATTGTCACACAACGATACATGGTGAATCCAGGTTTAAATTTCATGTGTTGAATTTTTATATTCTTAACCTGTCTTGCATTAGGAATTTGGAATCCAAAATGTGGGAGCAGATATGAAGCGCATGACTGGCTTTGTTTTTACCATGGCGCAGGTTAATGCACCTTCAAGCTACACAAAGAGTTTGCCATCATAGCAATCAGCATGTTCATAGTTGTTTGCCGGAAGTTGTACGATTATGTGAGGTATGCTCTCAGAGAGATTGCATTTCTGTATTCTCTGCCAGCTCCTCTGGGCACCAAGAAGCATCCTAAGCTTATACTGAAAGATGGGATTATGTACTGTGGATGTTTTAGTTTGTGTTTTCTTGAGCCATGATTTAATAATTCATATATGTGAGCAAAAAGCTCGGCAACCATTACAAGGCTAAGAAAATCATCAAGCAACTGCACAGGATTGAGCGGGGGTTTCTGTGGGACGGTCGCAAGGAGGCTAAGGGTGGTAGCTGCCACGTCAATTGGGACCGGGTATGTCAACCAACCTCGCTTGGTGGCCTAGGCGTGCCAGACTTGGCACGCACTGGCCTCGCGCTGAGGTTGCGATGGCAATGGTTCTCTCGCACGGATGGCAACCGCCCATGGCTGGGCCTCGACCTGCAGTTCTTGGCGGTAGAGCGAGCTATCTTCTTCGCGTCGACCACAATGGCCATCAGCGACGGGCATTCTGCCCTGTTTTGGGAGGACAGATGGATTGGTGGCCGTGCCGTCCGCGAATTCGCGCCGCAGCTCTATGATTGCATCCCCCTGAGGCGGCGGAAGACAAGGACCGTGGCTGATGGATTAGCCACGAACCGCTGGGCTAGAGACATCCAGGGTGTGGTTGGGCTAACGGAGATCGGGCAGTACCTCCAGCTCTGACATGCCATGAGCACACGGAGCTTGGCACCGAGCGCAACCAGCTCATCTGGAAGTGGACACCGACCGGAATCTACTCGGCTCAATCTTGCTACAAGGCCCTATTTCACGGATCGATGCTCTCCCAGAGCTGCAAGCTCATCTGGCGCACTTGGGCACCACCGCGTGTCAAGTTCTTCCTATGGCTCGCCACCTAGGACCGTTGTTGGACCGCCGAGCGCCTCGCGCGGCGCGGACTACAGCACCATGACAAGTGCGTGCTCTGCGACCAGGAGCCCGAGACTATGCTGCACCTCACCGTCAGCTGCCCCTTCTCTCGGCAAGTTTGGCATGATGTCCTGACATGGCTGAAGATGCCTTGCCAGCCACCGAGTGACGAGGCCTCGCTGACGGACTGGTGGTCCGACACTCACTCGAGCCTGCCGAAGCCCATGCGCAAATGACTGGCCACCACAACGCTGCTCACTGCCTGGATGATCTGGAAGCATCGGAATGACTGTGTGTTCGACATGGCCCAGCCCTCCGCGAGGTCCCTCTTGTCCAAGATCAAGGCAGAAGCTCAGCTGTGGATCGCTGCTGGAGGCAAAGGGCTGAGAGATATCACACCAACGACGTGGGACGTGCACTGGGTTGTATTTTCCAGCTTTGTTGTAGCCTCCTAGGAGGATTGTATATCTAAACCCTACCTTTTCAATGAAATGAAACGCAAGAGTCTATTGCATTTTCTCAAAAAAAAAAACATTACAAGGCTACCATAGGACCGGAGCTGATTCCTCTTCTTCATATTTCTTCTCTATGTTTTTTTAATTCATGTGATTAACTTTTTTAATGAGCAACTGTAGATGTGACATTAGCTATATTTGGACGCCGGCCAGACGCCGCACTGGTCGAGCCCAAGGAACTCTGGCGAGCGTGAGGTGTGAGTAACCCGCAAAAAAAAAAATGTTTACACGTTCGTAGCTAAGAGGAAAATATTATGTATAATCAGTTCTTAAGCAAACAGTGCGCAGAGACCCCTACAGTACTACTGGTGGATGCCATGTTCGTGGATGCGTGAATGTCTGGTACTTGATAACAATTTAAATTAGGAGAAGTAGAGCCGAATGGTGAGAATGATTTGCTTCCTCTAATCATTTTTTAATTTTTTGATGATCTGTAGGCAGTTTTTAATTCAGATTTTTATCATGTCTGTGTTACTTTTGGCAAGAAATGTAATTTCCGTAGCTTCTGAAACAATTAAACAGCAAACAGATGAAACATAGTTGTGACGTGTTAATGATTTAGGATATTATGTGAATTATAGCGTGTTTTTACGGTTCAGCCAAGTTGACTGATAATCATTTTGTAATTCTTGAGCTCACCGGTGGTTCCTGTGTGCCATTTGTTTAAATATTGCTCTCAGTTTTAGTGGTACTTAACCCATATCAACGCTATCTGGGTTTTGGGGATCGACAGACTGATCCATTGTTTTAAAATTAATAACCTTGGTCCCACGACATATTTTCTGTGCGAGAGGTAACCCTTACATTTCTTAGAGAGAGTTTGATCGATTGCCGATATTGATCACTACTATATATATGCAGGTGAGCCTCGCGGAAGTAAAAAAACATTGGGTGGTTATTTTATGGGGCACACACTAGTAGAAAACAGACCTTTGGTCCAGGGGTATTAGCCTCGGTTTGGAAACACACACTAGTAGAAAACAGACATTTAGTCCAGAGGTATTAGCCTCGGTTTTGCTACAAATCGGGACTAATGCCACGGTCCAACGGCTAGAACTGGCCCGGGGGGGTGACAAGCACTAGCCCTGGTTCGAACGGGATCTTTAGCTCCGGGTCGTGTAACAAACCGGGTCTAAAGGATTTCAGGCAGGCCAGGTCGGGCGCCAGACCCTTTAGTCCTGGTTTGTTATACGACCCGGGGCTAAAGGGATAGATGGAGCACCACAAAATATAGACAAATCTTGAGGAAAAAAGTGCATGAACTCGAGCTTGAAGCAAGAAAGAGAGAGAGAGAGGAGAGCCACCAGCTTGAATGGTGGCTCGGGCAGGGGAATAAGATATAGCCAGACCTTTAGCCCCAATTCGTGTCTAGAAGGTGAGCAACTTCATCCTTTAAACTCTCATTGCTATATTAGCTCATTTCATGTTCTATATTATAGATGGATTTGTGGATTTAGTTTGGTAGTAATTTTTGCAATAATAGCATGAGATCGAAGTTTAGATTCTATCTATCTTGTATTAATGTAAGGAACTTTAAGGTAAATATCACAATATGTGGATTCTATCTATATATATCTTGTTTTGGCACATAGTCTCGAAATTTGATTTTAGAAGCACACACATGCATGAGTTCATCATTATAACTAGCTAGCTGGGCAAAATATCCTTCTTCGTCTACCTGCGTTCAACAAACTGAAAAAATTGTAACAAAGATAGGGTTAATTCATAAAAGCTTGATAAGAAGACATCACAATTCACATATTAGGGAGTGCCTCTATGACGAGCTCCTCGAAGATGTCTAAGGACGGGATCCTAAGACATCTTTGAGAAGTTCTGCCGTAGTGGTGTCCCTGATCTCCCACACCATCTTTCGGTTTATATCTTCTCTAGCTAAATCAGTATGCTGGTGGAGCTAACTAATTTCACATATTAGAGAGTGCCTCTACGGCGAGCTCCTCGAAGATGTCTGAGGACGAGGTCCTAAGACATCTTCGAGAAGCTCCGCCGTAGTGGTGTCCCTGGTCTCGCACACCATCTTGCAGTTCTTCACAAGAATGCATACCTATTTATAGTTTAAGCAACACAACATAGTGTTGGGCACTGATGACATAATGTCGACACACTCACCCTGGCATAGTGCTGCCACCCACCCAAAATAGTATCGGCATTTAATTTACTGGCTTAGTGCTACCCACTGAGGACATAGTGTCGATATGTTGTCTCCACATCCACATTTAGTCCTGGTTGGTGCCTCCAACCGGGACTAAAGGTTCATCATATCTTTAGTCCCGGTTGCTGGTTTTAATTTTGTTTTTTAGATTAGTACTAATTAATTATGATTATGCTGCCACCCACCCAAAATAGTAGAGTTATTTAATTTACTGGCTTAGTGCTGCCCACTGAGGACATAGTGTCGACATGTTTTCTCCACATCCACATTTAGTCCCGGTTGGTGCCTCCAACCGGGACTAAAGGTTCATCATATCTTTAGTCCAGGTTGCTGGCTTTAATTTTGTTTTTTTAGATTAGTACTAATTAATTATGATTATGTTTGATGTACTTAATTAATTATATAATGCATATGAGCCGGCAATGGATGTACGCTGACCGACTCTCTAACGAGTTCATTAAAGGCGTGCATTCTTTTCTTCTTATGGCCGAAGCAAACAAGCGGAATGGTTTTATGTCTTGTCCATGTGGTGTCTGTCGGAATCATAAAGAATACTCTTCCTCAAGAGTCCTTCACAGCCACCTGTTTCGGTCTGGTTTCATGACCGGCTATAATTGTTGGACCAAGCACGGAGAAAGAGGGGTTATGATGGAAGACAACGAAGAAGAAGAGAATAACAATGAAGAAGAAGACATTGATGAAGAAAAATATGAAGAACGAGCATCAGATCTGCCCGATGATGATCTTAGTCGGGCCATTGCTGATGCCCAGGAAGAATGCGTAACTGAAAGGGAGAGGTTGAAGTTCAAGAAGATGTTAGAGGATCACAACAAATTGTTGTACCCAAATTGTGAAGATGGGCACTGATACATTGCAAATGTATCTATAATTTTTGATGTTCCATGCTTGGTTTTATCCACTTTCTTGAGTTTTGTTCCAACTTGGGAGTACTTTTCATATGATTTCTTCGACTAACCTATTAACAAGAGCCACAGTGCCAGCTGCCTGTTTTTTGCTATTTTTGGTTCTAGGAAAGTCAGAAAATGAATATTCTCGGAATTGGACGGGACAAAAGACAAAGTGCCTATTTTTCTGGAAGACATCAAGTGCCAGAATACGGGACGGAGAAGGGCCAGAGGGCGGCCACACCACCTGGACGCGTGGCCAGGCCTGGCCCGCGCCAGGGGGTGGTGTGGCTAGCCCAGGCACCCCCTCGGCCTCTCCTTCCGCCTATATATTTCCCTCGGGATGAAAACCCTAAGGACCCGATCAAAAATCCACGAAAGAGTCTGTAGCCGCCGTCATCTCCATCCCTAGATCGGGAGGGATCTGAAGCTCTTCCCGGCACCCTGCCGGTGAGGGGAATTCACCCTGGAGGCCTTCTTCATCACCATGCAAGCCTCCGGTGTGATGCGTAAGTAGTTCATCCTTGGACTACGGATCCATGTAGTAGCTAGATGGCTGGTTCTCCTCCTTTGTGCTTTCATGTTTAGATCTTGTGATCTCCGTTCATGATCAAGATCATCTATTTGTAATTCTGCATGTTGTGTTTGTGGGGATCCGATGGATATTGAGATGCTATTTAAAATTGATTATTGATTCTATCATGTCTTTGTTATTTATGATCTTGCATGCTTTCCGTTGTTAGTAGCTATCTTGGCCAAGTAGATGCTAGCAACTCCAAGAGTTTGTATTTATGCTCGATAGTGGATTCATGCCTCTAGTAATCTGGGGAAGTGACAGAAATCTCTAAGGTACTAGATGTGTTGTTGCTACTAGGGAGAAAACAACAATCCTTTGTTCATAGAACAATCATATTGTTTACTTTACACGCACTTCGTAAAGCAATAATCTGTTGCTTGCAACTTAATACTGGAGGGGGTTCGGATGATTACCTGAAGGTGGATTATTAGTCATAGATGCAGTTGGATGGCGGTCTATGTATAATGTTGTAATGCACAATCAAGTCTCAAAGGAGTCAAGATGATTAATATATGCATGTATTGCTTTCTCCGTGTTTGTCAATTGCCCCGCTGTCATAGATTAATACTATTTATTAATCTTCACAGAGTAAACGGAGTTTGCTGAAAGTTTGCAACAGGACTTTTAAACTTTAGATTGACACTCAAAACAATACGATACCAGTTCGTAAAGCAAATATCCAGAATTTCTATAGTTCCACTATCTCAACTATAACTAAGCGTAAGGTGGTGAACGGATGCCAATGACTACAACAAACTATGCAAATTCACTTTGATTGTGTTTATGATAAAGTGAGTTTGACTAATCCAAATTACAAATGAACTCCCACTCAAAACAACATCCCTCGAGTTGTTTTAGTGATTACACGAACCAAATCCACTACACCAAGTCCGATCATCACGTGAGATGATGTAGCTTTAAAGGCGAACAATCAACATGTTCATCATATCATCCATATGACTCATGCTTTACCTTTCGGTATTCCGTGTTCCGAAACCATGTCTATACATGCTAGGCTTGTCAAGGTTAACCTTAGTTTCCGCATGTGCAAATCTGGCTTGCACCCATTGTATGCACACGTAGAATCTATCACATCTGATCATCACGAGATGCTTCGAAACGACGAGTCTTAGCAATGGCGCCAACTAAGGACGAACACTTTATTACTTGATATTTAGTGAGAGGGATCATCTTATAATGCTACCGTCGCGATCTAAGCAACACAAGATGCATAAAGGATTAACATCACAGGCAATTCATAATATGTGATATGATATGGCCTTTCTTCTTGTGCCTTTGATCTTCATCTCCAAAGCATGGACATGATCTCCATCATCACCAGCGTGGCGTCAAGGTCCGTGGCGCCGCTTCATGGTTGTCCATCACCAACAGCAACTATTACAACTACTTGGAATAAAGCTATTACATGATGAATAGACACGCAGGTCTTAAACAAAATTTAAAGACAACCATTAGGCTCCTGCCGGTTGCCATATTACAATAAGGATCATTGCATACATCAAATATAATCACAATCACATAATGGCCATATCACATCACAAAAACCCCTGCAAAAACGAGTTAGACGCCTCTAATCTTCTTTGCATGTTTTAGGTGGCTTGGGGCTTTCGAATAAGAACGGATCTTACCTAGGAACATGAACCACAACGTTGATACAAGTGCTATCAAGTGCAAAGTGTAGATTGGATCTATACTATGGTGGGAGAGACAGACACCCGCAAAGCCACTTGTGCAAAGCAAGTTACACGTCAAGCGTGGAGCCAGTCTCATGTGCGATGACATGTAAGGTTAGCCCGAGCCGCTTCATCCCACCATACCGCAAGATGCAAAGTACACAAAGCAAAAGACGGCACGAGCACCAACGCCCACAAAACCATTGTGTTCTACTCGTGCAACAGATCTACGCATAGACACGGCTCTGATACCACTAATGGGTTCGTAGCATGGAAAACAAAAAATTTCTACTGCAAGAACGAACAAAACCCAGATCTAATCTAGATAAAAGCCAAGATCTAATCTATTAGACATGTGCAACGAGATAGATATGTACTAACCCTTGTAGATCCGAATAGCGTTACGAGATCAGATCTCGTGGTTGATGTAGTCGATCACTTGCCGATCTCAAGATCGAGTGGACGATCCTTCCGGCGCCGCGTTCCGGCAGCGCTTTCGCAGTCGGTCACACGTGCGGAGTCGAAGCAGACCTTCCTCTCCTCGTTCCAGCGAGCAGCGGAGGTAGTAGATCTTCTCCACGGAATCCCAGCAGCACGACGGCGTGGTGGTGGTGGTGGAGTAGAGAATTCTGCAGGGCTTCGCCTAAGCCAGAGCAGAAGAAAGGAGGAGGATGCGACTTGGGATCTAGAGAATAGAAGGGGCAAGGGGCTTTGTGCCTCCACCCCTCTATTTAAAGGAGGGAGGCGCCATGGGAGGGGGAGTCCTAGTAGGACTCCCCTCCCTCCTTGGCCGGCGGATTGGGAGGAGGGGAGGAGTCCTCCTCCCCCACGACTCCTTGTCTTGCCCCACAAGGATTCCTTGATCCTTTCTTGGTTTTCAAGCAAACTCCAAGAAATCATCTAGAACCTTCCGGAACATTCCGAAACCTTCTAGAATCCCCATACAAATACTCTGGAACATTTCCTACCTCAGAAAAAGATCCCCATTATATGAATCTTACTCCCCGGACAATTCCGAAGCTCCTCGTGATGTCCCGAATCCAATCCGAGACTCCGAACAACATTCGGTCTCCAACGCATATTCCATATCTACTTAAAACAATTTCGAACCTTAAGTGTGTCACCCTATGGTTCGTTAATATGTAGACATGATGGAGACACTTCTCCGATCAATAACCATCAGCGGGACCTGGAGATCCGTAACAGCTCCCACATACTCAACGATGACTTCGTGATCGATAGAACCATTAACATACGAGACCAATTCCCTTTGTCATGCGATACTATACTTATCCGAGGTTTGATCGTCGGTATCTCTATACCTAGTTCTACCTCGTTACTGATAAGTACTCTTTACTCGTTCCGTGATACGTCATCCCTTGTGACCTAGTCACATGCTTGCAAGCTAACTAGATGACATTCCACCGAGAGGGCCCAGAGCATATCTATCCGTCATATGGATGGACAAATCCCAATCTTGGTCCATGCGCTTCAACACATACTTTCAGAATACCCAATGTCACCTTTATAATCACCTAGTTACGAAGCGGCGTTTGATGTCATCAAAGTACCCATCCGGTGATGGTGATTAACATAACCTCATAGTCGAAGGATTAGGTTACTATGCATTTGAAAAGCTTGTAGCAAAACGAACTTAATGACTTGATCTTATGCTATGCTTACTATGGGTGTGTGTCCATTACATCATTCTCCTAATGATATGATCTTGTTATTAACGACATCTAATGTCCATGATCAGGAAACCATGATCATCCATTAATCAACAAGCTAGTTTAACAAGAGGCTTACTAGGGACTCTTTTTATGTTTACAAAACACACAAGTATTAATGTTTCCGGTTAATACAATTATAGCATGGGATGTAAACATTTATCATAAACTTTAAGATATAATAATAACCACTTTATTATTGCCTCTTGGGTATATCTCCAACATGCTCATCATACCTTCCTCTTGGGGTTCCCAACGAGCTCTACATCAACCATGCACCAAGCACTTTTCTAGGCGCCATGCATTGAGCCATCAAGCGATTTTCTGGCGCCGTTGCTGGGGAGTCAAGGACATCTTCACAAGGGGAGTCCCTCATAACCAATCTCTTTACTTTGTTGTTTTTGTTTTGCTTAGTTTATTTTTGCTTTGTTTGCTTGTTTTGTTCTTCAAAAAACATAAAAAAAAATTAGTTTTACTTATTTGCTTTCTTATTTGAAAATCCCAAAAAAAATCACTACTGCAGAATGGGCTATTAGTGACAGGCTCAAACTGGTCATTAGTGACAGGCAAAGCGCCTGTCATTGATGACTAGTCACTGGTATGAGGCTACTAGTGACATGCAAGTGCCTGTCACTAGTATGTGTACTAGTGACAGACATTTATCTGTGTGTCACTAGTACCTACATACTAGTGACCTGCAAAAGGGACGCATGTCACTAGTTGTGATCAAAGGATGCAGTGCCATGGGTTTCCTAGTGACATGCCCACTATCCCGCCCGTCACTGGTTTGAATTTCGGCAATAAAAAAATGTGTTTTCCATAAATATTTCAGGAAGCACAATAAGATGTTATAAAAATATAAAATGCATTTTCCACGAATATTTTAGATAGCACAATAAAATATTGTACCAATGATACTCACATAAACCAGTATGACATAATATTTACATAGCTAACACACTGGCATAAGAACTTGCAACCTATCGTCTAAGGAAGAATAGTTTCTTGATGAGCTATCAAGCAAACGGTTTGAAATTCAAAGAATAGCACCACCATAGTACATGTATTATGGTCATACATAGTTGGAAGTTCCTTTCACTTTTCTACATTTTCACCATCTTGCTGAGGTGCAAATTCTTTCATTATGTCTTCCTTGTATGGACCTGAATCATGTAGGACATTGATTACGTGCTTAACCTGATACAAACAAGGAAATGAACATATAATTGTAAGCACTTCGGATTGGCACCACAGATGAACTGCCATTATTATACTATATGAGCATATAGAGAAGGATAATGATACAGTATAGAGATTATGGATAACCAAAAATAGCAATATAATAAACAAAAACAGATTATATGGAAGCTTCGGTGTGCTCCAAAATAGATTTCATTGAGTACATAAGTGTGTTACTCTACATGCCTACAAGTGTTATAGCAAAGCATAAAATTTATTTCGACACTATTAATTGAAACAATCCAATATCCAATGATTTGGTCTATTGATTTTTAATGTCACATAGTTGTTGAGCTTCAACCTTAAAAGGTCTGTTGACTATCCAAGATGGCAATGATCATGCGATATATGTAGGCTTTCTACAAGCAGTACACGAATTGTGTGTTAAATCGAGAATAAGGAAAATGCTCCAACCAGTACAATTTTTTTCTAGCAAATGTTACTGTAGTCAACTAAATAAGCAACAATTTATCAGTTGAGGACATTTACGGGCCATATTATTTTTTATCCTCATTGCAAGAACCTAAATGAATCAACGGGTACAAGATTATGCCACGTGATCATGCTTAGAGTCAGGGTCATATACACATTGTGCGGATCTCATTTTAAAAATTGTGTTTTGATGGTTGATGGTGGCCCATGAACAATGTGACTATCTACAGAAATGTTCGGTAAAGGCTCGAGTCAATGGTACTCAACTTATAGGCCTCACGGATAGTGAATAAGTTTTGGCTTAGTAGCAATGTAAAATACGTGGCAAGTGACAAGCAGCAGCACAGCCATGAACTTGGAATTATGCATGTAGATTATCACAGCTTGAGTAGACTGTATATTTTTTGTTTCATTTGCCTCTAAATAAAATAAAAAACAACACGATGCATAGTACGACATGCATCGCTTGAACTGTCTAATTAACTTCTTTTCTGGTTTCATGCAGATCCTTTCATCAGCATGTGTACGCTAGGTTAGGCTCACTCGGGTCATATATGGCATATATAGTGTCGATATGTGGTCGTACAATTGCTTATCGTCAAGCCCCTATCAATATTCATAATGAAGTCATGAAGGCAAAGTCGCGTAAACATCTTGACATGAGGTTTCAACTTAGAGCTTCTCTGTATGTCATCATGCATTTCGATCGGCATGTCATTCCCTTCCCTCTTTGATTATACAAGAAAGCCGAGTAGGGGGAATGTATCATTTGCTCGAGTTTCAAGATTCAATATTTCGAATTTCCTAATGGCTAGTTTGACCCATCTCTGCCCCACACGTTGAGTCTGCATGCTCGAGTAATAGTGTTTAGTTTATAGAGTCTACCACAAGGATTATTTTAGATAATTCAGAATTAAGAAATGATATATGCCCATAACTAAAGAATTTCATTTCATAAAAGAAATCCTTTCCTTTAGAAATCTAAAGAGTACAAAAGAATGCTCCCACCATCGATCTATATAGATTCAACAAGCTCAATAACATAGAAACATACTAAATACAAACTTTGTTATTAAAAGCACTGCAACACCATGTCACTCAAGTTACACCTAATAAATCAAAATAAGAATTATTCAAGTAATAATCAACACAAATTTTGTAGTACATATAATATGCAGCCTCAATAGCTGGGCAGAAAATATAATGAGCATGTCTATTATAAAGGAAAGCAACTTGGCATTGGCATATAACATGGTGAGAAAACAGAACATAAGATCAGAATGTACCTCTTTGTTATTGTCTTGTACCTTTCTAATATCACGGAATGAAACTACAAATATCACATGATGACTCGTATAAAATTTATTTTATTAGTCCAGTTTCATTGGCTTGTATGACCTTGAAGCTTCTGGTCTCTCTTGTGCAGGAAGCTCCAAGGTGCTCTAAACAATGTATTATCCAATATTCATTCCTAAGTACAAAGTAGAGTTATAGGCTTTGATGTGTGAATGGAAGCTGGGTTTGTTTTCTTTGCCACAGTTGCCAAGCAGATCATTTCACATGAAGTTAACCATATTTGAATTCAATAACCTTAGCTTTGGATTAAAGAGTACATCAAACCATACTTCTGCGCAAGCTATGAACGTGTGTGCTTTTTTATGTACAAAGTAATCTAATACTTAATACACATGTATAATTTTTTTTCTATTTACCAAGATTTTCTAAACAATGTAAAGGAAACAAAGTTGCTGACGAACCTGGAATGCGTCCGCGGCAGCAGGCCTGGTGGCGTCGGCGACGGAAGGCCTGGCGGGAGGCCTGGGATGCGTTTGCGCAGCTTCAGGCAGCGGCGTCCTCTGGTGGCGGCGTCCTCGCATCGGGGGAATGCGTCGCTCGCGGCAGCGTTGGAGGGGCTGGCGGTTGTAGGGGTGGCGGCGACTGGAGGGCCGGTGGCTGTTGGGAACTTGGGAGACGGGGGCGGGGATGGGGAGTAGGGCAGCGGCAGTTGGAGGGGCGGCGGCTGCTGGGGAGTTGGGAGTCGGGCACGGGGACGAGGAGCAGGGCTGGCGGCGGTGGAGGGGAAGCTGCGGCATCGACTTGTGACTTGGGAGTCGGGGACGGAGATAGGGAGCAAGGCGGCGGCGATTAAGGATGGGAGGGTCGCGTACAGTGAGATCCTTATTTTCCGTGAAAAAACTTGTCTAAGTTTTTTAAATCAACTAATCGTGCGTCCGGTGCGGTGCTTGACCATATGGCTAGTCCAGACCTCGATCGGTAGGTGTCGATGATTCCATCGTCCAAGCAACGGTGCTGTGCGCGCGCGGCCGTTGATGCTGCATGTGCCGCGGCCGTGTCATCACACATACACTAGGTATGAATAGATTAGTTGTACTAGCATGTATCGTAATCAAGCCTAAGTTACATGGCCGGGCTGTTCCTATGTGTCTCTCTCTCTCCTGGTGAACTTGATAGCACGTATATATACACGTTCATTTAAGGATTGATATCGCTTATCTCGTCTTCATCGCATAGAGAAAAAAGTGAGGATAGCACCGGCAGGTCTATGGTCGGGTTGGCAGGCGAAAAAAATTACCTACTATCAGTGACCCGCTTTTACAAATGTCTGTCGCTAACAAATTGCCACTTTCATCCGGTCTCGGGAAGAATACTAGTGACTAGCATATTTTTGGTCCGTCGCTACTTCTACCGTTCTCAGTGACAGACATCTATATACGCTTGTCACTAAGTAATTTTTACGTTCGGTTGGTCTTCACAAAAAATACTAGTGACAGCCAATTTTATACGTCTGTCACTAGTGTTTCGTACTAGTGACATGTCTATCATTGCCCGTCACTAGGAATACTTACTAGTGATAGGCACAGTTTTACCCGTCACTAACCACCTGGAGGCTATAAGCCTTTTTGCAGTAGCGAATGACTACTCTTGAAAACACTAAGTTGTGTGACTTCACTAGCACCAACAACAATGATTTTATGAGCACACTTATTGCTCTACCTGTGGTTGAAAATACTTTTTTTGAGATAAAACCTGCTTTGCTCAATCTTATTATGAGAACAATTTTCTGGTACTGGTAATGAAGATGCTGCTTCCCATCTAAATAACTTTGTTGAACTTTGTGAGATGCAAAAGCATAGGGATATAGATGGTGATATTATTAAGCTGAAATTGTTTCATTTCTCTTTGAGAGGAAAAGCTAAAGAATGGTTGAATTCCTTAACTAGGAATAGTATTGATTCTTGGACTAAATACAAAGATGCTTTTATTGGAAAATACTACCCTCCTGCTAAGATTATATCCATGAGAAGTGAAATAATGAAGTTTAAACAACTTGATAATGGGCATGTTGCTCAAGCTTGGGAAAGAATGAAATCTTTGGTAAAGAATTGTCCCACTCATGGACTGACTGCTTGGATGATCATCCAAACTTTTTATACAGGATTGAACTATTCTTCAAGGAACCTATTGGATTCTGCTGCTGGAGGTACCTTTATGACTATCACTTTGGGTGCTGCAACAAAACTTCTGGACAATATGATGGTTAATTATTCTGAATGACATACTGAGAGAGCTCCACAAGGTAAGAAGGTAAATTCTGTTGAGGAAACCTCCTCCTTGAGTGATAAGATTGATATTATTATGTCTATGCTTGTTAATGGGAAAACCCATATTGATCCAAATAATGTTCCTTTAGCTGAAGCTCAAGAAGAGCAAGTTGATGTGAACTTTATAAGAAATAAATTTTTTGGCAACAATGCTTATGGTAATAATGCTTATAGGAACAATTTTGGTAACAACAATTATAAGCCATATCCTCCCAACAATGGTAATGCTTATGGAAATTCTTACAACAATAATAAGAGTGCTCCCTCTGAACTTGAAGTTATGCTTAAAGAGTTTATTAGTAAACAAACTGCTTTCAATAAAACTATTGAGGAAAAACTCTCTAATGCTAAAAGAAATATAGCATCTTTAGCTGAAGCTCAAACTACTTTGAATAAAATGGCTGCTAAACCTAAAACTAATGATAATCCCTTTGCAGCTACTAATGCTATACAAGTAAGAATTGATGAAAATGTTAGACTATTAGCTGAATTACATGCTAAGTGGGAAAGAGAAGATGAAATTGCTAGAAACATTAGTGTTTCTACTATTACCACCACTAGTGTTGAGGCTAGTGATAGTTCTACTACTTTAGATGATAAATTTGATTTTGATCTTGATGGTTGCAACATCTCTGAAGTTATTAAGTTCCTACAAAAGCTTGCTAAAAGTCCTAATGCTAGTGCTATGAACATGGCCTTTACAAAACACATTACTGATGCTCTCATAAAGATTAAAGAAGAAAAGATGAAACATAAAGCTTCTATTCCTATAAAGCAAGAAGATGGTTGGGAACCCATCATTAATATGAAAGTGATGACTTTGATTTCAAAGCTTTGTGTGATCTTGATAGTAGTGTTTCTATTATGCCTAGAAGGATTTATGATATGCTTGATTTGCCTCCTCTTGAAGATTGTTATTTGAATGTCCCACTTGATGATAATGCTAAAAAGAAACTCATGGGGAGTCTTAATGATGTTCTTATTATGGTTAATAATTCCTATGTCCCCGTTGATTTCTATGTTTTGGATGTTGAATACAATGCTTCTTGTCCTATTACTTTGGGAATACCTTTTCTTAGAACTATTGGTGCCATCATTGATATGAAAGAAGGCACCATTAAATATCAACTCCCACTCAAGAAAGGTATAGAACACTTCCCTAAAAAGAGAGAAAAGATTTATTTTGCTTCTCCTATGAAAACAAAATTTGGTCTTAATGCTTTTTCATTTGAGAACACTTGATTCTTTTTCTTTGCTTCTTATGCCTAACTTAAAGGCGTTAAAGAAAAGTACTTATTGGGAGATAACCCAAAAGTTTTAGATGAGTCTTGGAAGTTATTACCTCTGTAATAACCTCTCCTTATCCTTTTTATTTGCTTTTTGTGCCAAGAGTAACCTCTAATGAGAGTGAAGTAATGATTGGATGTCGTCGGTGTGAAATGAAAGGGGAGCTTGTAAGTCCATGGAGTTATGTATATGTGTTAGAGAAACGCCTGGGCCGCTGGTCTAATCCATGCTGACATGGTGGAAACCTGCAGCGTAACTATAATGAGCTGTCTATGAAGCATTCTTCTTATAAAAAAAGAGTCCTATATTGAGAAAAAAAGAGAAAAGAAAAAAAGAGATACTTTGAAAAGAGGAAAGAGAGAAAAAAGCACCATATTCTCATGGTAAATAAGAAGAATGCTGAGATGCTCGTTGTCTGCTTGCCTTGTCATTTTGATATGGGGATTCTTCCGTATCATCGGGCAAGGGGTACCCCGTTGGCGGTTCTCAATGATACACATGTACTTACAATGACAAGAACTTACCGGTGACTAAACTTGAGTAGCATGAGGAGCGGCCCTCGTATACAAGGGACATGAGATTTCTGACTTATACTTCGTCAAGCATGTACACCATAGTGTGTTCACTTTAACCTTAATCACTTCAAGATGCTTATGATAGGGGCAATGAGCTATAAATACCATAATTTTTGGAAGCTCCTTATGAGACTTGAATCCCTAGTTCCTTTTACAAAGGCCTTTCTTCCACCATTATATTGAGTCTCCACCTTCTATCTCTATGCACTTACTTTGAGAGCATAATGGCCATTCTTAATTCTATGTGCATTGTCCCAAGACTAGTTGATTGATGCATACTTTGATATTGCTTGTTTTAAACTATTGTATCTAGTCACTCTTATGAACTTTGAAGGTGTCCTATGCATTTATATTTGCTACTCTTCGAGGGACAAGCTGAATACTATTATGCTATGTTTTCTTTATGTGAAACAAACAAACGTCTTGCAAAGCATTGTTATTCATGAATCTTTTGTTTGTGCCTTTTCATGTTGCATCATAGTTTCTTTGCTTATTGCTAGAACTGTGTCTTTCATGTTATGATTGAAGTACTATGACCCCAGCTTTGAATGTTTTACAAATACTTTGATCAAGTCTTTGATGGTGCATGTCACCTCAAAAATTATTCTTTCTTTTTATCACTTACCTACTCGAGGGCGAGCAGGAGTTAAGCTTGGGGATGTTGATACATTGCAAATGTATCTATAATTTTTAATGTTCCATGCTTGGTTTTATCCACTTTCTTGAGTTTTGTTCCAACTTTGGAGTACTTTTCATATGATTTCTTGGACTAACCTATTAACAAGAACCACAGTGCTAGCTGCCTGTTTTCTGCTGTTTTTGGTTCCAGGAAAGTCAGAAAATGAATATTCTCGGAATTGGACGGGACAAAAGCCAAAGTGCCTATTTTTCCGGAAGACATCAAGTGCCAGAATACGGGACGGAGAAGGGCCAGAGGGCGGCCACACCACCTGGCCGCGTGGCCAGGCCTGGCCCGCGCCAAGGGGTGGTGTGGCCAGCCCAGGCACCCCCTCGGCCTCTCCTTCCGCCTATATATTGCCCTCGGGACGAAAACCCTAAGGACCCGATCAAAAATCCACGAAAGAGTATGTAGCCGCCATCATCTCCATCGCTAGATCGGGAGGGATCTGAAGCTCTTCCCGACACCCTGCCGGAGAGGGGAATTCACCCTGGAGGCCTTCTTCATCACCATGCAAGCCTTCGGTGTGATGCGTGAGTAGTTCATCCTTGGACTACGGATCCATGTAATAGCTAGATGGCTGGTTCTCCTCCTTTGTGCTTTCATGTTTAGATCTTGTGAGCTCCGTTCATGATCAAGATCATCTATTTGTAATTCTGCGTGTTGTGTTTGCGGGGATCCAATGGATATTGAGATGCTATTTCAGATTGATTATTGATTCTATCATGTCTTTGTTATTTGTGATCTTGCATGCTTTCCGTTGTTAGTAGCTATCTTGGCCAAGTAGTAGCTAGCAACTCCAAGAGTTAGTATTTATGCTCGATAGTGGGTTCATGCCTCTGGTAATCTGGGGAAGTGACAGAAATCTCTAAGGTACTAGATGTGTTGTTGCTACTAGGGAGAAAACAATAATCCTGTGTTCATAGAACAATCGTATTGTTTACTTTACACGCAGTTCGTAAAGCAATAATCTGTTGCTTGCAACTTAATACTGGAGGGGGTTCGGATGATAACCTGAAGGTGGATTATTAGTCATAGATGCAGTTGGATGGCGGTCTATGTATAATGTTGTAATGCCCAATCAAGTCTCAAAGGAGTCAAGATGATTAGTATATGCATGTATTGCTTTCTCGGTGTTTGTCAATTGCCCCGCAGTAATTTATTCACCCAGCATGTTATCTATCTTAAGGAAAGCTACCTCTAGTGAACTATGGATCCCGGTCCTTTACTTTACATACAATCTACAATATTTTACTGCTTTGTGTTTACTTTCTGCAAACTTTTACTTCTTTCCATTCGATACGATTAATCCTTTGTTTTTCGCAAAACACGGTGAGATTGACAACCTCATCGCAAGTTGGGGACAAAGTTCTGTGGTTGTGTTGTGCAGGTCTCCACGTTGCTACTAGCACCGGTAGTGCGCCCTGCCAAAGCTTAGCTAGTAACACCTTCCTTGCTCCTACTAGTTCGATTAAACCTTGGTTTCATAACTGAGGGAAACTTGCTGCTGTGCTCATCATACCTTCCTCTTGGGGTTCCCAACGAGCTCTACATCAACCATGCACCAAGCACTTTTCTGGGCGCCGTGCATTGAGCCATCAGGCACAAAAAACTTGGTAGCACACTGGAATTGCTGTAATGGAAGGCAGAGAACGGTGTGACTGACAAAGGATTTGAAAAGTTGCTGAAAATAATGAAGAAGTTGCTTCCAAAGGATAACGAACTGCCCGCCAGTACCTACAAAGCAAAGAAGGTTGTCTGCCCTCTAGGATTAGAGGTGCAGAAGATACATGCATGCATTAATGACTGCATCCTTTACCGCGGCGAGGAGTACGAGAAGTTGGATGCATGCCCAGTATGCACTGCATTGCGGTATAAGATGAGACGAGATGACCCTGGTGATTTTGAGGGCGAGCGCCGCATGAAGAGGGTTCCTGCCAAGGTGAGGTGGTATGCTCCTATAATACCACGGTTGAAATGTTTATTCAGGAACAAAGAGCATGCCAAGTTGTTGCGATGGCACATGGAAGACCGTAAGAAAGACGAGATGTTGAGACACCCCGCTGATGGGTCGCAGTGGAGAAAAATCGAGAGAGAGTTTCTGGACTTTGCAGGTGATGCGAGGAACTTATGGTTTGGTCTAAGTACATATGGCATGAATCCTTTTGCGTAGCAGAGCTATAGTCATAGCACCTGGCCTGTGACTCTGTGTATCTATAACCTTCCTCCTTGGTTGTGCATGAAGCGGAAGTTCATTATGATGCCAGCTCATCTAAGGTCCGAAGCAACCCGGCAACGACATTGATGTGTACCTAATGCCATTAGTTGAAGAACTCTTACAGTTGTGGCATGGACAAGGTGTACGTGTGTGGGATGAGAACAAGCAGGAGGAATTTGACCTACGAGCGTTGTTGTTCATAACAATCAATGATTGGCCTGCTCTTAGTAACATTTCAGGACAGACAAACAAGGGAATACAATGCATGCACACACTGTTTAAACGATACTGAAAGTATATATTTGGATAAATGTAAGAAGAATGTGTACCCGGGGAATCGTCGTTTTCTTCCGCCCACGCACATCCTAAGAAAGAAAGGTAAGCATTTCAATGGTGAGGCAGACAGCCGGTGTAAGCCTATCCGCCGTACTGTCGATGATGTATTTCACATGGTGAAGGATTTAAAAGTAATCTTTGGAAAGGATCCTGGTAGACAATCTGTTCCGAAGGATGATGTCGGACACGCACCCATGTGGAAAAAGAAATCTATATTTTGGGAGCTACCCTATTGGAAAGTCTTAGAGGTCCGCTCTGCAATTGACGTGATGCACCTGACGAAGAATCTTTGCGTGACGTTGCTAGGCTTCTTGGGTGTGTATGGGAAGAGCAAAGATACACCTGAAGCACGGCAGGACCAACAACGTATAAAAGACCGAGACGGCATGCATCCAGAGCTGTTTGAAGGTACTGCTAGCTACGCTCTTACCAAAGAAGAGAAGGAAATCTTTTTTGAAGTCCTTTATAGTATCAAGGTCCCGTCTGGTTTCTCGTCGAACATAAAGGGAATAATAAATATGGCAGAGAAAAAATTTCAAAACCTGAAGTCTCATGACTGCCACGTGCTTATGACCTACCTGCTTCCGATTGCATTGAGGGGACTGCTGCCGGAAAATGTTCGAGTACCCATTGTGAAGCTATGTTCGTTTCTCAATGCAATTTCTCAGAAGGTAATCAGTCTAGATAGTCTACTAAGGTTACAAAAATATGTGGTCCAATGTCTTTTCAGCTTCGAGTTGGTGTTCCCACCATCCTTCTTCAATATTATGACTCACCTCCTAGTTCACCTAGTCGATGAGATTAACATTCTTGGTCCTGTATTTCTACACAATATGTTCCCCTTCGAGAGGTTCATGGGAGTGTTAAAGAAATATGTTCATAACCGTGCTAGGCCAGAAGGAAGCATCTCAAAGGGATATGGAACATAGGAGGTCATTGAGTTTTGTGTTAACTTTATTCCTGACCTTAAGCCCATCGGTGTTCCTGAATCACGGCATGAGGGTAGAATTAGTGGAAAAGGCACGCTAGGAAAGAAAGCAATGATATGTATGGACGGACATTCTCTCACTAAAGCACACTACACAGTTCTGCGAAGTTCCACCTTGGTGGCTCCGTATATCGAGGAACACAAGAATATTGTACACTCCAACAACCCGGGGAAGCCTGGCTCCTGGATTAGAGATGAACTGTCGTTGTATTGGGAACGGCAGTACCTGAGGAGGTTAGATAGAGGTGTGGGGACTAGTAGGGAAGCTATCGACGGCGTCCGCAGGCAAGATTGGATATAAGCGAGCATAGCGGGACGCAAGAAGTACCCAGGTTCGGGGCCCTCGTGGTGAGGTAAAGCCCCTACTCCTGCCAGATCTGACTATGTGGAATACTCGAACTACAAGTGCTCCTCGAGCTGTATATGATAGCTACTGCCTTAAATGCTATATGACCAACCCTTTCTACTGAGGCCTTGCCTCTCCTTATATAGGCAGAGAGGCAAAGGTCTCACTGGCTAGTCCGACTGGCGGGCCCCACAAGCGGGTCCCAGCCGACTAGTCATCTACAGTGCCCAGTATGGCTTGTCTTGTCGGAGTACGAGCGGTATGGCTGTCGTAGGCACAGTGGACGCCGTGCGAGCCTGTCGTCAGCACGGGCCACTGTTCCGGCGTCATCCACGCAAAGTCTTCGGTATGGCCAGGTGGTTGCCAGTCTTGTCACCGTACAGGGCGTACCGTGCACTGATACGCACATCGTCCTGTCCCACTGATTGGGTCCGGCTACGTCGCCGTATTCGACTGTCCCTTGTCGATCCGGCTACCGGGTGGTAGTCGGCCTGTCTTGCCCTGTCCGGCTGCCTCTGGCCAGCCGGACGCGATCCGACTGTCTTGTTTCTTATTTGGTTGGGGTACCCGGGGATCATCCCCCTGACATGAACATATGAGGTCTTTCAGCAGTTGGTTGCAGACACATCTCATGAATGATATAAATGTTGGAGAGCAGTTGTACTTGTTGGCAAGGGCACCATCTTCGACTATATTGACTTTCCAAGGGTACGAGATAAATGGGAATATATTTTACACGATCGCCCAAGATAAAAAGAGCACCAATCAAAATAGTGGTGTCCGATTTGATGCAACAGACGAGAATGGGCAAAAGGATACATATTGTGGTTACATAGAGGAGATATGGGAACTTGACTATGGACCTTTTTTTAAGGTTCCTTTGTTTCGGTGCAAATGGGTCAAGCTGACAGGAGGCGGGGTTGAGGTAGACAAGAAATACGGAATGACAACAGTGGATCTCAACAACCTTGCGTATAGAGATGAACCATTTGTCCTAGCCAATGATGTGGCTCAGGATTTTTATGTGAAGGACATATCTACCAAACCGAGAAAAAGGAAAGATAAGCAAAAGAATACAACATCCGATGAGCCAAAGCACCATATAGTTCTTTCAGGAAAAAGAAACATCGTGGGGGTGGAGGATAAGACAGACATGTCAGACGATTATGATAAGTTTCATGAAATTCCGCCCTTCGCTGTGAAGGATGACCTAAGCATCCCGTTAAGTAAGGAAGATGCTCCATGGTTACGGATTAGAAGAAAACCCTAACATGTGTGGATGTTGGTGATGTATAATATTATTAAACCTTTATTTTTAATGATCTTCTTATATGTATATAGATATGAACTATCTCGATCTCAATAGGTAGTATTGCAACTTGTTGTGGCCAGACATTTATTAATATTAAAACGTAAAAATTAGTCATAATCATATCTAGCCCAGTAGTACACAGCTTATGGGTCGTCTTTGGAATCGTCATCGTCATTGTCGCCGCTTGTAGCACGCGGATGGATCCTTAGCCCTTCCTCGTAGCACGCGGATGGATCCTTCGGCTGTCCCTTGCTGATCCGGCTACCGGGTGATAGCCGGCCTGTCTTGCCCTGTCCGGCTGCCTCTGGCCAGCCGGACGCGATCTGACTGTCTTGTTTCTTATTCGGTTGGGGTACCCGGGGATCATCCCCCTGACACAAGCCCCCGAGCGCGTGTGGATTCCGCCCTTAGGCGAAATGTGCGCGCGCTTCTTCTTGCTTTCGAATTTGTGTCCGGCTGAGCCTGGCTGTTGCGCTACCCGTGACGTCAGTGCTGACGCCGGCCACGCGCGCACGCGCCATCATTGCTCTATGGCAGGCAGCGTAACGTCCCGTCGCACGTTGCCTCGGGAAACTGCTGTCCGGCGCTTCAGTTCTCGCTCCAGGATCTTCTGCGCATCCTGCCCTGGCACACGGGATCTAGGCGGCGATTGGGGTGTGGGTTGCCCGGATGCACGGCACGTGCCCCGTCGACGGTTGCCCTTCCGGTCCTTTAAAGGGACGCCGCGGGGGAGGCAGTTTCTTTCCTTCGCTCCCCCGCTGCAGTTTCCTTCTCCCTCGCGTGCTCCTGCTTCTACGCTCTTGCCCTCTACGCCGCCCGCTCGCCATCGTCGACGTTACGGGACACCGCCACTCTTCCGTCGCCGCTCCCTCTCATCAACCGGAAATGGCCGCCGACCGCGGGGCCTGGTGCGGCTCCGCCGTCACCGAAGACCAAATCACGAAGTACCGCGCCACCCGCGTCCTCCCGCCGGCGGAGGAGGTGGCGGTGCGGTTGGCGCCGGCGGGGGAGGTGTCGCCGCATCCGGCGGAGGGAGAGCGCGTCATCTTCCTCTCCCGCTTGGCACGCGGGTTTGCCCTTCCGCTGAACCCGTTCCTCTTGACATTTCTTGCTTTCTTCGATCTTCGCCTCCACCACCTCGGCGCTAACGCAATCGGGACGTTGGCGCACTTCGTGGCTTTCTGCGAGAGTTACCTCGGGATCCAGCCGGATCTCGGGCTCTTCTGCCGGCTCTTCCGAGTACGGCCGCAGGTGCAATTCACTCAGGGGCCACTAGTCGTCTACGGCGGCGCCTCCATCTACTCCCGCTCGCAGACCGGCTACCCCAAATTCCTTCTTCACGATACGGTACGACTATGGCAGCAGTCGTACTTCTACGTGAAGAACCTCACCAACGTCGACCGGATCAATCTTCCGGCCTGCCAGGATGTCGAGTCCAGCCGGCAGAACTGGGACTTGAAGTTCCACGGCGACAAGGCGGAGACGGATGAGTTGCTGAAGCGCATGCGCTCGCTCGTCCACTGCCGGCTGACCGGCCTGGACGTCACCCTCAGCTGGATGTCCCGGCTGATGATGCCGTTGCAGCAGCGAGCACACAAGATGTGCTACTACTCCGGCCGGCTGGACCCGACCTGGCTGTCGCGCCGCGATCCTTGCTACCACAACCTGAAGGAGTGGGTGTGGATGATCACCAAGGAACGGCTGCCGAAGAACTAGAAGTTCAGTCTGGTGCCTTATACTCGGAAGAACCGCGCTCCCCGGGTAAGATCTTCTAACCGGATGCTCTTTTGGTGTTTCTTGTACTTGTTCCTTGTTTTCGTTTGGCTGATCTCTTGTATTCGGCAGATGTTCCCTTGCATCATCCGCGAGGAGGGCGAGGCTCCCCTCGAGGAATTCACAGCCGACTTGCTCGAGCCGCGCGCTCGGCGGTCCGGCGAGGAATCGGACGGGGACGGCGATGCCTTCCCTAGTCGGAATGACGAGCTGGCAGCCGACCCGCAAGCGGAGGTGCACGAGAAGGAGGCCGCGCCGACCATGGACCCGACGACGCGCTCTGCGATGGACGGCGAGGCAGGCGGGAGCGGCTCCAGCCGTTCTGGCTCCCGCCGGCCTGCGACGGAGGAGCCGGCTCCCAAGAGGAGCCGGTCCGGCGCCTTGCCGCCAAGCCGTCTTGGCCGGAAGAAGGGGCCGCCTCCGGTTGTGCCGGGGTATGCTGCTTCCCCCCTCCACCTTTTCTTTCGGGACTTTCTACCTATTTGCCCTTTTTCTTCTTTCTCTGACTTTGTTTTGTTTTGCTCTTGTCTTCTCCTCTTTCTTTTTAGCACGCTGGTCTCCTTTGGAGCCGCGAGCCCGTCACGCGCGCCGGCCGGGTCACTGCCCCGTGCCCCTACTGCGCCGACCAGCGCCCCTCCTTCTTCTGAGGCGCAGCCTTCGCCTCCCCCTCGGGCTGAGCCGACTGCCTCCGCCCAGCCGGAAGTCCCCCAGCCAGAAGCGGAGTCCTCCCAGCCAGAAGGCTCTTCCGCGGGCGTGCGGGGGGCTGCCGGCTAGGAGCTCGTCGTCGTTGGCGACGACAACTCCGACGAGGAGCCTGGGGAGGAATGGCGAATGACGGTTGTCGCGGCGAAGGAGTCCTTGGCCATCAATGCCGTGGACGACGGCGCTTCCTCCGTCGCCTCGCTGTCGGACCTCGCCGCCACGCTTGAGCTGGCGGTGAAGGAGATCCGGCTGCTGGAGGCCACAGCCGGCGGGAACCGGACGCTGGAGCAGAAGCTTGCTGCCACCAACGGTACTTCCCAGAGTAAGTTTGCTTCACCCGGCTTGCTCTTCATTTTTTGTGATAGCCGGTTTTGTTGCAGCCATCCTCGTGTGCGCTCAGCGCGAGATCGATCGCTTGAAGAAAGCGAACGACCGGCTGAGCAAGTCCAATTCTACTCTGCGGCTACAGAACAAGGATTGGCACGCGAGGGTGGACGGTCTGGAGGCCACCATCAAGGATCGCGATGCCTCGCTCGCTAGCCGGGCCGAAGCCTTCTCCCTTCTCGAGGCCCAGAACAAGGACCAAGAGAAGGAGATCAAACGGCTAGCGACCAAGGAGAAGGCGCTGGTGGAGGAGCTGATGCAGGTCGGCCATACTGCCAAGGGTGAGTCCTTTTCCTGTCTTCCTTACTTTCTGGATCCGGTAGCCGGATCTGACTCCTCTTTTCTGACAGCCTTTTACCCCGGCATAGACCTGCTGGCCTACAACCGGCTGCAGGAGAACTGGCTGGGAGCACAGCCGACGGCCTAGGAGCTCGTCGTCCTTCTTGGCGAGGAAGCCGCCAAGCTTCGTCAGGCGGCACGGGACGTCTTCTCCTTCATGTGGCCGGAGGCTCCGGTTTCGAAGACGATGGCGTAGCTAGCTGCGAAGGTGGGGGAGGTGCCGGCTGCGGTGGACCGGCTGGAGACTTGGCGGCGCGGGCCGGAGCGGAGATGGCTCTGGCCCTCATGCTCTCTTGGTACAAGGACGCCCGTGTCGAGAAGATCGACGATGGCTCCGGTGCCGGAGCCGATCTTGCTGCCATCCGCCAGGCCCATCTAGAGCTCCGCGGATCTGCCATCAAGATTGTCGATTACATGGATCCCGACGAGGTGCTCACCGACTCGGAGTCCGTCGGTACTCCTGATGCGTAGGGCCCGATGCCACCGCCTGCCAACGCCGGAAACGGGTCCAGCTCCGCGCCTCCTCCGCCGCCTGAAGCTTCTGCTGGCCAAGATCTCCCTCGCGGCAAGGGTCCTGCCGTTTAGTTATCGCCTCGGGATGCCAGGTGTATTTGTCTTCAGTTATGTATGAAAACTTGTCTGTCTGTACCGGTTGTCTCTGATGCCGGGTAACTTATGGGAGCTTCGCCTCCTTTCTGTTTGTTAGTATTGACCTTGCTTGGATTTCCTTCAACTTGTGTGCTTTGAATTTTCTTTCAATACTTCGCCGATTAACTTTATCCGGCTTACTTCGCCCGGCTACACACCTTTAGCCGGGGGAACTGCACCCCCAGTGGGGGCACACGAGCACAGCCACTAGGTGTAGCCCCCGAGATTCGTAGTAGCTGGCGTAGCCAGGTGCTTTGAATCTTCCTTCTTTCCGAATTCTTCTATATTTATCCGACTAGACTCATCCCAGTCGGTTGCTTTCGCTGGCTGAACACCTTCAGCCGGGGGAACTAACATTCCAGTGGGGGCGCATGAGCGCACCCACTGGGTGTAGCCCCCGAGATTCGGAGTAGCTGGCATAGCCAGGTGCTTCGAATCTTCCTTGTCTTCTCTTGCTCCAGCCCTTGCCCTCACCTGGGCTCCGGACGGCCGGCTAAACGCCTTTAGCCGGTTGGGAACTACAAGATTCCACTAGGGGCGCGCGAGCGCACCCAGTGGGTGTAGCCCCCGAGATTCGGAGCGCTTGATGAAGGCAAGGACTTCGAATCTTCTTTCCTTCTCCTGAATTCCGACTCGAGTAGTCGGACAAAATGTACATACGCATACACACATGTCCACATAGGTTAGTAGGTTAGTCTGCCAAATTGTAGCCTGAAAACGGCTTATTTTTTCAAAAACTGGCTTGTCCCTTTCTAGACACTTAATCGCTTTCTTGTGCGCTCTGCTGTTTTCGTTGCGTCCTTGCCGGGCAGCCGGGTTGCGGTCTGCAGCCAGAATCGAAGGGAGCTGACAGTACATTGCACACGGTACTAATGGCTTAGTAGCTGGATTGGTTCGAGCTAGTTGCAGGGCCGGGACACCGGATCTGTCGCGTCTCCTCCCCGTTTTTCGTGTGGGATGCCTCGGGCTTTTGCTCTTGCTTGCCGGACATCCGGGTTGCGGTCTGTAGCTGAGACAAAGAGTGGGCCTCTGACATCGTCACACACTACTCAGCCGGTTTGTTGACTTAGCAGGCCGGGTCAGCCGGCGAGCCCCTGGGTAGGGGTTGCCGGAGCCGGAAAATCAGAATCGGAAAACAGATGCATACACATTTCTAGCAAGGAGCCCCCGAGATTCTCGTGGGGGTCCGCATTTTCATTCATAGAGTTTTCGGGATACATACACTGCCTGGTGACTAGGTGTAAAACGGGCGCAGCAGGGCCGCGTTCCAGGGACGCTCGGTCTCCTCGTCTGACTTGTCCATCTTGTTCCTGCACGGCTGCTGCGCGTCGATGAGGTAGTACGAGTCGTTGGGCAGCGCCCGACTGATGATGAAGGGGCCCTCCTAGGGTGGTGATAGCTTGTGCATGCCCTTCATGTCTTGCACCAGCCGGAGAACCAGGTCGCCCTCGCGGAAGGCGACTGGGTGGATCCGGCTTGAATGGTAGCGACGTAGTCGCTGCTGATACAGGGCTGATCTGGACAAGGCCAGCTCGCGGGCCTCCTCCAGGAGGTTTACTCCGTCCTCCCGCGCCTCCTGGTTGGCTTTTTCGTTGTAGAGGAGCTTGCGAGGGGAGTCGAACTCGATGTCGGCGGAGAGGACGGCTTCCGATCCATAGACTAGGAAGAATGGCGTGTAGCCGGTTGACCTATTCGGCGTGGTGCGGAGGCTCCACAGCACAGCCGGAAGTTCTTCGATCCAACATCCGGGTGAACGCTCCAATGGCTCGATGAGGCGTGGCTTGATGCCGGCTAGCACCAAGCAGTTTGCTCTTTCGACTTGCCCATTGGATTGCGGGTGCGCGACGGAGGCGAGGTCCAGTCGGATGCCCTTGTTGCTGCAGAACCGGGCGAAGGCCCCCTTGGCGAAGTTTGTGCCGTTGTCGGTGATGATGCTGTTGGGGTAGCCGAAGCGGTTGATGATGTCGGTGAAGAAGGTGACAACCGTCGCTCCATCTAGCTTCCGGATAGGCTTGGCCTCGATCCACTTCGTGAACTTGTCCACCGCCACCAGAAGGTGGGTCATGCCCACGCGTGCTCGCTTGAAGGGACCGACCATGTCGATGCCCCAAACCGCGAAGGGCCAGGTGATCGGTATGGTCTTGAGTACCGAAGCTGGCATGTGCCTGAGCTGCCCGAAGCGCTGGCACCCATTGCATGCGCGGACCAGCTGCTCAGCGTCCTCGAGGGCGGTGGGCCAATAGAAACCATGGCGGAATGCCTTGGCGACTATCGCCCTTGACGAAGCGTGGTGCCCGCACTCGCCCTGGTGGATATCCTCGAGTAGCCGGTAGCCCGTGTCCACATCAACACATCTTTGGAAGATACCGGATACACCACGCTTGTATAGCTCGCCATTTATGATGGTGTACGTGTGCGCGCGGCGCCGGATTTGCCTGGCCTCCACCTCATCGTCGGGAAGTTCTCCATCGGTGATGTAGCTCATGAAGGGCTGTTCCCAGGATGGCACTTCCCGGATGACAAGGACGCTCTTGTCCTCCGGCTGACGGGTGTCGGGGGGTCGTCCGGGTGGCGTACCTAGAACGGCAGCCCCCGAGCCGCTAGGCGAGCCGGCAGCCCCCGGGTCTTGCGAGCCGGAAGGCACTGCCTGGCCAGAATTGGTGCGGGTCTTCTTCTTCGGCGGTTCTGCCGGCTCCGCTTCCACCGTTCCATCAGCCGGAACGCTTCCTGCCTAGACGATGGAGTCTGATTCTGGTGACGGGTTGATGGATGGCTTGCGTAGGTTCTCCAAGGAGACCCCTGGTGGGATAGCCTGCCTGGTGGATCCGATCATGGAGAGCCCATCGGCTGCCTCGTTGTTGACGCGGGGGATGTGGTGAAATTCACACCCATCGAAGGATGCGCTGAGCTTCTGGATGTGGAATCGGTAGAGAGCCATGTTTGCATCTCTAGCGTCCCATTCCCCGGATACCTGCTGCACCACCAAGTCCGAATCACCGAAGCACAGGATCCGGTTGACACCGATCTCCTTGGCCAGCCGGAGCCCGTGCGCCAGTGCCTCGTATTCGGCTACGTTGTTGGAGGCCTTGAAGTGGATCTGCAGCATGTATTCCAGCCGGTCTCCTTTGGGTGAGGTGAGCACGATGTCGGCTCCCAAGCCCCCGAGCATCTTCGACCCGTCGAAGTGCATCCGCCAATGGTCCGAATCCGGAACCGGTGGGAGATACTGGGTCTCGGCCCAGTCGATGAGGAAGTCCGCCAACGCCTGCGATTTGATCGTGAGCCGGGGCTCGTACTGGATGGAGTAGGCGGCAAGCTCGATAGCCCACTTGGCGACTCGGCCGGTGGCATCCTTGTTGCTGATGATTTCCGAAAGGGGTGTAGTGCACACGACCTTAATCGGGTGCTCCTGGAAGTAGTGCTTGAGCTTCTTGTATGCTAGGTACACGCCGTAGCACATCTTCTGGTAGTGGGGGTAGTTCTGCTTAGAGAGGGAGAGGACCTCGCTGAGGTAGTAGACGGGTCTCTGAACCGGCTGAGCCTTTCCCTCCTCGGGGTGCTCCACCACCAGGACGACGCTGACGACCCGGCTGATGGCTACTATATAGAGCAACATCGGTTCCTTACTAGCCAGCATGGCTAGAACCGGTGCTGTGGATAGCATGCGCTTGAGGTCATGAAACGCGGTGTTGGCTTGCGAAGTCCAGGAGAACTTGTCCGTCTTCTTCATTAGCTGGTACAACGGGAGTGCCTTCTCCCCCAGCCGGCTGACGAAGCGACTGAGGGAAGCCAGGCATCCGGTGAACTTCTAGACTCCAAGCAGGTTCCTAGGCGGCTGCATCCTTTCGATGGCCGCAATCTTCTCCGGATTCGCCTCGATACCTCGCTGTGAAACGAGGAAACCGAGTAGCTGGCCGGATGGTACTCCGCAGACGCACTTCTCCAGGTTCAGCTTCATCCGATACTAGCAGAGGTTGCCAAATGTTTCTCCCAGATCCTCGAGGAGGGTGCGCTTCTCCTTGGTCTTGATGACCACATCATCCATGTAAGCGTGCATGTTTCGGCCTATCTGCGAGTGCAAGCATTTCTGCATACAACGCTGATAGGTGGCACCTGCGTTCTTTAGGCCGAAAGGCATGGTTACATAGCAGAAAGCCCCGTAGGGGGTGATAAATGATGTCTTAATCTAATCAGCCGGGTTTAGCCGGATCTGATTATACCCGGAATAACAATCTAGAAAAGACAACAAATCACAGCCGGCCATGGAATCGATGACTTGATCGATTTGGGGCAAGGCGAAGGGGTCTTTCGGGCATGCCTTGTTCAGACTGGTGTAGTCGATACACATGCGCCAGGTCTTGTTCTTCTTCAGCACCAGGACTGGGTTCGCCAACCAGTCCGGGTGGTACACTTCCATGATGAACCTGGCTGCAAGGAGCCGGGTGATCTCGTCACCGATTATCTTTCTCTTCTCCTCTGCGAACCGGTGCAGAGGTTGCTTGATCGGCTTGGCATCCGGACGCACATGAAGTGAGTGCTCGGCGAACTCCCTAAGCACACATGGCATGTCCCTGGGGGACCATGCGAAGATGTCCCGATTCTCACGGAGGAAGTCGACGAGCGCGCCTTCCTATTTGCTGTCCAAGCCGGCACCAATGGTGACGAACTTAGTCGGATCGGAGGGGTCAAGCAGGATCCTCTTCATCTCCTTTGATGGCTAGAAGGCTCCTTCCCTAGCCGGTTTGCTGCTAGCCGGAATGTCCAGCTAGGCCATGGCCACATTGCGCATGATCACGCGCTTCTCTTCGGCTATGATGAGGGCCTCTGCCAGTTTGGAACCGGCTGAAGCGCACTCCATCGACCGCCTGAAGCAGCCGGCGACGGTGATCACGCCGTGGGGTCCTGGCATCTTCGTCTTGAGGTAGGTGTAGTGGGGGATGGCCATGAACTTGGCGAGGGCGGGGCGCCTGAGGAGAGCATGGTAGGAGCTCGTCAGATTTACCACCTCGAACCAGATTGGTTCGCGGCGGAAGTTCTCCTCGGTCCCGAAGATGATGTCCAGCTAGATTTTCCCCAGCGGGGCGCAGGCTAGCCCCGGCAGTACGCCGTGGAACGTCGTGGTAGTCGGGTGCAGGTCGCTTTCGCGAATGCCCAGCTTCTCCAGCGAGGACTGGTAGAGGAGGTTGAGGCTGCTGCCTCCGTCGATGAGGATGCGCAAGAATCGGCAGGTACGCGCGTTGGAGACGATGAGGGGGTCGAGCACCATGGCGTAGCCCCTGGGAGTCGGTAGATGCTCAGGCTGATCCGCCCGGCTCTAGGTGATGGGGGTTTCCGACCAGTTCCGGTACTGGGGGACCGGAGAGACGATGGCATTGACCTCCTTGGAGCGTCGCCTGCGGCTGTGCTTGTCGTCCTACTCCGCCTCGAAGATGTGGTAGGCGGCGTGCGGCTGGGGGTAGCCGTTGTTGTTGTTGCCGCCATTGCCGCCATTACCATCATTGCCGGCTCCCCTAGCCGGTGGTGGAGGTCCACCCGGTGGGGGAGGCGGGGGACGAGGCTGGTTGCCCTGGTCCTTTAGCTGGCGGGTCCAGCTGCAGTTCCGGGTGGTGTGCGTAGCCGGCTTGAAGGGACCACTATGCCACTTGCACGGGCCGTCGAACATCTGGTCGAAGGTGAGCCGTGGCTTCTGCCTCCTTGCCTCATTAGCCGGCGCGTCGGGCGCGCCTTCCACAGCATTGACCTGCCGCGCGTGGTAGCGAGGCTTCTGCTGTCCGGCCTGGCGGTCCCCATGGAACCGGTTGTCGTTGCCGTGGCGCCTGGAGGATCCAGCTTCTCCAGCCGGATTGCTTGGTCGGTCGCGAGCCGGCTCCGTGGGAGTCGGACGGCCGTCCGCGTTTACCCGGAGGGGCTTCTACATGGCGGCATCCGCCGTGGCGTACTGGTCCGCAACCATCATGAGCTCCGCCATGGTTTTTGGCTCGTCACACAGTAGCCGGTGGCGAAGCATGGTGCCCTCTCGGCAACCCTCGATGAAGAAACTGATGGCTTGGCTCTCCAGGATGCCCTCGCAAGTATTGCGCAGCTCCGTCCACTTGGCGAGGTACTCGCGGTCGGTCTCGCGGTCGCCCTGGACGCACAAGGCCAGGTCGCGCGGGCGCCCTGGGCGCTTGTATGTGCCGTTGAAGTTGCGGACGAACACCTTCTCGAAGTCAGGCCAGTCGTTGATGTTGTTGGGCGCAAGGCTATTGAGCCATGTCCTTGCCGACCAGGTTAGCATGAGGGGGACGTAGCGCACGGCTATGCACTTGTTCCCGTGGGCGATGCCGACTGCCGTAGCATAGTCAGTCAACCAGTCTTCCGGCTTCATGCTGCTGTCGTACTTGGGGGTGTCCCTGGGCAGGGAGAATTTATCTGGAAACGGCTCGTTCCGGATGCAGGGTCCAAAACAAACCAGGCCGGTCGAATCTTCCTCCTCCGTGACACGCACTTGAGCGAGGAGCTCAATGCGGTCGCGGGCATCCGGACAATCCGGGTTGGGCGCTCCCACCCGGCCCGATAGACGGGAACCGGCTGGTTTGGGCGCTCCGGCTGGCAAAGGGGGAGGTGGCGGGTTGCTGTTCACCGTCTGCTCCTGGCGCGGCTGGCCCCTGTTGCCAGAGCTGCGACGCCTACTGTGGGCCCTGGGCGGCTGAGGGGAGGACGCCTGCTGGGTGTCGCGCGGCACGCCCCTGCTGTTGGCAGGTAGCCTGCTTCCCCTGGAGTAGCTAAGGTCTTCCTGCATCTGCCGGTTGGCACCGGCCTGCTCTTCTGCGACGTGGACGAGCTCCTGCATGCGAGCGTGCTGGCGGGCTCGCTCCTCGCCCTCCAGGATGGGTAGTTCCTCTGCCGCGACTCGCGCCGCACGCAAGTTCTTGATGGGCGTGCTGTAGGTAGGCCATGTGAGGGCAGGCGCGGGATCCGGTTCCCCGTCCTTTGCCATCCTACCGCCCAGCTCGCCGCCCCGAAGCCGTACCTGGCCGCGCCGGCTCGGCTCCGCGGTAGCCGGAGTGAGGCCGTGCGCGCGGTCGTACTCGCGCCGGGTGATCTCGAGCTGCTTGCGGGCTACCGCCAGCTCCATGGCCTCATGGAGGAGGATCTGTCTCTCCATGCTGAAGTTGGCCTCCGCCTCCTCCGGGTTATCCCCGAGGTTGACCGGCGCAGGAGCCGATCAATGGCATCCTCCACCAGGTTCCGGGGCTACTGGGGGGCGAAAGTTCCGACCTCGTCCGCGTCTCGCTCCCGCGGCTGGCAGGGATGTGAGCTGGAACCGGCCATCATGACCTCCACGCCGCGGGACGCGGCGGAGGCGCTGCCGCCTGAGCGCGGCAGCTCCGCGACAGAGACAATTTCCCTAGGGAAACGCTCCGGAACGGTGGCGACGTAAACGGGGAGGGGCCGAATAGCAGGACGGTGCCGTTCGCCGGGAACGAGGTTCTGGCGAAGCAGGAGGCGTTGTCGATGACGCAGTCGAACTTGCCAAGCATGAGCACCAGCCCGGAGGCCACGCGCTCACCGACTGAAGTGCGGGGTCCGGTGCGGAATGTGACTCCGGTCGAAGCCATCTTGCCCCATGGTGGGCGCCAACTGTCGTTGTATTGGGAACGACAGTACCTGAGGAGGTTAGATAGAGGTGTGGGGACTAGCAGGGAAGCTATCGACGGCGTCCGCAGGCGAGATTGGATACAAGCGAGCGTAGCGGGACGCAAGAAGTACCCAGGTTCGGGGCCCTCGTGGTGAGGTAAAGCCCCTACTCCTGCCGGATCTGACTATGTGGAATACTCGAACTACAAGTGCTCCTCGAGCTGTATACGCTAGCTACTGCCTTAAATGCTGTATGACTAACCCTTTCTACTGAGGCCTTGCGTCTCCTTATATAGGCAGAGAGGCAAAGGTCTCACTGGCTAGTACGACTGGTGGGCCTCACAGGCGGGTCCCAGCCGACTAGTCATCTACAGTGCCCAGTATGGCTTGTCTTGTCGGAGTACGAGCGGTATGGCTGTCATAGGCACAGTGGACGCCGTGCGAGCCCGTCGTCAGCACGGGCCACTGTTCCCGCATCATCCACACAAAGTCTTCGGTATGGCTAGGTGGTTGCCAGTCTTGTCACCGTACAGGGCGTACCATGCACTGATACACACGTCGTCCTATCCCACTGATTAGGTCCGGCTACATCGCCGTATCCGGCTGTTCCTTGCCGATCCGGCTACCGGGTGATAGCCGGCCTGTCTTGCCCTGTCCGTCTGCCTCTGGCCAGCCGGACGCGATCCGACTGTCTTGTTTCTTATTCGGTTGGGGTACCTCGGGATCATCCCCCTGACATGAACATATGAGGACTTTTGGCAGTTGGTTGCAGACACATCTCATGAATGACATAAATGTTGGAGAGTAGTTGTACTTGTTGGCAAGGGCACCATCTTCGACTATATTGACTTTCCAAGGGTACGAGATAAATGGGAATATATTTTACACGATCGCCCAAGATAAAAAGAGCACCAATCAAAACAGTGGTGTCCGGTTTGATGCAACAGACGAGAATGGGCAAAAGGATACATATTATGGTTACACAGAGGAGATATGGGAACTTGACTATGGACCTTTTTTTAAGGTTCCTTTGTTTTGGTGCAAATGGGTCAAGCTGACAGGAGGCGGGGTTGAGGTAGACAAGAAATACGGAATGACAATAGTGGATCTTAACAACCTTGCGTATAGAGATGAACCATTTGTCCTAGCCAATGATGTGGCTCAGGATTTTTATGTGAAGGACATGTCTACCAAACCGAGAAAACGGAAAGATAGGCAAAAGAATACAACATCTGATGAGCCAAAGCGCCACATAGTTCTTTCAGAAAAAGAAACATCGTGGGGGTGGAGGATAAGACAGACATGTCAGACGATTATGATAAGTTTCATGAAATTCCGCCCTTCGCTATGAAGGATGACCCAATCATCCCGTTAAGTAAGGAAGATGCTCCATGGTTACGGATTAGAAGAAAACCCTAACATGTGTGGATGTTGGTGATGTACAATATTATTAAACCTTTATTTTTAATGATCTTCTTATATGTATATAGAAATGAACTATCTCGATCTCAATAGGTAGTATTGCAACTTGTTGTGGCCAAACATTTATTAATATTAAAACGAAAAATTAGTCATAATCATATCTATCCTAGTAGTACATAGCTTCTGGGTCGTCTTCGGAATCGTCATCGTCATCGTCGCCGCTCGTAGCACGCGGATGGATCCTCAGGCCTTCCTCGTAGCACGCGGATGGATCCTCCGGCCTCGGATTCACGACGCGCAGGGGAGGGGCCTCCCGGATGATGACCCTAGTACGCCCTAGGCCTTCACCACCACCACCATTCTTGTGGCTATGCTGCTGGTGAAAGTGTGGGTACCTCAGGCGAGGATGGTCTCCCATGGCGATATAGCGCATCACACCGGCGATAGTCCGGTTCGCCCACCATAGGCGGCGACCAGCCTCGTTGTGGTTCACTGGGGGCGGGCCGTCACCCTCGTACCTGGCGAGCTCCCTTTCCTGCCTGTTTGCGAAGAAGGCATTCCAGGTGTCGAGGTTGTCGGGATCCCAATGGGGATCCATCCCCTGCTCCGGCGTGAGCTTGAGGTAGAAGTGGTTCGTGATGGCCGTCTAGCGGGCCGAACCTTGAGGCACAGGAGGAACAGGAACCCCTCCAGTGCTCAGCATCCAGCCAGCGGGCAGCCGCTACCCCCGGCGGGCATGGGTAGTTGGAGGCGCACAGCGCCTCGGTCTCCTCGAGCGTTAGAAAAGCCTAGTAAACGGTGTCCATTGTTGTGAGAGAGAAGGTGTGGATGTGTGGATGGACATGGCGGTCAGCCTAGATATAGAGGGACATGGCGGGAGAACATGGCGGGAAGCGGGGGGAAATGGCGGGAGAACATGGCGAAAAGCAGGGGAAATGACGGTAACATGAATGGAAGCGGGGGAAATGGCGGGAAGTGGGGGAAATGCCGAAAAAATATGTTTTAGTCCTAGTTAATATTTTTAGTATTAAATATTATATTTCTAATGAGTCTAATATTTTTTGTGAATATTTTGGTATATTATATGTATTTTTCCATTTTTAAATAATAAACTATATTTTTATTATTTTTGTGAACATTTGTACTAAATATAATACTTGTTAAACAATAGATAATTTTATTTAAGTTGTATAATAAAGTATGATAATAGATTTAAATTATAGAGCTTGTTTTTCTAAATTCTTTGATATATAATACATAATTTTCTAAAAACTATAAACCATTTTTTGGTTTTAGCGCCAAAAACAACCTTTAGCCCTCGTTTGTAATACAAACCGGGGCTAAAGGCCCTTTAGCCCCGGTTTACAAACTGGGGCTAAAGGGTGTGGCGCGCGGAAAGTGCAGCGGGTCGAAAACACCTTTAGCCCCGGGTTGTAATACAAACCGTTTTATTCTCCCTGATGCTGCCCGTCCCAACCCCGCCGCAAGTTCGCCGCGCTCGCCGACGCCGCCGTAAGCTCGCCGCGCCGTCCCGCTGCGCCGCCCGTGCCGAGGCTGTCCCGCCGCGTCAGTCCCTCCTTGCCGCGCCCGTCCCAGCCCCGCCCGTCCGCCCGCCGTCCGTCCCAGCCCCGCCCGTCCGCCGCCCGCGCCGTCGCCGCCCGCGCCCTCGCTCGTCCCGCCTCATCGCTCACCGTCCTCCATCCCGCCGCGCCGCGCCGCCCCCTGCAGGTGAGGTACATAGGTGTACGTAGTTAGTGATTTTGTTAGTTAGGGTATTTAGTTAGGGATTTTATTTAGTTAGGGATTTTATTTAGTGATTTAGTTAGGGATTTTATTTAGTTAGGGATTTAGTTAGGGATTTTATTTAGTGATTTAGTTAGTGAATTCGTTAGAAATTTTACTAGTGATTTAGTTAGTGAATTAGTTAGTGATTTTAGTTAGTGATTTATTTAATGATTTAGTTAGGGATAATAGTTATTGATTTAGTTAGGGATTTTAGTTAGTGATTTTAGTGATTTAGTTAGTGATTTTAGTTTGGGATTTAGTTAGTTTATTATTAGGGCTTTTAGTTAGGGATTTCAGTTTGTGATTTTAGTTAGGGATTAGTTAGGTCAATTAGTTAGTTTATTAGGGATTAGGGTTTATTAGGGATTAGGTTTAGTTAGAATACTTAATTAATTAGGTTTAGTTTAGTTAGTGATAGGTTTATGGTTATTGTTATTAGGGCAATATATACTTAGTGATTTAGTTACTGTTTATGTTTTATGATTGTTTATTGCTATTATTTAGTTATGCCGCGTCCACCTCGTCCGAGCCTACTGGACTCCGTCGCGGATGTCCAAGTCTGGGCTCTGCCGGGTTGGCACTGGGAGGTGCTACCTGTCGGGACTCATATCTTGGTGAGGAATCCGGGTATTATCGTCGACCCGGAGATTCTTTGGTGGCGTCCACGAGGTCCAGGAGCGGTGCAGAGGGAGCCAGCCCCCGAGGAGGTGGTACGTCGTCGTATCAGTGAGCAGGACGAGCATGTACGACGATACATGTATCTTTTGGAGACTAGGTTCTCCAATATCTGACAGGTTCACAGATCTCAGCCGAGCTATTCTCCGGTGATGGTTCCTCTTCTGTGGCTGCAGAGCTCCCGTAGCACAGAACACGGCAGCCGCGTTCGCTAGTTTGATATGAGCGAAATGTATTAATAATGTACTTTATATTATGAGAGAGATGTATTAATAATGTACTTTATCTTATATTATTGTACTTTATCTTAATCACTAAGTACTGTATCCGAGTTGTCGCGTTCTAATATTCTTTTACTTAATGCAATATTCTTTTTCTGTATTAGTTAAGCTATGGACGGTAGACAGAATGAAGAGGAGCTTCTTAACATTATAGATGAGGGTACTGGGGGTCTTATTATGATGGCTCCGAATATCTTAATTTGTCTGGAGGAGACGATGGTGGATAAAATAGTGGAGACGATGGTGCTGACCATGGTGGAGACACCATAATAATGACAAACTCCGTCGAGGTATATAAAGCCTCTATCGATCGTTCACTAGTATAGATGCACTAATTGATTCGTATATATGTACTGACGAATGTTTCTCCTCTTAGACCTCCGCTTCCGGCCAATCTTCTACAAGGACAAGAGGCCCGACACACAAGTTGCCCGCTGATGTCCGTTTCAGCATTGACTTAGTCTCTCCGCAGGGTCAACCGCTGGAGCCCAAAGAATCTGCGAATGCATTTACAAGTCAATGCGGAGTGATTGTTAGAGACAAAGTCCCGATCACCACGCAAAATTGGAACAAGCCAGGAAAGAAAAAGGATCCAGGTGGGGCTAGTTTTGTAGATGACAGAGCGAAAGATACGATGTGGAATTCTCTCAGGACACATTTCACTCTACCAGTCTTGGAGACTGATGATCTCACACAGCAAATGACGAGGAAAGTCAAGCACTTTGCTCTTAAGAAGATGGCCGAACTATTCAAGGAATGGAAAAAAACTCCTCCATTCATTGGCCCACTAGAGTTGCAGCAGGATAACTGGGCCGCATTTGTGGAATACAAGACCTTAGAACCAGCTAAGGCAATATCAACGAAAAATAAGTTAAATGCAGCCAAAAAGAAATATCACCATCATATGGGCACAGGTGGCTACAGGAGTGCCATGCCTAAGTGGGATAAAGCTGAGGCTGACCTGCAGGCTAAAGGGGTCACTCCAGCTACGTCTACTTGGCCCCTGAGGTCAAGAAATTGGGTATTCGGGCATGGGGCATCATTAGACCCAGAAACAAGCAAGATTGTCGTAGCTGAAGAAATTTCTTCACCCAAGAAAGAACTTATTAAAGTGATAAAAGAGGTTGAAGAGGGAACGTTTGTTCCCGACAGAGAGAACGATGAGCTGACAAAGGCTCTCGGGAATCCTAAAAAGGCCGGACAAACAAGAGGGTTTCCCGAGCACCTTGACACGTATAGAAGCCGATCGAGAAGAACAAAGCAGCAAAAAGAGGAGGATACGGAGCGGTTCGCGAGGTTTGAAGCCATGTTGCAGGAGCATCGACAGGAGCTTAATGAACTTAAAGGACTCCAACAGGAAGATCCTGCACCGGACAGTACGGTCGGCCCATCGCAACGGAAAAGCAGCGTGGCTTCCACGGAGGGCCACGGTAATGATGCAACGATGGATGTGTACCCCGTGGATGCAATTAAGAAGAAGACTAGTTGTGAGATGCATGTTGAACTGAAGAATATATCCATGAAGGTGGCGGTCGGCTTTGCTTTACCTTCTGCACCGGGAGCGACCTACCATTGCAATCCGATTCTAGCTGGCTATGCTCGTGTCGGTGTGGATAAAATTCTACCTATGTGTCAGTCACTACAGCTTGACATCCCTGGAGGTGAAGGGGAGACGACAGTGGGATAAGTCACGGGTGGCTTCATTCTTTGGAAAAAAGAATACATCAAGTTTCCAGGCTCGACACCAAGGCCACCTTCTCCACCGAGAAACAATCCATCACCTCCAAGGCAACCATCTCCTCCCAGTACACCGTCTCCTCCAAGTCCACCTCCAAGTGCACCGTCTCCTCCCAGTAATAGTCCAATCCATGACCCCAACACGAGTCCATCTCAATCTACGTAGCCGCCTCCACCCACTAAGGGCCAAAAGCGGAAGAATATCACCGCTCCGTCGAGCGATAACCGACGCCAAAAGCGACAGTTGTCGCCCCTCCCAAGAGTACCGCCGGTTCTCCCAAGAGGGCTTACGACCTGACCGATGCGGTCGTACGGGCCGAAGTGGATGCTCATTTTAAAAAGAAACAACCTGAGCCAGAGGTCCAAATAAAACTGGAAACCAAGGAGCACTTTAGGAAATTACTGACGCAGCCATCCCAAGCTCAGTTAAATGCGCCAGATGACTATACACGATGTCTTCATAAGACACTGAAACAGAAGAGATTAAGCGGTAGAGGAAGCATCCCAAAAGAGGTTCCCCAGCAGGGGAACAAGCAAAAACGGAAGCATCAGAACAGACGTCCCCCTGCTGGGGAAACAAGCAAAACAATCTAGTGGTAGCCGAAGAACCAAAAGAGATGTTCCCCAGCTAGGGAAACAAGCAAACCAATCGCTCCCCCCACTCCAGGTGAACATACCCGAACCTCAACTATATGAGGTAGAACCTATGGTTCCGGAAACGGCTAGGATATTGGCCGAGCAATGTGGTATGCCTATTCATGAAATTCTTCACGGCGATATGCCCAAGGCTGAGGTAGCACCCAAATTTGTTCACGGGGAGCCTCTGGTCAGTTATGAGAGGCTTCGGGATATGCCAACACAAATGCGACGATTCGATGAATGGTACATGAAAGCATCAAAAGAACAGCGAAATTGGCTCTTAGTGAAAGTTCGAAAATCGCATTACTTCACTGAAGACGCGGTCCTTATTGAATTTATAGAATTATTTCAGTTATTCAATCTAAAGGAACTCGACAAAAATATCCTCAGTTCGTATTGTCTGTAAGTGATTACTTTATTTATGTAATTAGGTCTCTATCTCAGCTTGTTCAATTCATTGCCGGTAAGTATACTCACTATATTCTTTTCTACGCTATATATAATGATGCAGAATGAAGATGCTCGATTGTAAAAGAAAGGCTATCAATGGATTTGGGTTCATTGACCCACATCGAGTTCATGGAGCTATACTAAAAGATAAACCACTGGAGACCGAGCACAACTTGTTGCGGTTTCTCACGAAACAGCATTTCTGTAATGAAATACTATTTCCTTACCACGACGGCAAGTGAGTTTTTGTACACATTAACTTTTGCTTACTCGATGTTCAGTGTAAATGATGAGTTACTGACGTATGTAAACCTTGCGTAGGTACCACTGGATTCTTCTAAGAATTTCACTTGACTTGAGAAGAGTTCACATCATGGACTCACTAAACAAAGACATTGAAAACTACCGCAGCATTATCGATGCGCTCCAGAGGTAATTTCAACCGTTATCGCACTATACGATTTCTTTCGTTCATTTTCTGGGATACCAAGTAGTTATTAACTCATACATTAATTTTCTTTCTCGGGTAGGGTTTGGACATAGTTCAAGAACCATGTCCGCGGTCAAGGCACGAGGAGCTATTTTTTAAATCACTCTCGGTAAGTAGTACGAGCTAAGTCCGGGCATCTATTTAATTCTCGTTTATGTGCATTTATCGTGCTAGAGTTATTATTTGATTGAATTCTATTCTTGTAAAGTGCGCGAGGCAGCCACAGAGAACTAATCTATGTGGATTCTACGTGTGCGAGTTCATTCGCATCAGTATTGAGAAGCCCTCGGAAAATGTTCGAGTAAGTAAACAATATATTCAACCTTTATTTTAATTACAAAAAGTTGTGTTGAGTCTAATTCATACGATCTCCTTTTTGTATAGTTGGACGCGATGCGGGACAAGCTCCTACCAGAGGACCGCCTAATAGCAATCCAAGAGGAATTTGCTGCATTTTTTGTCGACGAGGTCATAGACCCACGCGGAGAATACTCTATATGTAGACCCTAAAGCATCAATGTAATGATCTCCATGTAATCAAATAGACATGCTCTGGACCCGGTTGGGACTCCATGTATGCTTGTAAGAGAAATTATATTATATATTGCGTCAATGTGTACAAGTACTGTGTAGTAGCGTTCTGTATGTATACGAAACTTGTTTCTAATGAAAACACAGAATGAAAAATAATTGAACACAAAACACAAAATGAAAAGAAAAACACAAAACCCTAAAACCCCATCCCCTGCCGCGGCAGCCAAATGACCAAAAATGCTGCCGCGGCAGGGAACCTTTAGTCCCGGTTCGTAACACGACCCGGGGCTAAAGGTCCTGCCGCTCAGCGCGCCCCGCAGGCCACGTGGTTGGACCTCTAGCCCCGGTTCGTAACAGAACCGGGGCTAAAGCTTAGACCTTTAGTCCCTCTTTGGCAGTCCTGGTTCGCAATCCGGGACTAAAGGCTCTTACGAACCAGGGCAAATGGCCTGGTTTCTACTAGTGACACTTCCACTAAGAAGAAGTCTTCATGTTTCATAATACTTAGTGACTTTATACGTATAAATGGTCACATGCATTATACTGACGTGTAAGGAAAAAATCGTGGCAACGCACGGGCATTTAGCTAGTCCATAATAGAAGGAATTTGGCCGAATTAGAAGTGTCAGTCTTCATGTATCCATCCAAATAAATGAAAAAATCAACCAATTCTATAGCTAATGTTAGGATTGAAGAAATGACATTTACATATTCTTCTTGGCAATTCTTGTCTGGTTCTCCTGATCTGCATGCTTTTTTATTACAGATACACGTGCCAATCTTACATGCAATCCAAATTGCGATCAAATCCCATGGAGAAAATTCAGAAACGACCATGAATTTGAGGAGCAAAAACACAAACGCTTGCTTTATCATCTCTATTACAATTGGTACTATTGTGAAACAAAATGTATTTCATGTGCTGGAGAACAAATGGAATCGAATTTTAAATAAGCCTTGGTTTTCACATCTCTATTGCTAATGATATGGTTAATACGGAAGTGAACGTTCAGGCAGTTCCTTTAGTCAGACTACTTTCATGTAGATACCACAAAAATAAATAATTTTTAGGCTATGCATCTAAATGCTACATCATTGCTTCTTCCATCAGGAAGCTAACGACTGAATCCCAACACTACTTATACTTGTAACATGAAACCATAGCTGCCAATTACAGTACGTATACATGTGAGATAATCCTCGGTTATGGACTCCCCAATCCTCTGTTGTAGAAGAGCTCATTAGACAGGCGGACATGGGGGCTCGTCACCGGCAACCAACACCGGCGCCGACCTCGTCTTCTCCGGGATCCCGCTTCGCCTGCCTTGAGGCGGGTCACGTGGCCGTTCAGATTGCGGAGGAGGCCATCGCCGAGGAGGGGCCTTGGACGCCGGTGGTTCGTCGGAGGAATCGGCCGCGAGCCGAGATCTTGGCGGAGTTCTGGTCGGCGGTGGGCTTCCCTACGCCGGAGTCTCGCTTCTGGGAGCGGCGGCCGAAGTCGCCGGAGTCTGCAGCTGTGATGGAGACGTCCAAGGTGAGGTCCTTGTCGCCGCCGTCACTGGGCGTGGACCATGGTGGCCATAGACGCTGCGCGTCCTCCTCGCCTTCGGGGTTATGGCTCTCGAGGCCTCCTCGGATGGGACCGTGGCGCGGTCCGCTGCCTGCTCGGCGGCAGACACCGCCGCCGGTGCTAGGGGCATTCTTCCCAGCGTCGTAGCGGTGCTCGGGCCCTCCACCGGGTACGGCGCTGCATGGGGCGGGCGTTGCGGGAGTAACGCGTGCGTTTCCTCCCGTGGCAACGCAATCTTCGGGAACCGTTTCGGTTGCTGATTCGGAATCAAGTGGGGCCCACCGATCTCTATCGGGACGGACACGGACCGCGAGGCTGCATCGCCCTGTTCCGCTCGACGTGCTGCGCCTCAAGTCTGTCTCTGTATCGCCGCCACCGCCTTCTCCACCTCTTCGGCCTCCGCCTGCTTTGACTCGGTCGCCGCCGCCGACGTATCCGGCCGGATTCCGCCGCCCTCCTTGGTCGCCGGGGTCGATCTCCTTTGCCCGGGTCGTCATGACGGGGTCTGCGCCGTCTGGTTCAGCGGGAGGGGCTCCGGCCGGTGTGCCGCCTCTTCCTTCATCGGGGCCTGGCCCGGTGGTGCCGGCTGCTGCGCCTCCACTTCACTCGCTCCCGGCGGCTTCCATGGCTGGGGGGGTCCGATGAGGGGGGCTGCCTCGATTCCGTTCAGGCTGTTGCAACCTCCTTTTCGTCTGTCTGGTCAGCCGGGCTTCGCTACGCAGCCCCCGGGTCAGTTCTTCCAGCCGTTCCAGCCGCCGCAGATTTTTCCGAGGACGGTGTTCCCTCCGATTATTCCTCCGCAGCTGTTTGCTCAGATGTTTCCGCAGTATGCTCAGGCTCCTGCACCTGCTATTAATCCTAATGTGCTACGAAATAAGAGGAAGAAAAAGAAGAATCCACAGGTCCCTTCAGCGCCTCCGGTGGCTCCTTCTCAGCCGATTTTTCAGCCTCAGTTTCAGCAGATGGTGGCTCCGCAGACGGCAGGTATGGGGTATCCTGCTCCTGTTTCGAGTATGCCTCTGGTTGATGCTCAGATACCTATGGGCACGGTTGTGGACGCTCCGGTTCAGGCCGATGTGGGCAAGTCCAAGAAGGTTCTGAAATGCTAGAAATGCTCTAGTGATTCACATGCGGCCAAGAACTGCCCGGTTGCGCACTACTGTTTGGTCTGTAACAATTCCGCTCATCCCACTATCAAGTGCCAAACATTGAAGTTGCCCAAGCCCACAATGATTGTTGCGGGGAATGGTATAGAGGATACTCTTTTTAATCAGCTGCCGGACTCTATTTTTAAGGCTAATCTTGCACCGAAGTGTACACCTACTGCTAAGGTGTCGATGATCGGCGCGTTGGTCCCTGCGGCTGTTATTGAGGCTCAGATGATGCGCATTTGTCCGCTCAGCACTCAGTGGAAGTGGGAGGCGCTTCCTCATGGTGATGACGCTTTCCTTGTGAGTTTTCCCTCCTTTGAGGATCTACAGCGGGTTGATGGTATCCAAATGCCGGTTCCTTCTCATAATACCAGGGTTGTGATCAGCATTTGGGAGATGCAGGACATCCAGCCCAAGTTTATTCTACCACAGGTGTGGGTGCATGTGGAGGGGGTTCCTCATACTATTCGTCATTTTCATGGTCTTTGGGCAGTTGGCTCTCTGTTGGGTACGACTGTGGATGTGGATTTGTCGACGCTGTATAGTCGCAACGTTGTTCGCATTTGTGTGGCTATGATGAATCCTAATGCTTTGCTGATGTGTGTGGATGCCAAGGGCCCATACATTTGTACTACTGCTACCTTGAAGCTGAAGGGGTTTGATTTCACGTTTCGCTAGGAGGCTGCGGACTTTGTCCCTGATCCCGCTTTTACCCCTTTTTTCTGGAGGCGTAAGGGGGATGATTCTGAGGATGATGGAAATGGTCAGAAAGACGCGGATTCACCTGCTGATGAGAGTGCATCTCGGTCTCAAGGGAATCGCATGGATGTTGATAACACGGGTGTCCATACAGTTACGGGAGGCCCTCCCGTAAACAATGCTTCTTCATTACCGGTCTTTGTGGTTACTCCTTTTAATCCGCGACCTCAGACTCCGTGGGGGATAGCTATCGCGGATGCTGCACGTCATTCTCGTTCAGGCTTTCAGCGTCCCGGTGTACTTCTCGCTCCTTCGCTGGGGACACGGGCCACTTCACCGATCTCCCTGCTTCTGGCGGAGGAGTCCTGGTCTACTACTCCCTCGCTGGCTCGTTGTACTACTCCTTTGCCGACGGCTTCACCGACTTGCCTGCTGAGAGGGTGTCTATGGGGGAGCGGATTGACCCGCTCCAGCAGCTGGCTCGTTCTCCCACTCCTCCGTCGGCGGACCTCGTCGAGCCTACTGATGAGGCGCTTGCTGGGGAGCGGCCCGCTCCGCCCCAGCAGAGGGCGGCTGGGGATTCTGTTCCGCCACCAGCTGGCCGTGGGCCTTCGGAGGGATCGGAGCTGCTGGAGGTCCCTCTGGCGGTGGCCCCGTCATCTACGTCGGCTGGGCTTCTGGAGGCCCCTCTTTCAGGGACTGTGACGCCGACGTTGGCAGAGATGTCCGTGCCGGTGGTGGTGCTGGATGTGGGGGGTACTGCATCTACCACGCAGGTACCTGTAGCTGGTGCTATAGTTGGCGCTCAGAAGAAGAAGGCATCGATGTTCCTGGTGCTTCGCAGGAGTGGAACGCATACGGTGGGCCACGGTGGTGCTTCCGCGACGGACATGGATACCTTGGAGAAGGCCATGCGCAGGAAGGCTGAAGTGAACCTGGACTCTGGTGGTAATTTCGCATCTTCCAAATCTTTTATTTCTTTTCCATCTACTAGTATTTCTTCTAAGCTAAACTCTGTTGGTATTAGTCTCGGTAAGAATGCTAGTGATATTTCAATTTCTGCTAAGGTCTTGAAGCGGATGGAATTTGACCGGCTAACGGTTGTTCCAAAAGTTTCGACCTCTTATATTCCCTCTTACTCGGATGATGAGGATGCGGACCATTCTACGGATGGTCAGCTCCTATCTCATCTAGTAGGTGAAGTTCTGGAAGTTGGTATGGATGAGGACAGTTTGAGTTCATTATATGAGCTTACTGCTTCTGGACGTAAATCGACTTCTGGGAAAAAATGAAATAAATCTCGTAAACGAGATCTTGCTCCTAAATCTATCATTGTTTCCCAATGAATGGCATGTTTTTGAATAGCAGAGGTCTTCGAGACTTGGCTAAACATTTACACATTGCACTTTGTTCTAGGGAATACAATTTAGATTTTGTGGCTATCTTCGAAACAGGTAGACGGGAATTCTCACAGAGTATGCTAGACCGCCTATCGGGTGGGTTAGACTTTGTGTGGCATTCTCATCCACCTAGGGGACGGTCAGGGGGTATTTTACTAGGCGTGCGGGCGGATACCATGGACATATTAGCAGTTTCGGAAGGGGAGTTCCATATAAAACTTCATATCCGGAACAAGGCTGATAGTTTCAAATGGAGTCTGGTCGCAGTGTATGGGGCTGCCCAAGAGGCCTTTAAGGCTGACTTTCTTCGTGAATTGGTGAACTTAGCAAAATACAATCCATACCCTATTCTGGTAGGGGTGATTTTATTTTGCTTAGATTCCCACACGAGAAGAGTAGAGGCCGTTTTGACGATCATTGGCCTTTCCTTTGTAACGCTGTCATAGACAGTTTGGATTTAAAGGAAGTGTCAATGATTGGAAGACAGTTTACTTGGGCCAATTCTTTAGCGGAACCTACATACGAAAAACTGGATCGTGTACTCATGGACTCTGATTGGGAAGATCATTTCCCTCTAGTCACGGTACGTGCTCTCGAACATATTGAAGCTCTGTCCGATCATGCTCCCATTCTGCTTACCACGGGGTTACCATCTTCTCGCTCGGCTCGCCCGTTCAAATTCGAACTGGGATGGCTAACACGAGATGGTTTCCAGGATATGGTGAAAGCGGTGTGGGAAAGACCAGTTGAGGGTGATACTCCAGTCCAGAGGTGGAACAATAAAGTGCGTATGACACGTAAACACCTTGTGGGTTGGGCGAGACACACAACCGGTATACTCAAAAAAGAAAAAATGAGGCTTTCTTCTTAGTGATGACCTTGAAGCCCGAGCAGAAACACGGTTGCTAACTCCGCCGGAAATTGAGCTCAAAAGCCAATCGAATGCGGAGATTGCCCGGTTACTGAGGGAAGAGGAACTAAAATGGTACCAACGTTCCAAATCGCAGTTTATCTTGCAAGGGGATTCGAATACTAGATACTTCCATAGTGTAGCCAATGGCAGACACAAGAAGAAACATATTCATTCCTTAATGCATGACGACGAACCGATTGAAGGACATGACTAGTTGAAATCTTATATTACAAGTTACTATAAGGCTCTTTTTGGGGAACCGGATGAAGGTTCTTTCACTATGGAAGAATCTCAAATAACCGATGTGCCCCAGGTCTCCGATGAGGAAAATAACTATCTGACCTCTACTTATTATGAGGAAGAGGTCAAATTAGCTGTTTTCCAGATGGAACATAATAAGGCACCTCGTCCTGATGGATTCCCAGTGGAGTTCTACCAAACCTTCTGGGATGTCATTAAAACAGATCTCCTTGCTATGTTCGATGCTTTGCATCTGGGACAACTTGAGCTGTTTCATTTGAATTTTGGTGAAATTATCTTATTACCTAAGGTTAATGAAGCAGAACGGATACAACAATATAGACCGATATGTCTTCTTAATGTTAGATTTAAGATTTTTACCAAAGTTGCTACTATTAGGCTAAATTCGGTGGCTGATCATGTTGTTAGACCTTCGCAAACTGCTTTTATGCAAGGTTGTAACATTCTTGATGGCGTAGTAACTTTGCACGAAACTGTTCATGAACTTCATAGGAAGAAACTGAACGGGGTCATTCTTAAAATTGATTTTGAGAAAGCCTACGATAATGTCAAATGGTCTTTCCTTCAGCAAGTTCTTAGAATGAAAGGCTTCTCCGCTGAATGGCGTGCTTTAATCAATAGCTTTGTTGTCGGAGGTAGTGTTCCCATCAAAGTCAATGATGATATTGGTAGCTACTTCCAGACAAAAAAAGGGGCTAAGACAAGGAGATCCATTATCGCCAATGCTATTCAATATAGTGGCTGATATGCTATCCATCTTGATTGAACGCGCAAAATTAGAGGGCCATATTGAAGGTGTGATTCCTCATCTAGTGGATGGTGGTTTATCTATACTTCAATATGCGGATGATACAATTCTCTTTATGGAACATGACCTCGAGAAGGCAAAAAATCTGAAACTTATACTTTCAGCTTTTGAGCAACTATCGGGATTAAAGATTAATTTCCACAAGAGTGAATTGTTTTGTTTCGGTGAGGCTCAAGAAGCGACTAGTCTTTATACTGAACTGTTCGGTTGTAGTCACGGTGCTTTTCCGATCAAATATTTGGGCATACCGGTATATTACCGTAGGCTTACAAATGCTGAATGGAAAATTCTCGAAGAAAGACTACAACTGCGCTTGAGCAGTTGGAAAGGTAAATTATTATCCATAGGAGGAAGATTGATACTCATAAATTCAGTACTCAGTAACATGATACTTTATATGTTATCTTTCTTTCAGCTACCGAAAGGAATCTTGAAAAGATTAGATTACTTCAGATCAAGATTCTTTTGGCAAGGAGATAATGAGAAAAAGAAATATAGACTGGCTAAATGGAGTGTGCTATGTCGTCCCAAAGAACAGGGTGGGCTTGGTATTCATGATTTAGAAATCAAGAATATAGCCCTCCTTAGTAAATGGCTCTTCAAGTTATTAACTGAAGAAGGGATATGGCAAACTCTTATTAAGAGAAAATATGTTGGATCAAAAGCTTTGTCCCAAATGGTTTTGAAACCGGGAGACTCTCACTTTTGGGCTGGCCTGATGGCGACAAAGAAACAATTTCTTCGTTATGGCACATTTTCTATTAATAATGGGTCTCAGATAAGGTTTTGGGAGGATAAATGGCTTGGTCATGCTACCCTCCGAGAACAATATCCTGCGTTGTATTCCATTGTTCGTTATAAGGGGGAGACGATTGCTACTATATTAGAATCTTTTCCACCCAATATAACATTCAGAAGGGATTTAACTGGTGTTAGACTTGACTCTTGGATCATGCTGCTACATAGATTGGCCACTAGTAGAAAATGGGCCTTTGGTTCAGGCCACTAGTCCCGGCCTTGGCTGGGGCCGGGACTAATGGTCCGAACCAGATGGCCCGAGGAGGCTGAGGCACTTTGTCCCGGTCCGTAAGGAACCATTAGTCCCGGTTTGAGATACAAACCGGGACAAATGGGTCTGGGCCAGCGCGTGTGCTCCTGGCAGAACCTTTAGTCCCGGTTTGTATCTCAAACCGGGACTAATGGCTTGGCCCTATATATATGCACCCAGCTCTCCACTCTCTCCTGTTTTTTCCTATGTGAGAGGTGGGTATAACTTTGTGCTAACTTTTTTTCTTCATATGCACTAGAGGTGTTCGGTGAAATGCCTGTTAGAGCGATGCCACTTGAGTTCACACAAGACAAAATATGATATGAGGTGCCAGAGCGACACTTAAGGTTTCTCCTCTTTGTTTTGAAGTGTCCTAAAAGGTTAGGAACTATTTTCTCGTTTTGACTGTGCGGTACTAATTTAAGCATCGTGATTGCGTTTGATATATATGCATGGTTGTATGATGCAGATGATCCACCCATGGATGTACGGTGACCGATGCTCTGATGCTTATAGAGAAGGCGTGCGTTCTTTTCGCCTTGTCGCCGAGGCGAACAAGCGGCGGGATGGTTTTATGTGTTGTCCATGTGTTGAATGTCGAAATGAGCAAGCTCACACTTCCTCAAGAGTCATTCAGAGCCACCTGCTTCGGTCGGGTTTCATGTCTGGCTATAATGTTTGGACCAAGCACGGAGAAAGAGGGGTTATGATGGAAGACGGCGATGAAGAAGAGAACGATGATGACAACTACCGATCTATGTTCCCTGAATACGATGATACCGCAGTTGAAGATAATGAAGAAGAAGGGGGTGAAGAACGGGAACCAGATGAGCCCGTTGATGATTTTTGTCGGGTCATTAGTGATGCAAGGCGAGACTGCGACACAGAAACGGAGAGGTTGCAGTTCGAGCAGATGTTACATGACCACAACACATTGCTGTATCCAACTTGTGAAGATGGCCAGAAGAAGCTGGGTAGCACATTGGAATTGTTGAAGTGGAAGGCAGAGACTGGTATGACTGACTCGGGATTTGAAAAGTTGCTGGTAATAATGAAGAAGCTGCTTCCAAGAAATAACCAATTGCCCTCCAGTACATACAAAGCAAAGAAACTTGTCCGCCCTCTAGGATTAGACGTGCAGAAGATACATGCATGCCCTAATGACTGCATCCTCTACCGCGGTGAGAAGTACGAGAATATGGATAAATGCCTGGTATGCACTACATTGCGGTATAAGATCAGAAAAGATGACCCTGGTGATGTTGAGGGCAAGCAACCCAGGAAGAGGGTTCCTGCCAAGGTGATGTGGTATGCTCCTATAATACCACGGTTGAAACGTTTGTTCAGAAATAAAGAGCATGCCAAGTTGCTGCGATGGCACATGGAATACCGTAAGAAAGACGGGATGTTGAGGCACCCTGCTGGTGGTCGGCAGTGGAGAAAAATCGAGAGAGACTTCCCGGACTTTTCTAGTGACGCAAGGAACTTATGGTTTGGTCTAAGTACCGATGGCATGAATCCTTTTGGGGAGCAGAACTGCAGTCACAGCACCTGGCCCGTGACTCTATGTATCTACAACCTTCCTCCTTGGTTGTGCATGAAGCGGAAGTTCATTATGATGCCAGTGCTCATCCAAGGCCCGAAGCAACCCGACAACGACATTGATGTGTACCTAACGCCATTAGTTGATGAACTTCTACAGTTGTGGGCCAAACCAGGTGTACGTGTGTGGGATGAGCACAAACAGCAGGAATTTGACCTACAAGCGTTGCTGTTTGAAACAAACAATGATTGGCCTGCTCTTAGTAACATTTCAGGACAAACGAACAAAGGATACAATGCATGCACGCACTGTTTAGATGAGACTGAAAGTATATATCTGGATAAATGTAGAAAGAATGTGTACCCGTACAATCGTTGTTTTCTCCCCCCAGTCATCCCTTAAAGAAGAAAGGCAAGCATTTTAATGGCAAGGCAGAAACCCGGACGAAGCCTGTCCCCCATAGTGGTGCTGATGTATTTGGTATGGTCAAGGATTTGGATGTAATCTTTGGAAAGGGTCCTGGAGGACAACCTGTTCTGAAAGACCCCATTACCGGACATGCACCCATGTGGAAGAAGAAATCTATATTTTGGGAGCTACCCTATTGGAAAGTGCATGAGGTCCGCTCTGCAATCGACGTGATGCACCTGACGAAGAATCTTTGCGTGAATATTCTAGGTTTCCTGGGCTTGTATGGGAAGTCAAAAGATACCCCGGCAGCACGGGAGGACCAGCAACATCATAAAGGACGAGACGGCAAGCATCCAGGGCAGTTTCAACGGCAAGCATCATAAACGACGAGACGCTCTTACCAAAGAAGAGAAGGAAATCTTTTTTGAAGTCCTTTTCAGTATCAAGGTCCCGTCTGGCTTCTCGTCGAATATAAAGGGAATAGTAAATATGAAAGAGAAAATATTTCAAAACCTAAAGTCTCATGACTGCCATGTGCTTATGACGGAATTGCTTCCGGTTGCATTGAGGGGAATTCTACCAGAAAATGTTCGACTAGCCATTGTGAAGGTATGTGCATTCCTCAATGCAATTTCTCAGAAGGTAATCGATCGAGAAAGTCTATCAGGGTTATAGATTGATGTGGTCCAATGTCTGGTCAGCTTCGAGTTGTTGTTCCCACCATCCTTCTTCAATATTATGACACGCCTCCTAGTTCACCTAGTCGAAGAGATTAGAATTCTCGGTCCTTTGTTTCTACACAATATGTTCCCCTTCGAGAGGTTCATGGGAGTCTTAAAGAAATATGTTCATAACCGTGCTAGGCCAGAAGGAAGCATCTCCAAGGGCTATGGAACAGAGGAGGTCATTGAGTTTTGTGTTGACTTTCTTCCTGACCTTAAGCCGATTGGTGTTCCTGAATCTCGGTATGAGGGGAGGATGACTGGAAAAAGGCACACTAGGAAGGAAATCAATGGTATGTAGGGACGGGCATTCTTTCACTCAAGCACACTACACAGTTCTACACAATTCCACCGTGGTGGCTCCGTATATCGAGAAACACAAGAATATTCTATGCTCCGAAAACCCGAGGAAGCCTGAAACCTTGATTAAAGGGGAACACGAGAAGATTTTTGGCAATTGGTTGCAGACACATCTCATGAATAACACCACTATTGGAGATGAGTTGTACTCGTTGGCCAGGTTACCATCTTCGACTATATGTACTTTCCAAGGGTACGAGATAAATGGGAATACATTTTACATGATCGCCCAAGATAAAAAGAGCACCAACCAAAACAGTGGTGTCCGCTTTGATGCAATAGATGACAATGGGCAGATTGACACATATTATGGGTACATAGAGGAGATATGGGAACTTGACTATGGACCTACTTTTAAGGTCCCTTTGTTTCGGTGCAAATGGGTCAAGCTGACAGGAGGCGGGGTACATGTAGAAGAAAAGTACGGCATGACAACAGTGGATCTCAACAATCTTGCGTACATGGATGAACCATTCGTCCTAGCCAACGATGTGGCTCAGGTTTTCTATGTGAAGGACATGTCTACCAAACCAAGAAAAAGGAAAGATAAGCAAAAGAGTACAAAATACGATGAGCCAAAGCGCCACTTAGTTCTTTCAGGGAAAAGAAACATCGTGGGAGTGGATGACAAGATAGACATGTCAGAAGATTACAATAAGTTTCATGAAATTCCGCCCTTCAAAGTGAAAACTGACCCAAGCATCCTGTTAAATGATGAAGATTCTCCATGGCTACGGTGCAGAAGAAAACCACAACACTAGATGTTGGTGATGTGTAATAATGTATTAAACCTTTTATTTGAGATATAAATCTATGTAATGTATCAAACCTTTTATTTGAGACATAAATCTATGTAATGTATTAAACCTTTTATTTGAGACATAAAGGTCCCCTTTCATGTAATACATCTTGCTCAATCAAACTAGACGTTGAAGACCGGGTTCTGAGCCGCGGTAGGTGATCACACAAAGAGAAGGAACCATCACAAGAGAAGGAACCCACAAACACTAAGGATACATAGCACAACTTAAAATTAAGATACATAGCACAACTGAGTAGTGGTTCGTGATGGCCATCCGGCGCTCTACACCTAGAGGGACATGAGGGACCGGCACGCCTCCGGCGCTCAGCATCCAGCCGGTGGGGACGCGGTAGCCCGGTGGGCAGGGGTAGTTCAAGGCACAAAGCGCCTCCGCCTCCCGGTTGGTTAGAAATACGATGGAAGCCATGGGAAGAGAATGATGAGTCTAGATGTGATATGTAAATGGAGGCGAAGCGTACATATATATACTGAAAAAATGGTGGGAAGACAGTGGTGGGAACCGGTGGAAAGCGCGGGAATGCAGTGGCGCGGGAAACTTTCATCCCGGGTGGGGGCTCAAACCAGGACAAAAGATGGGGGGCTTATTTGGGGGAGGCTTATCTGGGAGGGCCTTATCTGGGAGGGTGGCTAACCTTTAGTACCGGCTGGTGGGTGCAACCGGGACTAAAGGTGGTTTTTGTGTCATCTAACAAAATTATCGGTGGGATAAGGACGCGTGGGTAACCTTTAGTACCGGGTGGGGGATCAAACCGGGACTAAAGCTATCGGTAGGATAAGGACGCATGGGTGGACGCACTGCTCGATGACATAAAGCATGTAGCGCACGACGCCCTGTCGGAGGAAGAAGACAAAGTAGAAGCAGCGTCGTGCCTATAAAAGGAGCATCGATACGCCATGGCAAGCAACTCAACAAGCCAACATGGATGGAGAGTTTCATCCCCATGGATGGAGGAAAGGGTTGGGAAATCTCCCGTGGCGGAACTTCTCGAAGATGCCCTTGGTGCACATGCCCTATGGCATCTTCGGAAGTTCCGCCTCGGAAAATATTTTCCTGCTAGCCCGTGAATGACTCCATCTCTGCCTCCCTAGGGTTAGAGGTATGGTGGAAGCCATGGGATAGAGTGGAGAGAGGCAGGAGATATGAGTCTAGATGTTCTATGGCAACGACCAAGCCAACATGGATGGAGAGTTTCAGCCCCATGGATGGAGGAAAGGGTTGGGAAATCTCCCGTGGCGGAACTTCTCGAAGATGCCCTTGGTGCACACGCCCTATGGCATCTTCAGAAGTTCCGCGTCGGAAAATATTTTCCTCCTAGCCCGTGAAAGACTCCATCTCTGCCTCCCTGGGGTTAGAGGTATGGTGGAAGCCATGGGATAGAGTGGAGAGAGGCGGCAGATATGAGTCTAGATGTGCTATGGCAACGACCAAGCCAACATGGATGGAGAGTTTCATCCCCATGGATGGAGGAAAGGGTTGGGAAATCTCCCGTGGTGGAACTTCTCGAAGATGCCCTTGGTGCACACGCCCTATGGCATCTTCGGAAGTTCCGCCTCGGAAAATATTTTCCTGCTAGCCCGTGAAAGACTCCATCTCCGCCTCCCTGGGTTAGAGGTATGGTGGAAGCCATGGGATAGAGTGGAGAGAGGTGGCAGATATGAGTCTAAACCCTAAACCCTAAGTCAGAGGAGGGAACCCTAAACCCTAAGTTATAGGAGGGAACCCTAAACCCTAAACCCTAAACCAAAAACCCTAAACCAAAAACCCTAAACCCTAAACCCTAAACCAAAAACCCTAAACCCTAAACCAAAAACCCTAAACCCTAAACCCTAAACCCTAAAGGGGCTACGATCCGGAAGAGAACGGGAGTGAAGAAAACGGGCGGGAAAAAATAAGGCGGTCGCCGGAGGAAGACCACCGGAGCATCAGAATCACATGAAAATGGCAAAATGGTTAATAGTTTGACTAGTTAGAATAATTATTTTATAAAACAGAAAATTGATTTGAATCACTTATTCAAAAATATGCAAAATATAATAGTTAATGCATTTTTAAATTGAAAATGGCAAAATGGTTATTAGTTTCACTAGTTAGAATAATTATTTTATAAAACAGAAAATAGATTTGGATTACTTATTCAAATTCAAGAACTTTTCATGTTGAAATTTTTCTCAAATTCATAAGTATGCAAAAACTGTAAATTTCAAATGTTTAAAAAATATGCTAATTGAATTTTTTTAAAATAGGCACGCCCCTGGGGTGAAAATTTTGAAAAAGGAACCTTTAGTCCCGGTGCGTGCTACACACCGGGACTAAAGGTGTGGCGTTGGCGCGCGCCTGTTGGGCTGGGCTGAAAACCCTTTAGTCCCGGTGGGTGGCACGCACCGGGACTAAAGGGGGGACCTTTAGTCCCGATCCGTATAACGCATCAGGACTAAAGACCCTTTAGTCCCGGTTCGTTATACGGACTGGGACTAAAGGTCCCCCACTATACATTTGGCGCGCCCCTTCTTCTCCCCGCGTGCCCCTTCTTCTCCCCACGCAGAGCACCCCCCCATGCGCGAGGACGACCTGACGCCGACAGGCTGCCCGATTCTCCGGCCGCCACCACCCCAACCGCCACCGCCACTCCAGCCGCCGCGCGCGCTCCCCCGCCAGAGCTACCCCGCGCCCCCTCCCCTTTGATCCCCTATCCGGCTACGCGACGGCGTGGCGGCGCCGGCACTGTAGGCGAGCAGGTCGGGCCTCCCCCTCCCTGTCGCTCCCCCCGCGCGCGCTGGCCGGCTGGCGCCTGGCTGGCTGGCGGCTGGCTGGCTTGCGGCTGGCTGGCGGCTTTTTTTATAGAATTGTAATATTATTACTAGTGTAATATAGGAATTATTACTAGTGTAATATAGGAATTAGTAGTAGTGTATATTAGGAATTATTAGTAGTGTAATATAGGAATTATTATTAGTAGTGTATATTAGTAGTAGTGTATATTAGGAATTATTAGTAGTGTAATATAGGAATTATTATTAGTAGTGTATATTAGTAGTCGTGTATATTAGGAATTATTAGTAGTGTAATATAGGAATTATTATTAGTAGTGTATATTAGGAATTATTAGTAGATTAATATAGGAATTATTATTAGTAGTGTATATTAGTAGTAGTGTATATTAGGAATTATTAGTAGTGTAATATAGGAATTATTATTAGTAGTGTATATTAGTAATAGTGTATATTAGTAGTGTAGTATTAGTAGTGTATATAGGAATTATTATTAGTAGTGTATATTATAGAATTGTAATATTATTAGTAGTGTATATTAGTAGTGTAGTATTAGTAGTGTATATAGGAATTATTATTAGTAGTGTAGGCGGACTTAGGGTTAGGGTGGTAGTGCTCGCGGGCCACTGGACTTAGGGTTAGGGTGGTAGTGCTCGCGGGCAGCCGGACTTAGGGTTAGGATGGTGGTGCTCGCGGGCCACCGGACTTAGGGTTAGGGTGGTAGTGCACGCGGCCCCCCCGGACTTAGGGTTAATGTGGTAGTGCTCGCGGGCCCCCGGACTTAGGGTTAAGGTGGTGGTGCTCGCGGGCAGCCGGACTTAGGGTTAGGGTGGTGGTGCTCGCGGGCCACCGGACTTAGGGTTAGGGTGGTAGTGCTCGCGGGCCACCGGACTTAGGGTTAAGGTGGTGGTGCTCGCGGGCAGCCGGACTTAGGGTTAGGGTGGTGGTGCTCGCGGGCAGCCGGATTTAGGGTTAGGGTGGTGGTGCTCGCGGGCCACCGGACTTAGGGTTAGGGTGGTAGTGCTCGCGGGCCCCCGGACTTAGTATTATTGTAGCAAATTGCGTGTTCATATTATTGTTTAGTATTATTTTATGCAGCAATATTGAATGAAAAATGTTATTGTCTGCATTTTGTAGAAAACTATGGATCCAATCCAGAGAGACCTAGCACAGGAAGAAATTCTCGAGGATATGATCAACGACACCCCCCATGTTGATCCACCCGAATCTCCGTTGATTTATCTGAACCCCTCCGGTGAGGGAGAGGAGGTCGACCGAAATGATCAAGGAGAAGCCGACGGCTCCAGTGGTGGAGAAGCCGACGGCGAGGTATATATATGAAGTCTAGTGATCAGTAGATGCATTAATTGAGTTGTATATATATATATATAAATTCACGAATTTTTCTTCTCTTAAGCCTCCACATCGAGCAAAAAATATTCCAAAGGAGGCCCAGCCAAAAAGTTGGACGCATCTACGCGTTATACAATTACGCAGGTATCACCACGGGGTGAACCGGTGGAACCCGAAAGGCTAAAACTGTATTTAAACAACAATGCGGAGTTATGGTTAGGGATCGCATCCCGATCACCGTTCGAGAGTGGAATAAGACCAAAGGGGCGAAAGAGGGTGAGTACGTCGCCGACAGGTGCAAAGAGGGTCTTTGGAATGACCTCATGACACATTTCACCCTGCCAGAATGTGAGGATGATGCCGACATGTAACTACCTCGGTGAATTACGCTCTTAGTTACATGCCTGGATGGATGAAAGTGGTTAAAATAGTACGGTGGGGCCCAGGGCCACTCACGGTAGACCTTTCGGCCGTCCTAACCACTTTCAGAACATCGGGACAAGAACGAGCGGCGTAATCGGCAGGCGAAGGGATCAACTACATACACAAGTGAGTATGTATGCAAGCCACATACAACAGTCCTCAGAGCCATTCCATCTAAAAGAAATAGAAATATTGCAACGCCATACAGCAAGACTCAAATGTCCTAGATAGAGATAATAATTTAGGATAGCTCCTCATACAACAAATGTCAGAGTATAAGGCGGAAGCGGAAAACAAGATCCGAGTACGGATAAGAAGCAAATCGGCATCAGATGCCCATAAATAAACACATCCCGCCCACAGATCTCATGGATCCCCGTTCTCGGAATCTCTACACCGAAAGATCGTTGCCAACATCACCAGTCTCTTCCACCCAATATCCATCTTGCGGGTACACCTGTTCGTTTGAATCAAACAATTTATCGTGTGAGTCCCTAGGGGTACTCAACAAGTCTTTATGCCACTAAAGGGGACACAACCTGGGGTGACGCAATTGCAGCAAAAGATAATACCTAACAATTCTACAGATACTCGCTAGCCATCCGCCTAACCAATGATAGACGAAGGTCCGTGAATTAAGAACAACAGTTGTAACAGTATAATTAACAGATCCATCCTCCTCCTCGCTTACCAACGAGGAAGCGGACGAACAACCCCCATCATCCGTTGGCAGTTTTATTATCCATTCCATGAGTATTGCACTATTTACTATTCAAGTACTTAGTCAAGTTAAAAGCGGTACTTTAGTTATACTTGTCTATGATCGAGAAACTGTGCTCCAAGTCGTCCATAACCGCAGACACGGCTTTCAGAAAGATTTACTCTGCAGGGGTGCACGAATAGCAACACACACTCGATCAACCTCGGAAAAACCAACTCAAAACCCAACGAGGCATTCATGACAAAGCGATCACAGGATTCAGAAATATTTTAGGGGGCCACCCCATTAAGCTACCCGCAACGAAGTTGGCCGGCTCCGAGACGGACCCAAGGTTCGTGTCAATGGCTGTAAACGACTGGGAACCCGAAAGTGTGACTGGGCTTGTCGATACCGCAAAAACATTCCACGATCCAAAACAGTACAGGTGCTCCACGCACAATCTTAATAAACAGTAGCATGGCATAAGTACAGGATAGTAATAAAGCCCTAAACTACTTTGTGGCCCCAAGAAATAAGTATGAATCAAGCTCTGGCTTAGGGGGGTCCATAAGGCCTCCCGGATGTGGATAGTGCGAATAAACAAGGAACAGGAGTCAAGCACTCGGGGTCCTAAGGGACACAAGTGAGCATGAAAAACCAAATAGCAGATATTTCTCACCGATGCCTCTTTCATTAGTTATCCCATTACTATTCAGGTTATGTTGCTTAGGTACCTCATTATCCATCAGACACTCACATACCCTACACATGCTTTTCTACGACTCGCATGGCTCAAACAACTCCTGTAGTAATGGCTCATGGGATGGAGGAACAAGCTTCGGTGGGGTTTAGAAGTAAAGGCTATGCAGTACTTGGGTTTCAATTTAATGCAATCGCGACTCAATGATGCAAGAATAAGATAAAGGCAATAGGTACTATATGTATGCAAGCATGTGGTAGTGCTTGCCTGGCAGCTCAGTTGAAGCGAGAGATGGATTTGGGTAGTACTCCTGTGATTCCTGGTAATTTTCCTGTTGGGCGTCTATTCGAAGAAAAACCAAACAAACAAGGGCCAACATAAATAAAGTGCACAAGCATTTCTGAGCCAAGTTTTATTGCCATAAACAGTTCAGATCTTTAATACTGACATGATGCATACTTCAATTCAGAACAAGGATTGCATAGATAGAACGGGCTCGTCGCGCTGATCGATTTAGACATATTATTTGCCAAATTTGGAGTTATAGAATTAAAGTTATTAATTTATTAAGAAAAGGGCATTTATTTGTAATTTTTAATCAACTCAAAATTTTAAAGTGCTCAAATAATATTTTGAAGGGCATATTTGAAATCCTCACATTTTTCTGATTCCAAAACATATCTCATTTGTATTATTTGGGTTTGTATTTTAAAAAATTATTTAAATCTGATTTGAATTTGAATTTAAATCAGTTTTGAAAAAGGTTTAATTAAACAGCAAATCAGAAAACCATTTCGTACTCAGACAGATCCAGCCACAGTCACTGACGGGTGGGCCAGCTGCTGGCGGGGAACATGCGCGTGGGAAACTCTTTTCTACCACGGCTTAGCCAGCCACTGAGGCTGACAGGCGGGGCCAGTGGCTAGACGCCCACGTGACAGCGGTTGGACCTGCAGGGGCTGACAAGTGGGGCAAGCTGGACCGCGGGTTAGGGGTGAAGAAAGGACGGGGTGCTCTTTGTAAAATTTCCACAGAGGCTGGCTGGTGGGCTCGGCGGACTGCGGGTTGAGCGAGAAATCAAAAAGGTGGTTTTCTGCAAAAAGGGGGCCGCGGTACTGTTCTTCTATTTCCTCTGAACCGCGGACAGGTCTGAGATCGACCGGCGCGGGGCGCGGCGCGCGGGGTTCGAACTCGCGTCGCGGGCGCGCGCGCTGCGGTGTTAGCCAGCGCGGCTAGTTACGGGGTGGTGACAGAGGAGCGGCGGGCGGCTAGATGTGCCTCTGCGAGGCGCGGCGCGGAACAAACGGCAACGTATGCCGTGCACTGACGGCGCTCGGCGAAACGAACGGCGGCGCCAGGCGGCGATAGCGAGGCGGAGGTTGTCAGGGAGGAAGAGGGGCTCACCGAGGAGAGGTCGGTGTGGACGGATCGGCCTAGAAGATGCTGGAACGACGACGACGCAGAGGCCGGGGAACTAGGGTTTCGGCGGAGCGGCGAGGATGCTGGCGGTCCTGGGGGCTTCCTCCTTCGCGTCGGCGTGTACAGGGAGCAGCAGGGGGTCTCCTTGGTCTCCCAGACCACCTCCACGACGCGCACGCCGGCCGGAACGACGAGACGCTGGGGTAGACGGCGGCGACTGGCGGCAGGTGCTGGCGACGGTGAAGAAGAAAGGGAAGGAGAGGGCAGGGCTTGGGCGGATCTGGGCGATGCAGGAGAGCCGTGTGGATGAGGGCAATCGAGAGAGAGGAAGGAGATGGCGTGTGGCACGGGGTAGGGAAAAGTGGCTTCGGCCCTTTCCTCTTTCTCTCTGAGCACGTGGTCGAGCTGGGGCTCGACCTGGGTAGCCAGGCAGGGCAGGGAGAGGGGCTGCAGGTGGGGACGGCGTGGGGTAGCAGCTGGGTGGGGCTGGCACGGTGGTAGAGAGAAGAGAGAGAAGGGAGGGGGTAGCTCGGGTGAGCTCGGGTTAGTCTAGGGCATGGGCTAGGGTTTGGGGTGGTTAGATGGGTAGATGGGGTGTGGGCCAGGGAGAGAGAGAGGGCCAGGTGGCCAGCATGTTAGAGAGAGGGAGTGAAAAAGAGAGAGGTGAGATGAGGTTTATATTAGTCTAGGTTTAGAGAGAAATAGAGGAAGAACTAGGGCTAGGGATTTAATTAGTTGTGTAGGCTTTTATTCTTGTGTAAAGGATCATCCCAAGAGGAGCTAGTGATTGCTTTGGAACTAACATGAGATGAGGTGGAAGATTAACCAAGAAAAACAAAAAGAAAAGATGTATCGGGAGAAGCCCTCTTTGAATCATGCATGGAGGTAAATAAAAGAAAAAGATGTGGAAGAGAATAAGGGGAATGTTGGATAGATGATGTAGATGATCTCACAAGAAGAACCACCAAAACAAAGGAAAAACAAGTGGGGGAAAAGTGGTGATGATGGTTGCATGGCCCATGCAAAAATAATAAATGCCCTGATTGATTTTGTGAAAACAATAACAATATGGCATTATACTTATGCATTTCCAAGAAGTGGAATAAGGCCAATCAAAAGAATTAATAGAATTGGATCCACCCCATTCACATGAGCTAAGAATAAATTCAAAAGAAAGAAATACAAGCTCATGGTTTAATGGGATGGTGGAATTATAAGGTGGTGAAAAGAAAAGTGATGGAGTTGAATAAAAGATATGCCCCCAACTCAACTTGGGCATTTAAACAATATATCAATAACCAAATACAATATCAAGAGGCAAATACAATTAATAATGCATATGAGAGAAGAACCAAAAGAAAAGGGTTTTATATGATGCTCAAATGCAAGGTGGCATGATGACATGAGCATGATATATTTATGATGCAACAATTGTATATAGGAAGTAGCCATTATATTACTAGACCAAGTAGCATTACAATTGTTAGACAATTGGGATGCTACACGACACAGCTGCATTGAGGAAGAAAGTCAAGCAGTGGAATCTTACGAAGATGGCCGAACTATTCAAGAACTGGAAGAAAGCATTATGGCAAAAGTATCAGAATACGAAGAAGACTCCTAAATTTGAATGCTATCTAACGAAGCAGCAGGCTAACTGGGATGCATTTGTGAAGTACAAGGAGTCACAACCTGCTATGGAAATGTCGGAAAAAAACAAGAAAAAATGTCGCGATGAAGAAAAATCACCATCACCTGGGGCCAGGGGCTACGCGGCTGCCATGCCAAAGTGGGATGCTAAAGAGAATGAGCTGCTTGCTAAAGGGATCACTCCAGAACCAATACGCGAAGAATGGGATCTGAGGGCAAGGAATTGGTTCCTTGGGCATGGGAGTGAGTATGATGAAAGTACAGGGGACCTTATTTGCAGTGACGGGATTAGGATACCCGGGATACATGGCAGAACGTGGTGAAGGAGATTAAAGCGGGGACAACAAAGTTCCGTCCCGATAGAGAGAAAGACTTGCTGACAAAGGTCCTCGAGAATGACGAACGCGGAGGACGTGTACGAGGCCTTGGCCCTAGTTATACGTGGGAGATGGGGTTTCCCAAAGACAGAGATACTTATAGGATCCGAGAGAGAGCAAAGAGGCGACGACAGGAGGAGGAGGGAGACAGGTTCACCGAGTTGCTAGGAACACTTCGAATGCATCAACAACAGATTGACGAACTTCGAGGAGCAGCGCGCCTGCAAGATCCTGTACTCGATATTACCGTCGTCCCATCTCAGTGGAAAAGCAGCGTGGATGAATCGGAGGTCCCTTCTGACGATGCACGTATGGTAGATGGCAGTCCCGGCTACCCCGTGGATGGAATCAAGGAGCAGGCATCTTGTGAGCTCCATCAGAAGGTGAAGAACCTATCCATCAAGGTGGCGGTCGGATGTGCTTTACCTTGTCCACCTAGCACACGCTGGCATGGCCGTGAGATTCCAGCTGGCTATGCTAAAGTTGGTGTGGATGAAATCGCAATGGGGTGGGACTCAATGGAGCTTGACATCCCTGGACCTGAAGGTGAGAGGACACTCGGAGAAGTACTGGGTGGTATCATTCTGTGGGACAAGAACAACATCAAGCTTCCAGGCTGGACACCAAAGCCAACACCGCCTCCGAGTAGTCGCATGTCACCTTCACCTCCATCACCTCCAAGAAGCCCACCCCATGACTACGACCACCACAGCCCGAGTCCATCTCGATCTCTGCCGCAGCCTCCGATTAGTACTAAACGACGCAGGAGCCCAAAACGACAAATGTCGCCCCTCCCAAGAGTACCTCATAAGAATCTTCCTATCAGACCTTACGATCATACTGACGAGGAAACCGACATGATCGTAAAGGCCGAATGTGTAGCGCAGCTTCAAAAAAAGAAACCCGAGCCTGCCCCGGTATACACCGAGAAGCAAAAAGCGTATGCACTTTCTTTTCTGAACACAAAATCGCAATATGAATTGCACCATAAGCCAGATGACTATCAACGCACACTTCAGAAGGTAGTGAAGAAGAGCAAATCAAGTAGAAGTGCAAGCGGGAGCAAATCATCAGGTCAAAGTGCAATCGGGAAAAGAAAGGACGCCCCCTAGCTCGGGGAACAGGCCAAAACATCGATCCCATCCCTCCAAGTGTTATCCTATGACACTCCCCAGCAGGATATGGAAGAAGCTAAGAAGCTTGCGACCGCTATGAATGTGACTGTTGAGGAATTGCTAGGTTCCTAGGACGACAAGTTACCCAAGGCTCAGGTAGTCCCTACATATGTCCTAGGGAAGCCTCTGGTTAGCTTTGAGCAGTTCCAACAACTGCCAACACAAATGCGGAGTTTACATAAATGGTACTTGAAAGCCGTAAAGGAGGAGAGAATAATGATCGTGGCGAAAGTCCCACATGACTACTACTTCCGAGAAGAAGAGGTCCATGTTGAGTTTCCAGAACTCTTCCAGTTATACACTTTCGACGCCCTCGACAAAAGTCTCATGAGTTGCTATTGTCTGTAAGTTGTTCAATTCATTATCTATATATAAGTTGTTCATTTTTTCAGTTGTTCAGTTCATTGCATGTAATTATCCTAATTATATCCTTTTGTACTCTATTATTATGCAGAATGAAGATCATGGAATGTAAAAGAAGGTCAATCTTCAGTGTTGGGTTCATTGACCCAGATAAAATACATTGTCAGACGCTAAAGGATAAACCCGAGGACACACAGGAAAACCTTCTAAGGTTTCTAACGGAGCAAAAAATTTGTGACCACATACTGTTTCCTTAAAATTTCGCGTGAGTGTCTTACTCTATTGTACACATTCTCTTTTGTTTACTCAATGTTAAGTGTAATTGATGAGTTACTGATGTATATATAAACGTGTACAGTTTCCACTGGATTCTCATGGACATTCAACTTGATAAGGGAAGAGTTGAAGTCATGGACCCATTAAAGAGACCCCTGGAACAGTTTAGGGACATGCAGGACATGCTCCAGAGGTAATTTTCGCGCTACATCGGTCTCTTTCGTTGATTTCCTGAGATATCACGTAATAAATAACTCATTCATTTTCTTTACCGGGTAGGGTTTGGAACCAGTTCAAGAGTGAGGTTACGGGTGACTTTAGTGAGAAGCTGACGTTTAAGCCGGTCTCGATAAGTAGTACGCTCATCTCTTTACTTCTAGTTTCAATACAATTATGATGCTGGATTATTATTTTGATTGAATTCTATTCTCGTAAAGTGCGCGAGGCAGCCACAGGGGACGAATCTATGTGGATTCTACGTTTGCGAGTTCATTCGCACGTTTACCAGTGAGCTGAATGATTATAGAGTCGATGTAAACAATACATTCATAACATTATTTTTATTACCGTCACTTTTTGTTATCATGATTGATATTCATATTGATCTCCTTTTCTTATATAGTTCGAGAAAATACGGGATCAGCTCCTACCACAGCAACGCGTAGTAGCAATTGCTGAAGAACTGGCAGGATTCTTGATGAACGAGATGATAGATGACGCCGGAGAATTTAGTGTGAATAGGCGTCGATGATCCCCGACCATGTAATTGAATAGACGGGCTCTAGTCCCGATAATTGTGATCTCCATGTGTAACTATCATGTATATATTTGTATGCTCAATCTTAAGTATCTTATGTATGCACGAACATGTACGGCATGTGGTAGCGTAGAAAACTATTTTGAAATGAAAAAAAAGATACAAATTCAATTCTCTGCCGCGGCAGAGAAAGTGCCTAAAATTCTGCCACGGCAGAGAACCATTTGTCCCGGTTCGTAATACGAACCGGGACTAATGGGGAGGGCACCCAGCGCCCGCAGAGACAGCCACATGGATGCCCATTGGTCCCGGCTGGTAAGAGGGTCGGGACTAATGGGTGGGCCTTTAGTCTCGCCCCTCTAGTCCCGGTTACCAGGACCGGGACTAAAGCCCCTTACGGGCCGGGATTGGAGGCCCGTTTTCCACTAGTGGGCGCATGTCCAGTTGACAGATGAGCCAGATGAATTCTGGTGGAACCTAACTGAGAATGGTTCGTTCTCGGTTAGCTCTTTATACAATGCTTTAACTCAGCCAGTAATACAAGTTCTAGATAATAGGATGATATGGAAGATGAAGATACCTCTTAAAAACAAGATTTTTGCTTGGTATCTTCGTCGTGGAATTATCCTTACAAAAGACAACCTTATTAAACGCAATTGGCATGGGAATCCGAACTGTGTGTTTTGTCTCTACAATGAGACAATCAAACACCTTTTTTCCAATGTAATTTTGCACGGTCTATATGGTCAGTCACCCAAGCAGCTTCTGGCTTGTCCCCACCACGTAGTATTGCCAATATTTTTGGGAATTGGTTACATGGTATAGATAACAAGTTTAAGACACTTCTTCGGGTTTGAGCGATGGCATTAATTTGGTCGCTATGGCTATGTAGGAATGATAAGGTTTTCAATGATGTTAACTGTTCCCTCTGCAGGTTATTTACAGGTTCACGCATACCCTTCGGGATTGGTCGGTGCTACATCATGTGGAACCGCGAGACCTTTTTTTGGAGGTGTGTATAAGGCTGGAGGATACAGCACGGGACCTATTTACTCGACATGGATGGCAACATAATCTTCGGATCGGTCCGCCTCCAGCTCCTTTGGCGTAGTTGCATTTAAACATGGTTTTTTGTAACGCACTATTGAGTTTTTTCTTTTCGTTGGACTCGTTTGGACACTTTTTTGGCTGTGTGCATCCTAGATATGCAGAGGCCGGAGAATTTAGTGTGATGGATATTCATATTGATCTCCTTTTCTTATATAGTTCGAGAAAATGCGGGATCAGCTCCTACCACAGCAACGCGTAGTAGCAATTGCTGAAGAACTGGCAGGATTCTTGATGAACGAGATGATAGATGACCCCGGAGAATTTAGTGTGAATAGGCGTCGATGATCCCCGACCGTGTAATTGAATAGACGGGCTCTAGTCCCGATAATTGTGATCTCCATGTGTAACTATCATGTATATATTTGTATGCTCAATCTTAAGTATCTTATGTATGCACGAACATGTACGGCATGTGGTAGCGTAGAAAACTATTTTGAAATGAAAAAAAAAGATACAAATTCAATTCTCTGCCGCGGCAGAAAAAGTGCCTAAAATTCTGCCACGGCAGAGAACCATTTGTCCCGGTTCGTAATACGAACCGGGACTAATGGGGGGGGCACCCAGCGCCCGCAGAGACAGCCACGTGGATGCCCATTGGTCCCGGCTGGTAAGAGGGCCGGGACTAATGGGTGGACCTTTAGTCTCGCCCTCCAGTCCCGGTTACCAGGACCGGGACTAAAGCCCCTTACGGGCCGGGATTGGAGGCCCGTTTTCCACTAGTGGGCGCATGTCCAGTTGACAGATGAGCCAGATGAATTCTGGTGGAACCTAACTGAGAATGGTTCTTTCTCGGTTAGCTCTTTATACAATGCTTTAACTCAGCCAGTAATACAAGTTCTAGATAATAGGATGATATGGAAGATGAAGATACCTCTTAAAAACAAGATTTTTGCTTGGTATCTTCGTCGTGGAATTATCCTTACAAAAGACAACCTTATTAAACGCAATTGACATGGGAATCCGAACTGTGTGTTTTGTCTCTACAATGAGACAATCAAACACCTTTTTTTCCAATGTAATTTTGCACGGTCTATATGGTCAGTCACCCAAGCAGCTTCTGGCTTGTCCCCACCATGTAGTATTGCCAATATTTTTGGGAATTGGTTACATGGTATAGATAACAAGTTTAAGACACTTCTTCAGGTTGGAGCGATGGCATTAATTTGGTCGCTATGGCTATGTAGGAATGATAAGGTTTTCAATGATGTTAACTGTTCCCTTCTGCAGGTTATTTACAGGTTCACGCATACCCTTCGGGATTGGTCGGTGCTACATCATGTGGAACTGCGAGACCTTTTTTTGGAGGTGTGTATAAGGCTGGAGGATACATCACGGGACCTATTTACTCGACATGGATGGCAACATAATCTTCGGATCGGTCCGTCTCCAGCTCCTTTGGCGTAGTTGCATTTAAACATGGTTTTTTGTAACGCACTATTGAGTTTTTTCTTTTTGTTGGACTCGTTTGGACACTTTTTTGGCTGTGTACATCCTAGATATGCAGAGGCCGGGTGTAATACTTAAACTTTTGAGTAATAAAGTGCCCCTTATCGAAAAAATGTGAGATAATCCAAAATCTGGACGGCTCATAAGAGAAAGGTGTTGAAGACATACCGTTAAGAAGATGTTAATTGATGTAGAAACCTTATTCTCTCACGGAATGGCTGCAAGGAAGAAAGACATAAAACACAACAAATAGAGCTGCGGAAAATAAATAGAATAGATGGTAAACCCAAACCGAGGAGGTCAAGGAAAGGTGAGATAAAGATGAAGAGCTTGGACAGACTGCTTGTGTGACCTGAAGATGAGCTCTAAATTCCAGACTGTAAAGATTCAGTTCAGACCGTATGAAGATCTATGAGGAGCTCTGACCGATGTGGGGATCGAGTGCTGTCACTCCCAGCAACACCAGGAGACACAGACAACAGCCACATCGAGCTTTTTTTTGGAGGGTTACGACAGACCTTTTTTCTTTTTTGCCTCGTCTGCCGATTGACAAGAGGAAAGGTGCGTTAGTGGGCTGACGTAGAGAGGTAAGCAAAGGACTTTTGGGCTGGGTCGACAATCCGACAATCCGTAATGCAGACAATATTGACGAAGAATTCGTTCAGGATATCGAGTCGGGAGGCTAATAGATTGGATTACATGACGTGGATGCTTTGGATGTGCAGCTTGAAAACATTAAATGAAGATAGTGGGATCAATTTTATAGATATTATAGATAAATGGCTGGTGCAGCCCATTTCGAAAAAAAAATACTACCAACTTCATTTTGAAAACACCCAACTGACAAGCGGCACCACAACATTACAAATTGTTTGCGGAAGACAGGCCATGGTAGTGATGTGGAGAATTGAAGCACACTCAAGTCTGTTAGAGACGGATACATATACGTATATGAGATAGATTAGGACTCTAAGTTCATCTTGTACTCTAAGTCTATCAATCTCTTGTAACTCTATATATATACTCCCACGAGGGTCAAATCAATACACCGAAATACTAGAAATTTTAATATTTTTTATATGGTATCAAAGCGGTTAGCCTCACATTGCCGATCCTAGATTCTTCTACCACTTCCGCAACGCGCCGCCCCCAGGAGATTATCCCTCGGGGGCGCGGCACCCGATCGCGATCAAAGATCGGATTGGTTCTTTAGATTAATTTCAGTTCTTAGACTAGATCCAATTTTCGAGTTTCCTAGTTCCATAGATTAGATTGATAGCCACAAATAAATCCCTATTAGATTGGTACCCTCTGTTGTGCAAGATTGGGCTTACGACGGCAGGCGCAAAAGTTTCGGTGGCTACGTCGGCAAGACGAAGCAGCGACGAGGGCTCCAAACGATATACGCGTGCCCTAGGCGCCCAGCCAGACGCGATGACGGCAGCGGACACACACGCGGCCGTGTACGAGCTGCACCTCGTCGGAACAAGCTAGGTGTCCACGCGAGTCACAGAACCAGGCCATGCAGATCCTCAACGTGCGACAGTGCATAAGGGCGGAGTGCACAGCTGCACACCTGGCCAGCATCATCACGTGGGCTCCTCAACTTCAAGGACAATGATTTTCGGTGTGTGCGCGCGTGGCTTCTCAAATATCAATATCACCATGAGGCTGTACCGATCGCACACAACCTTCTGCTACGAATTCGAGTCCCGTGCTTTACCGACAATCTTCAACTACGGTCGGACTCTACGCCGCCTCATCCGAGCCATCTGCACCGACTTAATCAGAATCAAGTACGAAATTGAGTTGTATGACTATACCAGGCTACAAATCAATATCATCGTCGAGCACATCCACTTCGTCGACTTCTCCGAGAACTCGGCATCAACACCATCGTCGTCACAAGGGACACCTTCGAGCGACGATCATCGCCGACATGCCTACTCATTCATCACCGGCACATCATCGTCAAGGTCTACATCAACGTGGTCTTCATCAACATCTTCGTCGACACACCGCCGCCGTCGCTATACCCCGTCCACATGATGGACATACAACTATGACACCCTCTGACAGTACAACTGCAAGGCATGAGGATGACATGGCCGCGTCTACAACCCCGGCGACTGCATCAACAAACCGGCATCACCATTGTGATGCCCATACGACCGCGCATACGGTTCTGGCAAAACCGTGCGTGCTTGGTGGGTTCCTCCGGTTCTGGCAAAACCGGTGGTCTCACTTATGACCGCGTCCAAAAGACGCCCCGACGGTACCTCCATAAGGTGCAAAATATCCACAACTGCAGCTCTGTCAACAACAACAACAAAAAAAACGCGCAATTTTCTACGCCTCCGGCAATGGCGGCCACACAACATACGACGACTATGACATCGACCACACCCACCTCAACCACGGCTACATCACAATCGGCTACCTCGACATCGACATCAAGAACAACGTCTACAGTAACTCAAGCACTCCAGTCAACACCGTCCGCGTCGTCACTTGCGTCCACGCCACTCCCACTGTGACTACGGGAGGGAAGAGAGGCACCAGAAGGGGACACAGTCACCGTCCCTAGGAGCCAGCCATGATCATATCCACGCAGGTGATAATGATAAGGAGATGAAGACGACGGAAGCGCAAGACTTCAAATCCAGTCGCAAGCGTCCGCTGCACTCCCGCTACGACTAAGGGGGATGTTAGAGTACGGATACATATACTCCAAGTCTACCTACCCCTTGTAACTCTATATATACCCCCACAAGGGTCAATCCAATACACCGAAATATTAGGCATTCACTATTTCCACAAAGTCGATAGAGAGAGACTTGTCCATTGGTTCTGCCCATGCCCAACTGTTGAAAATCATCCCAAAAGCAATCAACAAGCTAGCTAGTCATTTGGCCACCGTGTGAAGACCGTCTCCCGGGACGTGTGGATGAAGGCATGTAGCCCAACTCTCCGCTCGCTAGCAGAGTATTCTCTACTACTTGTATCTCCCTATGCAGGCGGCCAGGACCAGGACCCCGCTCGCCAGCAACAAATTCCAAATCTTGTGCTGCCATGGCTGCGAGATGCTGGTTCTTCTGGGCCTGGTGGCTACCGCTGATGCTGGCCGTCGCGGCGGCTGATCAGCAAGCAGAAAGCTGCTCGGCCAATAGTTGCGGCAACCTTACCATCTCCGACCCATTTTGGCTTACTGACATTGAGACGGGAAGATCGTGTGGTGACCCGGACTTCAAGGTCACTTGTCGTAACAACAGTGCCGTCCTTCGAGGTTATGGACTCTTCGGCTTCTCCATCATCAGTATCACCTACGAAGAACGCAGCATGCGTGCGATTGATCTCGGCAAGGTGGAGATAATCCAGGCCTCTAACAGCTGTTATACCACGAGCTGGAACACCTCCGTCAAACTGCCCCCGTCGTTTCGGATCGATCCTCTCAACCTTGGCCTGATCCTGTACAACTGCACCGAGGTGGCAGCGGCGACGGTCGCAGCACATCAGGAAAACAAGATAGTGAAGACGAGATTGGGGTGTGGGAACCAGAGCGAAGTGTTTGTCGGCGTGGCAGGGAGTTATGATGATCCGAGCGACAATGTCGGCTATGCTGTCGAGGGCTGTGAGGCTGTCGTCGTGCCGGTGCTGGGTGGCGCATACGGCGAGGCAAACGCGAGCGAATACATGAAGCTCATCAGCGACGGCTTCCTCCTGTCATGGGATGGCCTTCCTCCTCTACCCCTTGCACGTAAGTTCCTCTCACCCATCAAACTATTTTCCGATCAAGTTCCTAGCTAGGACCAGCTGCGGTACCTCTGGCTTCGCTGCCACATGGGATGGCCCACTTGTTAGTGGCATACACAATCGTCGAAATGTTTCTTTTCATCAAAAACTTACTTATGGATTGAGAGGAGCATCTTCAATAGGCTTTTAAAAATCAGCCATTTTTCTCTTTGTTTTAAAGTGTTGATGAAAAAATTCTCGGCCGCCATAGCTCATCCACGACTAATGACAGGATACTCATGGTTTGCATTTATGTAACTATCGTGTAAAGAAACTTATAACACTCATTGAAAAATTAAAATTTTGAAAGAGCTATATATGACAGGAACATACCATGCCGCTGCCGTTTGTGGAGCACACTCAGTCAATTTTTTGTGTGTGTGTGGGCTGTCACATTGCATCGCTTCTTAATACTTATCCTCAGGTTCTGTGGACTACTTTTGTTCAACGAGTTAAATCATCTGGACTCAGTCTCCCACTTTCATCTATTTGTGCTTGCATACATCCTGCACAAAATATTCATCACCAGATTTTCTACCTCTACCCAATGTCAAAACCAACATTTGGTTTGTTGGCTAGGAGGGTGGTTGTACCCCCAGCCCACCAGAGTTCAAACCCTAGGTTTGACACGGTGTGTTGCATAAAAAAGCGTGATATTCTTTTAGTGGGAGGCGATGTTCCCGTCGACAGCGAGGCGTCCGTGGTGACTTCGTCAATCTCAAGACCCGATCCGCCGGCTCAGGCTCTCGGAGGTGCTCATAGGGGTAGGGTGTGCGTGTTGGAATTTTGCCTAATAAAGGCCCAACCCATTTATATTATTCAACAATTCCTGAAATCCTAGAGGCCCACTTGGCCCATTCATGCAAGGCAAAGAGGTAGGACAAGAGTTTAGTCCCACATTGCTAGTTGAGTGAAAGTTGGACCAGCTTATAAGAAGAGCTCTTCCACCACTTGTACGAGCTTGAGAAGAGAACACATATACACGCGCGCTCCTCCTCCTCCGCCGCCCGTCTCGCCACGCCTCGTCACGACGAGCGCGCGCGCGCCGCGGGTTGCGGGAATGCCTCGAGCCGTGAGCTTCTCTTTCTTTTTGCCACGCATAAATGGAGAATAATTTGAACAGTCTGCGTGAGTGTATTTACGTACGAACACAGTGGAGATTTTAATTCGAGCTTAGTGGAGGCTATTCGGCTTCGGTCGATGCCTGTTCGTTTCCTGTACGGGAGAAGGGCGAGGGAGCGCTACCAGCGCGACTACTGGCTTCATCACGAACTCCTTCACGGATAGCGACTGCAGCGACGTCTTTCCCAACGACGACTTCTTCCCCGACATCAACAACCTTTTCCTCGACAACATGGCTGACGACGGTGCCAACGCTAACGGGAACACCGGCGGTTCCTCTACCGTGATGTATAACATCTTTTGGTCTTTTTCTATTATTCTGCCTTTGCTTTATCTGTTTTTTATTTTGGTTAAATCTCTTGGAAAATTGCTTTATTTCTCAACAATCCAAAAACCTTATTATAGGCAATTTGCTCCAAGTGGTTTCGTTGCTTCTGTGAAGCCACCTGTTTTTGAGGGTACGCATTATAAGAGGTGGCGCGTGAGAGCAGTTCTCTGGTTTTAGAACATGAACTGCTATGACGCCACTCTTGGCAAGCCTAAGGGAGAGCTTACTCCTGCTCAGGAACATTTTCGGAAAACTAATACCCTGTTCAAGGCTGCTTTGCTGCCTATTCTAGGGGATAACATTGTTGAACCCTATATGTCATTTGATAATGGCAAGGACATGTGGATTGCGCTCAAGGCCAAGTTTGGGGTCTCGGACGCTGGCAGTGAACTGTATGTCATGGAACAACTCTATGACTACAAGATGACTGATGACCACTCCGTGTTTGAGCAGGCTCATGAAATACAGTCACTGGCCAAAGAGCTTGAGCACTTCCCTTGTGTTTTACCAGACAAGTTCATTGCCGGTGGCATTATTGCCAAACTTCCCCCTTCGTGGAGGAACTTTGCTACTTCCCTGAAACACAAGAGACAAGAGTTTTCCGTTTCGGATCTCATTGGTACTCTTGATGTGGAAGAGAAGGCGAGAGCAAAAGATACACGTGCTCGAGGTGCTGAGGGAGGTTCAAGTGCCAATCTGGTACAGAAAAAAAACTTCCAGTCACACAAGTCTAGGAACTAGGGAAAGTTTGATGGAAAAGGAAAGTTCGATGGAAAGAACAAAGCCTCACAGTCTACAAGCTTCGAGAAGAAGACTAATAAGAAGAAAGGTGATTGTCATGTGTGCGGTGATCCTGATCATTGGGCTCCTGCTTGCCCTAACCGCTTTGACAAGCGCCGGCATGGAAAAGGCAGCAAGACTGCTAATGCTGTCATGGGCGACGTTGAGATGAAAGATGTTGGGTATGGTATATTACCTACTGTTTTTTCATTATGTCATTCTCCTGATTGGTGGATTGACACGGGCGCTAATGTACATGTTTGTTCTGATGTTTCCATGTTTTCTTTATATCAGGTCAGAGGGGCTCAGTCCGTGCTGATGGGAAATGGCTCGCATGCTTCTGTTCATGGTGTTGGTACGGTCGATCTGAAATTCACTTCGGGAAAGACCGTGCGTCTGAAGAACGTGCATCATGTTCCCTCAATAAATAAAAATCTTGTTAGTGGATCACTTCTATGTCGTGATGGCTACAAGATTGTGTTTGAGTCCAATAAATTTGTAATGTCTAAGTTTGGAACATTTATTGGTAAAGACTATGAGTGTGGAGGTTTGTTCCGCCTGTCACTGTCAGATGTGTGTAATAAAGTCGTGAATCATGTTTCATCTGGTCTTGTGTCAAATGTCTGGCATTCACGTCTTTGTCATGTTAATTTTGGTTCCATGACGCGGTTAGCTAAAATGAATATAGTCCCAAAATTCAATACTATGAAGGGATCTAAATGCCAAACTTGTGTGCAAGCAAAACAACCTCGCAAGTCACATACGACTGCAGAGGTGAGAGATTTGGCGCCACTAGAGCTCATACATTCAGATCTTTGTGAGATGAATGGTGTGTTAACAAAAGGTGGAAAGAAATATTTTATGACATTGATCGATGACTCTACAAGATATTGTCATGTGTATCTTCTGAAATCAAAAGATAAGGCTTTAAGTTACTTCAAAATCTATAAAGCTGAAGCGGAAAACCAACTTGATCGAAAGATTAAGAGACTTAGGTTTGATCGTGGTGGAGAGTACTTTTCCAACGAGTTTGATTTTTTTTGTGCGGAACATGGTATAATCCATGAGAGGACGCCTCCCTACTCGCCCCAGTCAAATGGGCTCCTCGGGCAAGGCGAACGCGAGCAACTACGAGCGGCTCATCAACGATGGCTTCCTCGTGACATGGAAGCAGCAGTCTACTACTACTGGTACGCTCACTCGCTGAACCGTTCTTTCATAAAGTGTTAAGGAACAATTAATTACAGTCAGTTAGTCAAACTTACTTGTGGATTGATACGGCGGGCGGGCCATCATGCCCTGGCAAGTAGATCTACACTGCCATGCTGTTGCGGAGATACACACTCGGCCAAACCTCGTCCATCATTGATAGTCACATAGTTCAAACTTGTTCCTTGGGCTGTGCTAGAAGATTTTCTTTTGGAAAAACCAACCCGCTGAATAATCAACTGGTCAAGTCATTCGCACTCTGTCTTAATTACCTCCGATGCAAGTCATCATCACAAGAACCAAATCTCCTACTGTTTCTCTGTGTTCTGAACTTCCTATGCCCCCCAACAAACCCACTGTTGCTGCTGTGTATATATGTCTCTCACATAGCAGCCACTAAACAAGTTCAAGGAGAAGAAAATGCAGGCGGTGGAGAAAGTCTATCTCGTTCAGGTTCCACGGCCAGTGTACTAACAGCACTTCATACCTCCGGAACTATGTGGACATCACCAAGCTCCAGATATTTTCGACACCTTCTACTGCACCGGTTCCTTGCTCGTTGCCAATCATACAAGCCCCACATTGTAAAACTAGCACCATGACCTCAGAAAACAAGCCATTTGCCTGCGAAAACAATCTCCATCAGGTGCAAAATGTCATCTTCATCAACAAGCCACTCTCCTTCCCATCAGAGCCCAACCTCGTGAGCGATTAGACATCTTGTTTGGATGCTCAATTCCTAGTTCCGGCACTCTTTTAACTCCTGGTTTCTGCAAAAGTGCAAACCACACCAGTAGCCAGGTAGGCGACAATATCTGTTAAATCATGCACATTTGGTCATTAGGAAGCTTGTTCCGAAAAAAATTTTCCTTCTAATGTGTACAAAATTGCAAGAATAAAGATGCCCAACCACGGTCAGAGCACAGTTGGATCCAGCCAACTAATTATGTCATTCAGTTTCCTGCACAATCAAATGCAAATGAGATAAAGCGACCTCCATTCCAGATTATAAGACGTTTTATAAGTTGGAACAGACAAATATCTTATTATTGTATGATCATTTGCAAATATTGAATGTTCAAATATGGTGTCTGTGTTTCTTAAAAGCATTTCGTAAATAGCAGATGTCGTTGTACCACTATACGTATTGCTTTCTAACTAAATATTATTGACATTAGAGATAGCAAGGGGGTTGACACAAAGATAATATTGTTAGGTATGGTAAAATTTCACAAAATTTTCTTATGTAATTATTTAAATGTTAGTAGTCGTTGATAGTATCTTTATATGATAATAACCTTTTAAATTTATCTTAACTATAAACATTGAACTTTGGTACTAAATTTTAAATTTGAAACGAGCAACTCTCTATTCAAGCATAATGGAACAATGGAGCAAAAAACTATGGCCTTTAGCATGGTCCTACTTTTGCCATTTCGTATACTTTCAGAAAGGCACATTAAACTAGTAATGATCTAAGATATAATGTCCATACAAAAATTTAACATCTTCAATCTCAGTTTCAGCATCAGCAGCTGCAACCTTGCTCCTTCCATGTATTTATTTCATGATATGGCAAAGAAAGGGCAAACGACTATGGTTTCTCCTTTGCAAGAAGACTAGCAGCAGCACCGAAAAGAATTACAAGGCCATGATAGTATCTTATGGATCCTTAGCTCCAAAAAGATACATGTACTCAGAGGTAGTGAAGATAACGTCTTCTCGTAGTGACCAGCTTGGAAGAGGTGGTTATGGTGTGGTTTTCAAAGGAAGACTGCGTGATGGTCGTCTGGTTGCTGTGAAATTCTTGCATGACTGCAAAGGAAATGGTGACGAGTTTGTGAATGAGGTTATGAGCATTGGCAGGACCTCTCATGTTAATGTTCTTAGCTTACATGGGTTTTGTTTGGAGGGATCAAAACGAGCGCTTATATACGAGTACATGCCAAATGGTTCCTTGGATAAGTACATTCACTCAGAGAACCCCAAAGAAATTTTAGGATGGGACAGGCTCTACGCGATAGCAGTAGGGATTGCTCGTGGCCTAGAATACTTGCACCATAGCTGTAATACACGGATTGTTCATTTCGATATCAAGCCTCAAAATATCCTTCTAGACAAAGATTTTATCCCAAAGATTGCTGATTTTGGTCTAGCCAAATTATGTCATGCAAAGCAGAGCAAGCTTTCGATGACTGGTGCTAGAGGAACAATTGGATTCATCGCTCCAGAAGTTCACTATCGAACCTTTGGAGTGGTTTCAACAAAGTTAGATGTTTATAGTTATGGAATGATGCTGCTAGAGATGGTTGGAGGTAGGAGAAATGTAAAATCAATTGTTGAAAAATCCAGCGAGAAGTATTTTCCCGATTGGATTTACGACCACTTTGCGCAAGATGATGGACTACAAGCATGTGAAGTCACGTGTGAAATTGAGGAAATTGCAAGAAAGATGATCCTAATTGGCTTGTGGTGCATACAGGTAATACCTTTGTATCGCCCCACTATAACAAAAGTTCTAGAAATGTTTGTGGGAAGCTTAGATGATCTTGATATGCCACCGAAGCAGAACTTCTACGAGTTATTGTAAGATAATTCCTCCCATATTGTTGTCCCTTTATTTTTTCTGTAAAATTATTTAGTAATAATAACTTTACCTATGTTCTTATCTCCCATTCCAGTGAAAGTTCAGCTCACAATCTGGATGTACAAAGTGCAAGTTCTGCAAGACCTGAGGAGATAAGCCTTGTGGATTCGGAAAATTCTACAGCGACCGCTGACTCTTTGAGCTGATAAGCCCTTGTGATCCAAAAACTATACAATGATTTCCAACTATTTGAGAAGGTGGCATGTATAATGTATTACAGTACTTTCAGAATATAAGAAGCGCAATTAAATTAGGTTTCTTTTAGAACTTGGATGTACTACAGTACTTTCAGTGTGTGTATGTCAAACCCATCGCCTAAGGCCTCAATACGGCCCAAAGCAACATGGCAGGCCGCATACCACCCAGTCATCAACCACGTGATGCGTCTTTTCCCAACTTGATTTATGACAATTTAGCGGAACCGGCACAAAGTTGTGAAGTCATCTGCAATCATGAAGAGGCCGTGAAAAGATGACAGTAGTTGTTTTATGGTGCACACAAACAAACCCTTGGAACCGTTCTTCGATGACCAAGCTAATCGATATGTTCGCAAAGAACATCATGGCCCCCGACTCCGTCATATTTGTCCCCTCATACAAGTTCTGATCATTCCTAAGATGCTCTGCGTTCCTAGTCTTTACCAATTTACCTTAGCCCAAAAGGGCATGGAGTGGACAAATGCAAATTCGAGTCGGTGATGCGTATATACGTATTAGCAATAACTAGGCTTGAAAAGTAATTTCATCCAGAACTCGATAAACGATGTCGAGGCTCTGAACACATCCCTACAAAATTTAATTTAGGAATCCGGATGCATCATTCTCAGGGGTATCCAACTAAAAATTGCGATGATCCCTGCTAAGATGCAAGCATACCTTATCCATGAACCTAGCATATGAAATCAGCGGACCAAAAATACTATACAGAAGAGAAAGCAAATTAACCTCAGGAGCGGGAGGCGCACTCTCTCTTGGTCATCTGTTGCTCTTCGCAACCAATCAAGCAACAGCCGCTCCGGCGACCACTGCCCTTGTCCCGCACCGTGGCTGTGGCGGACGATGCGACCACAGCGGCAACCGCAGGATGCAGCGGCGCCGGCGGGTCGAGGCAGAGCGCCGCCGGCGGTGGTGTAATGCTGGCGGATTTGGGCTCTGGGCCTTTACTGGGCCCTTCGACTCCAAACTACCGGGAGTTGCCACCGATAGACCTTCGACTGGGAGGGGGCCATAGCCCGTGGACGATGGGTCACACACACACCCATCTCGGCTTGCCGAGGTTCATCGGCGTGGATTCGCATCTCGCCGCCGCTTGCCGGCCGACAAGCCCTCAATTCCCCGAGCCATCTCCCGCGGCGCTCGTCCCCGTGCCGGTGCCGCTGCAACCCTGCGGTTACCATCGCGAACCTCCAACCTCCACAGAAAATAGTGACTAGCTCCGCCGCCGCGGCATTTCCCGCCGCAGGGAAAGTCGCCTAACAACCAGCCCCGTAGACCCACTCGGTGGCGGCGGTCCCGTAGTGGCGCAAACCCTCGTCTAGTATGGCTGAGGTTGCCGGCGCCGCTGCGCGTCCGTGAGGGAAAGGGGCGGTGATGTTTGCTTGGGTGGTTGCGAAGAGCAGGTTTAGAGGAGGAGGACAAAGTAAGTCTGTGCCTTCAGCTTCCTTCCACGATTATTTTACCCTCTTGAAAATTTGCATATATGTAACAAATGTTTAAACGGATATACTATATATGCATTAAAAGGAAATTCTAGTGTACGAATTAGAGCCTGAATCTCCTCTGGCATTAGAGGAAATCTCAGTCTTCAGGTCTTGCTAATAATGGTAGCTCTTGGCATTAGATACAACGCCTTTTAGTACAACCTCCGACCCATATTAGTTGACTTAGATTCATCTAGATGCGGATGTATCTAGTCAAGTTTTAGCGCTAGATATATCTAGACAAGTGTGAGTCAACTAATATGGGTCGGAGGGAGTAGTTGGAACTTGGAACACAAACATCACACCTGAAATATTTCCCATTTTGGTCCGTAAATAATGGACACTGGGACGCGGATGAAAGCTAGTTCATGCATACATGGAATATGTTCTTAGATACAATGCCAAAATTCATTGTGCTTCTTATATTTTGAAAGTATTATAGTAGTGGCCACCTTCTCAAATAGTTGGAAATCATTGTATGATTTGGATTCACATGGGCTTATCAGCTCAAAGAGTTGGCTGTCGTTGTAGAATTTTTCGAATCCACACCGCTCATCTCCCCAGCTCTTGTAGAACTTGCACCTTGTACATCCAGATCGTGAGCTGAACTTTCACTGGAATGAGAGATCAGCGCGTGGGCCAAGTTATTGCTAAACAATAATTTCACAGAAAAAATAGAAGGGACAGTAATATGGGAGAAATATCTTACAGCAATTCACAGAAGTTCTGCTTCGGTGCCATGTCTAGATCATCTAAGTTTCTCTCGAACATTTCTAGAACTTTTGCTATAGTGGGGCGATACAAAGGTATTACTTGTATGCACCACAAGCCAATTAAGATCATCTTTCTCGCGATTTCCTCAATTTCACCGGTTACTTCACATGCTTGGAGTCCATCATCTTGCGCAAAGTGGTCGTAAATCCAATCTGGAAAATACTTTTCGCTGGATTTTTCAACAATTGATTTTACATTTCTCCTGCCTCCAACCATCTCCAACAGCATCATTCCATAACTATAAACATCTGACTTTGTTGAAACCACTCCAAAGGATCGAGAGTGAACTTCTGGAGCGATGAATCCGATTGTTCCTCTAGCACCTGTCATTGAAAGCTTGCTCTCCTTTGTATGACAGAGTTTAGCTAGACCAAAATCAGCAATCTTTGGGCTAAAATCCTTGTCCAGAAGGATATTTTGAGGTTTGATATCGAAATGAACAATCCGTATATTACAACTATGGTGCAAGTATTCTAGGCCACGAGCAATCCCGATCGCTATTCCATAGAGCCTCTCCCATCCTATAATTTCTTTGGGGTTCTCTGAGTAAATGTACTTGTCCAAGGAACCGTTGGACATGTACTCATATATAAGTGCTCGTTTTGATCCTTCCAGACAAAACCCATGAAGGCTAACAACATTAACATGGGAGGTCCTACCGATGCTCATAACCTCATTCACAAACTCGTCCCCGTTTCCTTTGCAGTCATGCAAGAATTTCACAGCAACAAGACGGCCATCATGTAGTGTTCCTTTGAAAACCACGCCATAACCCCCTCTTCCAAGATGATCACTACGAGAAGACGTTATCTTCATTACCTCTGAGTACATATATCTTTTGGGAGCTAGGGATCCGTAAGATACTATCATGGCCTCATAATTCCTTTCAGTGCTGCTGCTGGTTTTTTTGCAGAGGATAAACCATAGTCTTTTCCCCTTTCTATGCCATATCAGGAAATAAATACATGGAAAGAGCAAGGTTACACCTGCTGCTGTCAAAACTGAGATTGAAGAAGATGTTATTTCCTCCTATAAATGAGAAGTTATAATATGGTCATTTAGATCTCTAGACGCTCAGCAGTTTAAATTTCTCTCTCTGGAAGAACACAACATAGCAAAAGGTGTAACATGCTAAAGTCCATAGATATTTGCTCCAAAGTGACGAGCCTTGTCTTATTCACTTCCTGAGAGTTTACTTGTTTGAAAATTTATTTTTTGCATCAAAGGCCAATAATTATGGACTATTTTTTTCATACTAGTATTATGTTAGAAATTCACTAATGATCAACTACTGAGCCTTGTATTATGCAAATTCTGAGAATTTACTTGTTTGAATTTTTTTTGCATCAAATCCCAATAATGATGGACTATATTTTTTTACATACTAGTGTTATGTTAGAAATTCAGTAATGATCAGCTACTGAGCATTAAATTATTATATATGAAAAGATTTGGTGCATACCTATTAGTATTATCTTCCTTCTAGTCCTCTTGCTACCTGGTATATCACATCATAATTTAGATAAAAAAGCAATACCATTCATTAGTTCAATATTGGTTGTTTTTCTAAAAGAAACACACCATATTTGAATATTGAATATTGAATATTTTCCCATAATATATACAAAAGCAAAAGATAGTACATTGCAAGATAGTGAAAACCTTTGATTACATGATTGTCTTTGTTTCAATTGAACAACTATGTCACTTAAGTGCAGCTTTGATACAACAACATGAGGTATAGCACCGTTAGATTTTACCAGACTTTATATCATACTCGTTATCATGAACACTCATTCTGAGTTTAGACACTAGTGCGAGGATGAGTGCAGTAATTTATTTGCATAAACTATGATATAAGCATGGCTGAGCAGAACATGGAAGCTTCAGCTTGCTGGGACCTTTTTTTTGAAACTGGGGCAAAATTCTCTGCCCCAATCTATTAATTAAGAGAGAGTGTAACAATATCGTAAAAAGTGCAATACTAGAACAAATTTCTGCCTTCCCAGTATTAATTCACTCATGCGCTTGGTGGCCGCAATGACTTTTAGCTATCAAAAATGTATGTTTGACGAGTGTGCTTTATATAAAAAGTGTGCAAACTTGAGTGGGGAAAACGGCAATAAGTTGGAAGCCTTACTGTTTCACGTGGAATCTGTCTCACATATCACTCAATTTGTAAGGAAACCGATGTCACACGCTAACAAACACTACACCTGTCCACCGCTAGGATTGTATCCTTGTGTTAATTTTTGAATTTCTCAACACCTTTGAAATCTTGACTGGTCATACTTTTGCGGTGTGAGTGGCTGAGTCCAGAGATCGAAAGGAGTGTCAGTTGCATGTAGCATTGGCCAACAATGACAGGTGTCACATCTCACATATCACTTTAATTAGATGCTCCGCCTGGTCGAGTGTGGTCATTTTTGTGATTTTCATCATCATAGGCAGTGGATCTGGAACCCAAGCTATGGGCACCTGTCCTCCTATGAGCCCTAGACGAGGCCGAACGGGGAAGCCATGTTGTCACATTGGTTGGCTGAGCAGCCATCTTCTGCTTGCACGCCTAGTTTAACAAATGCTATATACGGGAGAAAGATACACACAGAAACTGCAACAAACTGGTTTGTGACATTGGAGAAGTAGGAAATGTTGATGAATTGCTTGTGGACAAGGTATGCCAACAGAAAAACATTTTAGTGAAATATGGAGTCCCAAAGAATTGACTAGTTGGGCAATGAATTGTCAAAGGGTCGTGCTCTGCGTCCCCCGGGGATCAAAACTTCCAATCCCCCGGGTCTCCCTGCTTGACACGTGTCTCACAAAATGATCCCAAATCCCGATTTTGCTAGATTTATTATATTGTAGCAAAAAACGGTTCGCCCGTAAAAAAGACTGCTATCGCTGGAGACCTCGTCGGAGACTTTGAGCAAAACATTTGTCCTAATGTAGCAAAACCGACTTCACCAAAGACTCGCTGGTTACTTTCACCAAGAACCTTGTAGCAAAAACATTACCCTATTGTAGCAAAAAAAACAATTGTAGCAAACAATTTCATCATCTGTAGCAAAAAACCCGGCTTCGTCGAAGACATCATCGGAGACTCTTACCAAGAGTCTCATAGCAAAAATCTTTGTAATATTGTAGCAAAACACAAGACCGGTTATAACAAAAACTTTCTTCGGTTGTAGCAAAAAATTGTTCATACTATGCAAGTCCACAAATCCGTATGTAGCAAAATAGTTTCTTCTATGCCGCAAATCTAAAAGGTCATCGTAGCAAAAAGTTTCTTGATGCAAAAATCACAGAAACAGTGGTGTCCCTGGCCCTTGCGCATAGACCAGCTCAGGCAACGAATAGCCCTTCCCCTCGCTACACGCATTGTTGCCATTCTCACAAGGGCGACAGGGAGCGCGGTTGTGCCGGCCTGCAACATGCACGGCTGCCCTCACAGATCTTCCAAAAAGCATCGCCATCTCGCTGCACTGGTTTGCCGCACCGGAGGAGCAAGGCGTCCTCCACTTGTAGGGCGGCGAGCTCTGGTCGGCAATGAGGGAGGCGACGACGAGCTCAAGAGAGGAGGTAGCACGACGAGTTTCGGCGCCGCGCGTCGATGGGGGGCAAGGATGGGCTCTCCGTGGGGCAGCTGGTCGGTGGCAAGAGATCTCATGGTGGTGGAGGTGGCCGGCAGCATGAGACCTTGTAGGACCTCTTGTGGTTTCTCGGGAGAAAGAGATAAGGAGGATGGGGGGCAAGGAGGGGCTCTCCATGGGGCAGCTGGTCGGTGGCAGGAGATCTCATGGTGGTGGAGGCGGCCGGCAGCATGAGACCTCGTAGGAGCTCTTGTGGTTTCTCGGGAGAAAGGGATAAGGAAGATGGGAGGGCAAGGACGGGCTCTCCGTGGGGCAGCTGGTCGGTGGCAGGAGATCTCATGGTGGTGGAGGCGGCCGGCAGCATGAGACCTCGTAGGAGCTCTTGTGGTTTCTCGGGAGAAAGGGATAAGGAAGATGGGAGGGCAAGGACGGGCTCTCCGTGGGGCAGCTGGTCGGTGGCAGGAGATCTCATGGTGGTGGAGGCGGCCGTCAGCATGAGACCTCGTAGGAGCTCTTGTGGTTTCTCGGGAGAAAGAGATAAGGAAGATGGGGGGGATAAACATGGGTCCACGCATGTGGAACTTCTCTAGGCGGGTGTAGTTTGCGCGAGCGGGACAGGACCCGGGGGATGGATTGGTTGAAGGAATAGCACTTCACACCACTTCTTGGTGCTATTGTTGCACAGAACCACAACCTCAGTTTTGTTTTGCACAAAACACCAGTATTTGATGTAATTTTTTACACAGAACACAATAGTAGTCATTAACAACTCTAATGACCCATTAGTGATTGCTGACTCAGTTCGCGGTCAAGTCAAATGAACTGGTCAGCTCGGACCAGCTCCTCCCGATAGGAACCCTCGATCTGGAAGGCGGCCACCCACAACAAGTGCTCCGATAGGAACCCTCGATCTGGAAGGCGGCCACCCACAACAAGTGCTCCGGCGATGGCTCCGACGGTGGGGAAGGCGGCGCTTCGATGGTGGGGATGGGGAGGCGAAGGAGTACAAGCTCATCTGGTCCAAGTACTACGCCTCCCTTGGCCGACGCCGGAGACCATGGTGTGGTGCCTGTCGAGGGTTTCCTATCGGGACGAATTGGTCCGACCTGACCGGTTTGGTCGAGTTGAGTGCAATCTGGGCTCCTGGCAGTGGGCCCCAAGTCACTAATATGCTATTAGGCTTGTTAATGACTAGTGGTGTGTTATGTGCAAACAACTATCTCAAAAAGTGGTGTTCTGTGCAAAACAAAACTTAGGTTGTGGTTTTGTGCAGCAATATATAGCACCAACAAGTGGTGTAAATTGCTATTGCCTCGGATTGGTTTGATCCCCGGAAAAACCGTATCATTTACCATTGTCAAATGAAGATAAATAGTCCACTGATCCCAAGAGACAGGTCTTGAGAAATGAGGTACAATCGTATCATTTTACTTTTTTGAATCGGTATTTTGAGTTTCTTTATGTGGTAAACTGTTGAAGTATACAGACAAACCATGAGTATTGGTAATTAGGCGTGGGTGAGGTATTACCGTCAAGAATTAGTTAATACTTGAAAGAAAAGAGAAATGGATGAGGAGAAGAGAAAGATGGGTGATTTTAAAACCTAAGAAGTAGCTTATAGAACTTGCCCACCGAAGATGCCCTTTTCAAATCCATAAAGAAGCTGATGGAAAGAAAAGGATTTGATGAGTGAGCTTACCAGTACCAGGAGGCTGTTGCCACGTCACAAGGAATCCATTGTTGATGAGCTGCTCGTAGTCGCTTGCGTTTGCCTCGCCCGACGAGCCCAGGACTGGCATGACGACAGCGTCGCAGCCCATCATAGTGTAGTTGCTGTAGTCGGTCGTCTCATCGTAACGCCCTCCCGCGCGGGCAAACACCTTGCTCTCGTTCCCGCACCTGATTCTCGTCTGCATCAGCTCTCTGTACCAAAGTGCCGTTCCAGCTGGTGACGTGGCCTCTTCCGTGCAGTTGTACAAGAAGATGCTCAGGTTGATAGGGTCAATCCTAAATGGGAGGCCCAGTGTGACGGAGGTCGAGATTGGTACTTGGCAGCTGTTGGAGGCGCGCAATAATTCAATCTTGCCTAGATCAACCGCACGGAAACTGCGTTCCTCGTAAGAGATGTCGATGATGGCAATGCCGTATAATGAAGACATTGAAGAGCTCTGGAGAAGCGTACGGTTGTTATTGGAGCAAACGATCTCGAAATCTGGGGAACCACATGATCTTCCTGTCTCCATATCAGCGATCCAGAATGGGCGGGATATGGTCAAGTCGCCGCACCTCTTTTCCGAGCAGCCTACCACCTGCTCCTCAGCTGCCGCCGTGACCGTGAGCATCAGCGGTAGCCACCACCAAGACCAGGTCAACCAGCAGCTCGGAGCCATGGCAGCACAAGATTTGGAATTTCTCCAGTAGAAGAACTAACAAACAGAAGGGGCGACTAAATTGCTTATGAACGAATGATTGATGTGTGGGGGCATGCAGTGGAGTGCTGGGCAATGGTCTGCCACTCACGGGTACCCAATTGACGGGGCAAGTGAAGACCTGGACAAAACTATGGGTGGCTGCAGATCAACTTGAGTATCAATTATGGGTGACGAGCTCTCGGCCCTGCTGACGTGGATATGGCTCATGGGATGAATTATGCTACCAAGTCCCAACCAAAGACGCCTGCCAGTGCGGTCATAGGTGGTCCATGATATTTCTTTTGACAGTGTTCTTGGGATCTTGAGAGTCAACATCACACTGTCTCGGTCAGCTTAATGAAAACTGAGGCTGGACGGCGAACTTTTGGACCTGCCTTCCCATGGTCTTTCCTTTTGTCGGCATTTACAGATTAAACTGAAGATACACCATGATGTGGCCAATGCAGGCGAGGCAGGCCAGAGGACATTCTGAAGAACAAAAAGGTCCACTCATTAGCGGGTGACTGCAGTTTGGATGATGTAAGGACGAGAGACTCAATCCTGAAGCCGCCACTTGGTGCATGGGTGCCAATACGGCAGCGCTCGCGTCTTGTGCTTACATCTTGGCACGAATACATTATAGAGTGAAGTGAGAGTCCACATTGTCTCAGCCTACTTGGCATCTCTCTTCAGTACTCCTTGGCATCTCTCTTTAGTACTCCCTACTTGTTCGTGTTTTTAGTTTCAATTTAAACTAAAATTATGAAAAGTATTTTTTAACAGAAGGAGTACAGTTTTTTTTCTTTCTGAAATACACATAGCATGTATATCTTGTATTAAAGAGGAGAGAGGAAGACGCCGGATACATCATCAACCCCATGAGAGTTAACTACCCACCTTACAGAAAATAACAATTACTCCCTCTATTCCATAACTTAGTATGTTTGGACAAACTAATTAGTTTGTCAAAATATACTAGTAGTACATTATGGAACAAAACTAAAAACGCTGGTCATCATCAGCAATTTCATGTTAAAAACAGAGGCAACTGATGAGTTAGGATGGGCTGCTAGAACAAAATGGGCTCAGTTCAGTTGTTGCATGGGTGGTATGCGGCCCGCTATGTCGCTTTGTAGCCTTGGACGATGGATCACACACCTCTAGAGAGCCTGCCGAGGTACATCGGCGTGGATTCGCATCAAGCAGCCGACAAGCCCTCGATTCCCCGAGCCATTTCCTGCCGCGCTCGTCCCCGTGCCAATGCCACTACAACATGCAGTTTCTGTCGCGAACCTCGATTCCCCGCGCCATTTCCTGGCACGCTCGTCCCAATATAGTTCTTCACAGGTTAGAATGAAGATCAGTTCATCTTCTAAGGCGTATCTGGAGCCCCATTCTGGTTCAGATAGGCCCACCGAGTCTACCTTTGAATCCAGGATTTCAATGTTAGCCGAAATGTCAGCTTTCTTCCTTCTTAGAGCGCAATCCAAGTTCACGCCCCAACCCCTGAGGTAGGAACACAGCAGGCGAACACAATGTTGCGAGAGATCCACTTGATCACATATAGGCCCATAGGTATGTGGAGGGTTCACAAAGGCCCTCTTCCAAATGTTAACCACAAGGTCAGGAAACACGGGAAATAACAACCATTGCTTCTCAAAATAGAACCGCTTAGGTTTCAGGACAGCAGAGTCCCTAGAGTCAAGAATCAGGGGGCAATTGTCATAGCCCATTCTCGGCATTGCCCGAAGAGAGCATAAAGGGAATTTAGCTTCCCATTCGGGTGTCACCAGAACCCTATCTAGCACACTCGTAGTGGGCTTGTCTTGATTATTAGTCCAGGTGAACCTGTCTCCTTGTCTTCTTATTTTGCGTAGTGACAAATCAGCGATCCAGTCATTAAACAGTTCAGTCAGGACTGGGTCAGCTTTATTGTTGTTATCCTGAGAGCTTAAAAGCAGGTTGAAGTCCCCAGTAACCACTATTGGATGTTGGGTCTGAGAAATCTTAAGGTGGAGCTCTTCTAGGAAGGCAGGGGATTGTCGTGATTAGCAGGTTCATAAGCCGAAATGACCCATTTGAAACCTTTGTTACGTTGGTGCAGCAGCAGACTCGCAAACAACGAACCCCTACCAATTTGTCCCACCTCAAAAAATCCGAGTTAGCCACCAATAGGATACCACCAGAGTGGCCCACTGTCGGAATCCAGGTCTAGACAAAAGGGAGCCCTCGCACCGGGGACTGTAACTCATGGTCTGAGAAATATGGTTTAATAGTCTCTTGTAAGACAATGATGTCAATGCTGGCATGTACGAGGAAATTGATCAACTGTTCGTCGGCTGTTCTGTTGACCAACTCTGATGTTCCAAATAAAGGGTCTGATTTCTTCTTCAGGTTTAGGGTTCCCACCCCCGCTTCTTAAGCCCTCCAGCTGGGCATGAGACTCACATGCCGGCGGGGCCGCATCAGAGCGGGCTTTGGCACTCTCCTCGCGAATTTGTGCCAACTTCCGAATACGCAGCTCCAACAAGGGCTACTCGGACCTCTTCCTAGGCTTGAATGGACGAGACCAGAGCCACAGGAGGCCCCATTTCTTGTCGAAACACAACATGTGCATCTTTGGCCACTTGAAGGAAGTGGGAGATGGGAGAACGAGATAGAATACAGAACGAGGAGATGGGAGGTGGATTACCTGAGGAGTTTTTGGCTGCAGTACGGTTCATAGCATGCAGAAGGATGGGCTCGGCCATCGAAGCCCTGGTGCTCTTGCGGGTAGAGGAACCCTTCTCGTTGCTCAGACACTTGTTAGGTTTAGCGATCGTGCCCCTCTTCTTCATTGGCTTAGACATAGGAGTAACCTCATCGTTCATTGCCTGGAAACCTCCTGGCACTCCTCCACATGCATCAGGTTGTGCGTGAAAGTATCCTCCTCCGAAGAACCCATGGCCGCACTAGAACCAACAAACGATAGGCCCGAAGCAGAGGAGTCATGTCGTCCAGGGCTCAAGGGAGCAGGGGCCAGCCCAATCTTAGCGTGATCAGCCTCGCCAAGGGGCTGCTATTTTCTAGGTGATAGCCAGATCAAGGACGCAGCGGAATCCGATTGGTTAGAGCTATGGACACTTGGAACAAAGCATGGCGAGTGAGGAGCAATCACGTCAGACAGAATCAACATTTTGTCTGCCTCTGACATAACCGAGCCAAGCACAAAGAACGTCATCTCCACTTGGGGTGGGTTCATCTTCTTCGCCTTCTCATGGTCCATCAGCTTAGCCTCGGTCACAAGCCTAGCCTAGAAACTCTCACCTTTAAAGTTTGTACCATATACTAATTTATATGGATATCGGTCAAGGATGATGGCTCATGCCTTAGATGGCGAGGAACATCCAACCTAGGGAGAGAGGAAGCCACTACAACTTTCTTGGATTGGGCTATTGCCCAGCACCATGAGTCGAAGCCGACTTGGGGGCCTTGAATACCTTTGGAGGCGCCCTAGTATTCCATTCTTCCTCGTTAAATATTTGAACCGATTCTTTAGTCTCATCATCATTGTCATCATTGGTTGGAGGAGGAGGTGGTGGGTTGGATGGTCTAGCTCCACTAGCTGGGCCTCTAGGGACCATAAATGGAATGACAGTAAGTGTAAAACTAGCTTTCTTCTTGAAGATCTCAAATCTACCTCTAATATTCTCCGGGTCGCCGCACCAAATCTTAGCTTTCACCCATCTTCCTTGATAATGGATAGCTCATCAACAAAAACCGTCCTTCCCACCATAGAGAGTGCCTCTTTGATTGCTTCTTCATTGCACACTTATTAGGGATGCCTTTGTCCTTGACCCGAGTCTCAACCAGCCATGCAGAAGCATCAGGGTCAACCACTAGGGCCCCAACTTTGATCTGCACCTCATCTGCCAGGGGGAGGAAGGTGTTGTGACGACCGATCCTAAGGTTAACAGTAGAGGGGAAGATAGCCGAGAAGACTGTGTCTGAGATCTTCCTCACCTTCCAGTCCCACTTCTCATCCACCAAATCTTGCATAGCTGCTTTGATCGAAGCAATGGAAGGGTTGCCTTTGAGGACCGTGATGGACGTTGTGTTTGTGGGAACCTCGTCTTCCTCTACCACACCACCCTCCAAATAGTAGAAGCTCGGGTCTGTATCCCAAAACCAAACAACTTGACCTCGGTGGTCGCAACTTGCTAGTGCATCGAGCAGTGGTGTGCCTAGATTGCTTGTAGATGAAATATTTGTGTCGCTAGTGCACATAGATGGGTAGTGGCCCTTGTCCCCACATTTGAAGCAAACCACCTCAGCCATGGCCGCGCTACACCATCTTGCGACACAGGCACAAACCAAAAGAGCGAAGCTGGTTTCTTCTAGAGCTCTGCCCCAGATCTTCGGAGTTCCTCCCACCCCCACCAAGGCCAGCACCCCTACTAGGTCTATCCCCAGATCTAGATCCACCGGATCTAGGAGGAGGAGGCAGAGGAAGGGGGCTTCTGTACTTGCGTCCATGCCCAGGAGAAGGAGGGCCGCGCCAAGTGTTGTCCAACTTGCGCCGTAGATCGAACTCTAGCTTCCTTCCTTCTTCACGCTGGTGTTCTTCTTCTCCGTGTTGGTTAACTTCACGATGACATGCCTCCTTTGTCTGTCGGTCTTCCTCTTCATCACGCTAGTTCCGCGGCCTCTTGTCGCGGTCACACTCCATATCATGGTTGGAAAGACGGTCACGCTCCATGGAGCGGGAGGGGATGGAGTGAAAGCGGTAGCGAGAGGCTCTAGCTCTCCGGATCTCATGAGGTGCACCGGGCAACCCTACTTGAGTGGTGAGTGCTCCAACTAGCACCCACCACCAATATATATGGCGTCGTAGTCTGCGAGGGACGAGCGGAGGGGACTTGGGCCCCTGCTGGACCGAGGATGACCCATGCGAGGCAAAATGATGGGGAACGGTCATGTTAGGGCCCACATGGTCCTTGGGAACTAAATCAGTAAGGGACAACCCAAAGGAGAGTTATGGCCCACCACCACCATGCACGGCCCATCACAAACCACCTTGGCCCAGGAACGAGCATTGCAGACAGACGTGAGCCCAACCGCAACGAAAGGCCAAACCCACAACCCACCCATGTCAGGCCTTGACAACGCATCCGTCAATCCTAATTGCGGAAATGCTTCCTCATCCAGCACCGGCGGCAGCGGCAGGCGCACCAACGATGAGGCTAGACGCCTGTAGGGGTTCCGCATATGAAAGCAATAAATTTTTACCCTACGCCCTGAACCCCTGATGTTGCCAGGACCTATATATTAGTAATGCAGTAACGGGAGGGGCTTTTTGCGAACTTACCCTTGAAGACCGAAAAACTTTGTCAATGCTCAGGAGAGCGTGGTTGATGTAGACGAACCGAAGCCGACCTCAAGGTCGTGATGAAGTCCTGGCGCTCCTGCGGCTCCAACGACTTGAGTGCCTCAAGTGTGACACCTCGTAGGGAGTTACACACATCCAGTGCCTGACGATGACTCCCGCTTCCCCGATCTAGCAGCAGTTGCGGAAGTAGAGCTCCTAGATCTGAATCCCGCGGCGCGATGGCGCGACGCGGTGAAGATGTCTCTCGTTCGCGCAGTCCGAACTTGGGACCACGGTCACAAAAGAGAGAGAGAATATCAATTAGAAGTCTCCCCAAAAGTGAGGAAACCTTTATTGAATATTGTGTGTATTAATCTGGCCAAATACCCCCACTATATATAGGGGGAGGGGAGGTACTACCTCCCTCGAAGTCCCGGGGTGGGACTAAAGGAGAGGGAGAGGGGGGGCACTGCCGGCCAGCCCTAGTGGTCCTCACGCGGGAGGGGGGGGCTTGGCCCAGCCGGCCACCCCCTTGTCCCCTTTCTCCTCTTGCCTTTCCCTAATGGGCCCTCTTCCCTCCGGAATTGGCCCATTAAGCCTTTTGACCTTTAAATTGATTTTCTCTTTTATTAAATAATTACAAATAAATGATTAAATCAATATTTCACATTCATTCACATATTATTCAATCTCCATGGCTATGGAACACCTTTCACCTCCACTCCGAACATCCTCCGGACTTACCGAAACCCTTTCGGTTTTCTCTCTTTTATTCTTCGGCGATTCTACCGATCCTATAAACACTCTCTAAGCATCATCAAAACCTTAAGAATGATACCCCATGGTTCGGGAACACTCCAGACATGGTCGGGACACTCCTGGACCAATGATCGATAGAGGGACCTGGATGGCCATGTGACCCCTGTGCATTCCATGAAGATCTTTCGTCGTTTGAACCGGGACAGTCGTGTCTTATTCCCTTTGTCTCTCGACACTCGCATTGCCCAAGATCTGATCAATGACATCCCGATGTTGTGTCCGATCTCGTTACTGAACAATGCTACTTGACTCGTTTGACAAGTGATATCTCTGTGATTAAATCACACGCTGCGCAACTATTGGATATAACTTCTCCGAGTGGGCTCTTGAGTATCTTTCCGTCACGTGGACGGACAAATCCCTCTCTTGGCATATATTGCCCCTACGATTCCTCCGAATACCTAAACACATTTTTATTGTCATTGTATTACAAGTGACGTTTGATGCTATCTAAGCATTCTTGGGAGACAGTGATTGAAATAGCCTCACGGTCTAAGGAATAGTCTACGAGGATCCATTTCTAATCATCATAACTTGAACTTCATGACATGATCAGGTCACAATGTTTAGGTTGGGGATTGGTTCATCATCTCATTCTCAGAATGAGTTGACCCCATTTCCAACTGGCATAAATGCCACATGATCAGAAAACTTGATCATCTGTTGACCAATGAACCAGTGACTAGAGTTTCATTGGGAACGCCTGGTTATTTATATATCACATGTGTATTGATGTTTCCTCTCAATATAGTTAGAGCATGATGTAAAACTTAATCATAAACTTTATGAAATATAAATATGATAAGAATCCTTATTATTATTTGTCTATAGGTCATATTTCCAACACCGCCGTCGATCCGCATCGCGAGGAGGGCTATGGTGTGAGACAAAGCGAGGAATGCAGTGTGCCGACGCCCATGGCTTGTGCTGGTGCCGGTGGTGCAGTAGCTAGTGCTGGTGCAGGAACAGGGAGTGGTGTAGGATATGGTGCCAGTGCCTGTGTTGGGGCTGGTGTAGTAGCTGGTGCTGGTGCATAAAATAGGGACTGGTGCAAGAGATGGTGCGAGTGCATTTGTAGAGGGGCTGATGCATGAGCTGAAACCGGTGCCAGCGCCATCATCTTGATGCTAGATTTCTTCTGAGGTGTAGGTAAGCTAATTTTAGGAGTGGTAGAAGAATATGAGATGTGTACAAGCAAAATGGTCTCTTATACAGCAGTTACTCACAAGACAATGATCAGAGGATATGATGAGTATATAAACAAATTAAGTTACTATCTCTATTCTTTCTCCTTAGGTCAACAAGTGTCGGTGCAGGAACTAGGGCATGTGCCAGTGCCAACAGCTTGATATTGGTTACCTTCTGGGGGTAGGTAAGGGGATTGCAAGAGTGGTCAGAGAGGCATATGAGATATGTACAAGAAAAACGATTTCTTATACAACAGTTACTCCAAGACAGCGATTCGAGGATATGATGAGTATACAAGCAAACTTGGTTACTACCTCTATTCTTTCTCCTAATTAGATCAACAGGTGTTGTTGCAGGAACTGGGGTTGGTGCTGGTGCTAGTACCTTGATACTAGATTCCTTTTGGCGGTACATAAGGGGAAGCATTATACGTACTGGTGGCGTGCCAGACGCGCTTTTGAAAATGTGAAAAATGACCGGCTAGTGACAGTGGTGAGTACATAGGAGAAAGAATAGAGGTAGTGATGTGACAGTGGTGGCGTGTCAGCTGCACACCACTAAGGGATGATTTGACAAGTATAAATGTGAAAAATAGACCATTATGGCAAAATTATATAGGGGAACCACCACTAAAAATTACCAGTGATGTGACAGTGGTGGCGTGCACCACTAAGGGATGATTTGACAAGTATAAATGTGAAAAATGGACCATTGCGGCAAAATTATAAGTGCTCCATGCCTTCATGCTAATAAAAGTACAAACTGACCATTATGACAAAAGTCAAGAAAATACCCTCTCAACACGCTACGAGTAGGATTACATCAATTTGAGGAGATTGTAGACAAGGTTATAGGTCATATTATTATTTGTTTCAACATGCATAGGAGAGCTGGAATATATTTTTGATTATTAACATATCGGTGAAATTTTCGCAAAAAGAACCTTTGTTCTCTACCCATATCAGTAATAAAAGGAGTAAGTTTATTTGGGTCGCTGATCGCCGCCGCTCTTTTTTTCACTGCGAGCACTGGCTGCCATTGCAAACTGGTCGCTGCTCTGCCATCGATCCATGGCTCTGGGCTGGTTGCTCTCGGCTAGTGACAGGTCATGCTAGTTGGGCTGCATGTGGCCACCGTGTGAAACATTTGCTAATTCAAGGTTTGGTCTCGATTTGGAATAGAAAATACGAACTTGACGTGCTAAAAGGTACCAGATGTGATACATTGACACTAGACATTATATGCATGAATTTTTTTTGCAGAAAAATGAACACCCTGACCCATGGCAGATCCGTCCATGGACACACGACACTTTCTGTTTGTTGGAATTGCACCGTGAGCGCGGACAATCAGGCGTAACCTGGTCATGCTGAAAGACCAGGGACTTGATGTCCCTATCCGTCACATATATTTCTCTTTTATAGGAACTAGCATGGTGGCCCTTGCAAATGCCAGGACGTCATTGTTAATATGTCAAAGATATTAAATATTCATTTTCTTACTTTATGATTTGTTTTCTCCACTTATCTCGCTCATTGTAAAATACACAATGTTTTAGAAGTGAATATATTTATAAAGATGTAACTTAGTTATTTTGTATATTATTACATTGTAAAAGTAACAAAATAATAACAATGAAACATCTGTTACACACAAAAACTACACAATCCCCTTTTCAACGTGTCGCCCCTCAAGCATTTTCTACGATGCCATACTACCGCTTGTCTGCAGAGCATGAGATGGGAACATCTAACTTCTATTTGGCTAGCCTTTTTATTATAGAAACCCATTCTTGTATTTATGGATGGCATTGTATTAGCATTGATGTTTGTGTTGTGGACCAATATATTCAAATCAGGCATATAATCTAACTAACAATGAACATATACACTTATAAATAATTATTCCGTAGATTATTTATAGATATAAATATATGTATTGTCAGTTGTTATTTTTTAGATGTACTTACAATGATCTCCTAGTGTTTTAATTATTAAGTATTATGAAGATGTAAATGATGAGATATTTTCGATACTGTTACAAAGGTTTAGCCGGTATGATCTATTTTGCTACGGTTATGTAGGATAGGGTCATGTGTGTTTATGTATTGTTATATTGATCCATCATAGGTAAATATATGTAGATTTACCAAACACGCTCTACATTTATGTACATCTAAGGGATGAGACTTGTTTATGCACGCTTATATAGGGCATGTTAACTTTAAGTATAATGATGTGCATCTTGCGGTCATGATAAACTAATAAAGTGATGTCCACCATATTGATGAACGGATATTTTAATTTCCTTTGATGGAGTTTTTAGCTTGACACGTGTATTACTTTATATAATTTTCATGATCTAAAATCCTTCTTTTGTTGCGGAAGTTATCTAAAATCCTACTTAGGTAGTATTATTGGGGCTACAATCTTCTTAAGAAGTCATGTTGTACGAGTGTAAAGTTAAAAACGAAGATTAATAAAATATGTTGAAAATATAGGTTCATGAAAAGTACAATTGATCTAAAAGCTTAATGATACCTTTATATTCAAAGATTGATATCACCATGCGGTCTCATCTCTTCACTATTATTGAAGGTTGGCTCCCAAGTTGTGATCTCAACACTACTTGTGGACCCATTAGTCTAACTTTATATCATTGATTTTCTTAGATGTGTACAATAAACAAACGTTGATGTGATTATACGCCATTTGGGAAATTTGTTTCCTTGTGGAAAAAATTATGAACACAGAAATATGTCGGTACAGAGAAAAAAATGTTGTAAATCAAAACATAGTATTTATTATTCTCTCAAAGCTATCCAGAAAATACAATCAACATGGTAACATAATGATTAACGCTCTGAATACCATTTATCAGTCCTTCTATGCATTTTTCTGTGAGAAATCTCCAAAACAGTGGGTATTGATTTTTCTTGGACGCCATTGCAATCTAAATTTCTGTGGTACGATGATATACCGTCAAAGTGGGACCAACAGTGAAATAGTCCTCCACTTGGACCATCTTAATGCATAATGTGATATTATCATGGCAAGGCTAAAACTGTATGGCAATGAGTACGGTTCAGTTTTCAGTTTGTCAACTCATCTAACGAACCCCATGTGAACATAGATAAGTCTATCTTACAATCGACACCAAGCAATTCTCGATGTGTGTAGATTAAAAATCCAATTACTCTTCTTGCGCCACCAGTCGAGCTAACCACTGGTAAAAAATGAACTGACATCTAATGCTATATTTGGACTTCATTTAAAGATCAGCATCACATGAATGAACCTGGAGCTCGCAAGATTCGGAATCATCGTCTCGTCTCTGAGTACCTTGAAACGCTGCACCAAATGGGTTCATCTCGAGGAGGGAGCCTGGTGACCGGCAAGGAAGTTTAGCGACAGCAAGGATGTTGAGACACCAAACCTGTCGTAGATGGGGTCGTCGCACGCCATGTCGCCCACGGTGCAGCAGTCATGGCAGACCTCGGAGTCCTAGATGCAGCGTTCCTTACAAGCCACGATTTATTGAGATGGTGCAGCTTGTCATGGAGACGCAAATTGTTGCAGCCTCCGGCTGCCCCGCCATGACCAGGAGTGGTAGCACGCAGTAATGACCTTGAGACCCATATGTAAATCGATTATTTTAAAAGTAATAACAGGCGAGACCGGGAGGGAGATAGGTATCTACGTGCATTGCTTTTACGTGCGTGGATCTGTTGCTCAAGTTTATGCGATATATCTGCCTGAAAACGGTTGAGACCCGTCACGTGATGGAGCCATGAATCGTACTCGTATGCTAGATAATATCTGCTTGACAAAAGGCTGAGACCCGTGACGTGTTGGAGCCATTAATCGTACTCGTATGTGAGAGGGACCCGTGACGTGTTGGAGCCAACTCCTTTTCATATGTTACGTTGTACTAATCCGTTAATTAATCTTGGTCCTAAGTTACAAATCTAACGGTTAATATAATTTAGGTGATGTGGATCAACCCGGTGTCTCGAAAAACACCCTTATATATATGGATCAACACCCGGTGCCTCGAAAAACCCGGTGATGTGGATCAACATCCGACAAGCTGGGCCACCCGTTTCGCATCGAGCATATCAACGTGAACCTCGTCCTGTACAACTGCACCAAAGCGTCAGCGGCGGCGGCGGCACGCCGTGACGGAGCGCTGTTGGAGACGAGAATGAGGTGCGGGAACAACAACGAGGTGTTTGTCAGCAGGAAAGAGATTTACGACGAGACAAGCGTTATAGAGGGCTGTGACGTTGTGTTATTGCCGGTGTTGGGCGGTGCAAATGGCGTGGTCAACCTGAGTGACTATGAGCGGCTCATCAACGATGGCTTTATCTTAACATGGGAGAACCCTCCGACAGTTGCACTTGCACGTAAGTTCACCCGTCGATAATCATCTGAGCTTTTATCATGGAATGCTATTTATTTCCTAATGCCAACTGTTAGGGGGTTGGTCCATATTGTGAACCTGCGTATGGTGTACCAAGATAAGAATCTTGTTAGACGACAGGAGCATCCTAGTCGAGTCACGGAGTCAAGGTCACACCAAATTTGCAGGCCATGGCTTTTACCCATGAGGGATCGATTTCGTAGACGACGATCGTCGCTTGCTCTGATTTTTCAGTCACACGTCCGTCCATTGGAGCGTTTTCTTCCTTACGTACGTCTCCGCAGCCAGTAATCTTGTAGAGTCGAGCAACATATCAGCGTTTCCAATTGGCACCAACATGTACTGTAGATTTCTCGCAACAACTTGCAGTGAACAACAAGCACCAGGATTACATTGCCTACACAGAAGCTGCCTAGCCAAACGAATCCCAATGTGCATAGAAAAGGTTGACACATACGCGAGAACAATGGTGCACCTGCCTAGAGGATCACTTGAAGGTACCATAGATGCAAGTAAACCAATTGTCGAGCCAAGTGAATAAATGATTATAGTTTGTCAATACCAGACATTGCATCCGTAAAAGCATTCAGCATGATTCCTAGTTCCCACTGAATGCTAAGCTTAGTTGCAAGAATTCTGATCTTGCTTTCCTCCCAAACATTTAAATCAAGCAGTAGATTCATAAAAGAAATCTTGATGGTTCCAGCATAATTTTTATCTATTCAGTAGCCAACATGCGTACCTTGAACCTCCAGGATCCAAATGACGACTTAACTTCATAGCTAAGAGGCGCTGGCAGAGTAATCTCTAGCAGAGTTGATGGCTTGAGGGTAATCTGGATTAAGCTTTGGCGTCTGGACACTCCAGCCATCATCTGTTTGATAATATGACCTAGGACGCTGACTGTTATTGTAATAAGAACAATAACATGAATATACCAATGCTCCACGTGTCTTGCCGGACTCCACTATAGATCAAATAAGTGCCTGCCCTTGGTACAGAGCCATTTCATCATAGCTAGAGTTTCAGTTGGGAGCACTAAATATGTTCTTTGCCCTGGCAAAGGTTATTTACATACCTTTTAGCTGATTCATAGAGAACATTTTTCGAGTTCTTCTGCTGCTTCAGATGAAATAGCGAGCACCATAGACCTGTTTGGGGTGAATGCCCAGACAGCCCTTGTAGAGAGAAGTGTAGGCCGCTATCTATTGATGTTGTTAGCACCAAGATGATGAGGCTGGATTCCGTGGAAATACAACATTGCACGGAAGAACGGTCTCGGGGAAGCGACAACCCGCGCTTCACAAAGGTGTTGAAGAGCACCCATTCTCCGTCTTGGCATACAGACACTGGCCCTTCGATATAGGGCCGCCACAAGCCCACCGATTTGGGTGGAGTCAGTCCCCGTTTGGCGAGCGCTAGAAGATCATCCACCATTGCACTAGAGTCGCACCATTCTCCGTCTGCACCAGAGAGGGTTGCGGCATCGACGAGGACAAGAAGGGCTAGAAAATCTGCGACGGTGTGGGGGGATTAAGGTGTACAAGAGGGAGACAAATGGCTGAGGTAAAGGATGATGTGTGCTCCACCTTCTGTCATACGCTCGGTCTTTTTGCGGAGGACTTGGGCGCTAGCCCACAGACTGAATATTACCGGGTACACATGGTTTGCGTTCCCGTAACAATTTATCATGTAAAGGAACGCACCATGACGCTGGGGTCAGCAGAGCACTCACTCAGTCAATCTTGCTCCGCTCCACAATTGGGGTTCACATGCACATCGCATCACGCGACATTGCTTACAAAAATTGTCCTTTCGGTTCTAGTGAACTATACTACCAACTTCGCCTTCTTAAAACACCGAACTGACAAGAAACCATAACATTGCAAAAGTTTTTACAAATTGTTCCTGCAACATTACGGGCCATGGTACTGATAAGCGGAGAAGCACACTCAAGTCGATAGAGAGAGACTTGTCCACTTGTTCTGCCCAACTGTACAAAAATCATTCCAAACCAGTCAACAAGCTAGTCATTTGGCCACCGTGTGAAGACCGTCTCCCAGGACGTGTGGATGAAGGCATGTAGCCCAACTCTCGGCTCACTAAGCAGAGTATTCTCTACTACTTGTATCACCCTCGGCCAGGACCAAGCACCCAACTCGCTAGCAACAAATTCCAAATCCTGTGCTGCCATGGCTGCTGAGTTGCTGGTTCTTCTGCGCCTGGTGGCTGCCACTGATGCTCGTGGGGGCTGAGCAGCAGCAGCAAGGGGAAGAGTGCCCGACGATGACGAGGTGCCACAACCTGACCATCTCCGACCCATTCTGGCCCACTGACATAGAGACGGGAAGATCCTGTGGTCCCTCGGACTTCGAGATCACCTGCTACAACAACACTCCGTATCTACGGGGTTATGGACTCGCCGGCTTCGCGATCATCAATATCAACTACGAAGAACGCAGCATGCGTGCGGTTGATCTTGGCAAGCAGAAGTTAATAACGGCCTACAACAGCTGCAATAGCCCGAACTGGAACACCTCCGCCAAACTGCCCCCGCCATTTCGGATCGACCCGGTCAACTTGGACCTGATCCTGTACAACTGCACCGAGGTGGCAGTGGCGACGGTCGCAGCACATCAGGAACACAAGATGGTGAAGACGAGATTGAGGTGTGGGAACCAGAGCGAAGTGTTTGTCGGCGTGGCAGGGAGTTATGAAGATCCGAGCCAGAGCGAAGTGTTTGTCGGCGTGGCAGGGAGTTATGAAGATCCGAGCGACAACGCCGGCTATGCTGTCGAGGGCTGTGAGGCTATGCTCTCACCTATCAAACTATTTTTCGATCAAGTTCCTAGCTAGGACGAGCTGCGGTACCTCTGGCTTCCCCGCGACATGGGATGGCCCACTTGTTAGTGGCAAATACACTCATCAAAATGTTTCTTTTCATTAAAATCCTACTTATGGATTGAGAAGAGCATCTTCAATAGACCGTTAAAAATAAGCCATTTTTCTCTTTGTTTTAAAGTGTTGGAAAAATTCTCGGCCGCCATAGCTCATCCACGACTAATGACAGGATACTCATGGTTTGCATTTATGTAACTATCGTGTAAAGAAACTTAGAACACTCATTCAAAATTAAAATTTTGACAGAGATATATAGGACAGGAACATACCATGCCGCTGCCGTTTGTGGAGCACATCCCATCGCTTCTTAATACTTATCCTCGGGTTCTGTGGACTACTTTTGCTCAACAAGTCAAATCCTCTGGACTCAGTCTCCCACTTTCATCTATTTGTGCTTGCATACATCCTGCACAAAATATGCATCACAAGATTTTCTACCTCTACCCAATGTCAAAAACCAGTTTGTTGCTGTTTTCTATGTATGTCTTTCATCGAATCAAACAAAGCATGCAAGCAGAAGAAGGCTGATCACCCAAAGGACGCGGTAATCTGACTCCTCTCCATTCGGCATCGTCTCATGCTCATCCAAGAGTAGGTGCGCCCAGCTCGGTTTCCAGGTCCACTGCTGCTGATTTCCCGTACCTTGGGTACTATGAGCCTGAGAACAGCTCCAGAACCTCAACATCTTCTACGCCAACGTGCTCTTCTAGAGGGCGGATCAGGGGCCCTCTGCCCAGGAACATCAAATCTGATTAGCTGAAGACAAGCCCTAGACGCAGCCGGCACGTGCAACTGAAGCAACTCGTCATCATATTTGTTTTTTTAATGGTCATCGACACCCTATCAATAAAGCTCTCTCTTCCCACATTAAAAGAACAATGGAAGTAATATGTACTCGATGGGAATACCAGCATACATACGGAGGTCAGTTGTATGGAAATCAACAAATGTACGCAGGGGGGATAGTATCGGAGCGTCAGACTTAGAAGAAAGGCTCTCTCTTCAGAGCGATTGTATAAACAATATACAGTAATAAAAAGATACTCTTATTTCTTTCCACAGAGAAATATAATGTCAGAATTGCCCGGATACAACAACGCCACATAAGATGAACAGCAAGGCATCGCAACATTACAAATTAGATTTTGCAAATTCTTTCTGTAACATTACGTGCAGTGGTGCTGCTGCGGAGAAGCACACTTGTCCTGGGAGAGTTTTTCACTTGTCCTGTTAGAAAAATCGTCCAAAACCAGTCAATTAGATTGTCATTAATTTGGCCACCGTATGAAGACCGTCTCCCAGGACTAACTAGTGGACGAAGGTAGCCCAGCGCCACGCTTAGTAGCAGATTATTCTCTATTTCCCCCTTCTATCTCCCAAGGCAGCCAGGCCCCTGCAGCACACCGCTCACTAGCAACAAATTCCAAATCCTGTGCTGCCATGACTCCGAGCTGCTGGTTCTTCTGGGCCTGGTTGCTACCCCTGATGCTCGCCATCGCGGCTGCTGATCAACAAGCAGAAGGCTGCTCCGGCTCTGTCAAGATGTGCGGCAACCTCATCATCTCCGACCCGTTCTGGCTCGCTGACATCGAGACGGGAAGATCGTGTGGCTCTGGTTCCCCGGACTTCGAGGTCGTTTGCTACAACAACAACACTCCAGTTATACTTAGCAATGGACCCTACGGCTTTGCGATCATCAACATCACCTACGAGGAACACTGTCTTCAAGCGATTGATCTGGAGAAGCTGAACCTACTGCACGCCTCTAACAGCTGCGACATCCTCCCCAACCGGAACACCTCCGCCAATCTCGGCCGCTCGTTTTGGATCAGCGACGTCAACCTGAACCTGGTCCTGTACAACTGCACGAAGGCGGCACGTCTGGGCGACAGGGTGCTGGTGGAGACGAAGATGGGGTGCGGGAACCAGCACATGGTGTTTGCCAGGGTCGGAGGGCGTTACAATGAGACGAGCGACAACGCTGGCTACGTTGTCAAGGGCTGTGACACCTACGTCTTGCCGGTGATGGGCTGGGCATCAGGCGAGGCCAACGCGAGCGACTACGAGCAACTCATCAGCTACGGCTTCCTTATGACATGGGATGGCGTTCCATCTCAACGTAAGTCCGCTCACCTGCCAAATAATCTCTAAACTAAGTTCCTGGCTACTCACTCGTCGAAATGTTTCTATTGATCAAATTCAATCATTGCAAGAGCATGGTCTATAGGCTCTTAAAAATGACGATTTTCCCTTTTTCTCCTACTCATTCCTTCGCCTTTGACTTTGCATTCACCAATAAACTACACCTATGATATAAATAGAACCATTTGTCAAAGATATCCATTGGACGAAGAAGTAGGCTAATTCCTCCTTACTGAATCAGATGGACAAGGTCCATGACACTAAGCAGTTCGTTCTTCTATTTCGCTCACTAGCCTTTACTTTAGGATTTAGATAGCCACTCTCGCCTGTAAAATACATTGCATCTCTTCTTAACCATGCCAATAGTATCTGAACCAAATGTATGTATCTCGAAAGTGTTGAACAAAATTTTGAACGTTGCACAAATTATTGACGGTCAATACTTTATAGTTCTGTAATAATTGATCATTTAAAGAAATTACGAAATGCTGTTCAAAACATTAAATTGCTGAAGATATATAGGACAGGAAGCTGCCATTTGTGGACCACAACCTTTCAATATTATCAGCGTCACATCGCATCGCTTGCACCTAATTTGTCAAGACTTATCCTTGGGTTCTGCTGATCAATACTTTTGAGAAAATCTTTGCTCAACCAATCAATTCCTTTGGACCTGTCTACTAGACTCATCTTTGGGGCATTGACGGGGTCAAGGGCAACCCCACTTGTTAATTTCACTTGTCCTGTCGATCTGTAGAAAAATCATCCAAAACCAGTCAATTAGATTGTCATTAATTTGGCCACCGTATGAAGACCGTCTCCCAGGACTAACTAGTGGACGAAGATAGCCCAGCGCCACGCTTACTAGCAGATTATTCTCTATTTCCCCCTTCTATCTCCCAAGGCAGCAGCCAGGCCCCGGCACACCGCTCACTAGCAAACATATTCCAAATCCTGTGCTGCCATGGCTCCAAGCTGCTGGTTCTTCCGGGCCTGGTTGCTGCCCCTGATGCTCGCCGTCGTGGCGGCTGATCAACAAACAGAAGGCTGCTCCAGCTCGGCCAAGATGTGCGGCAACCTCACCATATCCGACCCGTTCTGGCTCGCCGACATGGAGACGGGAAGTTCGTGTGGCTCTGGTTCCCCGGACTTCGAGGTCGTTTGCTACAACAACACCACTCCAGTTATACTTAGTACTGGACCCTACGGGTTTGCGATCATGAATATCAACTACGAGGAACGCAGTCTGCGAGCAATTGATCTGGGCAAGCTGAACTTACTGCACGCCTCCAACAGCTGTGACATCCTCCCCAACTGGAACACCTCCGCCAAACTCGGCCGCTCGTTTCAGATCAGCGACGCCAACCTCAACCTCATCCTGTACAACTGCACGGAGGCGGCACATCTGGGTGATAGGGCGCTGGTGGAGACGAAGATAGGGTGCAGGAACCAGCACAAGGTGTTTGCTGGCCTCGGAGGCCATTACGGTGAGACGAGCGACAACGACAGCTACGTTGTCGAGGGCTGCCACAGTTGCGTCTTGCCGGTGATGGCCTGGTCATCGGGCGAGGCCAACGCGAGCCACTACGAGCAGCTTATCAGTGGCGGCTTCCTCCTGACATGGGATGGCCCTCCCTTCGCACGTAAGTTCGCTCGCCTGTCAAATAATCTCTAAACTAAGTTCCTAGCTACTCACTCGTCGAAATGTTTCTGTTGATCAAATTCAATCATTGCGAAGAGCATGGTCTATAGGCTCTTAAAAATCAGGATTTTTCCTTTTTCTCTTACTCATTCCTTCGCCTTTGACTTTGCATTCACCAATAAACTACACCTATGATATAAATAGAACCATTTGTCAAGGATATCCATTGGACGGAGAAGTAGGCTAATTCCTCCTTACTGAATCAGATGGAGAAGTTTCATGAAACAAAGCAGTTGGTACTTCTATTTCGATCACTAGCCTTTACTTTAGGATTTCATCTCTTCTTAACCATGTCAATAGTGTCTGAACCAAATGTATGTATTTCGAAAGTGTTGAACAAAATTTTGAACGTTGCACAAATTCTTGACGGTCAATACTTTATAGTTCTGTAATAATTGATCATTTAACGAAATTACGAAATACTTCAAAACCTTAAATTGCTGAAGATATATAGGACAGGAAGCTGCCATTTGTGGACCACAACCGTTCAATATTTAGTCCACTGTCAGCGTCACATCGCATCGCTTGCACCTAATTTGTCAAGACTTATCCTTGGGTTCTGCTGGCCAATACTTGTGAAAAAATATTTGCTCAACCAATCAATTCCTTTCGACCCCGTCTACCAGCCTCATCTATTTGTGTTTGCAAACACCATACACAGTTCACTCAATTCATCAACAGATCTCCTACCTTTCCTCGGATATCCTCGAGAAGGCAAGAAAGGGCGCGGGCGCAAGACGGCTGGACATGGGAAGTGGTGGGACCTCAGTGCCAGCCGCCCAGCCCCCTGGTTGTGGGCCTCACCATCCACGGCCATCAATTCGATTAGGTGACCCGATCATGGACGGAGGCAGCAGCCTAAACCTCCTGTTACGTCAAGACACTGGACCAAATGAGAATCCCCCAATCACTACTTCATACCAAGGAAAGCTTCCCATTCTTTGGGGTAGTAATGGGGTCAAGGGCAACCCCACTAGGAAGGATCAATGATGTCGGTGGAGGGGGGCTGCACGATATCAATGATGTCGTTGCTAGGGTACCATGGCGCTCGGTGTGGTGGGCAAGGACAACCGGCTGCTGATGAATGATGGCTTTCTTCTTGATTATATTGCCGATGACTGCATGCGTGCGGGCTGTATCGGATTAACACCACCTACGATTATCTTCGAGCTTCACTACGCTAACAACGTGTCTGACGGTCAAACCTCATCACCTGCGCTAGTAATTAAATTAAAGAGCATGCACAGGCTGAAATGTACCATCAAATGCAAAGTCACAATGTATGCAATCGCTTGTACTGGCTATTAAATCTACAAACCTATAATTGATATATTATTTTGTTGAACCTGCATTTGAGCACCATTGTTGCTCAATGCCTCAGTTTAAAAGAACGTCAGATATGTATTCCATGTTTTATTTTTCTTCATTATCTTGTAATGTGTTGTTTTATATTTCATGAAACAATATTGTAGATTCATTACGATGCATGTTTCTTTCTTTTGGAAAAACACGCAATAAATGAAATGTTATATTCCAGGTAGGAAGAGGGCCTTCACAAAGATCGTGCTAATAGGTATGCTAAAACTTTTTTCCACCTTTTCATATGTAATGATTTGAAAATTAGTACTTCACTTATAGTGATTTTCTATGATGAAATGCAAACTTTAAATATATCTTGCCGCTAATCATTGAAAACTGATTCGAAATTTAAATTTTAAACAAGAAACTCTCATTTGTGTATATACAAGAATGATCAATTTGTGTCCCTTAGCTTCTTCCTAATTTTTGCCACCACGCAGCATGTACTATTTAAGAAAAGAGGAAGTTAAGCTATTGATGACCTTTGGGAATCATAATGACTGTAATACTGATTTACAAAACGAAATAACATGTTCTTTCATCCCAGCTTCGACAGCAGCAGCTGCATCCTTGCTCTTTCTATGTATTTATTTCCTGATATGGCATAGAAAGGGCAAGCCAGTATGGTTTCTCCTTTGCAAGAATACTAGCAGCAACACTGAAAAGAATTACAAGGCTATGATAGTATGTTATGGATCCCTAGCTCCTAAAAGATACAAGTACTCAGAGGTAATGAAGATAACGTCTTCTCGTAGTGATCAGCTTGGAAGAGGCGGCTATGGTGTAGTTTTCAAAGGAAGACTGCAAGATGGTCGTCTTGTTGCTGTGAAATTCTTGCATAACTGCAAAGAAAACGGGGACGAGTTTGTGAATGAAGTTATGAGCATCGGCAGGACCTATCATGTTAATGTTGTTAGCTTACATGGGTTTTGTCTGGAAGGATCAAAACGGGCACTTATATACGAGTACATGTCCAACGGTTCCTTGGACAAGTACATTTACTCAGAGAACCCCAAAGAAATTATAGGATGGGAGAGGCTCTATGCAATAGCGATCGGGATTGCTCGTGGCCTAGAATACTTGCACCATAGCTGTAATATACGGATTGTTCATTTTGATATCAAACCTCAAAATATCCTTCTAGACAAGGATTTTATCCCAAAGATTGCTGATTTTGGTTTAGCTAAACTTTGTCATGCAAATGAGAGCAAGCTTTCGATGACTTGTGCTAGAGGAACAATTGGATTCATCGCTCCAGAAGTTCACTGTCGAACCTTTGGAGTGGTTTCAACAAAGTCAGATGTTTATAGTTATGGAATGATGTTGTTGGAGATGGTTGGAGGCAGGAAAAATGTAAAATCAATTGTTGAAAAATCCAGCGAGAAATATTTTCCAGATTGGATTTATGAGCACCTTGCGCAAGATGATGGACTACAAGCATGTGAAGTCACAAGCGAAATTGAGGAAATTGCTAGAAAGATGATCCTAATTGGCTTGTGGTGTATACAAGTAATACCTTCATATCGCCCCACTATAACAAAAGTTTTAGAAATGTTCGAGAGAAGCTTAGATGATCTGGACATGCCGCCGAAGCAGAACTTCTGTGAATTACTGTAAGATATTTCTTCCCATGTTTGTGTTTATTTGCTTTTCAGTGAAAATTAATTCCTGAAAGAATATTTTCAATAAATTGACCTATGCGCTCATCTCACATTCCAGTGAAACTTCAGCTCACAATCTGGATGTCCAAAGTGCAAGTTCTACCGGACCTGAGGAAACAACTCTTGTGGGTTAAAAAATCCACCAATGATGTCGAACACTTTTTGAGAAGGTGGTCTGTACTGGAGTACATTCAGAAATTAATCAAGAGTGATGAATTTCAGCATTGCATCATAGAACATATTCCATGTATCCACGATCTAGAGTGGAGAGTATCCGCATCCCAGCGTCCATAAGTTAGGGACCAAAAAAGAGAAATATTAGTGTGTGAATAATGTGTTCCCGGTTCCAGCTGCTAAAAGGCATTGGATCTGATGGCGAGATGCAGAGGCAGACAGCAACCATTACAAGGCCTTGAAGACTAAGAGTTTCCTCTAGTGCCAGAGGCGATTTAGGCTCTAATCAAGACCCTAAAATTTCAGAACGATCACTGGATCCATCTAAATATTGTTACGGGTCTGTAAATTGATTCCTAGTAAGCAAAATAATCGTGGAAGCTGAAATCACAAACTTACTCGGTCCTCCTCTGAAGTCTGAACCTGCTCTTCGCGACCACACAGGCAAACAACACGGCCTCTTTCCCTCACGAGCGCACGGCCGCGTTGTGACCTCCGTCGTACTAGACAAGGGTTTGTGCCACTCCGGGGCTCCGCACTCGCCGCCCTAGCCACCGCCGAGCGGGTCCACGAGGGCTGGAGGCTAGTGAGTGTTAGGCGACTTCCCCTATGGCGGAAAATACCGCCGGGGTGGGGCTAGTGCCTCTTCTCTGCGGGGTTCACGTTGTTTCTACAAGATCCTCAAGCCGATGCCGCCCCATCTCAGCGAAGAAGCAGTGTGGGTTCCTCGCATCTTGAATGTTGAGGAAGCTGCCCCGTGGATTATGTCACGGAGAAGACAGATTGCGAGCTACATTTGTCAATGCGAAACGTGTCCGTTAAGGTGGCAGTCGGCTATGTTTACCCGAATGAAGATGGAGAAACGCACCATCATATGCCCATTCTAGCTGGTTGTTCTCGTGTCGGGATGGATGATGTTGTTCCGGGTTATGAAACAGTGGAGCTTGATTTTCCTAGAGGTGACGATGAGAAGACAATGGCCGATGTCAAGCGCGGTTTCACCCTATGGTCCAAGAAATACATCGTCCTTTTGCCAAGGCCACCGATTCCTCCTTGTAGCAGTCCACATGAGAAGCAAATTCCACATGAGCATCAATGGCCATCGACTCCTCCTGGTAGCAGTCCACATGAGCAGCAAAGTCCACACCTACCTGAGAGGACCCCAGCGGGAGTCCACCATCTCGAGATCCTCCACGTAAGACTGCGCCCGTTAAGGGAAACGGTCGCCGCCTAGGGAGAGACCTAGCAAGGAGAAATTACTGCCGCCTATTGAGAAGTTACCTTGGGAAAAAACTATCGAGGAATGCATTGAAACCTCTAAGTCCGAGGTGGAAAAACATTTTGCTAAGAAAGTGCCAGAGATACCTTTTGAGAAGACTCTAGATCCGGTGAAAGTTGTGCGTACCATTGAGAATCTATATGACCCTGTACCATCGCTGCCATCTGACTATAGGCATTATATTGAAAGGTCGTATGACGATATGGTGGAGGCGAAAAAACCCGATAAATCGGTGGTCTCGGGTATAAAAAGGAAACAAGTGCACTAGCTCGGAGAACAACCTGTTCAATCGGTCCCCCCTCTCAAGGTGTTTGACGAGAAGGCCGTTGAAAGTTCTCGACAAAACACAACCGATTACCCCATCGTCGAAGTAGCATATAAATTTGTTCAAGGGAAAGATTTGGTCGAGAATATCAGGTCGCTACCAACAAGTATGCGTAATTTGCATGTGTTGTACACTAATGCCACAAAGAGAGGGATCGAGGCTATCATGGTGCGAGTTAAGGATGAGCACTACTTCCAACAATACTCTGTGAGTGTTGACTTCTGTGAACTTTTTTAGTTATACAATTTCTAGGCCCTCGACAAATCTATCATCAGTTGCTATTGTCTGTAAGTGATTTATTAATGTAATTTGAGAAGTCTTTAGCTCAGCTCGTTCATTGTCTGCAAATTATCCTTAATTTAATCTTTTGTGTGCTATATTATGCATATCGAAGAAGCTCGAATGCAAAAAGGATGAAATCACAGACATTGGGTTCATTGACCCAGATACAATGCATGAAAAAACCATAGAAGACCCCATCTATAACAAGGATACACCGGAGACTTTGCTAAGGTTTTTAAAGCGACAACGTGACAAAAAGATAATACTTTAGCCTTACAACTTCAAGTGAGTGTTACTGTCTTATAACACATTCTATTTTGCTCACCATATGTTAAAATTTTAACTGATGACTTATATTTATGACACTGCATATTTAAACGTTCGCAGGTTCCACTTTATTCTTATCGTCATTAAAATATACGATGGAGATGTTGAAGTCTTTGACTCACTAACCAAAGAGCCTATACTATACAAGACGGCTTTTGATATGCTCAAAAAGTAATTTTAATTCTTATCGGTTTTTTCATTAATTTCCTAATATCAACAAATTGATAACTCTTTTATGCATTTTCTTTTGTCGGGCAGCGTATGGCAAAAATTCATCCAGGAAGATCCGGCCGGTGGATGGAAACAGAAGCTGATATGGCGTGCGAACAAAGTAAGTAGTACTACCTAGGTCCACACACCTTTATCATACTTGATTATTGTTTGATTGAATTATATTCTTGTACAAAAATGCGCGAAACAACCAAAGGGGACTAATCTATGTGGATACTACGTTTGCGAGTATATCCACAAGATTGTCAGCGAGAGAATGAATAATCAAAGAAATAGAGAGGTACGAAAACAATATTCACAAATTTATTTTGTTACCATAACTTGTGCTGAGTTTTAGTCATAATTGTTTGATTGTAATTTTGATATATATAACTTCGCAGAGTACCACTATGAATGAAGATCTACATGTAATATATAGTTTGACTCGGAGAGTACCACTATGCTACATGTAATAGATAGTATATCTCGGAGAGTACCACTTTGCATGAAGATCGATCTTCATGCATGTACTACTTAATTTTGCGATCTTATGCAATTATATGTGTTATATTATATGCACCAAGTTGATATGCATCACCTAGATCTTCATGTACTACCTAAACCCAAACGCGTTTCTGGCGCATCGACGCGATCCTCGTACGATAAAACGGTCTGATACTCCTAAACCCCTCCTAAAACCCTAAACCCTGGTTCCTAGCTCTGCGGTCTCCTGGGTGCCCACGTGGAGGCCCCTTTAATACCGGTTTGTAAGGAACCGGTACCAAGGGGGGCTTTTGTCCTGAATCATTTGTACCGGTTGCATTTCCGGTACAAAAGAGCCTCTGAACCGGTATTGATGCCCATTTTTCTACTAGCGGTAGGTAGTTGATTTAGGAAAATTGGGAATGTTGGAATCCTCCAACAGTTGCAACGAACACTTCCGAAACACGTCCGACAATCTGGGCATCGCATGTAAGATCGACCCTGGCAACCTAAGCCTCGTCATGTACAACTGCTGCCAGAGCAAGTCAGCACAAAGAGCTGGTGGAGACGAGGATGAGGCGCGGGAACGATAGCCAGGTGTTTGTCAGCATGGTAGGGGGTTCCGTTGAGGCAAGGGCTGCCACACTGTGGTGCTGCCGGTGCTAGGTGGAGCAAACGGTGAGGCGGACGCGGGAAACTACGAGCGTCTCATTACCGACGGCTTCGTCCTGAGATGGGAGAGCCCTCCTCCTCCTCGTAGTGGTAAGCTCACTCATTGAATTGTTCAATTGTCCCTTTCTTCCATCAAACTTATTTATGAGAATCTTCAGTGTGCAACTCTTCTTAGCTTTAAAAATGAGCCATCTTCCTCATCTCCTCTTCATTCCATCTCTTTTGGTCTGTAACGAATCCTGGACGATTGAGGACAAAAACAGACAAAATCATGGGTTATTGGCTCGTTGTTAGTCCTTTACCACTGTCACATCACACTCACATATAAGCCAGAGAACACCCGGACGCTCACGGCAGCTATACCTGTCGGTGGAATCAGTCCTGTGCAGAGAATGATCCACGCAAACGATGCACCAGCCTGAAAATCTTCACCGAGAACACCTCCTTCGTCGCCCTGGACCACAACCACCTTGTCCTGCCTGCCTGCCCACGAACGGCAGCGACTGCACAGAGTTTTCCTGCAATTGCTCAGGCGACGTGCACCCCGACAAGTGCGGTGAGTCCAGCTGCACAACGAATTTAGCTCCCTAGTTTTTTTTACGAAATTCCACCGATCTATGAATGATCATCAACAACAGTATAAAGGATCCTAAAAGTAATATAAATTACAAATAGTAATTGAACCACCTAACGACGACTACAAACACCTAGTTAACTCCCACTTATTTGACCGTATTTCAACATGCAAAGCAAACACACAATTGACCACCACATCTCTCAATGGTTCCGATCTCTCAATGGCGCGGCAAGCAGCAGGCGGCTGGCGGCGTTGGGTGGCGCTGGCCGAACCCTCTTGAGATTGGTATGCCTCTGCCGAGGCTTTACCGGTCCGTTGGACCCGTTCGGACTTAACTGGGACTGGTGTGCATACGGCCGCGTCTAGTCGACTACGCCTTTTGCGATGGAGGTTGTTCCCTCCCGCGGGTCGCTGCTCCGCTGATCCCAATTTGAGACACTTCTAACCTCGGTCCTTCAGACCTCGCGACAATACTCTCGGTGAGACACTGGCGGTGACTTCGTGATCGTGGTGGCGCATGTTCGTGGATGGTAGAGTTTGGTGGTGGTGAGGCTTCAACCTCGCGTGGTTCCTTGGCAACAGCTCGCCCGGGGGTTGTGGGGAGGGCTTCGGGAGAAATCCTTGTCGGCTTGTCTGACATCGATACGGTGCCGCCCTCAGGTGGCACCTTGCCTCTATGGAGGGTGTCGAGGCTACCCTTCCCCCACTTCCTGTGTGCCGGGGGTAACCCTAGGACCGGTTTGTCCGGGCAGCAACGATTGCTTTCCCTCTTAAGGGTGTTGCTTGGTGCTTGACGAGTCGTTGCAAGGAGCGTGGTGATACTTCTCCGGTCGGCGCAGCGGTTCCGGGGCTTCCCCATTTAGTTGACCCGCTTCTGCCTCCATTTTGTTTCTTTGTTTTTTTGGGTGTGTGTCTGCTACTGCCCTATCATTTTCTTTCGTTTCAGAACTATCATGGTTGTATCGTGTGGTTGCTATATTAATATAGCAGGGCGAAATCCTATTTCGACGAGTTCAGATACCTGTTAATATCACAAGATTAGACGACAAAATTGACCTCAACTACATCTTAGGTACCCGAAACAGCAGGTGCTCCACTTAGAAAAAACTAAATATGGATCAAGACATTCGGATGTTGACTCCTCTAGTGGGTGTGGAAACTTATAGCCCTTGAGATAACTAGTTTAGCTGTAGTAGCTCAACTACAACTAATTACCAATAATCATGGTTTGCAATACTTTAACAATTTATTATGTACTGCAAATACTGATTAGAAATACTGTAGTAAAATGCTGAGAGATATCTATATAAAACCATGGTGCTGTGTTCTACCAAGCACACTTGAGTCAATCTTTACTCCCTCCGGTCCGGTTTATTAGGCACATACGTAGTTTAAGAACAATTTTGACCATTAATTTTGATCAACCAATTTTACATAATATGTCAAAAAAATTGACCATTATTTATCTTCCTCTGAAAAATCACTGCTCAACGAGTCTATTCCTTAGCCTCCATCTCCCACTTTCATCTATTTGTGCCTGCATACATCCTCCTCCACATGCAATACATCCTCTACCTTCGATGTCAAAAACCAGTTTGCTGCTGCTTCTATGTATATCTTTCGCTGGAATCAAACCAGGCGTGCAAGCACAAGGAGGCTGCTCACCTCGAAGATGCGGCAACGTGACCATCTCCTACCCGTTCGGCATCGTCTCGGGCGCCGACGAGAACGGGTGCGCGCAGCTCGGATTCCAGGTCCACTGCGACGGCGGCGACACCCCGTACCTCGGGTACTATGAGTTCGACGTCGGCCTCCAGATCCTCGGCATCTTCTACGCCAACGCCTCCCTGCTCGTCTCCGACGTCCACAAGCTCGGCGACTTCTCCGCCGGCGGCTGCCACGTCCCCACGGCCAACACCGCCTCCAAGATCGCGGCCCCGTTCTTTATCAGCGGTCTCAACCGCAACCTCTTCTTCTACAACTGCGATAAGGAGCTGGCGCCGGCGGTGAGGGAGCGCGAGGGCCTCGTGGGGACGGTTTGCCGGAACAATACCTTCGTCCGCGCGGGCGGGCGGTACGGCGACGAGCCGAGGGACTACGCTATCGAGGGCTGCAGCGATACGGCCGTGACGGTGCGGGGGCCTTCGACCGGCAAGATGAACGCGAGTGACTATCTGGAGCTCATCAGCGATGGGTTCCTCCTCACATGGCAGCCGCCGCCTGCAGCTGCCGCTGGCACTAGCAGTGGTAAGCTCGGTTGTCAAACTAGTCATTTTCTATGGGCTCCTGTCGTCGGCTTCGACTTGGTTATCAGACCATGCAATTAATGGTGGGTTGGCAAGCCATCGGGCGTCGTCGTCCCCAGTAGTGGCTGGTGTTTGCGGATAAGCTGAGGGGATAAGGCCTTAGCCGATCGAGATAGTGGCGGGCAGGCGGGCACTCGCCATAGCCGGCAGGGCAGGCACTTGGTCTGCTTGTCAGTAAACCAAATGATCCGATCCAATCCAAGGAGTAGTAGAGAAGTAGGTCGACACGTACCAGCGAGATCCAATTTTCCATACTTTTTAAGACTCATGCAATCTGGACTATCAATTGAAATCTTGAAACAGATCTAATGTAGTACACCCGAAGAAACTGGGATATCTACGTGACAGCTGTCAATGCTACAAATGACACTCTATTCAATCTCTATCGAAGGCATCGGAAAATTCAAAAGTTAGCAAGGAGTCAAGGATAAAATCCTGGCGGTGGTGGATGGGTGCAGCATTTGTTAGTGTGTAACACTGGTGTCCTTCCATTTTTTGTAATTACCACATGCTTGCACTAGTCTTAACTCAGAAGGAGTGTTCATCGCAACGAACGTGATACACAGTCTGGTAAAATCTCCCACAGTTATAGATATGAAATCTACACAGGGCTATAATTCAAATTATGTGTAACACACCTTTACCGAAGTGACATAGTTGTTCAATCAAAACAGACAAACATATAATCCAAGGAACTTCACTATCTTGTGACGTACCTTTTCTTTTCTATATATTATTGGCAAACATTCAAGATTCATATGGGTGTGTGTGTGTGTGTTTCTTTCTTTTGGAAAACAAACAATATTGGACTACTGCACGGTATTTATTTCTTAACTAAATATGATTGGTATTCCAGGTAACAAGACGATTGGCGGGAAGACAAAGATAATAATAGGTATGCAGCAAAACTTTCACATATAATTTCAGGCTCAGTAGTTGATCATTAGTGAATTTGTAACATAATAGGGCTTTGATTCAAAAACAAAAATTAAAACAAGCAAACTCTCAGCATGCGCATAATGCAAGGCTCCTCCAGAGCAAATATCTATGGACTTTAGCTTTTTTCCACTTTTATCGGTCCTACTTTTTCAGAGAATTTTTTTTAACTATTGATGGTTTAGAGATCCAAATGATCATATTATAACTTCTCATATCCTGAAGGAAATACTATCTTCTACAATCTCAGGTTTGATATCAGCAGCTGCAGCCTTGCTCTTCCCATGTATTTATGTGCTGACATGGCACAGAAAGGGGAAAAGACTATGGTTTCTACTTTGCAAAAAGACTAGCAGCAGCACAGAAAAGAATTATGAGGCCATGATAGTATCTTATGGATCCCTAGCTCCAAAAAGATACATGTACTCAGAGGTGATGAAGATAACGTCTTCTCGTAGTGATCAACTTGGAAGAGGTGGTTATGGAGTGGTTTTCAAAGGAAGACTGCATGATGGTCGTTATGTTGCTGTGAAATTCTTGCACGACTGCAAAGGAAATGGGGACGAGTTTGTGAATGAGGTTATGAGCATTGGCAGGACCTCTCATGTTAATGTTGTTAGCTTATTTGGGTTTTGCTTGGAGGGATCGAAACGAGCTCTTATATATGAGTACATGCCCAATGGTTCCTTGGATAAGTACATCTACTCAGAGAACCCAAAAGGAACTTTAGGATGGGAGATGCTCTATGCGATAGCGATCAGGATTGCTCATGGTCTAGAATACCTCCATCACGGCTGTAATACACGCATCGTCCATTTTGATATCAAGCCTCAAAATATCCTTCTAGACAAGGATTTTAGCCCAAAGATTGCTGATTTTGGTCTAGCTAAATTGTGCCATGGAAAGGAGAGCAAGCTATCTATGACTGGTGCTAGAGGAACAATTGGGTTCATCGCTCCAGAAGTTCACTCTCGAACCTTTGGAGTGGTTTCAACAAAATCAGATGTTTATAGTTATGGAATGATGTTGTTGGAGATGGTTGGAGGCAGGAGAAACATAAAATCAATTGTTGAGAAATCCAGCGAGAAGTATTTTCCAGACTGGATTTACGACCACCTTACGCAAGATGATGGACTACAAGCATGTGAAGTCACGGGTGAAATTGAGGAAATCGCGAAAAAGATGATCTTAATTGGCTTGTGGTGCATACAAGTATTACCTGTGTATCGACCCACTATAACAAAAGTTCTAGAAATGTTTGAGAGAAGCTTAGATGATCTGGACATGCCGCCGAAGCAGAACTTCTCTGAACTACTGTAAGATTTTTCTTCCCATGTTTGTGTTTATTTGCTTCTCAGTGAAAATTAATTCCTGAAAGAACATTTTCAATAAATTGACCTATGCGCTCATCTCACATTCCAGTGAAACTTCAGCTCACAATCTGGATGTCCAAAGTGCAAGTTCTACCGGACCTGAGGAAACAACTCTTGTGGGCTAAAAAAATCCACCAATGATGTCCAAGGCTTTTTGAGAAGGTGGTCTGTACTGGAGTACATTCAGAAATTAATCAAGAGTGATGAATTTCAGCATTGCATCATAGAACATATTCCATGTATCCATGATCTAGAGTGGAGAGTATCGGCATCCCAGCGTCCATAAGTTAGGGACCAAAAAAGAGAAATATTAGTGTGTGAATATTGTGTTCCCGGTTCCAGCTGCTAAAAGGCATTGGATCTGATGGCGAGATGCAGAGGCACACAGCGCTACATTACAAGGCCTTGAAGACTAAGAGTTTTCTCCAGTGCCAGAGGCGATTTAGGCTCTAATCAAGACCCTGAAATTTCAGAACCTGGATCACTGGATGCATACAGTGTATCCATCTAAATATTGTTACGGGTCTGTAAATTGATTCCTAGTAAGCAAAATAATCGTGGAAGCTGAAATCACAAACTTACTCGGTCCTCCTCTGAAGTCTGAACCTGCGCTTCGCGACCACACAGGCAAACAACACCGCCTCTTTCCCTCACGAGCGCACGGCCGCGTTGTGACCTCCACCGTACTAGACGAGGGTTTGCGCCACTCCGGGGTTCCGCACACGCCGCCGCCGCGGCCGCCGAGCGGGTCCACGAAGGCTGGAGGCTAGCGAGTGTTAGGCGACTTCCCCTATGGCGGAAAATACCGCCGGGGTGGGGCGAGTGCCTCTTCTCTGCGGCGTTCACGACGGAAAGTCGGAAACCGTATGCTGCAGCGGCGCCGGCACTTGAATGAGCGCGGTGGGAGATAGCGCGGGGAATCGAGGGCTTGCCGGCCGGCAATCCACGCCGATGAATATTGACAGGCTTGCCCGTTTGGGCTATTAGGCCTTCGTACAGGCCTGAACCAAAATAAACTCTAGACTCAAAGCAATAAGGTGGGCCAGTTTGTTCCGGCAGCCCATCCTTATTCATCACTTCCCTTTCCTCTCTCTTTTGTTGGACGGACATTTCTTCTCGAATCCTTGTCTTCGGGTCACATTTCCAATGAAATTTCATCTGATTTTTGGAAAACTTGGTGAAACCAGGAATAATTTTGTTTTGATCCTGGTCACTACAGCAGTAGATACGAATTTAAAATAAATTCTTTTTTTTTTCAAAATTCGGAATAAGCCGATAGATCTCGATCAAATCTAAGTACAGAATTCTATCCTTCAGCCCTAAGAAAGGAAAAATCCAGAATAATGTTCTCTCTATCGAAAAAGTAGGAAGTATCGTTGGATTCATTACTTTGGAAATATTATCTAGAGGGTTTGGTGTCGTTTCGACAAGTCAGATGTGTGTAGCTATGGAATTATGCTCATAGGAATGGTATGGAGAGTATAAATAAAGAGAAAGAGAATACGGATGCGATTTTCCATAGAAAAAATAGCGTGCTATTTTGGCGTTAATAGCATGCCATAGCATATCTGGAGAGCCCACACTAAAATTTAGTAATTTTCCTTGCTATGGTGAAAGCTATGCTATATTTTCCAACCTATTAGCCTAAAGGCCCGAGTTTTCCTCATAGGAAGAAAAAGAATTGCTTCATTCTTGTCGTGGTGATGGACCTATTGAATCATCTTTAGAATCGGAAGATGACATCGCCAATGTTGATGAATCTTAATAAGTAATTTATGGTATGTTCTTGTCTCATGGGATGCTGATGTTAACCTTTTTGAAAATTGAAAAACTATTTTTTTGTGCGTGGGTACGCATGTATTGTTCTGGGATTTTTGGACTATATCCTTTATTCTTGTGAAATTCTTTATTTTTTGGCTATATCCAGACTTTTTATTACAAATTTTAAAATATAGCACATTATTAGCACGATATAGTCGTGCATAGCATTTGGCGAGGCCGCTGCTGTTTTTTTTAGCACACTATTTTAAATATACTATTTTCTGAACTAAATTTCCGACAATTTACATGAACATGGGAAAAGTTGTGAAGTTATCTTCAAACCTGAGGAGGCCACAAGAAAGCAAGATGATTGATATGCTGGAAAATAACATCAATAAATTGGCGATGCCACTGAAGCCGTTCCTTTTACTGTCCCTCAATTCTGTCATATCTGTTGTTGTGTTTGTGTCGAACATTATGTACAAGTTGGGATACATTAGGACTTGGAGTTGTAATATTAATGGATAAGTTATGAGTAGTAGGGGATTCACACTCTTGTAGCCTTGGCCTCCTATATAATGTGAGGGTGCCATAGGTTGTAACACATGAAGACTTGATAGCAACAGGCAAGCAGGGATACTCGACGGCTTGCGTTTGCGCTTATGACGACTCCAACGACCTTCACTCCCAGAACTGTGACGCCAGCGTCGGGAATCGGATATCATTCCAGAATTCCTAAACCATCTCCGGCCCCGTCTTCCTTCCCCTCCTGACAATAGGCGTCCAACCATCTATAGCTCCATCGGCGAGCGCATCTGTAGCAACCTACCGGAATGGGTGGGGAACCACCGTCGTCGGACACATCTTCATTGGATACCAAACAAGAGAAACGGGATTCAACCATCGGCGACGATCGGGTGGCCGCCGACGAAAGCGCCTGCCAGCATCAACTGTCTGCGCGTCATCGACATGTTTGCGCCTGCCCCATCAACATCGTCGTTAAGTCCATAAAGCTATCTGTTCCCACGAAAAAACATTGAATTAATGTGCCCGGATACAATAATAGCACAAGATAAACGGCAAGACACCACAACAATACACAAAGCTTTTGCAAATTGTTTCTGCAACATTATCGTGCCATAGTACTGCCGCGGAGAAGTGCACTCAGCCATCCGAAGTCCACCGTCATCAGTCACACCCCATTGTGGAGACTTTTGTCGACTGATTCTGCCGAGCTGTAGAAAAATCATCCGAAAGCTAGGCAAACAAACTACTACTGTACTAGTCATTTTGGCCACCGTGTGAAGACCGTCTCCCAGGATGTGTGGACGAAGATATGCCCAGCACTCCAGTCACTTGCACAGTCTACGCTCTTGCATGTATCTCCCTGCAGCTGAACAAGATCACTGGTCCAGCTGCAACAACAACAACAACAACAACAACAACAAAAAAAAAAACAATTCCAAATATTGCCCATGCCTCCGAGCTACTGGCTCTTCCGGACCACTGATTCTGCCTCTGCCCGGAAGCTCACGACAGCTGAGTATTCTTCCCAGGAGTGACCAGTAGCATATTCTTTAGACCATCCCCGTCCAGTCCCACCCATCGTCCCACTCGACCCCGGTCCATCTCAGTCCACGATATCATGATCCCTCTCTTGGTGCTACTCTTCGCTTCCTTTCTCCGGCTGCCGCCGGCCACCAGCGCCACCTGCTCCCCAAAGGCACGCGGCAACCTGACCATAGCATACCCGTTCTGGCTGGAGGAGGCCGGCCAACCGCCCTGCGGTTCCCCATCCTTCCAACTCAGATGCAACGGCAGCACCCAAGCGATCCTCACCCACTCCAGCCTCGGGTCCTACCAGGTCCTCCAAATCTTCACCAAGAACTCCTTCGTCGCCATGGACCACAACCTACCGCTCGATGACGGCTGCCTTCCGCAGTGGTCCAACATCTCGCTAGGTCTCGGGCTGAGTCCGTTTGTCATCAGCGAGAAGAACAGGGAGCTGCTCGTTCTCTACAACTGCACCGAGCAGCAGCGATCACCGCCACATGGGTTCCTCCGGATGCCTTGCGGCAACGGCTCCTTCGTCCATCTCGGCGGGGAGTACGGCACGCTGCAAGACTACCCCGAGGATCTGCCCCCGGACTGCCGTCTCTCCGTCGTGCCGATTCTTGGTTTTCAGGGCAACAACGACTATGTTATGTTGCGAGCATGAGACAAGGGTTTCTGCTCGAGTGGGCGGTGCCGTCAGACAGTTGCCCCAAATGCGTGGCTAGCGGAGGCCAGTGCGGGTATGTGAACGATGGCACCGGGTTTTCCTGCAATTGCTCCGGCGCCGCCGTGTACCCCGGAGAGTGTGGTGAGTTCATTATTGAATTTCATTCCCACAGTTAATTCTTACTTATACTTCTTTCAACATGAAAAAGAAAACACGCAATTCACCACCAGATCTTTCATCACCGTTCGATATCCCCGACCAGCTTGCTGTTGTTGTTGTTCCGTATTTATTGCCTCTACATTAAAATTGACCTCTTAAACTAAAACAATTACTCCCTCCAATCCAAATTAATTGACTTAGGTTTATCTAGATTCGGATGTATCTAGTACTGAAACATGTCTAGATACATCCGAATCTAGACAAATCCAAATCAATTAATTTGGATCGGAGGAAGTAGAAAACAAACCATCCATAATAGAGTAATTGTTTTTAATAGAGTAATTGTTCATTTTCATCAGACTGTTGCCTAAAACCACATAATAGTTGCTCAATCTCACAAAATTTTATTTTTGTTAATAAGTTGCTTATCGCTAATATGAAGTTGCTTATCACTAATAAGAAATTGCCTACCACCAAAGTAAAGTTGGATGGTGTTGTTCTTAAGTTAGTTGATAAAAAGTTGTTTATCGACTAATATAATGTTGTCTATCGGGTACCAAAGTTGCCTCATCAGGTATATAAGTTGCTTCGTCGGACACCCAGGTGGCCTCATCCTAATGGCCTACCGAAGCTCCCTCGTCGTCCTAATGGCCTAATGGCCTACCCACCATGGCAGCGTCGTCCTAATGGCCTACCAAAGTTGCCTCGTCGGGCTCCAAAGTTGTCTCATCGGGCATCAAAGTTTCTCAGTCAAGCGCAAGTTGCTTCGTCGGGCTCCTAAGTTGCCACAACAAACACTAAAGTTGCCTCGCCAGGCCCCGATGTTGCCTCGTCGGCAGTGGCTTGCCTGAAGAAGGGTCGTCCTCACCCACCGCAGCAGCGCCATCCTAATGGCCTTCCAAAGTTGCCTCGCCAGGCTCCGATGTTGCCTCGTCAGGCACCAAAGTTGCCTCGTCAGGCACCAAAGTTGCCTCGTCGGACAGCAACTTGCACGAAGAAGGGTCATCCTCACCTACCGCGGCTGCGCCGTCGTAATGGCCTACCGAAGTTGCCTCATCGGGCTCCAAAGTTGCCTCGTAGGGCACATAGGTTGCCCAGTCGGACACAAGTTGCCTTGTCGAGCTCTGAAGTTGCCTCGCTGGGCTCCGAAATTGCCTCATTGGGCACCAAAGTTGCTCAGTCCGGCACAAGTTTTCTCGTCGGGTTTTAAACTTGTGCCCAAAGTTATTGTGTCAGGCACTAAAGTTGCATCGTCAGGCACCAAAGTTGCCTCTTCGATCACCAAAGTTGCCTCATCAGACACCAAAGTTGCTTTGTATGTACCAAAGTGGCATGTCCGACACCGAAGTTGCTCTGTCAGTCACCAAAGTGGCCTCGTCGGGCACTGAAGTTGCCTCAGCATTCACCAAAGTTACCTCGTCAGCACGAAAGTTGCTCTGTCGGTCCCGAAAGTTGCCTCGCTGGACACCGAACTTGCTTTGTCGGGCTCGAAAGTTGCCTCATCGGGCACCAAAGTTCTTAGTCCGGCACAAGTTACCTTGTCGGGCTACGAAGTTGCCTTGCGAGTACCAGTCGGGCACAAGTTGCCTCGTCGGGCTCGCAAGTTGCTCAGTCGGGCACAAATTGCCTCATCGGGCTCCAAAGTTGCTTCGTCGAGCTCCGATGTTTTCAACGGCTTGCCTGAAGAAGGGATGACCCCACCCACCATGGCAACGCCCTCCTAATGGCCTACTGAAGTTGCCTCGCCGGACACCAAAGTTGCTCAGTTGGGCACAAGTTGCCTTGTCGGTCTTTGAAGTTGCCTTCCCGAGCTCTGAAGTTGCCTCGTCGGGCTATGATGTTGCCTCAACTGGCAGCGGCTTGCCTGAAGAGCAACTTTGTTGGCCACCAAAGTCGGTTTGTCGGACACCAAAGTTGTCTTGTCAGGCACCCGAGTTATGCTGTCGCACACCGAGATTGACTCATCAGGCACCAACGTTGCGTCGTCGAACATCAACATTGCGACACAAGAATTGCTTTATTGCACACCAAAATTACTTTTTCGCGCACCAAAGTTGCTTGTCAAAAAAATTCTCTGAAACATATAAACATGGGTCTAGTTTTAAAGTTCTCGTCCTGAGAAATTTAATAGTGAAAACAGATCTTAATTCTAACGCATAATTTGAAAGTAATATCATTTTAAAATAAATCATGTGTTACGTTGGTCTACTAGTATTTAATGGCTGGGCCACGTGCTATGGGCTGTCGTGAGCTTTGGAGGATACTACCTATGTTCGGGATTATAGGTCTGGAGAGTTTTTTTATATTGTTTAAGATTATAAGAGTTAACTTATTTATTAGTCTCTCTCGTCCAATGCATGTTTTTCTTTTTCTCTGATTTCTCTCATGTATGTAAAACTATTGGTGCATGCATAGATTAATGAGAGAGAGTTATGAAGTGTCTTGTTATTTGCAACTTGGCCCTTATGACTAATAATTCCGAACAGAGGTAATACTGAACATGGCTTGGTGGGAGTTGGTAGGTTCCCGTGGAGTCTTTCCATTTTAGTCGGTTAGGTGATAGAAACTTTCCTAATTAAACGGTGCGCCCAAGATTACAAACCAGCTCCCGGGCGCCCGCTAGACGGGTCCATATCTTATTGACATATTGTGAATATGCATGATTATGGAAAGTTTAAGAGCAAATTAATTGACAAAATAATTAAAAAGTAAAGATGTTGCTCTAGCGTTTGCAAGAGCTACCGTGCTAGTTTTGGTCGAGCAATAACTGCCAGAAGTATGGAGTCAGAACGTATTTGTCACTAGGTACTATTCTCGCGGTGGAATGACCCATTCAAGAAGGCACCACACTGCCCGGAAGCTCACGGCAGATGTATTCCTCCCAGGAGCTCCCTATTCTTAGTTCTGTAGACCATTAACCGGTCCATCCCAGTCCACGATATCATGATCCCTCTCTTGGTGCTGCTCTTCTTCGCTTCCTTCCTCCGGCTGCCACCGCCGGCCGGCGCGGCCTGCTCGCCCAAGAGATGCGGCAACCTGACCGTAGCCTACCCGTTCTGGCTCGAGGAGCCCGGCCAGCCGTCGTGCGGGTCCCCGTCCTTCCAGCTCCGATGCAACGGCAGCACCAAAGCGCTGCTCGTCCACTCCATGTTTGGGATGTACCAGGTCGCTGAAATCTTCACGGAGAACTCCTCTTTCGTCGCCGTGGACAACAACCTGTTCTTCCCGGCCGCTGGCTGCCCGCGGTGGTGGTTTAACGTGTCCGCAGGCCTCGGGCTGGGGCCGTACACCATCAGCAGGAAGAACAGGGAGCTGCTCGTGCTCTACAACTGCACCGAGCGGCAGCGGTCAACGCCGCAAGGATTCCTCCCGACGCTCTGCGCCAACGAGTCCTTTTACCAATTGGGCGGGGAGTACGCCGCAAGGATTCCTCCCGGGGGTCTGCCCGCGGCCTGCCGTCTCTCCGTCGTGCCGGTTCTTGGGTTTCGCGGCGACGACGAGTACGTCGGCAGCATGAAGGGAGGCTTTTTGCTCGAGTGGACGGTGCCGTCAGACAATTGCCCCAGATGCGTGGCTAGCGGCGGCCAGTGCAGGTATCTGAACGACGGCACCGGGTTTTCCTGCAACTGCTCCGGCGCCGCCGTGTACCCCGACGAGTGCCCCGGAGAGCGTGGTGAGTTCAGGAGATCAACTTAACTGCACAATGAATTTCATTCGCTAGTTAATTCTCACTTCTTTCAAAATGAAAAGGCAAACACGCAATTCACCACCAGATCTTCCATCACCGTTCGATTCGATGTCCCCAACCAGCTTGCTGCTGTTGCTGTTCCCAGTGGCGGATCTAGGACAAAATCGAAAGGGGTGCCAAGCTTGAAAAACTTTCTATAAGGCTCTAATTTGAACAAGAATTAGTCCAAAAATTACAAGCTAAAAGAGTTTCTATACTTTTGGAGGGGGTGTCATGGCACCTATGGCACCCCCACTAGATCCGCCACTGGCTGTTCCTTATGTATTTATTGCCTCTGCACTAAAATAGACCGGTTAAACTAAAACAATCTTTCTATCTATTATATACTAAGAGCAATATAACAGAGTTTTTCAAGGCATTAGGTTGATCCACGTCTCCTCAATTATTTTTTATAGTTAGATCTAAAACCTACGGCTAAGATTTAACGAAAGATTGTTAGTTGCGTACCCGTGTAGTTTCATTTGTCACGTATCATATTTACATGATTATTATATTCTACTTCCGATACATGTCCATACTGAAACGTAGACCCCCGATCCTGCCAATCACGTCTATCTGTTGAAAATAAAACGTACATGATACATATGCTGGTCATAGTGGTAGTATCATACTACTAGTATTATGCATATAAAGCTAGTATATGATACTATCTTTATAGTGCACGGTATCATATGGTAATATTATACTAGTACTATATTTAATGATTTGTAAAATCTCAATGAAAAATTATGTACAAGATTTATTTGTATGAACATTTTCTAGTTTTACGTGCTATGATACGGTATCTATCTATAATACTCTAACTATCTTTTTCTTTATTATACACCTCAGATTTTTGCCAACATGGTATGTATGATACTAATTATGATACTACCACTAGGACAGCCATAGATCATTCACAAGCTATCTAATGCAGTCCGTTTTAAAAACAATACAATACACCAGCTAGCTAGCCGAGTCCGTTTGCAGGAAGATTCCGTTCAAACTTAATGAGTATAGACCATTTGTACTTTCGGTAGGTGTATATTTTTCCTATCAAACATGGAATACCCAGTCGTGTTCGTTCAGAAATAAACTCCACGAGCTAGCTAGCTGAGTCGGTTTGAAAATAAAAGAGCTAGCTCAATCCGCTTCGCACAAAAACAAGTCCATGCGAGTATCTATATCTATTATTTCCTCTTTTAAGAAATATAAGTCATTTTAATTTTGTAAAATAAATGTATCTTAGTGTATAGATTCACTCTAAATCTGTACACAAAAGTTGTTTATATACATTCACTTTATAAAACTAAAACTCTTATATTTCTAGACGGAGAGAGAGTATATAGTACTAAAATCAATACACGGATATCGAATAGAAACACCAGGTTAATCCACAACTCTACACTTACCTAATTCGTATCTTGGTGGGACCTAATTATAACGGACGCCGACTGTTGTTCACATAAATATGTACTCCCTCCGTTTCAGCTTTGTCAAAAATTGAATAAATCTTTAGACTAAATAGTGCTTAGATTCATCGAAATTTTAATAAATCTGAGTACTCCCTTCGTTTCAAAATATAAGATGTTTTACCTTTGTGAATGAAATGTATCTAAATCCCTTTTAGTGTGTAGGTTCACGTAAGTTTCGAGTGAACCTACACACTAGAAGGTCTAAATACACTCATTTTACAAAGCTAAAATATCTTATATTTTGAAACAGAGGAAGTACAAGGTATTGCCTGTCACCTATACACACACAAGAAGCAAATTTCTAACCGGTTGGCCATCTATGTCACGTGGATGAGATGGACACCCAGTTGACTAGACCAGGATGCACGTCTTTTTAAGTTGAATCCACATCATTTCATCGCAAATATAAAATACATGATATACTATACAAATATATCTCTTTCGTTTTTAAAAAACTGAAGATGATGTTCTATCATTTGCGAGAGCCATTATGCTAGTTAGAAAACAAAGATGATAGCTAAAGCAAGTATACCATCTATTCGACACAAAACAAGCAGTGCTCCCCACTTGCAATCGAGCACTACCTCCCTCTCTAGTACGGCGAGAGCACCAACTTAATTTTTTTTCTCGGTTTTCTTGAAAAGTAGGTTGAAACCCCAACATTAGCACCAAATGATTTTTCACACGACCTTTTTATTATATTATTCTACAAAGACCTACACAAGAAATATAATGATCAACGTGAAACAACCTTCCGGGAGACAGATGTCGAAACCTACAAGGCTACAAGCTTTATGGTCAGCCGGGGCCGTGTGACCTGACCAAACATCGATACCTCACAAAGCCGGCCAACGGCGAGCCGGGAGCACAAATCGATCCGGCAGTCTCTCGCCTCGCATTGTATGCGCATACTCTAGAAATCATCGTTGTTATCTTGTGTCGACTTATCTTCAGGACAATATCAACGCATAGCCCTCGCCAGGCCTGCCGTCGACGCCGCCACGATGCCGAACAATCCTACTACCATGCCCATTTCCATCATCATGCATCCATCACCGAGACTCCATCAAGAGGGAGAACAACATCTATATTGTTGCCATCATCAGATCCAGGAGACCTAGATCTACGGTTTTCCAAGGAGCAGTTTCAGCATGGATTTTCCAAGAAGCAACCCAAGCAAGGAGACGATGGCTGCAACGATGATGCCTTCAAAAGGGTAATGATGCATAACACCTCCATTACCAAAGTCAGAGCCTGATTCTCACCGCTAGCCGTGCCTAATCAAAACCTGCAGTTGGCTAGATCGTTGTCGGCTGCCGAGCCACACAGATTAGCTTTGCACCAGCACTCACAACCTTGTCGTCATACAACCACATGCCACACTAACGACTAATGTGGGAAGGAGCCTAGACCTGCGGGCCGCCTCCTCTGTTCGCCACTATTGTCTCCCATATGTGAAGGCGACCAGAATGGGAGGATGCGATGGGCCCGATACAGTATGGTGGAGGCGGTGCAGCACGCCGACGTGTGGCTCGCAGGGGTTTGGGCCTGTCTGGGACTGATGGGCCGCGGCTGCTGCGCCCTTGGCTGCCTTGCGGTCGGCACGATCTCCTCCACCCTGGTGATGCTCATCACCTAGAGGGTGTGGTGACGAGGGTTGCCATCAATAAGTCGTCCTTTTCCAGTGGGTTGGGTGGTCGGTTGGCTGTTGAGTAAAAGAGCAATTTTCCAAGAGATTTAACCATAGTAAAAGACAGATAAAACACACGCAGAATAATAGAAAAAGACCAGAAGATACGATAGACAATCTGAATATGGTAAATAAGACTAAGGAAGATGATATACATCACAGCAGAGGAACCGCCGGTGTTCGCGTTAACGTTGGCACCGTCGTCAGCCATGTTGTCGAGGAAAAGGTTGTTGATGTCGGAGAAGAAATCGTCGTTGGGGAAGAAATCATCGTTGGGGAAGACGTCGGCGCAGTCGCTATCCGTGAAGGAGTCCGTGATGAAGCTAGTAGTCGCGCTGGTAGTGCTCCGCAAAAACCTTATCGCCCTTCTCCCGTACAGGAGTCGAAGCAGCGGGGTCTCGGAGGCCTACTGTCCCAGCTCGCGGTGCACGCCGCAAGAAGGGATGGGGAAGATCTAAGCAGCGCAATGCTCTGGAACTGGAGGCGCAAGGGTGTGCGTTGGTGTTTCTGAGGAGAGGGGCGACCTCTCATTCTTATAGGTACGGGTAGGCTTGGGAGAGGAAACGAACAGACATCGGCCGAAACCGAACAACCTCCACTAAACTCGAACTAATTAACCACTGAGTTCGTATTAAACATCCACTCTCGAGGCATTCCCGCAACCCGCGGCGCGCGCGAGCGTCGTGACAAGGCGAGGCGGGCGGCGGAGGAGGAGGAGCGCGCTTGTATATGTCTTCTCTTCTCAAGCTCATACAAGTGGTGGAAGAGCTCACCTTATAAGCTGGTCCAACTTCCACTCAAACTCAACTAACAATGTGGGACTAAACATTTATCCCACCTCTTGCCTTGCATGAATGGGCCAAGTGGGCCTCTAGGATTTCAGGAATTGTTGAATAGTATAAATAGGTTGGGCCTTTATGAGGCAAAATTCCAACATTGGCGAGGGGGTCGGCCTGAATAAACGCGACGATTCGAGGATCCCTCTCACGCCATGACATTGATCTGCTAGATGGTTGTCTTTATTGATCTAGTCGAGAGTGTCGAGTTCCAAAAGGCGACGAACTCCAATTTGACGACATGCTTGGAGATTGCCAAAATGAATAGGATTCGATCTTGCGCAACCGTATTTTTTCTGACCGTTTGGTTTCAAAGGGAGTGATGCGAAGCTCTGCAGTATGTTGTCATCGTAGGACATGTCTTTAGTTCCACGATGAAGTCAGTCGCGGAGAGCGATATGGAAGCTGAGATATAAGAACTAGTAATGGTGGTTAAGTCCTGCTGGTGATGAGAGCATTGGCAAGTGAAGACAATAGCACAGAGAAATTAAGGGTCTAATAGACCAGGATCGAGCAGTGCTCCACTTTAATAAAATATCCGGTACTAGTGCCAATGGCACGGGTCTAGATCACCAAAAAGTGGTACAACTGCCAATAAAAAAATCCAGGCTCTAACAAGTATTATGAAAGAGACTAAGCATCATTCCAGCAAATGATGGCAGAGAGAAACTCATATAAAAGCTTGTAGTACAACTGGATGTTGTCCGGGCAAAATTACGCACAAAAGAGAGAGAAAATAAAAAGGACCATGCTGGTGACGAACTAGACACCCTTGTGGCACTGATTCGACACCCCTGCCATGCAGAACCATGACCCCGCCTGGTAGAGCCATGGTCACCACGCTTCCCGAGGCCACTACCATGGTCGCCATGCCTAGACCACTAAGCCACCCCACACGTCTGCTAGGACCCGACGCAACAACAGTTAAGAAACTCCAAGGCGCGCGGTGCCTCGAAGAAGGTAATGACGTGTGTGCCGTTGCCGCCCTCTCGAGAGGAGTTTAGGTGTTCACGCATAGAGACATAAGGCACTCGCATCGGTACAACATCGCACTTCCCAAACGACGAAAGAAGAGTACCGCCCCACCACCGCCGCTGTCGGGACCTAAGTGCGAGGCTTTCACCTAGAGTGAGATCTCCACCACCAAGCTCTATCAACATTGGGCTATAGAGCAACAAGTCGTACGGCATGGTTCTGTTGCCGACCACCGAACCTAACCTCATGACGTACAGGGCGTGCCACCTCTCTTCACGACAACCATGCCATACTGGTGGGAGGCCAAATCTGCCCATCCCGCACCACTACCACCTATCTGGGCCCGCCGTGACTTCCTTGTCGCCGGGAAGAAGGAGCCATGAGGCGTACAAGAAGATCCATAGCAGCCTCCCTCGTTCCGCTCCCATGCAGCCCAGACGGTTACCAACCTACATTACCGAGCCAGATCGGGCTGCCATGGAAGCAACCCAAATTTTGTCACAGCCTCATGCCTTAAGCCATATAGACTCCCGTACCGAAGTGACCCACGTGACGCACCAAACTAACTGCCCTCCTCCAATACTTCCAAGCAGCCAAAGTCATGCCGCCATAAATCCTTGCTCGCAGCTCCGCCAGGGCTAGTCCATCGCGGGCATACTTCTGGCCTGCTCGGCGTGGCACCCGTGTGTGGCGCCTCTCCATCTAACCATGCGCAGATTGCGTCGCTACAAAGCATTCACTCCACTGGAGCGAGCAGTCGACCTTGCATCGCCAAAAACAGACCTTGGGGTCCCGAAGTCACTGCCCATAACACGTGTAGCAGAAGAGCAGCCGAAGACCATCTCGTCATCGCTGTTCTTGGCAACACCGCGGGATTTCCCGTCGACTTACTTAGGCAACGGTGAGCTCGAGATGGGCAAGGGGTAGGGGAGGCAGCGATGAGGTCTGTGATCGCCTCCCGCAGGAGCATAGTGGGGCGAGGGGTAGGTCAGAGGTGAAGCTTCGTGTGTGGGTTGCCCTAGCTCTTTATATTATGGATCTTTATATTTATGGTTTTATATATTCATGAAAATTCCTATCCATTCCACCGTAAAAATAGACATGTGCGGCAACACGCGCCATCACGATCTAGTTGACTATTATGTGAGTGAGAGTATGCCACATAAAACAGTACTATAATAAGTTATGATCGCGGCTCTCTAGTTTGCACACTTTCAAATTCCAAATTCCAACACTCTAGTTTGCACACTTCCAAATTCCAAATTCCAACACTCTGCTATTCCGTAGCAAGAAGATAAATCCCTTTCCTGTCACTGCAACCTTCGTGGTCTGTTCAGTTGCCAACTTGCCATCCACCACTCGAGCCATACGCAGGACAACGTTGTTCTGCAAGCCTGCAGTGTGTGGGGAACTCAGCGGCATGTACGGCACCAGTGTTGCTACCGTGCCTTCCAGTTCCAGATCCCATGTGACAAGTATCATATCCCATGTGACAAGGCAAGGTTTCACTCAAGAACTCTTGGAAGTACAAGATCGAAAGCATAATTTAACGAAACAATTGGCAGTATTGTCAGAACTGGGAATGTGTTCATGATAATGAGTTTCATATACAGCCCGGTAAAATCTAGCAGAGTAGTTTTCCACAATTATGTGAGCATATAACTTATATTATTGTACCAAACGAGTAATTAAAGAATGTCAGATATGCTCCTCGAAGTATTGCAGTGTACCTTTTTTATATATTTCTGCAGCAAAATATTAAAGATCCTATATGTTGCATGTTAATATCCCTGGAAAAAATAAACAATATAGTACTATTTGACAATAGTGATTTTTCTAACTCAAAATTATGTGAAATTCTAGGTAGCAAGAGGACTGGCACAAAGATACCACTGATAGGTATGCTAGAACTTTCACAATATTTTCACATGCTATCATTTAAATCGTTAAATGTCAGTAGTTCATCAACAATGATTTTCTAAGAATATGTTTTTAACTTCTACTCTATAATTTAGCTTGAAACAACAACTCGAAAATTGTGCATAATATAAGTCAATTTGTAACAAAAAAAACTATTCTCTAGCTTGTTCCTACTTTTGCCGCCTTGCATTCTTTCAGAAGGATAAATTATATATTGATGGTCTTACAAATCTCAATGTCCATAGTATAACTTCTGGTACTAAGAAAATAACAACTTCTTCAATCTCAGTTTTGACATCAGCAGCTGCAGCGTTGCTCTTTCCATGTATTTATCTGCTGATATGGCATAGACGGGGGGAAATAGTAGGCTTTCTCCTTTGCAAAAAGACTAGCAGCAACACTGAAAGGAATTACGAGGCCATGATAGTATCTTATGGATCCCTAGCTCCAAAAAGATACATGTACTCAGAGGTAATGAAGATAACGTCTTCTCGTAGTGATCAGCTTGGAAGAGGTGGTTATGGTGAGGTTTTCAAAGGAAGACTACATGATGGTCGCCTGGTTGCTGTGAAATTCTTGCATGAATGCAAAGGAAATGGGGACGAGTTTGTGAATGAGGTTATGAGCATTGGAAGAACCTCTCATGTTAATATTGTTAATTTATTTGGGTTTTGCCTGGAGGGATCAAAACGAGCTCTTATATATGAGTATATGCCCAATGGTTCCATGGATAAGTACATTTACTCAAAGAACCCTAAAGAAATTTTAGGATGGGAGAGACTCTATGCGATATCAATTGGGATTGCTCGTGGCCTAGAATACTTGCACCATAGCTGTAATACACGCATCGTCCATTTTGATATCAAACCTCAAAATATTCTTTTAGACAAGAACTTTAGCCCAAAGATTGCTGATTTTGGACTAGCTAAATTGTGTCATACAAAGGAGAGCAAGCTTTCGATGACTGGGGCCAGAGGAACAATTGGGTTCATCGCTCCAGAAGTACACTCTCGAACATTTGGAGTGGTTTCAACAAAGTCAGATGTTTATAGTTATGGAATGATGTTGTTGGAGATGGTCGGAGGCAGGAGAAACGTGAAATCAATTGTTGAGAAGTCTAGCGAAAAATATTTTCCAGATTGGATTCACGACCACCTTGCGCAAGATGATGGACTACAAGCATGTGAAGTCACAAGCGAAATTGAGGAAATCGCAAGAAAGATGATCCTAATTGGCTTGTGGTGTATACAAGTAATACCTTCTTATCGCCCCACTATAACAAAGGTTCTAGAAATGTTTGAGAGAAGCTTAGATGATCTGGACATGCCGCCGAAGCAAAATTTCTGTGAACTACTGTAAGATACTTCTCCCATATTTTCTGTCCATTTTTTTTTCTACGAAACTATTATTTTACAACTATTTCACCTACATGCTCATCTCTTATTCCAGTGAAAATTCCCCTCACAATATGGATGTACAAAGTGCAAGTTCTACCAGACTTGAGGAGATTAGCCTTGTGAATTCAAAAACCTTACAATGATTATGAACTCTTTGAGCTGATAAGCCCCTGTGAATCCAAAAATCATACATTGATTTCCAACTCGTTGAGAACATAACATGTAATATAGTACATTCAGAGTATAACAAGCGCGCCAAAATTCAGCATTGTACCATAAAACATACTCCATGTATAATACAGGAAGGGGATAATTTGGGTGCCCAATGAGATTTTGTTTGAACTGCTAAAAGGGATTCAGATCTAATGCCAGAGACAGACAATTATTCTGATAAAAGTTTTACCGTGATTGGCATTTTTAGAAACCGCCTGTCCGCTCTGATATAACGGTGCTAAAATAGGCGGTACAAAACTCATAGTATCTGGTAGTACAAAAAGTGTGGGACCGGTACCAAAATTACGCGGGACCAACACCAACATATTTGATTTATTTTAATTAATAAAAGGGTACTTAGGTAATTGTGACAAGTGAGCCCACCCGTCACTACTCTCCCAGAGCTCTCATCTAACTCTGCATTCTCTCTCGCGGTCTTGCCGCAATCCCGGAAAATATCACCACCGACGGAGCCGGCCACTGCCGCTGGGGGAGAAGGGAGGAGGGGCATCGGGGGATGGGGGCATCGGAGGTCCCTAGGATCGACGCCGGGAACCTGGGTGGCGCCGGCGCAACAGGGTGGCGACCGCATCCAGGCAGATCGATGTCAGGGAACCTGGGTGGCGTCGGTGCAACAGCGAGGCGACCGCGTCTGGGTAGCTGTCTACGGCATGGCTGTTGGGGCGGCCTTGTAGAGCCGGCCGCCGATGCTATGTGAGGAAGGAGGAGGGGAGTCATGGATTGGGGATTGGGCTATTTTCATGATCGATGGCAGGGATTCTGGGTGGCGCTCCGCTGCAGGCGGCGGCGACGCAACAATACATCTCCAGTATAAATGTCACTCTTCGGCGCCGCAAATTCACATCTCTGCTAAGGTCGTCGCCGCCATGGATCAGAGCTTCTTCTGTCGGCCAGGAGAAGAGACATTGGCGCACGGACAGCCTCTGATCCAGTTGTAATTTTTTCCTTTGGAAGTTTCTGAAGAGGAAAATTCAGGAGTTCCTCTGAGTGGGAGGGCAGCGCTTGATATTGCAACCATTCGTCTCACCACTCAACCAGACTAATCTAAGAAACTCTTTGCTGTACTAGAACAGGCAAGTTATACGCTTCTTAATTTCTTTCATTTAGGGTTACAATGCAGGGATTTTCACTTATCTCTCTGATGGTAATTGTACATCTAAATAAGCTGGTTATTGATTTTGCAAAACAATGCATGTTCTGCAGTTACAACTGGATTCAACTTGCTAACTTTTGATCTGATGGTCCAAATTGCATATTCTTGTTAGCGAGTCAGCATATATGCCTATTTTCTAGCACATGAAGGATTTCTGTGTTTGATAATATGCATGCATCTTTTGATTATATGTTTTTCTACATTGTCTATGATCTTGAGCCAGTCCGTATGCTTTTGAATAGCATGAGTTCAAGCATATAGAGTAAAACTGAGTTTTTTATCAAGCTCGCAGCCCCCAAAATACTAATAAACAGGCTGAGAAAATACTTTAAAATGGTTGACTGCTAGGTCTTGATTGTTTGCTTTGGGAAAAATGTATATTGAAGGTTAGGTCACTAGTTTTATGTTACAGCATATATTTACTTGTTAGTTCTTCATTCAGACTCCCAAGTTCTGGAATATTTTCTTTTCACATATTCTAGTTCTCCAACATCAACAAAGACCATGGAGTGTCGCCTATGTAGTGTCCCAGTTGAAGTTAAATGTCAAGCTTGTATTATTGCGTGTATTATTAATTTTTCAGTATGTATGACCATTTTAAGACTGTGGTAAACCTGACACCAGCAAGTTATATGCAGGTAGTTGTAATGGAATTTTGTGTTTTAAAGACCAGAAATTTTCTCATATTCCGAAAGGATATAAGGAAGAACTACCTGGTTTCATAATATTTACTGAACCTAGCATAGTGGAGTGGTGGAAAGTGAAGGAGAACCTGGGTCATCAAGGGTACAAAGCGAATTCTGATGTGTACTTCATCAGGCCTAGGTGTGAACCACCAGAAGGAATGGTCTTGATTTCATGTCAAAAGGATGTTGCTCAAATGTTGCAAGCTCTTAAAGGGACAAAGAAATGTGACTTGTACTCCCGCCATTCGGAAATATAAGATATTTTAGCTTTGTGAAATGAGTGTATCTAGACACTTTTTAGTGTATAGGTTCACTCCGAACCTCTACGAATCTATACACTAAAAGATGTCTAGATACATTCGATTGACAAAGTTACAACATCTTATATTTCCGAACGGAGGGAGTACATTGTCAAAAACTATCCTTCCCGGACGATGAAGGCATGAGTGAACAGGTTGACTATATTGCCAAGCTTGAACATATTCTATCAGTTTTTTGCCACCATCATTTTTATATTGATCTTAAAGAAATTCAATGCTTTTGGACAGGGTCCGTTCGAACCATATGGAGATTCATGGGAGTACAACAATGCATTCGTGATGGATGTATAAAGATGAAGATGGGTCATCGCCAAGAATGAAGTAACCTTCGTGATATTTACTTCAACTTTAGTTTTCAAAAAAGGATTGAATGATGTTTATCTATCTTTCATGTCTTCTGTTTGGTTTTCATTATTTGTCGTGTTCATCATTCTCTGAACTAAACCACTTTGTGACTATTCATGTTAGTCTCTTTGAACTTCCACGTGAAAATAGTGTAATACACTATGCATCATCATTTCGTAGCAAGTTTGGAAGGTGATCAGCTGCCATGTCTTACATAAACATGTAATTGGCTCGCTCATTCGAGGCTCTCTGTTCCGCATGGCTGATCGAACTAAGATGCATTGCTAGCACGGTCAGTTAGCCAGGCTCGCTTTCAATCAGTCGACGCGACCAACAATTTTTGCAAAGAAACACTATTTTTGAACTAGACATGCCTCAACTATTTTTGTATGGTCTGCTCCCGGCTTGCCAAATTCCCAAATCAGTTTGAGCTTTGTGGCTAAATGGCCAGATCTGTTCGAGATCGAGAATGAACTTATAGTACGTGTACTGGCCGGCTAGCCACGACATCAATATAAAAGGTTGGACCATAATCCCAATGCTAAATTTTAAAATATCTCAAAAATTCAGTTACATTCATTTAAAATATGCTAGTTGTAGGTGACTCAAGATCATCAACGGTGACAATCATATGAAGAAGAATGACTGACGACTTTAATTCTCGTGAAAACACTATGGAGTAGCCCATACTGAATAAGAGATTGATGAGATCAATCCGTCGGTATGCAGATGCATATGGAGCAACGACAGAGACAAGTCCACCATAGTGAGAGTAGAGACCAGATCCCTCAAAATCGGCGTTCGGAAAAAATACAGACCAAGATTGTGCAAAAATAAGTTCATTTTTGCTACATTACTAAAATTTGTACCAAACATTCTTGGGAGAAATGTAGCCAAACATTCTTGGGAGAAATAATGGAACCGCTCGCAGATATTGCCAAACATTCTTGGCAGTACCCTCACTCTTCTAAAAGCAAGAAGTCTCAACGTAAACCTGGAGAGAAAATTTTAAACTCAGCTAGCTTTTCAGTATCAAACTACTAATTCGAAACTGCAAACAACAGGAGCATGTTATGGAGAAACAATCGTAGAAACTGGGCAAAACTTATTTGATTTCGTAGCAGCTTTTAACATATCAAGATTCACAACTAGGGAATAAAATGAAAGTGAAATAAAGGGCAGCCGAGTCCATGTGCCTGCCTGTTCCAACTTGTTTGTCAAAAGAAACATTCTCTGTTATAGTTTCCCCCCAAATAAAATGATGTGCATCTGCCAACGGTATCCATACATAAATATCTAGATGGAAAATGGTTGGTAGTCTCTCAGGATTATTAATTATAGATTGAGACATCATCACAAGTGTATATAGGAAAACACATCACAGAATGCCACATGTGTACACTACACGGCTACTCCATGACCAGAAAAGGTTGGACTAAAGGAATGGTGACATAACTTTAGCCATTCTCTGTGCAAACTTGCGGTGAGTTGTCAAACAGACATCTTTACTTACAAAATACGAAGTCCATAGTTTCATGGAATATAGTATTTATTTGTGAAACAATCAACAAAGTACAGGATGCAACGAAAACATCAAGTAGCTGAGCAGATTATGGACAAGTTTTAAGGATCTCAAAAGACAGATCATGATCAATTTAAGTGCTAGTCCACAAGTATGCAGTTGATGTGCTTGTGAAGCCATTTATTGGTTCAAGTGATGCTGCATTAATGTTGTGGACAGTATAGTTCTACTGGTGTCATAGATGCTTTGTTCAGACTTCTTTTTCATCAAAGCACAAGTAAAATTATTAGTCCATCTAATGTAGCTTATGTGAACAGAGAAAAAACAGGTGTCCGAGAGACTGATTTGAGGAAACAAACAATTGATTGCATCCCCTGAGCAATTAGTCGTAGAAGTTAGGGGATGGCAGCAAGAGCTCATAAGGACATTGACGCCACCATGGGTTCGTGTCTTCTCGGCCTTTACGCACAGTAAAACCTTTCTCAATAGCATAATTGTTATAAAACTGGAATCCATCACCCTCGCTAGAAAACGTCCTATTGGCAATGTCACGGTACTCAGCATCACCACTTATATCCGCCATGTCTTCCTACATATCACATACAAATGAACAATCAAAAGTTTTACCAAAATGGGTCAATGACACAAAGATGAACATAATCAAGGAACTGAACTTAATCTTCGCATGAATAATACAAATCTTTATATCCCACCAGCAGCTGGCTAACTCAAAGGCACCGACAAACTCTTGAAGTCTACTAAAACCATGTATTTAGAGGAATCACATTGACTGGTCCATAACTCTAACATCTTCACTAGCTAGTTTCCACCTTTTAAAATATATTCAGAACAGTGTAATAAGAATAAAAATCTGGCATTCTCATCAAGTTAGAAGGGTAATCATCTGAACTATTGTACACTAGAGTAATTTTTACCTGCTTTTGTTTTACTTAAGTAGGTTTTATTTTTCCTGAAGTTTCATTCCATTCCAATTCTTTTTCCGAAGGTAAACTCCACTTCAGTTTTAACTTGGATTTCAGACTCAGTTAGCCAGTGCTGGCAGCAACAGAATAAGGCACCGGTTGGCGCAATGGAATATGTTACATGCATAACCAAGCACTTGGAAGGTTATCATCAATCAGTCCCTAAGAATATTATTGTAGCGTTCGTTTGAATGGTTGTGTTGCTCTACACTCCAGGAAAAAGTATGTGGCCGCACTGCATTCGGGAAGAGGAACCCAGCAAGACAGAGACAATTAACCCGGCCGGTGTTAGCAGCGTTCGATCTCTCTATCAATGCACTTCTACTTTCCAATTATGCTAGTAGTATTTTTTTTCTCTGCCTAAAGTACTACTGTTGTATCTAGTATGTATACTCAAGTTGATATGATGATGAGGATACATGAAAATCATTCAGATGCAGACTCAAGTATGTATGTATGTGTCTGATTGCGTTGGTTTGGTGTACGCAAATCGATGTCCTAGTGTTTTTTCCACGCGTATAGTAGTCCTAGTCCTAATTAAAAGAATGTCACTAGTGCAGAATTATGTAGACATTCCTGAACCCAGCGATGGGAGAACGCCGGTCTAGAGATAGAACAATTTGTAAAAATACACTACTCACGACGCCACGAAGCGGAGGCAGTGACCCCACTCTCCGGACCCAGCGATGAGGGAAGTCTCGACGGAGGATCAGAATGGACCCGAGCATCGTCAGGGGGAGACTAGAGCTGCGGCGGCGGCGGAGTTTGGCGGGCTAAGACAGCGTCAGGCAGTCCGACGATGGTGTAGTCCGGTGAGCTGGGGCTGTGGCGAATATGGGGTACAGGGTGGTACGCTCGTCCGGCGATCGGCGGCGGTGGTGCAGGAGAGCGGCGGCGGTGGGCAGAGCGAGGGGGAGGAAAAGAGGATCGCGCGGGGGCTTAGATCGTGCGCCGGTAGGTGACTCGATATGTAGACTAGAAGTACCGTAATACCCTTAGGATGGTTATTTTAAATCTATGATTAACTTAGTTGATCTGACGGCTATAATTAATTACACCCATTGGTAGCCAAAAGTACTCGATAGTACCGGCTGGTACTGCCCAATCACCGGAACAGAGCTCTTATTCTAATGCCGGAGTAGATTTAGCCTCTAATTAAGACCCTAAATTTTCAGAATCTGGATGCACAAAGTATAGCATCTAAACATTGTTAGGCATATGTGTAAATTCCTAGTGGCCAAAATAATCGTGGAAGCTGAAGGCACAAACTGAATAAAAAGCCAACCAGAAAAAAAATGTTCCCACCAATAATCCATCGCGATTCCCCACCACTGCGCCCATTCAGTGCCCACAAGCACAGCAGCGGCCCGGCTAGCTGGCCGTGCTGCAGCTCCCCGAGCCCGCGAGCTTCCACTGGCCTTGCTCAGCCGCCACGCGCCGGTTTGCCTATTCTTTCCAGACCATCGTTGCTTACAGCATGCTCCTGGAATTCTTCTTCGGGCGGACGTGCACATTGCGCAGCTGTTCTATGGCGAGAGAGCTAGCTAGCCCCGTTCCAGCTCTTTCTCTCTCACACTTCGTTATTGACTTGTTACCCGCAAGAAATGATTGACTTGTTGCATATCAACAATGGACAGGGGTAATCTGGTCCAAGAGAAACAAAAGTGAAGGTATGCACTAACGGAACGGAATGGACGGCGGTGTCGTATAAGAAAAGAAATTTACATGCAGTGTCAAATATGGAAGAAAAAGTTTTCCGGTGTCAAATAGGGAACTGAAATTTTTAGGTAGTGTCAAATAAGAAATTCTCTGAACTGAAAGTCCTGAGCGACTCCAGGAGCTTCCATGTCCGCTGCGCGTTCACGATCAACCCGGCAACCTGAGCCTCGTCTTCTACAACTGAACCACAGCTGTAGCAGCAGCAGCAGACGCGGCGGCACGTGGGAACCCGGCACTGGTGTAGGACAACACATTTTGTTCGAGTCAGAGGGTATAACAACAGTTTAGAAAACTACGAGGGCTACTATAAAGAGGGATGCGAAGCTACCGTCGTGGCATTACTGGGATCACCCAGCGAGGCGAGCGCGTGCCACTACGAGCAGCTGATAAGTGATGGCTTCCTCCTGATATGGGAACCCCCTCCTCCTCCCTTTGCAGTTGATGGTAAGTTCATCCGTCAAATCATCTTTTAACCAAGTTCCTTTTGTCAACTCAAGAAACCAATCATGTCACTCACTAGAGTGGTGGCGGATGTTTTCTGCATCCAGCCAGCGCGGGACTGTTTCAATCTGGCTGGATGCATGCATCGTTGTGGTGGGTTGGTTCACCTTCCATTCCACTCAACCGGTCCATCCCGGCCCGTTGCTTTCTGCCAGAAGAAATCCACACGAAACAAAAGGCAACCGCTTTGAGAATCGTCTTCTTCCCCCGAGCTCTCTCTCGTCCCTTCTCTGGCGACGGCGCCACTAGGGGAGGGATTGAGAGAGATGCTCGGCTTTCTCTCTATAGATGTAGGCGTAGATTTCTTGGCGGTATGCCAGTAGTTGGAGTAGGGCGTCGGTGCTTCTGGCCTAGGACTGGCGCATCCGGAGTGTGGTTGGAGGCGGCATGGTGCTCCGTTGGTTGGAGCAGACGGCGAGCTTGTCCGTAGCCGGGATCTCTGCAATAAGGGCTCTGGTGTGCTTCTCCTCTTTGATCTGCTGCCTCCTCCTCCTTGTTTCTTTCGATCCGGCCGGCCGTGGTGGTGGGGGGACGGAGATGGGAGGAGGTTGTTCTGTGGGTTGCAGAGAGGAGCGGAGGTGCTCTGGTTTGACATGGTGGCGCAGTGCTGACCAGTCGCTATCGGAGGGAAATAGCTAGGCGTTCGTGGTGGAGGGCGACAGATTTCCCCCTGATGGTGAGCCTCCTTCAAAATAAGCGCCGACGTCTCCTACTTGCGGTCTCTCGGCTCTACACCCCTACTTGGCCGGCCTCGGTGGCGGGGGAGTGGTGGATGTGGAGCGGCGGTTGCGGTTGGTCGGAGATGCAGTTAGGGGTATCTGTTGCATGCTGAAGATCTACATCGCGCGGAGGCCGTTGTTTGCCGACGTGATTTCTAGCTAGAAGGACAACCATGCTTGACGCTGATGAGGGTATCTCTTCAACCTCCAAGATGGAGGCCCTGTCTTAGGTGATACGGCGGCGCTATGCGCCCTCTCTCCCAAGTGGTTGTGTCCCTGGTGAGAGGAAGGGTGGCCGTCGGTGGCTTCCTGCTTGCGACGGTGGAGAAGAGGATGAGGGGCCTGATTGCTTTTTCCATATTTTTCCTATGGTCCTCTATGTTAAATGCCAGGGCTTGTATTTAATTTTTTTCATCAAGGCCCTTTTGCCATTTTGTAACACGCCGACAGTTTTAATGCAGCTCTAGGCCCGCTCTAGGCCTTTCTGGGCCTTTCTCGTTAAAAAAAAGGGTCCATCCCACTTTGTTTTCTTTCTCTACTAGCCAGCGCCATCTGGGCAACATGATCATAGCCTACCCGTTCTAGCTGGAGGCCAGCCTTGCGTGTCCCATCCTTCTAGAAGATGGGGTGCGGCGTCACATCACACCTGTGATTCACTACAGGAAAAACTTTTTTTGCCGTGTATTTGGACTTTTGCCGTGTGTCCATCGCGCGGAACACGGCAAAGAAAGAAAGTACCACAGCAAAAATTGAGTACATAGGATATTATGAGAAAAACACAAGGCAAGCACACGACAAAATAACAAGAAAACACACATCGAAGATATACACACGACAAAGTTTAGATAATACACATGACAAAAAATCAATCATAGCAAACCCGTGCGACATGTGTACATCCTCGACAACTTTTACGGAGCCGTTATGACGGTCAGACTTTGCCGTGTGTATGAAAAAATAGACACGGCAAAGACTTAACTTTGCCATGTGTGGAGGTTCAACAAACGGTGTCTTCCCATTGGTTGAGAAACATTGGACATGGATCGACATGGCACACCCGCATGCACGCGCAGCTGCTCACTGTCACGCGCAGCTCGCACGCACGCGGAACTGCTCACTCTCTGACGCGCAGCTCTCCATTTTCCCGGTCCTGGCAACCGTCGCATGCACGCAGCTGCTCACATGCAGCTCGACGGAAGGTCAACGCTCGCCCGCAACCGCGCATGAGCTCTCCGACGGCACGCGGAGGAGACGGCGAAGGCAAGCTGCGGCCATGCGGCAGCAGCCAGCGGTGGCAACAACAAGCAGCAGAGGCAGCCAGCAATTGCGATAGCAAGCAACAACCCCCGCTTGTGCTCCTCTCTGGCCCTCGCCGCGCGGCACTCAGGCGCTGCCCGTCCTTGACGACGGCGATGGCGGGTGTGCTTGACGACGACGGCGGTGGGCTTGAGGATGACGACGTCGGCGGTGGGCTTGAAGAGGATGACGGCGGGCAGGCGTGCTTGACAACCGCGGCAGCCGGCTTGAGGACGACGGTGGCAGGTTGAGGACGACGATGGCAGCCGTGGACTTGAGGATGACGAAGACGGCGGCGACGGGCTTGAGGACGACGATGGCAGTGGTAGGCTTGAGGACGAAGACGGCAGCGGACAATTTTTTTTTTGGAAGTTAGCTTTTGTTGAGTTTGTTAGAAAACACATGGCAAATATTGCCCTCTGTTTCCTTCCGCTGACCGCGTTAAGTCCTTTATTGTGCCGAGCTACATGAAAAACATACGATAAAGACTTTGCCATGTCTATTTTGAAAAATACACGACAAAGGCTGTTTGTCATCGCTGTCGTTGCCGTGTGGTGTTTGCCGTGTGTCGGCACATGGCAAGGCTTTGCCGTGTTCCCCACAGCCTTTGCTGTGTCTTTTGCAGTTTTGCTTACATGGCAAAGAACATTTCTCCCAATCCGGTAGTGATTGGACAATGGTCGATAACCGGTTAAAAGTATTGTTGGAGAATACGCCATATGTAGTGTAATATTGTTGTCCGAAGTTACTTCATCAGACAATAATAGTATTTTTCTTGGACAAAAGATGATCGGCTAGTATAATTAGGTTAAAGAATTAAAAAGTACCAAAAATGAATTTCTGGACGAATACCCGTCGAGAATCTACTCATGCTCAAAAAATTACGGAAGGATAGTTACCGTCTGAAAATTACAACCGGGAAGTGTGACTAAAACTTACTGCCAAAGAATGGGAAAAAAAACTAAAAATGTGAAATGTTTGTCGAGACCCCATCCCTTTAGATTCTGCAATGTGAAATGTTTTTGTTTTTGTTTTTTTGAAACATCATTCTCCAATTGGCCGTTTGCTGTCGATGGAATCAGTGAATCTTGGACCATCAGTCGGTGGAACGATCCATCCATGCAATGCACCTGCTCTTATGTCGACCACCGGTCCCCGGCCGCTTCATTCCACTACGATCCATCCATGAAATGCACCTGCTCTTGATGTCGACCACCAGTCCCCGGCCGCTTCATTCCACTCAACCGGTCCATCCCACTTCCCCAGTTCACACCATACCATGATCCCGCTCTTGGTGCTGCTCTTCGTTTCCTTCCTCCGCCCATCGCCGGCCAGCGCCACCTGCTCACCCAAGGAATGCGGCAACCTGACCATAGCTTACCCGTTCTGGCTAGAGGATGGTGACGGCCAGCCGCCGTGCGGGTCGCCACTCTTCCAGATCAGATGCGACGGTGGTACCCAAGCACTGCTCGCCCACTCTATCTTCGGGCTCTACCAGGTCCTCCAAATCTTCACGGAGAACTCATCCCTCATCGCCGTGGACCATAACTTCCTCCTCCCACCCGCTGCTGGCTGCCCAGTGCGGTGGTTCAACGTGTCCGACGGCATCGGGCTTGGGCCGTACACCATCAGCGGCAAGAATCGGGAGCTGCTCGTCCTCTACAACTGCACAGAGCAGCCGGGGGCGATACCGGAGGGGTTCATCCCCACGCCTTGCCGCAATGGGTCGTCCTCCTTCTTCCGACTCGGCGAGCGGTATGATAGCCAACATCGATGGGGAGCCCTCTCTCTCCCCCCAGCCTGCGGTCTCTCCGTCGTGCCGGTCCTTGGGTTTCCGGGCGGCGACGAGTACGTCGGGAGCATGAAGGGAGGTTTTCTTCTTGAGTGGACGGTGGCGGCCGATAATTGCCCCAAATGCGTGGCTAGCGGTGGTCACTGCAGCTACGCCACCGAGGGGTTTTCCTGCAATTGCTCGGATGCTCTGTACCCCGACAAGTGTGGTGAGTCCAGGAGATCAACTTATCTGCACACTGTGTTAACTCTTAGCTTTTTCAACACACAATTCACCACCAGATCTCTCGTTCCAATGTACCCAACCAGCTTCTTGTTGTTGCTGTTCCAGATTTTTCCTGCGTCCCAACAAATACCTGCTATTCGCAAAAACAAAACAAAAAAGAACAAATACCTGTTAAACTCACGAGGTTAGACATTAAAACTGCTAGTCAACAAACTGAAGTACATCTAGTAGATCCCAAACAAGCAGTACTCCACTTCAATAAAAGATCACGAACATCTTCTACAGCAACAACTACTTATTTGGCATCCTTCCCTGTTACCAGATCAAACTCTTGAAATCAGATATTTGGCCTGTATCAAAACTCACTGCTGGCCATTTTTCTCTCATCCTGCTCCTATGACTCCATTGCATCGCCACTGATCACCTAGATAGCTAGCTAGATGCTCGCCCCAGGGCGCCCGCTGCCGTGATCGTCCTCCCACTCCTGGCGTCCTTACTCCTCCTCCTCCTCACTTGCCACCGAGCGAGCGTCGACTGCGAGTCTATGACATGCGCGAACCTGACCGTGAAGTCCCCGCTTCATTCCACTCAACCGGTCCATCCCACTTCCCCAGTTCACACTTCACACCATACCATGATCCTGCTCTTGGTGCCGCTCTTCGTTTCCTTCCTCCGCCCATCGCCAGCTAGCGCCACATGCTCCCCCAAGGAATGCGGCAAACTGACCATAGCTTACCCATTCTGGCTGGAGGATGGTGACGGCCAGCCGCCATGCGGGTCCCCACTCTTCCAGATCAGACCCAACGGTGGTAGCCGCCACCAGATGATCCATTCCAGGCCGCCACAGGCCCGCATGGCCCGCGGCTGGCCCAGATCAGGCCCATCACGGCGCGTCGCCTGTGAGGGAGATGCGTCACTGGAGCACCCCGCCACCAAGATCTACAATGGCGTCGCCTAAAGAACTTCCGTGCCTGCCTAGAACTTCCCAGATTCGCCGGTCGAGGTCGTCCGTCTATGCCGCACCGCCGCAAGCCGCTGCCTCCCAGTGAGGCTGCCCATGCACGTGGGTAGAGGAGGTCCCGTCACTGCCAGCACCACGCGGGCTTCGCCCGGTGGCGCTCTCCGGCGGCGGAGGAGGGGGAGGCTGGGGCAGCACTAGGGTTATGCGTCTCCGGCACCCGCTCGGGAACGACGCGAGACGCGAGTCTAGGTGCCGACTGCTCCACCTGCAGCGCGAGCGGCAGGCAATGCCGGTATAGCAACGAATCCAGCACTGCTAAATTGACGTCGGTCTCTAGTTTGCACACTTCCAAATTCCAGCACTGCTATTCCGTAGCAAGAAGATGAATCTCTTTCCTGTCTCTGCAACCGTCGTGTTCTTTTCAGTTGCCATGCAACTGCTCACTCTCTAATTCTAGCAGGGAGCTCCACAACTCGAGCCATAAAAATGACAATGTCGTTCTGCAAGCCTGCAGTGTGTGGGGAACTCGGTGTATCACATATCCGCATGTACTAGCCTGAGTGTCGCTACCATGCCTTCCAGATCCCATGTGACAAGGCAAGGTTTCACTGAAGAGCTCCTCAAAGTACAAGATACTAGGCATATTCTACCAAAACAATTTATTCAGTCACCTGAGATGTCAAGTTTGCCATAAGCCCCAAAACCAGAAGTTGTTCTTCCTCTACAACTGCACCCAGCCTTAGCCATGGCAGTATTGTCAGAACTCAGATTGTGTTCATGACAATGAGTTTCATATGCAGCCCGGTAAAAAGTAACATAGTAGTTTTCCACAATTGTGTGGGCATATAACTTACAATATTGTATCAAACAAGTAAGAAAAGAAAGTCAGATATGCTAGCACGTGCTGTTAAAAGTATTGCAATGTACCTTTTTATATATTTCATCAGCAAAATATTGAATGTCATATATGTTGCCTGTTAATGTTTCTGGAAAAAAATAGTATTATTTGACAGTAGTGATTTTTTTAACTCAATATTATGTGATATTCCAGGTAGCAAGAGGACCGGCACAAAGATACTACTCATAGGTATGGTAGAACTTTCACCATCTTTGAACATGCTATCATTTAAATCGTTAAATGTCAGTAGTTCATCAAACAGTGATTTTCTCATAATATGTTTTAAACTTTTACTCTATAATTTAGATTGAAACAACTACTCGAAAATTGTGCATAATATAAGTCAATTTGTAACAAAAAAAATATTCTCTAGCTTGTTCCTACTTTCGCCGCCTTGCATTCTTTCAGAAGGAGAAACTATATATTGATGGTCTTATATAGATCTAAATGTCCATAGTATAACTCCTGGTACAAAGCAAATAACAACTTCTTCAATCTTAGTTTTGACATCAGCAGCTGCAGCGTTGCTCTTTCCATGTATTTATGTGCTGATATGGCACAGAAGGGGGAAAAGACTAGGCTTTCTCCTTTGCAAAAAGACTAGCAGCAAAACTGAAAGGAATTACGAGGCCATGATAGTATCTTATGGATCCCTAGCTCCAAAAAGGTACATGTACTCAGAGGTAATGAAGATAACATCTTCTCGTAGTGACCAGCTTGGAAGAGGTGGTTACGGTGTGGTTTTCAAAGGAAGACTACATGACGGTCATCTGGTTGCTGTGAAATTCTTGCATGACTGCAAAGGAAATGGGGATGAGTTTGTGAATGAGGTTATGAGCATTGGAAGAACCTCTCATGTTAATATTGTTAACTTATTTGGGTTCTGTTTGGAGGGATCAAAACGAGCTCTTATATATGAGTATATGCCGAATGGTTCCTTGGATAAGTACATTTACTCAGAGAACCCAAAAGAAATTTTAGGATGGGAGAGGCTCTATGCAATATCAATTGGGATTGCTCGTGGCCTAGAATACCTGCACCATAGCTGCAATACACGCATCATCCATTTCGATATCAAGCCTCAAAATATCCTTCTTGATAAGGACTTTGGCCCAAAAATTGCTGATTTTGGTCTAGCTAAATTGTGTCATACAAAGGAGAGCAAGCTTTCGATGACTGGGGCCAGAGGAACAATTGGGTTCATTGCTCCAGAAGTTCACTCTCGAACATTTGGAGTTGTTTCAACAAAGTCAGATGTTTATAGTTATGGAATGATGTTGTTGGAGATGGTTGGAGGCAGAAGAAACGTGAAATCAATTGCTGAAAAGTCCAGCGAAAAGTATTTTCCAGATTGGATTCACGACCACCTTGGGCAAGATGATGGACTTCAAGCATGTGAAGTCACGGGAGAAACTGAGGAAATCGCGAAAAAGATGATCTTAATTGGATTGCGGTGCATACAAGTAATACCTTCGTATCGCCCCACTATAACAAAAGTCCTAGAAATGTTTGAGAGAAGCTTAGATGATCTTGACATGCCACCGAAGCAGAATTTCTGTGAACTACTGTAAGATACTTCTCCCATATTTTCTGTCCATTTATTTTTCTGTGAAACTATTATTTTACAAGAATTTGACCTGCGCGCTTATCTCTTATTCCAGTGAAAATCCCCCTCACAATCTGGATGTACAAAGTGCAAGTTCTACCAGACCTGAGGAGATAAGCCTTGTGAATTCAAAAACCTTACAACGATTACGAACTCTTTGAGCTGATAAGCCCTTGTGAATCCAGAAATCATGCATTGATTTCCAACTCTTTGAGAAGGTGACATGTAATATAGTACATTCAGAATATAACAAGCGCAACAAATTCAGCATTGTACCATAGAACATATTCCATGAGTGATCCAGCAGGAAGGGGTTAATTTGGGTGCCCAATAAGTTTTATGTTCGAACTGCTAAAAGGGATTGGGATCTAATGGCAGAGACAGACATTTTTTACTCTAATGCTGGAGTAGATTTAGCCTCTAATTAAGACCCTAAATTTTAAGAATCTGGATGCACGAAGTGTAGCATCTAAACATTGTTAGGTACTCATATATGTGTAAATTCCGAGTGGCCAAAATAATCGTGGAAGTTGAAGGCACAAACTTACTTGGTCCTCTCTGAACCTGCTCTCCGCGACCACCCAAGCAAGCAGCGCCGCTTTTCCCCCCGCGCCGGAGACCTCCCCCATACTCGACGGAAGGTTTGCGCCACCTCGTAGGAAACAATCGCTCCCGGGGTCCCGCCGCCGAGCGGGTCCGGCGGGGCTGGAGACTAGCGATTGCTTGGCCATGCCGCCGCGTGGCGGAAGACTGCCCCTGCGAGGCCAGCCAATCTCCTTTGCACCGATTCACGACGCCACGGTAGGCTGCAGCGTCGCCGGCACAGGGACGAGCAAGACATGAGATGGTGCGGGGAAGAGGGGGGAGGGTGTGCAGTGCCGGTCTGCCAGCGGCGGCGACCGCGATGGCGAATGCGAGTCGATGAACCTTGCCAGGTTTGGGCTAATAGGCCATGTCGAAGGCCCAAACACACTCTATAGATGGCTGTGTGCTTGTTTGTCAAAGGCTGCAAGGAGGCCCGGAGCCACATGGCGGTTTCTTTTCTGAAATTAATTTTGCTAGTATTATCGCTTTATTTTTTCTCCTTTTTCTGAAAATAATTTTCCTCGCCGATTTGCATTCTCGGGTGGTGGGGGCAACGGTGACAGCAACAGCGACACTATGCTATGTGAATGTATGAGAAGATTTATGATTGTTGTGGCTGTCGTAAATTGTTTTTGTGTGAATAAAAAGAATAATGATAGGAATTGCTTAAATGTATTAATTTCCATATCGTCTTATCCATCCATTCAAATCAATAGCCATCTTAGAGCATCTCCACTTGTCCCCCCTAAAGACCGAAAAAAGCCAAAATAGGAGCGTGGAGAGAGAAAACGCAGCCCAGCCGTGTCCCCCAAATAATTTTTCATCCGGCGCGGCATACGAGATATCCGGCGCTCCCAGGCCAACCCCTGCCCATAGGGAGGCAACTGGGGGCGCCGGCTAATCAACAAAGCACGGAAACGACGCCACACATCCTTAGAGGACCACCTCTCTTCCCAATCGAGATAAAAAAAATTGGGATTCGGGGGTGCGGCTGGCTAGCCTCTGCCCCTCATAATTAAAAACTAGCCGGCACCCCCTCATACGGGCAAAAATATATTTCCGTCGGAGACCGTACGGGGGTTTAGGAGTGGAGATGCTCTTAGCGAGAACCAGTTGACATGCCCAATGAACAGAAGTCTTTTCAGTGCCAATATGAGCCTCGTACATGTGTAATCTTTGTATTCATTTGCACTGGCTAATATTCTTATATTCATGATATCATATGACTAGTTTTTTGATAATTGTCAGGATATTTGACATTAACAAATTTACTGGATCAATCCCGGACTCTCTTGGACTTATGAAAACACTTCAACATATGTACATACTGAATATCTGAAATGTTTTCTCAGTACTCATTGTTTCACACTCCCTTGTGCATAATTTTATTAACTTCTCTTTTACCAAGTGGACTTGTTTCAGCTGACTAGACCATAAACAGTTTAATGGTCCAGTACCTAAAAGTATAAGCAATTTTCCTAACATGACGGAACTGTAAGTAACTACTATGAATAAATACCAAGCAATCATTCATCTTCCTTGCAAATGATGTTGCAAACTTTTCATTGGTTACTAAGGAGCTTAGCAAGTAACCAACTGAATAGGTCAATGCCAGACCTCACCAATGCAACAAATCTCAATTACGTGTCAGATTCAAAACATATAAATGCTTAAATTTAATGATTCACCTGTTGTGTTAAAGAATGTTTTCTCTCCGAATAGGGATACAAGTAACAATTATAAAGCAATCTCACCAGCACCGCAATGGCTTTCAACGCTGACGCCCCTGAACACCATGTGAGTTATATGAGGATTAATAAAGTAAACACTAAATGGATTTTGTAAAGGAATAAGCCTAGATACACTAACCGCTGTGTGCAAACTATCTCAACAATGAATAGAACCTTTAGACCTGTGCACTCTCACCCTACATCCACAATGTGTGCACAGATCTCAAGACTACCAGTGACTGATATTGTATTTGCACTAACCCTTGAGTGTGCAAAGTCCACCCTCACGTGCCAGTTATATTTTAAATAATGTTGTTTCTCTGCTAGGATAATTTACAGATTTATGGACAATGATGGTCTTAATGGGACCATACCTAGTGCTCTTTTCAGCTTCCCACAGATGCAGAAAATGTAAGTTCTTCAATACTCTAGCTAAAACCTTTTCCGATAGTATAGTTAGTTTAATGTTTCAATTCAGTGATTTTCTGTAGATTTTGGAAATTGATCGTGTATCCCTCAAGTTCTCACACACTTTATATTTATATTTCTTTAGTTACAAATAGACCCTTAATTGACTTGTAGTTACATCAGGCCAACAATTCCTATGCCTTCTGATGTTGTAACTTGTACTGTGGTGCAGATCACTAGCTAACAATGCTTTTGGAGGGTTACTTGATATGCCTGATACCATCAGCTCAGAGCTGCGGGTTATTAATTTGACAAATAATCAAATCCTTCAGATTTCTAATCCAAGCTACAAAAATAGCCTAATGTAATTACCCCCTCAAATGATTTCTACTTGTACAAGTGGCATGCATCTCACCCATATTTTGTTGAATCCTGTTTGCTTCAACAATACCCTTTTGTGCACACTCCAGCAAAAGCAGCAAGTACCATACTCTACTAGCCTAGGCCCATGTGGTGCCATTTCATGCCCTGATGAGCAGCTAGCCTATCCAGCGCCATCACAAAGCTGCGCTTGCAGTAACCCCTTCCAGGGTTTGATGATCTTCTGAGCACCTGCCTTTTCTGACGTGACAAACCCCACTATATTCCAACAATTGGAGTGGACGCTTGCGCAGAACGTTAGCCTGGCTCCAGGATCAGTAGCGCTTTCTGATGTCAAATTCAGTCCAGGAGATCCACTGATATTCACATTGAAGTTTTTACCAGTCAGTAGAACAAGCTTCAATCGCTCAGAAGTATCAATAATCAGCTATGCTTTGGTTAACCAAATTTACAAAGCTCCACCTGCATTTGTACCGTACAGCTTCATAGCAAGAAAATACTTTACAAGTATGCACACTGCATATGTTTGTATTCTGTTTTATTTGATATTTCTCCAAAGCTTACACAACTTATTCAATTCAGGCCCAAGTGATGAAAAATCTTCAACACGAAAAGGTTTAATAGTCGGAATAACAGTTGCTGGTACCATTGAAATGCACCATTCAATACAATGTCATTGAAACATACTACTTATAAGTTATAAGTCACATTGTATCCAATCGCTTATACTGGCTATTAAATCTACACAGACTTGTAATTTTTTTTTGTCAAACCTGCATTTGAGCAACATAGTTGCTCGATCTCGCAATCAAAAGAAGGTCAGATATGTAGTCCATGTTCTATTGTTCTTCATCATCTTGTAATGCGTTTTTTATATTTCATGGAAGAATAATATTGAAGATTCATATACGATGTATGTTTCTTTGTTTTGGAAAAATAACCAACGTAGTACAACTGGACGATATCATTTTTACTAACAAATGATATGCTATATCCCAGGTAGAAAGAGGACCTTCACAAAGATCATGCTAATAGGTATCCTAAAACTTTTTCCATCGATCTTTTCGTATGTAATGATTTAAATATCAGAAGTTCATTAATAGTGATTTCTATGGCAAAATACAAACTTTAGAATTCATTATTTGTGTTAGACGTAATCTTGCCAAATATATATGCATGCAGGTCGGTAGTAGTGAAGAGCTTTTGGTAGGTGCATAAAGTATCTAAGTCCAGGTTATAGATAGCTGCATCTAGGTAAGAAATAGTAGTACTAGTGAAGTTGAAGTTCACCACTAGCTGTAAATTTGGTCATGCTTAATGGTAAGGAAATAGTAGACAGTTAGAGCAGAGTTGGTTTGTGACTCTTAAAAAAGAGCTCCCTCAATTGGTATCAGAGCCAAGTTGTCTCAAGTGAGTTATGGAGAAGGATGGAGAAATTGTTTCCATTCGATACCATATGCTCACAAAGAGCAAATACTTGGCATGGTCCATAAATATGAACGTGTGCATGCGTGCCTAGAGAATTTGGGATGCTATCGAGCCAAAAGATCCTAAGTTACCTGTCACATTCCAAAATTTTCTAATTTTGGTTTGTGAAATAAATAAAATAAGTTTGGTTGATTGTTTGACTATGTTGAAAATTCTCAAGGAAAACAAACCTTTTGAATTTGGAAACAACTCACTTTGTTATGACCTAAGTAGCCATATAGGCAAAGAGGTGTGAATTGAGTTTTAGTTTTAGTATTTGTGTGAATGTTTGCAAAAATGAAAATCATGAAGCATTCATAAGAATTGCATTGCATCCATGCAAAGTTCCCAAAAATTGAATCCAAATCCTAATATCTAAATCTGATAGTTGAATTGCTCAAATATTCCTATAAAGATTATATAGACATTTATGAAACAACTATCTTCAAACTAGTAAAAATGTTACAAATATGATCCTATAATGATCTACTGAATTTTAGAAAAATTTAGAAACAAGAATCATATCATTTGGAGTTTGTATGCAAAAGATATAGAGAAAATACCAAAATATAAAAAAAGAAAAGAAAAAAAACGAAATGGGCCGGCCCACACAGCCGACCGAACCACCAGCGCAGGGGAGAAAGGATCCATGCCCAGGTTGCATCAAAATTCGTGCGGAATCGTTTTTCTCAAACCTATCTCTATTCAAACACCTATAAGTTTTTGTCTATAATTCCGAATTGACTTCCGTTTGTTTCTACTTGTTCTCTACTTTAAGATCTATCGTCCCACCATACTAAAAGTCTATATAATCCTCCGGAGCCACAGTTATAACACTTTTCCTTCTCGAAATCCCGAATCTACGCCCTACTGAATCGTATTTCGCTTCTAAACCCATCTAGACTTCGTCGGTTGCCTTCGGCTCCAACACAAAAGTTGTAGGTCTCGTTGAAATCTTTTAATCCCGACATACCTCATCTCTTTTCATCCACCACAGCCGGAGAATTTCGCAACGCAATATTTCAGATCTGACGGTGTAATACCAAGATTTACTCGCGCTCGTTTCTTTAAATCCAAATTCTTTTGGTGAAAAGGTAGATCTAATGATTCTCCACAACTTTCATGTTTGAAGTTTTTCTATTTAATCTACAGATTTGTCTTTCTAACACAGATCTGTTTCTAATCTTTTCCGAGACAAAATCGAGCCGTTTTGGAGCCAACTTCTCTCCTAGCCACCGGATCTTATCTCGACGGTCCAGATTCAATCGTCCCGGTCAGCCACCTTATCACCGCCATGTCGTCGGCAGGTCAGCGTCTAGTCCCGGTCAGCCTGCACGGTCAACCTGTCCAGTCTAGTCCCTGGAATATTCCGTTCGAATTTAAAATTGCAAATTATAGATCTAACTTGTAAAATTCATAGAAAATTCATACTATGTTCAAAAATTACATATAATATATCGAATTGAAGATAATTTCATGTAGTTTGATAATATCTGTTTAGATCTGGGTTTTGCTGTATAGATTACTGGCGAATAATTAATTAGTATTATTGGCCTTTTAAATCATTAAATTCATAATAAATAACCTACAGATCCGAAAAATATGAGTAATATGTCCCTGAGTTCATAATCTTGCGTAGTTTTAAGATCTGTACTTAGTTTTATTTGTTGTCAGTACAATCTGTTCAGATTAATTAAACTCCATTAAACACTAAATAAATCCTAGAAAAAGATCTATAACTACGATTAGGGTGAATCCAATTGCTACTGGTTTGTATTAAAGCCCTCTATCCATTACAGTTCAGATAAAAATTTAATTCGGAAACTAGTACAGAAGCTACAACAGTTATGTTAAAACCGCAATTGAAATTGGATAACAAATACTATATTGCATTAAAACACTTCTACATGCATCATGTGATCTAGTATTGTTTAGATAACTAATTATAACCATTGTGACATATTAAATAACCATGCATGCATTTGATCATCACTGTTTTATTGTATTGTTGCATTATTGCATGATTGCAATGTTTCAATGATATGTTGTTGTGTCTTTGCTTTTGAACGATAGATTGCGAGGATTGCAACTACTATGATCGCAACAACCATGATTGCGAGCATTGTGATTGCAAGTCTTTTGAGTGCGACGAGTGCAACCATTATATTTGTGAGGATTATCTAATCGACTACATCTACAACAAAGGCAAGTAGATGCTATTTTGATCATGAATTGTCCTACCATTTTCCTACTGCATATGTAGTGTATTTCTTGTAGATGCATGAGTAGGAATTACTATCGCTATGCTATGTTCTGTGTATCTTGGTAGGAGCCACTTGTAGTTGAGCCGTCGTATGCTAGTTGTGCTTAGCCATGCTATCTAGACGGGGATGGGTCTACACCATGCTATGGTATTGTGTATGTTTTGTTCAAGTAAAACAACTTAATCAATGAAATCTCTGGGTGGAATTGGTAATTGCTTGGTTCGTGAATGCCGGGCCCATGTCTATGGTTTACTCGAGTAGCTCACTTGTGGATGGCCACCCAGGTTTCTGAGAAATGATTAGTGTCTTGATTTGGTAGCTTCCGTGTTTAACCATATGCCAGTGAGTTATGGGTGGCTGGATGGACTTAGTAGGTCGTGGTGACCCGAGCTCTTCGTATCCAGAGATGTAGTGAATGTGATAGGTTGGTACGGTGCGTGGATGGGCTTGGGGAGCTACCTCCTGAATTGTCTCTTCTTGGGCTTCTCCCTATCATGACTCAATATGCGTGTCATGGTACGAGCGGGTCGACCAGGTCATATGGGAAAAGTGTGCAACCCCTGCAGGGTGTAAAACGAAGTGCTTAGCCGTGTCCCCGGTAATGGACGATTGAGTTGCTGAATTATGGGTGCTATGACATGTTCTCGTTCATTCCAATTTACAATTATTCAAACTTTATGGGTGAACTTAATGGGTTTTTGTGAGCAAACTTGATTTAAAAGTAGGGTAAAACTGTTTAAGAAAATGCAAGCTAGCCAAAGCCTCCACTTAGCCAAAATAAGCATGTAGTTGCTAGGTATACTGTATCCTTACTTAGCTCTACTTGCCATACATTCCAAGTATTGACCCTTCGGGGCTGCTACGTTTTATGTTGCAGGTTATACTGATTCTGAGTGATCGTATTAGGTCGCGAGACTCCACTCAACAATTGTTCACCTGTGGCACATTTGAAGGATGGAGATCTACCTTGTATTGTTTCCGCTGTAATATAATGTAAATTCTGGATCATATTCGTTATATTCATGATGCACGGTTATATTTGGTATCATTTTGTACTGTGTGTGCTAGTGAACTGATCCAGGGATTAGCACTATACACAGGAACTCAGCCTTATCAGGCGAGGGTGTTACATTACCCACGGAGGAGAGTAAGGATCAAATGGTGGTGGCTGCCATTTATCAAGGGATACCAGAGGACATGCTCTTCCTGGTGTACAGAGAGGATACAACCAACGAGGCTTGGGAGGCCCTGATGATCATGCATATGGGTGCTGAGCGTGTGAAGTACGCCAAGGCACAAACTCTCAAACAGATTTCAAGGGGCAGCGCATGAAGGAGTCAAAATTGATTGATAATTTCTTGTCCCGGTTGACGACCATTGTCAACCGGAGATGTATGTGTCAAGAAGTTCCTCCGCACAGTCCCCCACAAGTTTGTCAAGATTGCTTCGAGCATCGAACTATTTGGTGATCTCAAGACCATGTCGATGGAAGAGGCCATAGGGCGAATAAAAGCACACGAGGAGCGCCTACAAGGAAGTGGTGACGTTGATGAGGAGCACTTGCTACTGAATTGTGGTAGAGTGGAAGACAAGACACTTGGATGAGAACTCGTCGCAAAAACTATTGGGAATATGCCCTAGAGGCAATCATGGTTGATGATATTTCCCAATGTATTCATAAAGTTATGGTCCATGTATGAACTATTGATATGTATCATCGAATATATGATTCGATTGTGGAACTATATATTCATGTTGTTCATACTAATTGTCCTTGGTCATCAAGGTTGTGCTGGACACACAACTTAGACCAATGTGAAAGTCGGCAGATGACTAGGTTCCACTTGTCATGGGCATGGAGATGCAATTCCGACTTACACGGATTCGACTAAAGAGTTTAGCGAGTCGGACTGGCCCATATTGAGATGCAACGAACAAGTCGTCATTTGCATATCTCAATCAATGTAATCCTTAGACCTGAAGTTATTGCACAATCCGAGTTGAGGATCACCGACTTAGGTTCTGTCAAACGTTGTTCCGTCAATGGGTAGTTATAAAGGCAGAGTTCGGGTCGACTGTGAATCAAGCTGCGTGATGTGAATGACCAAGATGGGATTTTGCCCCTCGATCTGGAGAGGTATTCTCTGGGCCCTCTCGGAAGATATGATTCGGAAAGCATGACCATGTGTGTCTCGGTTAAGTGTTAACCGAGGCAATCGACTAAGAGTTAGTCGGATGAATCACTTATCTCGGATCAAGAAAGAGAGTTGGACTATTTAAAGGATGACGATCATTCGCCTATAGTCCGACAAGGTATATCGTGAGGCAAAAGGGACTTAGACGAAAGTCACATTGGAAAGGTATGTCGTCATGACTTATTGGTACTTGGGAGTCGGCACGTTCTGCTAGGAGCCGCTACCGACTGATCGATCACGAGTGAGACTCGGAATCATGTCCGGGTTACCATGAGCCCGTCGGGTCACACACTTAAGAGCGGGAGCAAGTTTGGGTTAGACCCAAACAGGAAATCTATTTGGGTTGGAACCAAATAGAGACATAGACTTAGTCAGTGACTTGGACTCGTAGTGACTAATATAGGCCTTTTAGTGAATGGGCCACAAGTGAGTGGAGCCCACTTTCACTCCCTATATAAGCTGGGGCGCATGTGCTTAGAGCCCATGGTTAGGTCACTCCATGTGTTGGAAACCCTAGCTCCAGTCCAGTCCTGTCGCTGCCGTACCGGACCAAGCAGTCCATCGCCGGCGCTCCTCCTCGTACGTGTGGATACTAGCGGAGGTGTTGTACATTCAGCACTTTGACGATCGTGGAACCGGAACGGATCTTGGAACCGGAACAGATCGTGAGGACTGCACTGCATCAAGCGACGTGCTTCATCGATTCCGCAACTGCGCGTCTAGTGGTAATCCTCGTGGCCTTCTACCTGAGCTAGATCTTAGGATCACCGCATAGGAAAAAGTTTTGTTTTTCTCTACGTGGCCCAACAGTGGTATCAGAGCGTTAGCTTCTGGTTTTAGGCTCGAGATCGTGCATATGTGATATACGGTTGGCGTTAGATTGGATCTAATTGCAGTTTTGGTGGTCGATCTATGAGATAGATCGGTTTTGTACAAAGTTGATTGGATCAACTGTACTCGGGGAGTGGATGATCTGGTTTCCGTGATCTAACTGCTAAGGTCATGGAACGACATACCCCTACCGGTCGGCTTCCGCCATCGGGGTAGACTGTGACATGTAAACCCGGATGCGGTGATCGAAGATCAAAGAGTTTGCTCGAATCGGAGTCTGGATCGGATTTGGGTAAAATTGTTTTATCCGATGACGAAATCCATGTCCGGAATGCAGATGAGATCTGCGTTTTTCGGAAAAATCGCCAGGCGCTGCCCCTTCGATCCACGCCCGCTATCCGGCTAGCGGGACTACCGGCTTCGCCCTATCGTAGCGCCTTAGATGTCGTTGCGAGTTTCACATTGCCGGTAGATATCCTATCTATGCATAACTTGTTTTTGCAGGATGATGTTGTGAATGGTATGGCTTATGTGCATGTGATGTGTGTAATCCATATGTGATCTGCGTATCATGGTTTTTGTCAGCCAGCTGGAGCCTAGGTGCTGTCATTTTATTGTATAACGACCTGCGTGTCGGATTCTCTATGTAATTTGCATTACTAGCTAGTGTAGCTGTTTGGAGAATCCGGAAGGCATGCAAGTCGATGTACAAGTCGGCTACATGGTGTAAGGCGGCACGTGACAAGAGTTGACACGAGTTGAATTACAAGCTTTGTGGAGATGGAGATCGCCATGAAGAGAGCCATACCCTTTCACATTATAATTGCTTTATTTTGTGTTATTGTTATGTCTCTGTTTTACCACTATTAGATAGTTGGTAGAAAGTAATCCCTCAAAGAAGGTCTAGTCGGTTTCCCCGCCAGTGCTACACCATCACAAGTCGGGCATTTTTGGTAGTGGGCTCATAAAATTGAGGTGCTATCAATTCTTTCTGACTAGGTGGGTTCGAGTCAGACTCTTACAGTAGAAGCACTTGGTAATCTAGACGGGTCTATCACAACGGTTGTGGGACTCGAGGAAAAGTCGGATGGGAGCCAGGGCATGTGATGCCACCCATCCAACATGAGTCGTATGAGATACGATTGACAAGGAGTTGTCTACCTAGATCACTTGACGGCTAGCAGTGATGCTAAAGCTCACAAGTCGACTTGCTTATTTAGGGTCCTGAATCACTAAGTAACTATCGGAGGGGTGTTGGTTCTAGTGGGAGCATAAATATTAAAATGTTTAATATGCTTGCTCTTTATGGATACATGTCTTAAGTTTTTGCATATTTTCTGTTGTAGATCAATGGCACCTAGCAGTCTTCCTCAGATTTCTGGTTTTGCTTTGAGAACCATCTTAGAGAAAGATAAGCTGAATGGAACTAATTTCACCAACTGGTATCGTAATCTGAGAATTGTTCTCAAACAAGAAAAAAAGGGATCGTGTCCTAAACAACCCACTTCCAGCTGAGCCAGATGAGAATGCGACTATCGCAGCCACCAATGCCTACCGTCGGATTTGTGATGAATCCACGGAGATTAGCTGTCTTATGCTTGCTCACATGGAACCGGACTTGCAGCAGCAGTTCAAGAATGTTGAGGCCTACGATATGATCGAAAGCCTCAAAAGTATGTTCCAAGCTCAAGCAAAGACTGAGAGGTATCAAGTCTCTCAGGCCTTGTTGAGCTGCAAGCTTAAGGATGGCGATCCACTAAGTCTGCATGTAATTAAGATGGTTGGTTACGTGCAGTCTCTGGAAAGGCTGGGCTACCCCATTAGCGAAGAGTTCGCTACAGACATAATTCTGAACTCTCTTCCTAGTGCGTATGGTCAGTTCATATCAAACTACCACATGCATGGTATGGATAAGAATCTCACTGAATTACATGGGATGCTCAAGCAGGCTGAGGCGGATCTCAAGAAAGGTGCCAGTCAAGTGTTGATGGTACAAAATAAGGCTAAGTTCAAGAAGAGTTCTTGGAGTAAGAAGAAGAAGGCAAAGTCGGGAGGTAAGGCTGAGGACCTAGTCCAAAGTGCTTCCTCGGGGACTAAGACATCTCCTGCAGCCGGATCCACTTGCTTCTACTGCAAGTCGGATGGCCACTGGAAGAGGAATTGCAGCAAGTATCTGGCTGAAAAAGCCAAGAGTGGAGGTATGACTTCCGTCTCAGGTACACTTGTTTGCAATGTTATAGATTTATCTTGCTGATGCACCTAGTAGTTCTTGGGTATATGATACCAGATCAGTCATTCACATCTGCAACTCGTTGCAGGGACTGGTAAGAACTAGGAGCATGGCAAGAGGCGAGGTTGACATTCGAGTTGGCAACAAAGCGAGAGTCGCTGCGTTGGAAGTCGGCACGATGCAACTTCATTTACCTTCAGGATTCTTAATGGAACTAAATAATTGTTATTATGTTCCAGTGCTTAGTCGAAACATTATTTCTGCCTCATGTTTGATGAGACAAGGCTATGATTCGAATATTAAGAATAATGGTTGTTCTTTATATTTGAATGATATGTTTCACGGCTTTGCACCGGTCCGGGACAGGTTATTTATTTTGAATCTTGATAGTTAATCTGTTTATAACATAAATGTGAAAAGGTCAAAACCAAATGATCTGAATATGACTTACTTTTGGCATTGTCGGCTTGGTCATATAAGTTGGAAACGCATGAAGAAGCTCCATGAAGATGGACTCCTAACTTCATTCGACTTAGAGTCGTTTGAGACATGCGAATCCTGCCTACTCGGCAAGATGACCAAGACACCTTTTGCAAAGAGTTGTGAAAGGGCGTCCGACTTATTGAGACTAGTACATAGTGATGTATGTGGCCCGATGAGCACGATAGCCAGAGGTGGTTATGAGTACTTCATTACATTCACTGATGATTTGAGTAGGTATGGATATATCTACTTGATGAAACATAAGTCGGATGCCTTTGAAAAGTTCAAAGAATTCCAGAATGAGGTACAAAATCAACTCGGCAAGAAAATAAAGTTTCTTCGGTCGGACCGAGGAGGCGAGTACATGAGCCATGAGTTTGATGACCATCTCAAGAGTTGTGGAATAGTTCCCCAGCTCACTCCTCCAGGAACGCCGTAGAGAAACGGTGTGTCGGAAAGGAGAAATCGGACCTTGTTGGACATGGTACGATCAATGATGAGTCAGACAGATCTACCTTTATCATTTTGGGGTTATTGTCTAAAAACTGCAGCGTTCACACTAAATAGAGTACCATCAAAGTCGGTAGAGAAGACACCGCATGAGATGTGGACTGGCAAAAGGCCGAGTTTGTATTTTCTTAAGATTTGGGGTTGTGAAGATTTTGTCAAGCGACTTGAGTCGGACAAGCTTACAGCTAAGTCAGATAAGTGTATCTTCGTAGGATATCCGAGGGAAACCTTGGGTTACTACTTTTACAACCGAGAAGCGGGCAAAGTGTTTGTCACTCGGAATGGTGTCTTCCTTGAGAAAGAGTTTCTCAGTCGGGGAGTCAGTGGGAGCACGGTGCAACTCGAAGAAATTCGAGAGGTATAGACCAGTAGCGAGTCGGCAAAAGCCTGGGAGGTTGAGCCGGTCGTGGGACCTGAGCCGGATACAGCACCGACACTGCGAAGATCGGCCAGATTGCGAACTGTTCGTGATGTGTTACTGTTAGACAGTGATGAGCTGGCAACTTATTCGGAAGCGATGGGGGGTTCTGATTCTGAGTCATGGCTTGGAGACATGAGATCCGAGTTAAAGTCCATGGATGAAAATCAAGTTTGGAACTTGGTTGATCTGCCAGACTGTGCAAGACCCGTCGAGTGCAAATGGGTCTTTAAGAAGAGAACTGATATGGATGGAAATGTTTGTATCTATAAGGCACGGCTTGTCGCGAAGGGGTTCTGACAAGTTCAAGGAGTTGACTATGATGAGACTTTCTCTCCCATAGCGATGCTTAAATCAATTCAGATCATGTTAGCTATAGCAGCCTATTTCGACTATGAGATATGGCAGATGGATGTCAAGACGGCTTTCCTTAATGGAAATTTAACCGAGGACGTGTATATGATACAACTCGAGGGTTTTGTTGATCCGGCTAATGCTGACAAGGTATGCAAACTTCGGAAATCCATTTATGGGTTGAAGCAAGCATCTCGGAGTTGGAACATTCGCTTTGATGAGGTAGTCAAATCGTTTGGCTTCATCAAAAGTGATCATGATTCTTGTTTATACAAGAAGTTTAGTGGGAGCAAAGTAAACTTTCTGATCTTATATGTGGATGACATATTATTGATTGGAAATGATGTCCAGATGTTGCAAGAGACCAAGGAATCATTGGAAAAGAGTTTTTCGGTGAAAGACTTGGGTGAGGCGACTTAAATACTAGGAATCCGGATCTATAGAGATAGATTAAGGAGGCTCATTGGATTGAGTCAGAGTACATATTTGGACAAAGTGTTGAAGAAGTTCAACATGGAATCGTCTAAGAAGGGGTTCTTACCGATGTCCCATGGCGTAAAACTTAGCAAGACTCAGTGTCCTTCGACAACTGATGAGCAAAGTCGGATGAGTGCGATTCCGTATGCTTCTGAAGTCGGATCCATCATGTATGCTATGATTTGTACTAGGCCGGATGTTTCCTATGCTCTAAGTGTTGTGAGCAGGTACCAGGCTGATCCTGGAGAAATCCACTAGGCAGCGGCTAAAAATATCCTCAAGTACTTGAGAAGGACTAAGGATATGTTCCTAGTTTATGGAGGTGAGGATGAACTCAGTGTAAGGGGTTACACAGATGCGAGTTATCTCACTGACTCGGATGATTCTCGTTCGCAATCTGGATATGTGTTTGTAATAAACGGAGGGGTTGTGAGCTGGAAGAGTTTCAAGAAAGAGACGATGTCTGAGTCTACAACAGAAGCTGAGTATATTGCTGCCTCAGAGGCGGCAAAAGAAGACGTTTGGATGAGGAATTTCCTCATGGATCTTGGTGTGGTTCAGGGCTCGTCCAATCTGTTAGATGTGTATTGTGACAAAAATGGTGCTATCGCACAAGCCAAGGAACATAGACAACACCAGAAGAACAAACATATACTCATGCGGTACCACCTTATTCGCCAGTTCGTGGATCAAGGTGATATCAAGTTATCCAAGGTACACACGGATGCAAACATTGTGGATCCATTCACAAAGCCACTTCCACAGCCGAAGCATGAGGCGCACCTGAGAGCAATGGGCATTAGATGCCTGGACATGTGATGTCGGATGATTGACTATAGTGCAAGTGGGAGACTGTTGGGAATATGCCCTAGAGGCAATCATGGTTGATGATATTTCCCAATGTATTCATAAAGTTATGGTCCATGTATGAACTACTGATATGTATCATCGAATATGTGATTCGATTGTGGAACTATATATTCATGTTGTTCATACTAATTGTCCTTGGTCATCAAGGTTCTGCTGGACACACAACTTAGACCAATGTGAAAGTCAACATATGACTAGGTTCCACTTGTCATGGGCATGGAGATGCTATTCCGACTTACACGGATTCGACTAAAGAGTTTAGCGAGTCGGACTGACCCATATTGAGATGCAACGAACAAGTCGTCATTTGCATATCTCAATCAATGTAATCCTTAGACCTGAAGTTATTGCACAATCCGAGTTGAGGATCACCGACTTAGGTTCTATCAAACGTTGTTCCGTTAGGCAGTTATAAAGGCGGAGTTCGGGTCGACTATGAATCAAGCTGCGTGATGTGAATGACCAAGATGGGATTTTGCCCCTCGATCTGGAGAGGTATTCTCTAGGCCCTCTCGGAAGATATGATTCAGAAAGCATGGCCATGCGCGTCTCAGTTAAGTGTTAACTGAGGCAATCGACTAAGAGTTAGTCGGATGAATCACTTATCTCGGATCGAGAAAGAGAGTCGGACTATTTAAGGGATGACGATCATTCGCCTATAGTCCGACAAGGTATATCGTGAGGAAAAAGGAACTTAGACGAAAGTCACATTGGAAAGGTATGTCGTCATGACTTATTGGTACTTGGGAGTCGGCACGTTCTGCTAGGAGCCGCTACCGACTGATCAATCACGAGTGAGACTCGGAATCGTGTCCGGGTTACCATGAGCCTGTCGGGTCACACACTTAAGAGTGGGAGCAAGTTTGGGTTAGAACCAAACAGGAAATCTATTTGGGTTGGACCCAAATAGAGACATGGACTTAGTCAGTGAGTTGGACTCGTAGTGACTAATATAGGCCTTTTAGTGAATAGGCCACAAGTGAGTGGAGCCCACTTTTACTCCCTATATAAGCTGGGGCGCAGGTGCTTAGAGCACAAGGTTAGGTCACTCCATGTGTTGGAAACCCTAGCTCCAGTCCAGTCCTGTCGCTGCCGTACCGGACCTAGTAGTCCATCGCCGACGCTCCTCCTCGCATGTGTGGATACTGGCGGAGGTGTTGTACGTTTAGCACTTCGACGATCGTGGAACCGGAATGGATCGTGAGGACTGCACTGCATCAAGCGACGTGCTTCATCGATTCTGCAACTGCGCGTCTAGTGGTAATCCTCGTGGCCTTCTACCTGAGCTGGATCTTGGGATCACCGCGTAGGAAAAAGTTTGTTTTTCTCTACGTGGCCCAACAAAAACGAGGGTGTGGTGGAGGTCGAAACCGTGGCCACGGATGTTCTTGTGATAAGTCTGAGGTGAAGTGCTACAACTATCCCAATTTGGGACACTATTCTTATGAGCACTCAGAGAAGAAAAACAAAGCATTCCTTGCTAAGTCTCTCGGTGAAAAACAAAGCATTCGTTGTCAACTGGCATAAATGCACCATGATCAGGAAACCTTGATCATCGGTTGCCCAACGAACTAGTTAAATAGAGGCTACTAGGGACTAGTTTTGTTTACATACCACACCTGTATCAATGTTTCTTCTTGATACAGTTATAACACATTATGAAACTGTTATGAACTAGTTTGATATATATAATAAACCTATTTATTATTTGCCTCTAGGGCTTATCTCCTTCGGCTAGGGTAGCCTCACATAGAAGTTGATCAATATAATACTTTTAGGAAGACCATCAAAAGGATTCTTTCGAAGGAGTTCCTTTAATCTCCCCCTAGATTGAGTAATACTTTCTCAAACATGAGGTCAGGAGTTATAATTATGACAACAATCATCATAACCTTCTTTAGGAGTATAATACTTGAGATAGAAATCCTTCTTCAAAGTTCTCAATCAAGACGATATTTATCCTCTAAATCTAAACCATTCGCGAGCATTACTAGCAAGAGATAAATATAATAACTTCCTTTTCACTTCATCATGAGAAATACCATAGAGTTTAAGTACAGAGCATAGATCTTCAATCATTTGTATATGCCTTTGACTAGTTTTACTTTCATCTCCCGTAAAATTTTGTTTCCTAACCTCTTTGGCAATAACAATATGTATTTGATAATCCATTTCTGGCTCAGGAGGTTTATCAACCTTGTTCTTAACAGCGTTAACATATTCATATAAAGAAAGTTCCATACTTCCATGACCAAGGAAATCCATGATAAGACAATATAGCAAAACTAAAAAAACAACTTTCAAGTTTCCTTACCAAACAAACCTACCAATAGCGCGATGCTCCCCGAGAACGGCGCTAGAGAAGTATCTTGATGGATCCCCAGTGCAGGAGATCAATTGTAGTACCTTTCAATAAGAAAAGGTTTTCAAACCTAGGAGGAGTTGAAGGTATTGGTTAGCAAGTTTAACAAGTAAAACAATAAATGATGTAGTGGTTTTGTGTTTTGGGGTTGTAATTTGCAGTAATATAAATTATTGAAAGTAAATTGCAGTAAATAGATGTTCTTAACAAGAGAAAACTCAATCCGCTATGCAGCAAGAGGACAAGCTCAAGTGTGTGTTCTTATATGTGAAAACATTCCTGAGGGCAGCATGGATTCACTTAGCATATAGATTTCTACACAAAATGGTGAATATCTTGTCAAGTTTAATTCTCTTATGATGGAGCCTAGTTTAGATGCAACCATAAATATGAGAAAGTACACCCCTTATGATGGGTCCTATAACCATTTTCATGAGCAAACATAGGAATCATTAAGACATATATGTTCCACCATAGTAGTAAGTTCATGGGTCACCGATATAAATTCCTCCAATGCAACTCAAAGTATTGGAAAACGGTTTCTATCTCATTCTTCCCCTTCCAACCCTTTTCATTACATTAAAGTGCAGCCCTATGAGCCCATATAGGTGAAGTGATATGCAGTCGACATTCGCACATCACCATCATAGAACAACATAAAAGATATAAACTTGACCAAATACTCATTGCACATGGAAATCATAGCCAATTCATCTTATGGCCCCAGGAACAAGGGAATCTACTCACAAGTGTCAAACATGATATGGATCAGTGGAATATGGATTACCACACAATGTAAAAATATAATCTCTCCACCAAATAAAGACAAGTTGTGAATCACAAACATGTAAACAGCGCTCAAACAATATCTAGGGTTCAATCAATCACAAATTATGAGGGGAATGGGACGGATCTTGGAGATGGAGATGGTGATGATGTTGGAGCTGATGGAGATGTCGATGGAGAGGCTTCCCCCTATACCAAGGAGGAGTGGTGATGACGATGACATCGATTTCCCCCTTGCTAGAGGCTCTGTCACAACATGATCTTCCCTCTCTCGGAGTAGGAGAAGACTTTCGCTCCCGCCGCCGCCTCTATAAATCATGGAAAAATAGGGCATAGGATTTTTGGAAAACAGAGGCATCTATAAAATGGAGGAGCCGAGATGACGCTCAAGGGCCGAATGGGCCTAGGTGGCACGTGCATCAAGGCAAGACGCGTCACCTGGCCTCGTTTGGCCTTCGTGGTGCCTGTTGTGTGTTTCTTTCACTCCACAATGCTTCTCATGATGAAAAACTAATCAGGTATTTTTCCTCCGGTTTATTGACGTCCAGAAGGTCCCTAAAACAACAAAAAAAGAAAAAGGAGGTTTTTTCCTCCTATAAATTATATACCAATGAAGGGGACTTTGTAGGGAAGTACAATAAATCATCTAAAAATGCATAAATAATAAAAAAACAATGCAATAACATCCTATGATGATCATATATGTTGCAATTATGATGATGCAAAATGCAAGTATCATTCGCCTCATCCGAGATCGTCCTAGGAGTCTTTTATAGGCGTTTTTGTCTCAAGGCTTCGAGGTTGAGATGAAAATGGACGGCTGCGGAGGCTCGAGAAGAGAACGAGCATGGGTGGTTTGGCCTAGGGTGGGGTCGCGGCACCTTGGCTTGTTTAGGCCCCGGGCCTCTACTCTTGTGGTTCTGGTGCTCTAGATGCTTATCTTCACACAAAAAATACTCATCGAAAAATCCTTGAGCCATTTGACTTCATTTAGGTCCTTGAAAGGTAAACATACACAAAATAGAATTTTCCTATCTTAACATCATATAAGTTTCAAATATGTGGGAACATGTATCAATAAACTACAAAGTTTATGTATGCATTTTACATGTATCACTCCTCTGAGATGATCTCCGACAAAACCTTCTTCAATCTATTCGCCACCACTTTCGACGCAATATGGTACAAAAAAGTGCACAAGCTGATCAGTCGGGATTGATCCTAATTCGTTGGTCTCTTACCACCTTCGAGATCATAACAATAAAGATTTTATTAACCATATCCGGGCTATCGACACATGATAAAATACGCAACACTGATGCAACACCACTTTGGTAACTTCCTCTCTGCACAAGTCCTAGTTTCTCTGAAATAAATTCACCGGGAAACCATCAGGCCACGGTGATTTAGTGGGGTACATACATCTCAAGCATAGCTGATTTCACCTCCCGAGCCCCAAACTAAGCATCAAGCATTTCGTTCATAGTTGAACTAACCTTGACTGGAACTATACCTCATCCATACCTTGTACCCCTTATGACTTGTAGAGCTCCTTATGAAAGCTCCTAGCTATATTACGAAGTTCTCTTCCCTTGTTTCAAGAGTGGCATCACCTCTCTGCAACTCCGTGGCCCTATTTTTTTCCCGCTGGCTAGCTCGTAGATGAAAAGCGGAGGTATTATTGTCGCCAGCAGCTTGCCACTAAACATAGGATCGCTTGCTCCACATTATCTCCTCTTGTTCTAGGTGTTCAACAAGCCTCGAGGTCACTGAAACCTCCTGCGTTGATGGTCCTAATGTGCCCAGAGTACTCTGTAAATCACGGATCTTCTTTTGGAGTCTACGTATCTGTAGCTAAAAGTTGCCAAATGATTGCTTTCCCCATCGCATGAGGCTCCTACTGGGTTTCACGCAGGAAATTAAAAAAGGGTACCACGAACACACCAAGATCGAGATATGCAAGAACACGAAAAATAAGAGATCTAGATGCTCACCAATGTTGCAGCGGAATTTTGTATGCTCAACGAAGAGTTGGTGCAACGCTCGATGTAGAATCGATAGTATGATCCCTCCGAAGGTATCCACGCATCCGGTGAACTTGTTCAGGCGGAGCTTCGCCGTCTAGGGGTTAGCATCGCCGGAGTAGCAGAATAGTCTTCTAGACAAGCATGTGGAGAAGGAGATAGTAGTAGGAGGGAGGCAAAACAGTCAAAGGCCTTCTGTTGTATGGTTGGAGATCTGCCCCTCCCTCCCTTTATATAGAAGGAGAGGAGGAGGGAAACATGTCATGCTAGGGTTCCTCCCTGGCCGCCGCCCCTCCCAAGATCCTTCGGATCTCCTCCAATCAATGAGTGATCTCTCTCATTATGATTAATGTCATCTACTTCCATTAATATATCTAACGATAGCTGATGTCAAGTGTAACCAGTGTTATAGAAGCAACTATATCGCTGAAGTTATTGCTTTTTTCCAATAAACTAAATCATAGTGGTACAATCCCAATTTCTAATCAATTCGGAAAGATAGTCGTAATAAACCCTAAAAATGACGTACTAGTGGAGACGGTCAAAAGTTCTACATATATGTTAAAGAACAACACTGTCTATGGAATATAAGAAAGTCATCTCTGAAAAACAAATGGTGCTAGGCATACAATTCTTGACTAGAGGAATGACATAATTCAGAGTAAGTCAAACATGGAAATGGAAACAATCTAAATTTATGAATGGAATGAGTAACATCTCACTAAGAGACCAGTAAGCAAACCATTTCAGATAATCAAATTTCATTCTGAGCAAGTCATATCTGAAAGGAAATATGTCAAATATTCTTTCCAAATAAATGACAAGATGGCAGAACAAGGAAATGAGAGTAATCGTAGAAAAACATGTATACAAGAAGCTTAATTTATTATGAAATTTTGGAAGGGAATTTATCAAGAACACTTCTGACAAGACCATCATACATCAATTATTCACCAACTTTCACAAATTTGTAAAAAGGCTCGCACACTTCACAAGCTGGTACAACGCCCCTCCTCTACATATCTCATTAGATGGAGATGCTGTTGGGGATGCCCTTGGCCGTGAGCCCAGTGGCATCACCCTCGTGGTCAGAGGTGTTTGGGTATAGCAGCATGTACGGGAACTTTGCCGGCCCATTGCGGTTCTTCAGTTGAGAGTTTCCATTCAAGGCCACCACTTGGCTCTCGATGCCTTCCAATGTGGCCCCGAACTGCTTGAATGCCTCCAAAGCCTTGGCATCTGAGGTCCACTCTGGTGTATCACGCTGCCCGAGGTAAACCTCGTCCGAGGTATGCTTGGACAGGATCTCCAGCAATGTTATGCCAACGACGGCCTGGAACTAGTTGGTGATGGTGCGGATGAACACCTTTTCTGGGTCTTGAGCTAGCAAGGCATACTCCTCGGTGTTTGGCTCTGGCATCGGACGACGGCTTGCTGATGGCTTGTTAGGGTGGTAACCTGCATATGGGTACTGCCCAAAGTTCACAGCCGCATGTAGCGCGGATCCTGTCCAGATGATGGTGGTGCATGCCTTGACCAGCTCGGCCACGGTCTCCATCTTGGGCCACCACTTCGCATCCTTGAGGTCGCCATGCCCGACCTCACGGACCTCTTTCCACCATGCCAGGAGCTCCACGTCACCCTGAAGCACACTGTCAGTGGGGTAGTAGATGGCTACATACTCTTGCACCCACTGCTCGATGGCATGCCAGATGGCTAGCCCGTCCACTGCATAAGGATAGTCCTCTAGCAGTAGTTTGACCTTGTTTGGGTTTGATGGGTCTTGCACCGCCATGCCCCTGGATTTGATGATCATTAGTTCATTACCATTGTAATACTTATGGAACGGTTCTACTTTATTTGTTTGTTTACTTACCTCTTGATTAGATCGTTGGGGAGGGCCTGCTCCGCGAAGTTCCAGTTCTTGTAGGTGACGGCTGACATCTCCATGGCGTACTTGCGCTGGAATATGATTGTCTCGAGGATCCCTCCTTGGTTGACGAGCAACTCCCGTGCCCGTGAGTTGATGTTCATCGTGTCACGGTAGTGTGGGTGAAGGAGCTTGTGCACCGGGTGGGTCACGCTGAGCTGCCGATTTGTGGCGATGATGAAGGGCTCCATCACTGCGTGCGTGTTGAGCCAGTGGCTGATCAACTGGTGCCAACCGTAGTCGTTCACGCAGACGTAGGCCTTGGCGAGCTGCCATATCCAGGCCTCGACACCAGTAGAGGATGGCGTGTACACGGTGCTCTTCGGGGTTGTGAGGTCGCCCTGGATGAGAGGTGTGCTCAGCTCGATGGCGATTGGCGCTAGCGTGCCATCACCTCTCAGGAAGAGCAGAGTCCTCGTGGCGTAGAGGAAGGTGTCATCAAGGCTGTTGAGCCTGGCGAGGTATGGCATCATGTGGTCGTGGTGGTCAAGGATGTAGAGCTTGTTGCTAGCGACCGCCTGCTGCGCGGTGAGGCCCTCGAGGTTGTTCCCGATGTGAGCCTCGGTGATGGTGCTGGTGTGGTCGCCATACTTGCTGGGATCAAGAGTACTCTTGGGTGGGAACTCCTTCGTCCATCCAGTTAATTAATAATTAGAACATTAGTTCTCAGTGAGTAGCTAACTTATTACAGAAATGCAACTCTATATATGCAGAAAAACTGCAAGAATCTCCTTGGTCGGAAGCTGCAATTGGTTGACAGATTTTTGTTGACTCACCGTGACACGTGTGATGATCATCGGGTTCACGCCCGCAAGAATCTCCCTCGCAAACTCATCATCAGTCATCCATGCTTTCTCATCCGCTGGGTCGTGTGCAAAATTTCAGATACATAAGCCTGTGTATCAATCAGCTAAACATGTGAATCTATTAATCATTAAGTAACATACGTACCGGTGATGATTTGTGGCTTAGGGAACTTGAGGATGTAGTCGCCGCCCTCGGGGATAAGATCCTTGATGAGCTCGAGCGGGAACTGCTTGCGCATCTCCTCCAGGGCCGGGATGTCGGGCAGCGTGATGCCGCCCTCGTAGAGCTTGAGGATGTCCTGGAAGGAGTCGAACTCGCCGGGAGAGAAGTCGACGTAGGTGCGGATTGCCGGAATGATGCCGTCGACGAGCGCCTTGAGCGAGTGGCCGAGGAAGTCCGACTCCTTGACATGCCCAAACACCTCGTCCCGCGGCACGTAGATCCTCTCGATCAGCGGCAATGGCCGGCTCTCGCGTTCGGGATCTGCGCCATGCACGTAAGTCGAGTGCTATTAATTAATAATTCAACAACGGATGGATGAGAGAGATAGAGAGAAACGCACTGGTTTGTGAAAGCTGGCGGCCCGTGCGGCAACGGCGAGGGTAGGGGAAATCCTGGGAGCCGCCGAGGACCTGGCGGGCGTCGCCAAGGTCGTGGTACACGTCGTAGCGGTAGACGCGGTCGTACACCTGGTACGGTCCCTGCGTGTCGTCGCCCCTCAGGTTCCGGAGCTCGTCTTCGCGGTAAGGCTTGAGGGCCGCCGGCATGTCGTTGGGTAGGTAGGTCTGCGCACCCAGGTTGTTGTACGGACTCGGTGAGCAAGTTCCTTCCATTAAAACATACTATAAGCTAGTAGTCTGGCGAGCGAGCGAACTCACGTCGTTTGCGAAGAAGACGCGGTTGTAGCGGTAGTTGTCCTGGGGGTAGACCCATGAGTTGGCGACGAAGACCATGGTGCCGCGGCCGGGGACTTCGTCGAGGGTAATTGTCTTGAGGAAGAACTCGGAGGCATGGTTATTCTTAACGATGATGGCGCCGGGCACCCCCAGCTTCGCAACCTCCCAGTCGAAGGTGATGCTGAACTGGGACTCGCCCACCGTGATCAGTGGTAGGCTCGTGATCCACTGCTCCAGTCTCGCCTCAGTGCCCACCTTTCCACGGTTGCCGTTGTCTGCATCACATGTCCATTATATTGCATGGATATAGTATAGAGAACTAGTAGTAATTAAGCAGGGGAGGGAGAGTTGTGCAGCTCACTGGGATCGGCGACGGTGGAGCTGATGAGTTGGCAGGTGACGCCACCGCCGAGGAACTCGGTGATGCTGTCCAGCACGGTGGCGCCAATGTCGTTCAAGTCGAGCGCGTTCTTGCGCATCAGGACCACCGAGCCCTTGATGTGGGCTCCTCCCGTCAGCAGGTCGCCGATGATATCCAGGCCGCCAAACATCTTCTTGGTATGCTTGCAAGAGAGGAAAAGAATAGTAGTAGTGGTAGTGGCTGTGGATGGTGTGTGAGAAACTGAAGAGCAGCCGTGCTATTTATAGATGGATGGAGGTGGATGGAAGGGAGGGGTTTTGGGTGTGCGAGCTAGCGTTGGCTACTGTGCGCTGACTTTGCTGTCTACTTGTCTGATCAATCGATTTGATTATTACTAGGTATAGTACGTACTCCCTCAGTTTGAAAATATAAGACATTCTAGCTTTATGAAACGAATGTATCTAGACACCTTTTAGTTTATAGGTTCACTTCGAATCTCTACGAATCTATACACTAAAAGATGTCTAGATATATTTGATTCCCAAAGCTAAAACGTCTTATATTTCTGAACGGAGGAAGTACATGGATAAGACAAGATCTCAAATGTAGACACTACATCACAATGAGAGCGTTTTCAGGATTTTAGAACTATTAGTATGCATGATTCACGAGCAGCTAGCAGCGTGACTTGTTTTTATCGTGCGTGCCTGGTGACAATCGCTCTCTTGTCCGTGAGACATATAAAAACATTTGCGTGGTGTCCTATTATGTGACATAGTTATAAGAAAAAATATCAAACTTAGTATATTAATTGTATTTTAAGAAAACTGATCAGAAAATGAGGGTTTCATGATTTTCAGGCCAATCGATCAATATTATGGCTAGAATGATGGTATAGTTTACAAGAATGTACCCATATTGTGCACGTATGTTCATCATAGGATGGCAACGATATTTCAGGTGAAAAGAGGTGTTTTGTGACCACCAAAAACCGAATTTTTTATTTTCCGAGTGCCAAAAGGAGGTGTTTTGTGACCACCAAACAGTGGCGGACCTACAGGGTATGCCGGGTGGGCCATGGCATACCCTGCAGCCCAGCCCACGTGCATATACCAGCGCAGAAAAAATAGCCAGCAGGCCGGCCTATCGCAGCGGGAGGACAATGGAACATCTAGGCGAAACGGCAACAGCGATCGAGCCGAGCAGTTGCGTCAAATCGTCTCCATCTCTTCTCTGATCGATCTAAAACAAATCCTCTCTAGCGCTTGGTGGCCACGGCCACGCCGCCACGCCCAGTCGCCCACGGCCCGACACCCAGCTAGTCCGGCGTCCAAGGAGCGATTACCGATCATCCGTGGACCTCTGGAATCAGGCCATCAGGATTCAGGCGCGCTGACGCAGGTCGGGAACCACACTAGGAGTTGGATGCCAATTCTCCCTTCCCTACTCGTCGTCCACCTTCCCGGCAAGCCGGGAATCAGCAAGCTTTGTGATAACGCGGCCAGGCAGCATGTAATCTTTGATTCTAGCATTACGTGTGAATTTTATTAAACGAGAAATATGTACTTTTGCACTCATCTTTTTCTACTGGGAATTTTCAGTCATGAAGAAGAGAAGTGGAGACGTAGAGACACACAGCAAAATAGGCTACCACGGGTCCAAATCCTTCTCTAAGTCGAAGAGCAAATTCATGAGCAAGTAGAATTGTAAGTTTATGTGAAGCATATTTTAGAATATAATATAGTGTTTTGAACTACCAAAAGTTAATTTTACAATTTTTTATTTAATTGGTAAGTAGATATCGCCTAAATAGCAAAGCTTTTTTATGTTCGGCATACCTATTAGTAAAATCCTAGGTCCGCCACTGTCACCAAACGAAAGTTCAAAATGGTACCACAATCTCAAATAATGTACTCCCTCCGTTCCAAAAAGAATATCTTAAATTTGTTTGAATTTGGATGTATCTATATACTCATTCAAGTTTATACAAACCTGAGACTTTCTTTTTTAGGGACGGAGGGAGTAGACACTGTTGGCAGCTATACATATCAACATCACAATGAGAGCGTTTTCAGGAATTCAGAATAGAACTAATAGTCCCTGATCCCGACAGATACCCGTGCATCGCATGGGCAGTTTTCTAGTACAGCAGGTACTAGGTATCTGCAGATTAACCATTAGATACCCGTGCATCGCGTGGGCAGTATTCTAGTACAGTACTAGGTATTCGAGATTAATCATTGGAATTTGCTATTTCTTGGCTAGCTGACAAATAATTTATGTCTCGTCAACTCCCTAATCTTCCGATTTAGCGCTGAGATTCGTGTAATTTGTTTTGTCTCGTGCGGGTTGCGGTAGGTGCGCTGACCCTGATTCTGGTTGGGCTATGCGTTGTGTGCCGTTAGTACGATGGGCTTCTCTTCAATTTTCTTGTTTCGCCTAGAAAGTTGGACGCTTTGCAAACATTTTGGCTCTTCATTTTTGTGTTTCATTGTTTTCTCTCAAAGGCAGGATGCGACTCCAAGTTTTTATCTGATTTTGTTATCGTATTTCCTTGTACCTATTTTGTTTTTTCTTCTCATATTATTTTTCCATTGTCTTTAGTAAAATATACATGTGTTCTAGTTTGTTCCCCACAATTTCATTCATGTGTGCTAATTAGTGTACATTCTTCTCCTTTCGACCTTTATGTTTAGGGGCGTGCTACGCGCCCTCCGGGGGATATTTCCCCCGGATCCCCCGTCTCCCCTGCTGACACGTGTCCCTCAAAAAAGCCCCAAATCCTGCTTTTGCTACAGGCAGTCCCGCTTTTGCTATAAATTGTCCCGCTTTTGCTAAATGTAGCAGAAAATGGTTCGGTTCAAAAAAACAATAGATAGACTAGATCTCGCCGGAGAGTTCGCCGGAGACCTCGCCAGAGACCGTATTGCAAAAAAATTGAACTAATGTAGCAAAATCGACCTTGCCGGAGACATTCGCAGGTAGACCTCGCCGGAGACCGTGTAGCAAAAATTTTGTGATATTGTAGCTTTCGACCTTTATGTTTATGTTTTTTGGCTACAAAGTTATAATATTTTCAGTCTACGAAAATCTTTGTCGATATCATGCACAAAGAGAGTTTTCCCAGTTATTTTTAAAACTTGTTCATTTTATCAATTTTGCTAACTCTTGATTGATCGAGATTTACGTTAGAGCTGGGCCAACTTCTGAGCCACTGGATTTGCATCATGAAGTTGTGCTAGTGTCGGAGTTGCAAGCGGACTGCAATGGAGTCATTTTCCACGTATATGGGGTTTCAACGGAGTCTTTTCGCTACAGGTGGAATTGCAACTAGGATTTTTTTTCGGTTGCAAGAGGGGTTGTAACTGTGTTTTTTTTAATTGCATCTAGGTTTGCAACTGAGTTTTCTTCGGTTGCGAGCGGGCTCGCAACTGAGTTCTTTCCGGTTGTAATTAGAATTGCAAGTGATTTTTCTCCGGTTGTGAGCGGGGTTGCAATTGAGTTTTCCTCAAGTTTGCAAGCGGTGTTGCAACTAGGTTTTCCTCCAGTTGCCAGCGGGGTTGCAACTGGGTTTTAGTCCTCTTGCATGTGTGGTTGCAACTGGCCGGGTTTTCCTCATGTTGCATGATGTGTGATTGCAACTGAATTTTCCTCCAATTGCAACTGGGTTTTCCTCCTATTGCATGTATGGTTGCAACTGGATTCTTCTAGTTGCAAGTGGGGTTCCTACTGCATGTATGGTTGCAAGTGGATTTTCCTCTAGTTTCGGGGTTGCAACTGGGTTTTCCTCCTGTTGCATCCGTGATTGCAACTGAATTTTTCTCTAGTTGCAAGCAGGGTTATAACTGGGTTTCCTCCTGTTGCATGCGTGATTGCAACTATTCCTCCAGTTGCAAGCAGCAATGCAACTGATTTTCCTCGTCGTTGCAACTTGACTTTTCTCTAGTTGTAAGCGGGGTTGCAAATGAGTTTTTCGCTAGTTGCAAGCAGGTTCGCAACTGAGTTTTCTAGTTACAAGTGAGATTTTCTAGTTACAAGTGGATTGCAATTGAGTTTTTTTCCGGATGTAAACGAGTTGCAACTGGGAAAGACATGTTCTTAGCCATTGGATTTTTTCACCGTGATTCGCTTTGAATGGGAGTTGCGTGTGTATTGGAATAGAGATTTGGCGACTATCTGAGAATTAAGCTAATGCTCGGACAAACTAGGAAGTAATCATATTCAAACAATTATGTCGATACATTTATTTTCACCGGTTGCACACTAGGTGCATTTGAGGAATTTTTTCAGTTGCATATTATCTTTGTGAGATCGTGACATCGACGAGTGGGAAGAATATAACCATGTCCCTGGCTTGTTTCCTTCCTTTTACGCTTTGAACAAAAGTGTATCAAAAAAGTGAAAAACAATTACCACCCTAGCAGTATTGCACACACCGAAGAAAAAATACTACAGTTCCTAACTATTTTAGAGAAGAGAGAATATAAAAATCTAAATTTGTACAACTTCGGGTGGTGAATATCGTATCTTGCTATATTTATCTGTCACCCAAGAATAACTCAGCAAAGTGTCAATATACAGATTTGGCACATTGTTAGTGGGAAAAGCATTCCTCTAAGCCATGTAATTTTTGAACTTATTTCTTTATCGGTATATCTATGTTGCTCTGATCACTTACCTATCACCATGTGTGTATATATTTGGCTTTTCTTTATCATTAAATGTACAATTTCGCTATTCTATGATGATCTGGTACTTACCTGTCAGCATATATTTATTATACATACTAAAGCCATCTCTAAATTAAACATTTGCTCGGTTTGATGCTCACTGATACCAATAGCTACAGGTCCCATACCCTTTCTTAAACATTTATGCTCATTGAATTTTTTTCTATGCTTTCTGCATATGAGGATGATGATTAGAATTTCTTTTGCCGGTAACTAAGCATTTTCCAGTTTGCGAGATGTATATTGATGCCAAATCTGTATACTGACACTTTCCTGAGTTCTTGCATCATAGAGGCATCAAAAAATGACATATTTTTCGCTTTTGAGTAGCCTTCTCACACTTGATATAGCAGCAGCGTTACAATGATTTATGTCATAATGCTATTTCAACTCTGATTACGAGTAATATGCTAGTAGTTAGTTGATGTTGCAGCTAACATGCATGCCATTGCAACAGTCGGCAAGCCACAACATTACCTCTGTGACAGTCTCCTCGGCGAGCAGATGAACAAAGACGCCGTTCCAACCACGATGTTCATTGACAAGAAGTCAGCCATCGCGCTCTGCAAGAACCCCGTACTCCATGGTCGCAGTAAGCATATCGATCTCTGATACCATTTCATTCGAGATTGTGTCGAGAAAGGGACAGTTACCGTGGAGTTCATCGGGACAGGTGAACAGAGAGCCCATCTTCTAACAAAGCCACTTGGGCGTGTACATTTCCTGGAGCTGCACAGCAAGGTGGAGATCGTCGATGTCAAGTCGGTGAGCCAGAGTTGGGGAGGGGGGGGGATTGTGGTCTTAAACCCTGTCTCGCTGCCTCTGAAGAAGTGTTTTCTGAATTTCATAAGTACCACTTCTGACACAACAGTTTAGGCTAGTTGTAGTTCAGAGTTTAGTTGCTACTACCTCCGTTCCGAAATGTAAGCCTTTTTAGATAGCTAAACTAGCTATCTTATATTTCGGAACGGAGGTTTCTTCAGCTCATCAGTGGTTGCGTTTTGTGCGCCCTGACTTAGTCTAGATTGTCCAGCACGAGGCTCGGATCATGGAGATGGATGTGGTCAGTAGTGTAGCACGATGCTCGGACACGTTTGTGCTCAGTCGATGAATAAAAGGAAGCAAAACAGAAAAGCTAGTTTGTTGCACGCAGCACAAAAAATCTCTGAGTTCCCTCTCTCACGGTCTCTAGTTCGAGTAATCCGAATTTAGGGAGACAGTAGGGAACATGGAGGGAGGAGGAGGAGTTGCACCGCGTTGCCACCGTCCGCGCGCACTCCGTCGTCCTGAAGCCGGTAAGCACGGCTGCACTAGAAGCACTGCGGTGAGCTACTCTCCACGTCCCATCTTCCTTCCTGGCCCGTCCTCTGTCGCAGTTCAACACCGACCGTCGCCGCTCCGACCAACATTGCGAGTGACTACAAGGAAAAGATAATAGCAAGCAAACTAACACTTAAATTGGTCGTCCAGCCGCGTCATCTCCCCCAGCAGATACTGTTCTCGGGCGGTGGCCTTCTCTGCCTTTGACTTTCATACATCCGCGTTACCGCGGATCACAGGCAATTCATGCTCCAACTGCTTCACGCGATCACGCAGTCGCGAGAGCAGAGACAGCTCATCCACCCTCGAGCGTGGCGGTGCCAAAGTATCATCAAGGGGCGGTGAATGCTGAGGTTCCCTCAATGGTTCACTCGACGTACCCTATCACAAGCCAAGCAAGAAGCAAAATAAGAAGACCAAATCGATGCCCAGACAAAAGATTCGAGTGCATTCAAGATTAGCAAAAGTATCAGCAGATACACTCGCCAACAGGCATGTTCTTGACAAAGGACATAAACTAATTAACTATTACAAAGCTACTAAGGAGCAATTGGCTTCTTTGACTTGGACGGCTTCGGGGGCCTCATCGAGTCCGTGGCGGTATCAGACGCCACTGACTTTCCGCCGGCCCCTGATGCCGCAGCATTTGCCGCCTTCTTGGCTCGTTGCAGCTCCTTAGAGTACTTCGCAACTGTGCTAATCAGTTGTGGCCCATACTTGCCACAGGCAGTCGCGAAGGGAGCAAAGACTACCTGCTGGCCGTCCGCGCTAACGGGCATCACCCTCGAGACCGCCAGAAGATCAACTTCAACTCCGTGGGCCTGCACAATAGCAAGTGACATTGACGCGCCAATGGCACAGAGAAAGAGCACAGAGAAAGTAGAGGAGCAGCGGTAATGGTGATGAAGGAAAAGGATGAATGAGAGTAGATGTGAAATTTACCGTCGCAGCGTCACTACTTAACCCCTTCTAGATGCAATCCAACGGCCTAGAAAAACCCTACCAGACGCGTGGCGTTCATCGCGCTCGACACATGGAAGAGCTGAAACGCGAACCGTCCCCCACTACTCCCATTACGCGCAGAAATCGAGGAGGCACAGTTAAAATAAAGATTACGCACGTCCGGTCAAATCAAAGTCAGGGAGTGGGACCCACCGCTCGTCACGTCCCGTCAAAATCGCTCACGCGGACAACTGAGGTCATAAAATCGTCAGCACTGACGTCATCAAAACTACGCAACAGAAGACTTCGACTACTTTAGTCCTTGCTCGAGTCTTCAACTCCACCAAGCAAACGGGGGCTACTCCCATAGGGAGCACTAGTCGCGCACCCTACGATTTTTCTTCTTCTTTGCAGGAACATGGACAATCAAGGCAAACCCCACCACTTGAAACACGGTTCGACTATGGACATGGGTTACTCCCATAGGGAGCGCCGGAAACAAATTCAACTGAAACAAGCAAACAAAAGACGACAGCAGTCGCGGAAGTTCTTTAGTCCCTGCCTGAGTCTTCGACTCAACCAGGCACTCGAGGGCTACTCCCATAGGGAGCGCTGGTCGCGCACCCTATGATTATTTGTACAAAGTAATGTGTGTTGATAACATCCACACTCGAATTTTATGGCGACATCGCCTCATAATTTTTCCCACAAAGAGACTACGTCTCCTGGGTCACCCGAATCGTCTCCGCGATGATAAAATTCGGATGCCGCGCTTACAGCGTGAAGATAAGACCTGAATAAGGCCTGGCAACGCATCTGCTGCGCACTACCAGAAATATAACCGTGCCTACATGTACGTTGAACATGCCTCGACAGACGCGTCGAGTGCTCACACCCATATAACTGGAATTCGACTCCTGTAAGACCTCCGCGGCTTGAGTCGAATTACACCAGCACTTTTCCGGATTCGAGTCCGGGGACTCGAATTTGAGTAGACGGCGTTGTTTTACCCTAAGGTAGTTAACTGATACCGGTACATCGGTTAAATCAGGCACGCACATCAACAATCCCTATGACATAATCAGAGCAGTCAAAAACATACTCAGTCATGCACTCGAAAGACTTCATAAAGTCTCGAGTCGAATCTGCGATTCCACTGGACACTCGGGGCTATTGACATGGGTATACCCTACAGGTACTCGAGCTTGGTATATATGGCCTGCATACGTAGAGGCCCACGGTATCGCCAAGGACCAAATGAAGAACTCGAGTAACCTACGGACTCTCGATTGCTTGAAGAACAAGAAGAAACTAAAGATAGAAAGTTAAAAGGGGGAAACCCTAACATGTAACCGACTCGACCTGCTACCCGAGACCTAGCCTATCTATATAAAGGCTAGAAGGGGGCGGCGAGGAGGACACACGCAACCCTAGTTTCTGTTGGAATTTTGGAATTTTGCATAATAAAGGCCCAACCCATTTATATTATTCAACAATTCCTGAAATCCTAGAGGCCCATTTGGCCCATTCATGCAAGGCAAAGAGGTGGGACAAGAGTTTAGTCCTACATTGCTAGTTGAGTGGAAGTTGGACCAGCTTATAAGGAGAGCTCTTCCACCACTTGTACGAGCTTGAGAAGAGAAGACATATACACGCGCGCTTCTCCTCCTCCGCCGCTCGCCACGCCTCGCCTCGTCACGACGCGCGCGCGCCACGAGTTGCGGGAATGCCTCGAGCCGAGAGCTTCTCTTTCTTTTTGCCACGCATAAATGGATAATAATTTAAACAGTCTGCGTGAGTGTATTTTTAATACGCACGAACTGAGTGGATATTTAATTCGAGCTTAGTGGAGGCTGTTCGGCTTCGGTCGATGTCTGTTCGTTTCCTCTCCCGACGCCGATTGTTCGCCTGCCTACCCGTGCCGATAAGAGTGAGAGGTCGCTCCTATCCTCAGACACACCAACGCACACACCCTGCGCCTCTAGTTTCAGAGCATCTTCCCCATCCCGTCTTGCGGCGTGCACCGCGAGCTGGGACAGTAGGCCTCCGAGACCCCACTGCTTCGAGTCCTGTACGAGAGAAGGGAGATAAGGTTTTTGGGGAGCGCTACCAGCACGACTACTGGCTTCATCACGGACTCCTTCACGGATAGCGACTGCAGCGACGTCTTCCCCAACGACGACTTCTTCCCCGACATCAACAACCTTTTCCTCGACAACATGGCTGACGACAGTGCCAACGCTAACGGGAACACCGGCGGTTCCTCTACCGTGATGTATATCATCTTTTGGTCATTTTATATTATTCCGCCTATGCTTTATCTGCCTTTTATTTTGGTTAAATCTCTTGGAAAATTGCTCTATTTCTCAACAATCCAAAAACCTTATTATAGGCAATTTGCTCCAAGTGGTTTCGTTGCTTCTGTGAAGCCACCTGTTTTTGAGGGTACCCATTATAAGAGGTGGCGCGTGAGAGCAGTTCTCTGGTTTCAGAACATGAACTGCTATGACGCCACTCTTAGCAAGCCTGAGGGAGAGCTTACTCCTGCTCAGGAACAAGTTTTTCGGAAAACTGATACCCTGTTCAAGGCTGCTTTGTTGTCTATTCTAGGGGATAACATTGTTGAACCCTATATGTCATTTGATAATGGCAAGGACATGTGGGCTGCGCTCGAGGCCAAGTTTGGGGTCTCGGATGCTGGCAGTGAACTATATGTCATGGAACAACTCTATGACTACAAGATGACTGATGACCGCTCCGTGGTTGAGCAGGCTCATGATACAGTCACTGGCCAAAGAGCTTGAGCACTTCCCTTGTGTTTTACCGGACAAGTTCATTGCCAGGGGCATTATTGCCAAGCTTCCCCCTTCGTGGAGGAACTTTGCTACTTCCCTGAAACACAAGAGACAAGAGTTTTCCGTTTTGGATCTCATTGGTACTCTTGATGTGGAAGAGAAGGCGAGAGCAAAAGACACACGTGCTCGAGGTGCCGTGGGAGGTTCAAGTGCCAATCTGGTACAGAAAAATAACTTCCAGTCACACAAGTCCTAGAACAAGGGAAAGTTTGATGGAAAAGGAAAGTTCGATGGAAAGAACAAAGCCTCAGAGTCTACTAGCTTCAAGAAGAAGACTGATAAGAAGAAAGGTGCTTGTCACGTGTGCGGTGATCCTGATCATTGGGCTCCTGCTTGCCCCCAACCGCTTTGACAAGCGCCAGCATGGAAAAGGCAGCAAGACTGCTAATATTGTCATGGGTGACGTTTAGATGAAAGATGTTGGGTATGGTATATTACCTACTATTCTTTCATTATGTCATTCTCCTAATTGGTGGATTGACACGGGCGCTAATGTACATGTTTGTTCTGATGTTTCCATGTTTTCTTCATATCAGGTTAGAGGGGCTCAGTCCGTGCTGATGGGGAATGGCTCACATGATTCTGTTCATGGTGTTGGTACGGTCGATCTGGAGTTCACTTCGGGAAAGACTGTGCGCCTGAAGAACGTGCATCATGTTCCCTCAATAAATAAGAATCTTGTTAGTGGATCACTTCTATGTCGTGATGGCTACAAGATTGTGTTTGGGTCCAATAAATTTGTACTGTCTAAGTTTGGAACATTTATTGGTAAAGGCTATGAGTGTGGAGGTTTGTTCCGCCTGTCACTGTCAGATGTGTGTAATAAAGTCGTGAATCATGTTTCATCTGATCTTGTGTCAAATGTCTGGCATTCACGTCTTTGTCATGTTAATTTTGGTTGCATGACACGGTTAGCTAAAATGAATATAATCCCAAAATTCACTACTGTGAAGGGATCTAAATGCCAAACTTGTGTGCAAGCAAAGCAACCTCGCAAGTCACATACGACTGCAGAGCTGAGAGATTTGGCGCCACTAGAGCTCATACATTCAGATCTTTGTGAGATGAATGGTGTGTTAACAAAAGGTGGAAAGAAATATTTTATGACATTGATCGATGACTCTACGAGATATTGTCATGTGTATCTTCTGAAATCAAAAGATGAGGCTTTGAGTTACTTCAAAATCTATAAAGCTGAAGCGGAAAACCAACTTGATTGAAAGATTAAGAGGCTTAGGTCTGATCATGGTGGAGAGTACTTTTCCAACGAGTTTGATTCTTTTTGTGCGGAACATGGTATAATCCATGAGAGGACGCCTCCCTACTCGCCCCAGTCAAACGGGGTAGCCGAAAGAAAGAACCGTACTTTAACAGATTTGGTTAACGCCATGTTAGACACATCGGGTCTCTCCAAGGAATGGTGGGGGGAGGCATTACTGACTGCATGTCATGTCCTAAACCGAGTTCCCACTAAGAACAAAGAGATTACTCCATTTGAAGAATGGGAAAAGAAAAGATTAAATCTTTCTTACTTGCGAACTTGAGGCTGTCTGGCAAAGGTTCATGTGCCAATCCCAAAGAAGCGCAAACTTGGACCAAAAACCGTGGACTATGTATTTCTGGGATATGCTTTTCATAGCATTGGATATAGATTCTTGATAGTAAAATCTGGAGTACCAAACATGCATGTTGGTATAATCATGGAGTCAAATGATGTGACGTTCTTTGAGGATATCTTTCCCATGAAGGATATACCTAGCTCATCAAATCAGGAGATACCTGACTCATTGAATCAGGAAATACCCACAATTCCTGAACATACCATTCCTATTGAACACTCGAAAAAACCTGAGGAGGATGAAAATGAAATTCCTAAGAGGAGTAAGAGACAGAGGACTGTAAAATCCTTTGGTAATGATTTCATTGTGTACCTTGTGGATGATACTCCTACCTTTATTTCAGAAGCCTATGCATCTCCTGATGCTGACTACTAGAAGGAAGCCGTTCGTAGTGAGATGGATTCCATCTTAACAAATGGAACATGGGAGATCACCGATCGTCCTTATGGGTGCAAACCCGTAGGATGCAAATGGGTGTTTAATAAGAAACTTAGGCCTGATGGTACTATTGAGAAGTACAAGGCAAGACTTGTAGCCAAGGGTTATACCCAAAAAGAAGGTGAGGACTTCTTTGATACTTACTCACCCGTGGCCAGATTGACCACCATTCGCGTACTACTATCTTTGGCTGCCTCACATGGTCTTCTCGTTCATAAAATGGACGTTAAGACGGCTTTCCTAAATGGAGAGTTGGACGAGGAAATTTATATGGATCAGCCAGATGGATTTGTAGTGAGTGGTCAAGAAGGAAAAGTGTGTAAGTTGTTGAAGTCTTTATATGGCCTTAAACAAGCACCTAAGCAGTGGCACGAGAAGTTTGAGAGAACCCTAACCACTGCAGGTTTTGCTGTAAACGAAGCTGACAAATGTGTATACTATTGCTATGGTGGGGGCGAGGGAGTAATTCTTTGTTTGTATGTTGATGACATACTGATTTTTGGGACCAATCTTAATGTGATTAAGGAAGTCAAGGATTTCTTATCTCGGTCTTTTGAGATGAAGGATCTAGGATTAGCTGATGTTATTTTGAACATCAAGCTATTGAGAGATGATAATGGTGGGATCACACTGCTTCAGTCTCACTATGTGAAAAGATCTTGAGTCACTTTGGGTATAGCAACTACAAGTCTTCTCCAACACCGTATGATCCTAGTGTGTTACTTTGAAAGAATAGAGGCACTACTAGAGATCAATTGACATATTTTCAGATTATTGGGTCGCTTATGTATTTAGCTAGCGCTACGAGGCCTGACATCGCTTTTGCTGTAAGCAAACTCAGTCGGTTTGTTTCAAATCCTGGAGATGATCATTGGCAAGCTCTTGAGAGAGTCATGCGCTATCTAAATGGCACTTCGAGCTACGACATTCACTATACTGGGTACCCAAGGGTGCTGGAGGGATATAGTGATTCAAATTGGATATCTGATGCTGATGAGATAAAGGCCACGAGTGGATATATATTTACACTTGGTGGTGGTGCTGTTTCTTGGAAGTCTTGCAAGCAGACCATCTTAACGAGGTCAACTATGGAAGCAGAACTCGCAGCATTAGACACAGCCACTGTCAAAGCAGAGTGGCTTCAAGAACTCTTGATGGACTTACCTATGGTTGAGAAACCTATACCCGCAATCCCAATGAATTGTGATAATGAAACTGTCATTGTTAAAGTTAACAGTTCTAAGGATAATATGAAGTCCTCAAGACATGTGAAGAGGAGATTGAAATCTGTCAGGAAAATGAGAAACTCCGGAGTTATTGCATTGGATTATATCCAAACATCTAAGAATCTGGAAGATCCCTTCAAAAAGGGTCTATCACATAACGTGATAGAAAACGCATCAAAGGAGATGGGTATGAGACCCACAATATAAGTTTTCCACAGTGGTAAACCACTCTATGTGATCGGAGATCCCGTGAATTAGAATTGGGAGACAAGCTATTGGTTAACTGTAACACCCTCAAATCGTCCCTATGCAAGTTTTAGCCCTTTCCGCCAAACCCGCATAGAAACGATTCAAGGACGCCCACCAGGCACTTTCGTGTGGTGGAAAACGAAGTAATAACATTACACAACAATCCTCGATGGGACCCACAAAACAGTTATATATACAACAGCGACTCCCTGAGTCAAGAATACAGATATACAATACAAAGATCCAAATCACCTTGAAAACGATAGAGCGTCCGGCTACGGACAAGATGTAAATGGGGCTAAGAGCCCTGAAGAATAATCAATGGCGTCCATAACCCTGCCCAGGCCAAGCCGGAAGGGTAACCCTGCTAACGACGTCGATCTCAAACCTGCTAAAAACAAAAGGCGTGCCGACAAAGGGCAAAGGAAAAAGAGGAGCGTCAGTACTGAGGCCAGTACACGCCGAGGCTAGAATTCGGCGGCTCTCGCCTACATAGGTATGGTGGGCTGAAGCGGGAGCGCAGCGGCACTAAACAACCTATAGAGACTCAATAAAACTGGCGGTTATCAGAGAGGGATAAGAAAGACCTATTCGGGTCCAACCTGAAGCTAGCACCAAACAAACCCATCCTGGTATTTTCCCCCTCGAGACCAAACAAGGAAGTCAGACCAAGGAACTCACGTAGTTGGCAATTTTACTCATCCCATTATAGTTGCAGCAATTACTAATCAGACATAGCCAGCATGAGTCATCCTGAAGCATAAGTAGTGGGCAGTTTTAATCACCAATCCATTGTAGTTGGGACATTTACTAGTCAGATATAATTGTCCTGAGGAATCCCAAAACCCAGCAATTGTTGGCACTTTTATCACATTCCATTGGAGTTGCAATACTTACTAGGCAGGTATAGTATGTCACACAACAATCCAGATCCACCAGCTGTTGGCATTTTTAATATCCGTTCCGTTATACTTGAGCTGATTACTAGTCACATATTAAGTCAATTTATAGCACTACTTTAGTTATGCTTGTCTATGATCGAGATACTGTGCTCCAAGTCGTCCATAACCGCAGACACGGCTTTCAGAAAGTTTTACCCTGCAGGGGTGCACAAATAGCAACACACACTCGATCAACCTCGGAAAAACCAACTCAAAACCCAACGAGGCATTCACGACAAAGCGATCACAGGATTCATCAATATTTCAGGGGGCCACCCCACTAAGCTACCCGCAACGAAGTTGGCCGGCTCCGGAACGGACCCAGGGTTTGTGTGGCGGCTGTAAACGACTGGGAACCCGAAAGTGTGACTGGGCTTGTCGATACAGCGAAAACGTGTCACGATCCTAAACAGTACAGGTGCTCCACGCACAATCGTAAATAAAGTAGTAACATGGCATAAGTACAGGATATTAATAAAGCCCCAAACTACTTGTGGCCCCAAGAAATAGAAATGAATCAAGCTCTGGCTCAGGGGGGTCCATAAGGCCTCCCGGATGTGGATAGTGCGAAAAATCAAGGAACAGGTATCAAGTACTCGGGGTCCTACGGGACACAAGTGAGCGTGGAAGAACCAAATAACATCTATTGCCCACCGATGCCTCTGCATTAGTTATAACTAGCATTTTAATAGTTGTATTTAAAGTCATGATCATCTCCACCGATAAGCATCTCCACAAATAAACATCTGCCATCATTCCAACAACTGTGGTACTCGACAACACAAGATCGCACCTGAGCAAGCAACTACGAATCGCAAGGCCAGCTATCTACCAAACACGGGTAATAGGAAGTGTCCAAGGCAATATAGAGGCTGCACGGGATATAACTGGTGCACGAAAAACTAAAGTATCGTGACACGGATAGCAATAGATCAACAGGAGGAAATAAAGACTATAAATGCAAAATAGGTAGAAGGGGGAGAGATGCTCGCCTGGGAAAACACTACCGAAGGACCATAGCCGGAGAACTTGTCGATACTCGCATCAACTCATCGGCCTAGTCCGCGAAGAAGCAAACACTAGAAGAAACACCGGATGCAATATTTAATACTATGATAGAAGATCCGACATGATTATGATATGCATGCGAGATGAACAATTAATATGCGATAGTCGATGTTGTCATATTATAAAAATAAATGGGGGTCTCGGATAGGGAATCACATTAGGGTTCGGCGAACTTAGGCTCCGAGGGGTTCGGGGTTCGACAGGGTCGGAAACGGCGCGGCGGGATCTGTCTCGGACAACGGAAGTAGATCTTGTTGCATCCGGGGAGAAGGACTTGGTTTGGTGTCGGGGGCGCATCGGATTCGCCCGGGTCAGTGTCGATCTTGTCGTCGCGAAGGTCTTGTCGGGTCCGCAGGTCGGGTCGAACTTGGCGTCCGGGGTGAAGTGCTTGTCATTCCGGGAAGGAGGTCTTGTCGTCGGTGTTCGGGTAGGCGAACTTGGCGGGTTGGGACGATCTTGTCGAAAACCCTAGGTTGGAGAGCTCGCGGGCTTCGGGATCCGCAAGGAGAACTTGATGTCCCAGGAAGGAGATCTTGGAATTGGGCGTCGCCGTTTTCGGTTCCGTAAAGGGTCTTGGCCTTCCGAGACGAAGATCGTGATCGGAGGGATACGGTTACATGTCGATGACCTCATCGATGGAAAAGTCTTAGCATCGGTCTTAGCCTCGCACGAAACATGGTTCCTCGACTCGGTCTTGGCCATCACCAATTCATAGTGGTACTGTCCGGATCTTCAAATACTACGGCCAAAACAAGAGGGAAAAGGTTGACACCAGGATCAACAGAACACATACTTATACAAATTACATGGAACACTGTCGGGTTGCTGGTGCACTCAAATGCACAGGCAGTAAATACATGGAGCACGACCTGCTGGGCGACGAGCGGGACCAGTGAGGAGACGACGCGGAGCGACTAGGTGGGGTGGCGGCATTCGCGACGTCTCACAGGGGCACGGCCGGTGCCGGCGGCGAGGAACATCGGCGAGGTGCGGAGAGGGGCGCCCCTGGCGGCAGAGGAGGCAGGGAGGAGGGCTCGCCGGAGGAGGCGAGGAAGAGGCTGCCGGCGGCGACTGGCTGCAGAGCGCCTCGGCGGCCTCGGGCCCGGTCAGATGCGCGGCGACCGGTGGTGGAGTCGCGCGGACGAGCGGCCGCTGACGGCGGTGCTGCGTCAGGGAGGGAGGTAGATGGGCGGCGGAGGACCCACGAGGAGGGCCTCGATGGGGCTGAAGGGGAGCGGCGGCAGAGGAGGGCTCGTTGCAGAACGACGGCGACCGGGGCCGGGTAGAGGCGGCGGAGGGCGCAGGGGCTTCGGGCGGCGGCGCGCCGGCGGGAGGTGATGTCGAGGGGCCGACGGAGGAGGCCTCCGGCGACGTGGCCGAGGCGGGAGGCTGCGCTGCGGCGGAGCTCGCAGAGGAAGGCGGGGAGGCGGACGCGAGCCGGCGCGGGTCGGCGCGGTGGCCTGCTCGAGCGGCGACGGCGCCCGTAGAGGAGGGAGCAGGGCCTGGCGGCGGACGAACTCGGGGTGGAGACGGAGGTGCTCGGGGCACGGGTGGCGGCCGGAGATGCTCCGGGTGGCGACGGCCGGCGCCGGTGAGGGGGAAGCAGCGGCGGGAGGTTGGTGGGGGAGAGCACCTGCGGTGGCGCGGGCTCGGGAAAAGGGAGGGGCCGGAGGAGCAGCAGTGGTCGCTGGGGCCGGTCAGGGCGAGGAGCGACGTGGTCGGAGCGGCAGCGCAGGAGGGGAGGTGGCCTGGCGGCGGCGGCGGGGATTGGGGCAGAATTAGCGGGGCGGTGACGGGTAGGTGGGCCGAGGACGCGTCGGTGGAAGAGGGAGATGGGGTGCGGGGTGGCAGGCTGGCGGGGTGGGGCCTAGCGGGGCAACGTGCGTGACGCGGTTGGCCGGTGGGGAGTTGGAGACGTGGCAGGGATGGGAGCGTGGCGTGCAGGTGTGTGCGTGTGTTGGAGGGAGTTGGTGGTGTGTGTTGTTTGGAGAGGAGGTGGGGCCAGGAGGTGAGATGAGGTGGAGGGGCTCGGTGAGGTGGCGAGCTGTGGTTGGCCGGGGTGATGTGGAGGGGCTGGGTAGGGAAAATAGGGTAGGGTTTTTGGTGGGAAAAGGTCCGGGTGTTAGACAGATTAGGGTTTTAAACTGGAGGTGGCCGGCTAGGCTTCCGGGCGTGACGGGCTGCCTCCTAAAAATAAAGAAAATATTTTATTATTTAAGACAGGGGCTTTTGAAATCCGTTGGTAGACAAAACAAAATATTTCGGACAGACCTGGGTTTTAATTTGAAAACAAGACGGGGCGTTTAGAAAACCAAAACAGACTTTTCGAAAATAGTTTTGTACAAACACATGCATGATGACATGACGATGCTCAAATGCAATGTGGCATGATGACATGAGCATGCGGTCATGGTGATGCAATGCACAAAATCAACGCGATTTTCTAGTAGTGGTTTTGGCGGGGCGCCACATTAACTGAGAGGAAAGTATCCCAACTTTAAAACACCACTCCGTGAAGATGCAATACTTTCCTATTTTGCATGGCAGATTGATTTATCTTAATGTGTTCTAAGTGGCTTAGTTTAAGCAGAGATGTTGTCCTGCAGAACATCTTTTGAAGAACACACCTATATGAGTCTGATTGTTAAACGTCGCAGTCTATGAGAGTTGGGTGCTCTCTAATAAACTCATGAAAGGCTATGGAGTATGACGCATAAGGTCCACCCGAGGAGAAGTCCCACGGCAGCCCAGTATTGGTCAAGGCTTTGTGTAAAGCTAGAATGCAGCAAACTTGCAGTTCAAGGCATAGTCCACTGTATAAGTTGCAAACTAGTGTAGCATAAAGTCAACTTAACAGTCTCCACTAGTACCAATATATAAACAATGTTTTGGAACCATAGGCAAATTTATGTGTGCCTCTGGGATCTGGTCGGAGATTGTTGGAATTTTGCCTAATAAGGCCCAGCCCATTTATATTATTCAACAATTCCTGAAATCCTAGAGGCCCACTTGGCCCATTCATGCAAGGCAAAGAGGTGGGACAAGAGTTTAGTCCCACATTGCTAGTTGAGTGGAAGTTGGACCAGTTTATAAGGAGAGCTCTTCCACCACTTGTACGAGCCTGAGAAGTGAAGACATATACACGCGCTCCTCCTCCTCCGCCGCTCGCCACGCCTCGCCTCCGAGAGCTTCTCTTTCTTTTTGCCACGCATAAATGGATAATAATTTGAACAGTCTGCGTGAGTGTATTTTTAATACGCACGAACTCAGTGGAGATTTAATTCGAGCTTAGTGGAGGCTGTTCAGCTTCGATCGATGCCTGTCCGTTTCCTCTCCCGACGCCGACTGTTCGCCTGCTTACCCGTGCCTATAAGAGTGAGAGGTCGCTCCTCTCCTCAGACACACCAACGCACACACCCTGCGCCTCCACTTTCAGAGCATTGCGCTGCTTAGATCTTCCCCATCCCGTCTTGCGGCGTGCACCATGAGCTGGGACAGTAGGCCTCCGAGACCCCGCTGCTTCGAGTCCTGTAGGGGAGAAGGGCGATAATGTTTTTGGGGAGCGCTACCAGCGCGACTACTGGCTTCATCACGGACTCCTTCACGGATAGCGACTGGAGCGACGTCTTCCCCAACGACGACTTCTTCCCCGACATCAACAACCTTTTCCTCGACAACATGGCTGACGACAGTGCCAACGCTAACGGGAACACCGGCGGTTCCTCTACCGTGATGTATATCATCTTTTGGTCATTTTCTATTATTCTGCCTATGCTTTATCTGCCTTTTATTTTGGTTAAATCTCTTGGAAAATTGCTCTATTTCTCAACAGTTTCCAGAACCCTCGCTAGATTGCATATGCACACCATTGTAATCTTCGATTCTTTTGATAATTCCACGAGCAGACAAGTAGGAGTAGGGATCTCTACGAGGTCTGAACCTAGGTAAATCTTCGAGTCCCCTGTGTGCTTGTTTGCTAGCCGATAGATGTCTCCAGCGCTCCCTCCTTCTCCAAAACCCAAGTCCATAACAATGGGCATTGATGAGTTAAACCCTCGTCAAGCAGGGTCAACTCAAATGGAATCACACATGTATTTACATTGTTTGCTATAGATATGCATGGAAAAGTTCCAAGGGGGATGGTGTTGCCTTTTGGAAGAAATATACATGAATATTTGATTCCCACTGATCTACGAACATCCACATTAACATATGTCAATCCATGACATCATGTTTATGTTCATGTTTAGCTCGGGTATACAATTTGTAAGATCATGTTTGGCTTCTCATTAGTCCATGTACATTTTTGGGTATAGCATGTCATGAATCTTCCACATACACTAGTTTAGCATGGGCTATCATTTGCGGGGCATCTAATGCGGTAGAGCACTGCCTAGATATACCACATCTCAGGTGGTTCACACAAACTAACCATGGGAGATGGGCCTCTATGGAATATATTCAAAATGTAATGTCAAATAATCCATTGTGACATGCATACCTATATTCATTGTTTATATTACTAACCATGATGCTTAATCTAGTTCCATAGAGGAGTGGAATAACTCAACTGCTTATATATCCGTAGATTTTGATTCATAGGTATCAAGCTTTGCTTACCTTGTTGCTCTTACATTCATCTATCCAGAGATGATGTATGTCCGGTGCACTAGGCAATTCGTGAAACATAAGGCATATGTATTTACCACTTTGTGTAAGTCTACTTCTACATTTGTAATGTATGATGATATGGATACGAATGAAACCATTGAAAAATTGTGAAATACTTGTATGCATGAGTTTGAGAAGATGGCTTGGTCATGAGAATTGTCTTTTTTCTACAACTCTTAGTCATGAGAAGTGTGTACACCAAAGAAGAAGCTGGATATGAAGCACAATTCAGAGAGCCCTGGGAAGTAAGCTCTCTGGCCGGCAACGTCAGTGACCCGCGCATGAAACCTATCTTGACCGAACAAGTCGGGCACTCACACCTACCATTACTTACCACACGCTAGATTTCACACACGCTGAAAACAGAGAGACAAAGTCCAAGAAAGTGACCACGCGGACACGATCCATCAGGAACGCACGACTCAAACTCAAATAGTCGCCGTTTACTTCTCCATCCATCTCTATATACTGTACTGTCGTACATAAAGTATACCGGCCGTAGGTTCTACAATTTTCCCCACGGTCTCAGAATTCGAAGCCACCCACGGACCGACCATCGCGATGCGTCCCCCATTGCCCCGACGAGCCCTCCTGTCCGTCGTCCTAGCAGCATGCTTCGTGCTCCTGCACCACGCGCCCACGCCGGCGGCGGCGGCCGTGACAACCTGCGCGCCCAAGACGTGCGGGAACGTGACCTTGGCCTACCCGTTCTGGCTCACGGACGCCAGCCAGCCGGCGACACCCTGCGGCCCGTCGGCGTTCCAGGTGGACTGCCTCGCCGGCGACCGGGCCTCCCTCTCCCGCTCCTTCCGCGGCGGCTACAAGCTCCTCCGCGTCTCCTACGCCGACCGCACCGTGGTCGTCGCCAACGACAACGTCCAGACCGACGCCACGGGGTGCCCCGTGCCGACCGTCGACGTCTCCGCCAGCCTCAGCCTCGCGCCCTTCTCCGCCGGCGCGGCCAACCACCAGCTCCTCTTCCTATTCAACTGCACCGTCCCGCCGGCCCAGGCCGGGTTCGTCGACGTCGCCTGCCCGGGCGCGCAGGCCGTGGTGCGGCTCGACGCGCTGTACAACACGACCGCGGCGAGGGCCGTGGCGGGGAAGTGTGGCTACGCGGTGGTGCCCGTGGTCGGGTCGTTGACGCCGGGCGGGAGCGTTGGCACGGAGTACCCGCGGCTGCTCAGCGAAGGGTACGTGCTCGAGTGGCGGGCGTCCGCCGGGGACTGCGGCGCGTGCGGCGCCAGCGGCGGCCAGTGCGGGTACGACTCCGACGTCGACGCCTTCGCGTGCGTCTGCGCCGACGGATCTTCGCGCCCGGCTAGATGCGGTGAGCACACTCTTAGACTTGTAGTACGTTTTGATGCCTATGATGGATTGCAGAAACATGCATGAGTGTAGTATTAGGTGCTAGCATGAGACTAAATGCAGAATTTTAGCTAGATTTGAGTGCATTTAGAAGAAGATCGTCAGGCCTGCCCGCGGTTACTAATTTCGAGTTAGGTTTCGAGTTAGGTCTCAGAATAGATGTCAGGATTTTTTAATTTAAATTTAAATATATCTATTAAATAGTGTACACGTATACATTTAAATTTAGACAAATTTGCGAGTTCTATTTTGAAATAGAAGTACTCCCTCCATTTAAAATATAAGATGTTTTAGCTTAATGAAAAGAGTGTATTTATACCATTTTTAGTGTGTAGGTTCACTCCAAACCTATATGAAACTACACACTAAAACGGGGTCTAGATGCACTCTTTTCACAAAGCTAAAACATCTTATATTTTAAAACAGAGAGAGTAGTATATGTGTTGTGTTTAGCTGGCAATAAGAACAAGCAACCTATGCTAGTAGGCATTTCGAGGAGAAACATACATTAGGTTTCTCCAGTTAATGAAATGACATTTTTTTTTATAAAATTCCACCAATCTATTAATAATCATCAACACAGTTTGAAAAGTAATACTCCCTCCATCTCAAAATAGATGTCGCAAGTGTATCGAAATTTAGAGAATCTATATACTAAATAGTGTCTAGATTCATCCAATTTTTTACAAATCCGCGACATCTATTTTGAGAGAGACGGACTACTAATTATAAATAGGTCATTGGACCACCTTGCGTGCCCTTAAAACCAGGTCAACGGTTGTCACGATCTTTGATCGATCTCGCCATGTCAACATCGATCCACAAATATTCTTTTGGCCTAAGCCAATTGACAGCAGGTAGATCCTGCCTAAAACCGTATACCTTTTATGCCCCTCTTGGTTCCCTGGATATTAGCCAAAACCGGATGTAAATATTACGGTCCCACTAAAACCTTGGCATCATCCGTAATTTTCGCATCGGACCGATATATGAGACGATGAAACAATCGGGGCCTTAGGCTGCAAGTAGCCGGAATTCCTCACCGGGCATGTGTGCACGCATGCATCGTGTGAACTTATCAACGCGGTACGAGTAGGATACGTGACATAATGGCTTACCTAGTCTATGGTCTGCCGTTTAATTGGTACCAATTGTAACGCAAGAGTTTAGACGAAATGCATATGTATCGGTTTAGTCGTGAGCATTACCTAATCGGTGACGCAACTAGAAAGCCATATATGCGTGTTGTCAGCCATCACAGTCCAAGCACAGTACAACTGCGTTACTATCAAGCCAAACTAGTCTTTCATCCGGACCTGCCTCGTTGATTAGTTTGAAACCTATGATCTCATGATCTGTTTGATATGATGACATTGTGTGTCTTGACTTTTGTTTTCTTCCCTATATGCAGATGCCAAGAAATCCATCAAGAAGGTCATCCTGATAGGTACGTCTTGTACATATACGCATGGATGTGCTTGGATCAGTCCATCAAGGCATCAAAGTATTTACATGCAGGCATATTCACTGCTATGAAATGTTATCATGTTATGGAGGCAGAATTCACTGACCATGGCCTCATATATATGATCCTCATATGGTAACTTAGTGAAAACATTTACGATTTTAACTCACGAGGTGCGGACAAACAGAAATTAAGTTATACAACTGAAAATTACAGTATCATGCTGTAAAAACTGGTTAGGTTAAGCAATAGAGTAGACCACAATGCAGGGAAATAGCTATTGTAGGGCCCACTAACAGCCCGATCTGCACACGTTTCTCCAACGCTGCCACAAAATATCCATTCTCTTTCACATGAATGCAATCTTCGTAAGATTCAATTATCATGATTTTTTTTTGACGCAAAATACAGTGGGGAAGGCCCCCAGTGCGTCATTTTTCATATATAAAGAACAAAGAGTTACAGGGTGGTATTTACAATTGGAAAAGAAACTAGGCTATACAAGGCAGGTCTCACATAAATCATAGAAGGTTCGACCAAGCCAGCATACCCTCCTTTAGACTAGGCTTAGCCCTGTGTCTAATCTCCTGAAAAGAAGCTTTGAAGGAATCATGGAAAGCCTGAAGGCTTGGCTGCCCATTATCAAAAAATATTTTGTTCTTGTGATTCCAAATGCTCCAGCTTCCAACTATAAGTGCTTCCTTGAAGGTGTTGGAGGATCTGATACTGGCATCAATAAGCATATCAATGATTGGATTGCTAATTCTTACTGTTTCATGGTTGATTTGATAACTGAATTAGCTTCTACTACACGTTTTCCGTATATTCGTGTTACTGAATTTGGTGACATACCAACAACTACTCATGTAATTTTGTTTGTAAATTTCAGTATCACTGTCCGTCACATTCGGGCTGCTGCTGGCGTGCCTTGTCACCGCCTTGAAGTTCCATCGACGAATTCGAAACTTCAGTTATTCCACAATCACGGATAGAAAAACAATCCTAGCCGACAACGCAAAGGTTGAGAAGCTGCTAAAAAAGTACGGGTCTCTGGCGCCTAGGAGATACAGGTACTCGGAGCTGAAGAAGATAACCAACTCCTTCAAGCTAAAGCTCGGGGAAGGCGGCTACGGCACGGTGTATAGTGGCACCTTGCCCGGCGACCACCAGAAGGTGGCCGTGAAGTTCCTGCACCATGCCGGGCCGAAGGGCGAGGAGTTCCTGAACGAGGTGATCAGCATCGGCAGGACGTCCCATGTCAACATCGTCAGCTTGCTTGGGTTCTGCCTCGAGGGCTCCAAGCGCGCCCTCGTCTACGAGCAAATGGCCAATGGCTCCCTTGACAAGTACATCTACTCCTCACCGTCGTCAACGACGCCGGCATCGGTGAAGAGCCTCGGGTGGGAGACACTGCATGAGATCGCGTTAGGAGTGGCGAGGGGGCTGGAGTACCTACACGAGGGGTGCAACACGCGGATCATCCACTTCGACGTGAAGCCCCACAACGTGTTGCTAGACGAGGGGTTTCGGCCCAAGGTGTCCGACTTTGGCATGGCGAAGTTGTGTGACCCCAAAGAGAGCATCCTGACCATGGCCGATGCGAGGGGAACGGTGGGGTTCATCGCGCCAGAGGTGTTCTCCCGAGGGTTCGGGGTCGTGTCGGCCAAGTCGGATGTGTACAGCTACGGCATGCTGCTGCTGGAGATGGTCGGCGGCCAGAGCAACGTGAAGGCATATGCCGAGGAGAAGGAGGCCGACCTCTTTTTCCCGCTCTGGATCTACGACTATATGATCGGGGATGGCGGCGTGCTGGTGGAACGGGAGGAGAATGGAGGCGGTGGTGAGCGGGAGATGATCGCGAGGAAGATGGCGCTGGTCGGCCTGTGGTGCATCCAGACCGTTCCGGCGAACCGGCCGTCGATGGGCAGGGTGCTGGAGATGCTAGAGAGGAGCATCCACGAGGTCCCCATGCCGCCGAGGCCATACCACCCATCTTCTCCAACCAACTCTCCGTCATTGTCGCACTCGTTGCCGTCGAGCTATCCTTCTTCTGCCTCCGGCTTCACTCAACGGTAATAACATCATCTCAACACTAAGAATATGGATGTTTGTATTTTTCAGAGAAAATAGATTATTAGTTTGTTTTTCGTATAAATTGTTAAAGTGTTTCACTAACAGAATCTGACGAATACATGATGCATGTTTATTTTTATCAGATCAAGTTCGCTTAGGGTGGAGAGCACAGTGTAATTACGAGATTGTTTTGGAGAGTCAAGCAGCAGATGCTCGCTTGATTTGATACACCGAAGACGATGTAACTGGCCCACAATGTACTAGTAGTATTAGGGAATGTAGATAATGCGGTTCTCTGATGTTATTCATGCATTTATATCAGACAAAGAACATGTCCTCCAGTGGATTATATCACATCGTCACTTCTTAAAATTTGATGTTTGAATGTTCTTAAATTTATGAAGTAATTAAAATTAGTAAATATATCAAAGATATAACATGTTGTACAATGGGGGAGGAATGGGATCGGATTACTGGAGGGGGTGAATATGAGTTCACAAATAATAATGCTAACTGAAGTAAAGATTAACACTTCAAGCAGATAACAAGATGAAGATAATAACAACCCAAGATGAATAGGAACAACCGAACAAAACTACACTATGTAAAATAACGGATTTGCTAAAACACATGTAGCTAGACATAACTTATGTCATAGCTAGATATGTGACAGTCCGTTTGTTTTGCTTCAGGAGTGTTGCCGGTTTTGTTGTTTCTTTGGTTTGTCCCGGGTTGAGCTGGTTGGGCCGATTTTGACTGGTCCGAGTTGTTGCCGCGCGGTGGTTGTTGGCCCAAAATAACTGATATGCTGTTGTTTCCCGTGTATGGGGGTGGGCGTTTTTGTTGTTTTTTGGGCTGTGCTGGTTTCTTGCCCATGTTTGTTTCCAAAAAAATTTACTTGTTTTTTTTTGTTTAGCTATTGGTTTTACTGTTCGGTGATGGAAACATGTTAGTGGCTGCGATTTTTCTCTCTTTTTTGAGATGCAAATAACTTGTTGCTATTTATAGTTTGTCTCAAAATAGATTTGTGGATGTGGTTGTTTTGAAAAAAAGTGAGAATATTTTTATATAGTTGATTTTTTTCATCCACTTATTTTCTAGCTTTTGTTCCTACGGAGTCGCTTTGTCTTTCATTTTTGTTTTTCTATTTTTAGTGTGCCATAGAGATTGCTTATATAAGCACTAGCCTTCTTTCTTTTATTAATTTATCTTGGATTGGTGATCAGCATATTGCGTATTCTAGTACGTAGTGAAGGGAAGAGGACAGAGGCTGAGAGTTTTTTCCTTCCCAGGTATTTATCCGTTTATATTTTATCGATTGTTGTAGTCAATTCAATTCATTAGGTCTTTATCCATTGTTCTTAGAAATAACCATTTTTATTGTTCTGCTATTGATCTTTAACATAGAAAAAATGAGCTACGCAAAGACACCATGCAAAAGACCTACACCAAGAAACAAACTAGCAAAAAATTGTGAAAACAAACTAGCAAAAAATTGTGAAAACAAACAATATATTAAATAAAAAATCTAATATATAAAATACTATAGATAAAATTTGATATTAAAAATAGAGAAACTTACAACTGAAACTTCAAAATCGTCATCAACCATTTTAACAAAAAACTTGTAAAGACTACGTGGATCTTTTTTTCACGAATACGGTGTGGCTGATGACATACATTGCATGGTGTCTGTGCGTTGCTCATCTATGTTAAAGATTAATATGAATACAATAAAAATGGTTATTTGTAAGTACAATGGATACATTCCTAGTGAATTGAATTGACTACAACAATCGATAAAAACAAAATGGATAAATACCTGGGGAAGAAAAACTCTCAGCCTCTGTCCTCTTCCCTTCACTACGTACTAGAAAAACAGGATATGCTAATCACCAATGCAAGATGAATTCATAAAAGATAGAAGTCTAGTACTTATATAAGCAATCTCAATGTCACACTAAAAATAGAAAAACAAAAATGAAAGACAAAGCGTCTCCGTAGAAACAAAAGCCAAAAAATAAGTGGATGAAATAATTTCAACTATATAAAATATTCTCGATTTTAATTCAAAACAACCACATCCAGAAATCTATTTTTAGACAATCTATAAATAGCAACAAGTTATTTGGTCTCAAAAAAGAGAATTTTTTTTGCAGCCAATCACATGTTTCCATCACCGAACGGTAGAACCAGTAGCTAAACAAAAAAGCAAGTATTTTTTTTTTCAATAAACACGGGCAAGAAACCAGCGCAGCCCAAAAATAATAAAAAAGCCCACCCCAAACACACAGGAAACAACAACGAATGTTATTTTGGGCTAACAACCACTGCGCGGCAACATCTCAGACCAGTCAAAATCGGCCCGACCAGCTCAACCCGGGACAAACCAAAGAAGCAACAAAACCCACACCAATCGTGAAGCAAAACAAACGGATGGTCACAGATCCATGTCACACAGCTAGATCTGTTTTAGCAAATCCGGTAAAATAAAAGCTTTAGGATGTATGTCTCAATCATCTTTACCGCCTTCTCCTACTTAAGCAAAAAATAACTTCAAAATCATAAAAAAAAAATACTTAGATAGGGAACCCCCTAGTGCCTGTTGGATTGAAAAGAAAAAGATTTTGATATACGCTTGGTTTCATGGTACGGTATTATGAGAAGCATATATATAGATCTACATCACTTTCTAGGAAAAATCTTGCTGCTACACCATATATGATGGCATTGCCATTATTTTTCCAACATAAACTAATTATGAAATAGCTAGTTAGCCCCATACTTTCCTTTGATTGGTACATCTGAATGGGTGTCAGCTATTCTGCACACGGTGCACTTGCACGTTCGTCGATCACATTTGCCCGTCACAATGCACTCGGGGTCTGTGCCACAGTCCTTCCGGTGCATTAGTTCGCAATCTTCTTCACAAGAATCCGCAATACACCACGCCCGCTCCATAATTACATCAGTACACTGTTGTCTTTCCGCACCTGCAATACGGAGTATATATAATCAGAAGGAGTACACATGTACATGAAATATCATAATTAGTTTCTCCTCCAATCGGTGAAGCAACATATTCTGCACGAACAATTTAAACTGTACCTGAAGCTAGTACGACAAATGCAAGGGTCAGGAGCAGCACTAGAGCAAACCTCATCTTGCCTTATAGTATTTGGTGCGAAGAAAAGTTTTTTTCGCGGGGCTTGTATGTTGTGAGGAAGAGGAAAGTCTTTTTATATAGTTGATGATGAGATATTAATGCTCATTAGTACAATCCCGAAATAGCACCATGGAAGATCGGGTAAGGGACAACCATTGAGCTGCAAATTAATTTGTAATAACCATATGGATAGATACTCCGTATATCTTTTCTCCAATTAATTACAATAATTAGCATAAAGTAATTGGAATAATTAAAATTACATGTTTCTACAAGAAACATGTTTGATCACCTGAAAAACTAGAAGGAGAACATGTTATATAGGCTTAGGCAGATCAATGTTCAGCCCATTGAGCTAAATAAGCCCAAACATCATAAAAGTTTGGGCCTAAACAACGCAAAACCCTGCACAAAAGATCACCCAAGAGGAAGTCTAAATGGAATGAGCTGGTTTTCCTATCCTTTCGTCCGTCATTCTTCATAATTAAGTCGTCCGTCAGCGCAAGTCATTACCTGTCTACAAGTGGCAGTCCAGGAACAGACGTTGCGGTTTTCCTTGCATAGCCGTGAAGTCTGTTAGAGTACGTATAGGCTAGATATGATTAGGACTCTACATCTTGTACTAAGTCTTCACCTATCCCGTGTAACTCTATATAACTCTATATAAACTCTCATGAGGATCAAATCAATAGAACACAATATTATAGGGATTTATAATTTTCACATGGTATCAGAGCGGTTAGCCTCACAGCGCCGATCCTAGGTTCTTCCACCACTTCCGCAACGCGCCGCCCCTGGGGAGATTACTCCTCGGGGGTGCGGCATCCTGTCTAGATCAAAGATCAGATCGGTACTTTTAGATTAGATTAAATCCAATTTTGAAACTCCCAATTCTATAGATTAGATCCAATTTAGCTATACATTAAATCCCTAGACATAAGCTCGCCCAGTGCATATCGGTGCAAAAGCTTCGGAACGGCAGCGCACGACACGTCGGCTCGGTGAGACCGCTCGGTGCGTCCCCTTTAGGTGCGACCTGCTATGCCTCCACGCACGGGCTGCACATGTCCTCAAGAAGCCACGTGCGGATCTGCACATGTCCTCAAGAAGCTATGATCTCCATGCGGGCATGCATCCTCAGGACTTCAGGCAAGGTACGATTTGCAGATGGGTGCCCTCATCTACATGGAGCTACCACATGCGCATGCAGCCTCTACGAACGACTTCACGCCGCACTAATTCGGAATTCGCACGCGTCTACATGGAATCATCACATGGGACACGATCTTCTCCAAGCCAACTCCATCGATCTCCCGCACGTCGGCGTCTACGTCAAGCTGTACGAGTCTGCACTGCTTCGACACGCGACTATACCGATATCAAGATCTACACTGCTTCGAGACACAACTACATCGACACCAAGATCTGCGCTGCATCAAAACAGACTACATCGACCCGAACATCTACGTCAAGTTGTACAACTACACCAAGATCTTCGTCGAGTTCTACATCGCCAACAAAAATCATCGCCAAGGTCTACATCACGTGGTCTAAAACCGCCGCCGCCGCCACATCCCGGCGCTCTTCTAGGGCGATCACATAATCGCCTCGCCCACCTGGTCAAAAACCCGCTGCCGCCGCCGATCCTAAGCGATCCGCCGCCGCCGCCATAAAAACCTCGTCGCTGCCGCTTGCCTTGTGCCCCGGCCGCCTCAAAAACCCTACAACCAAAAACCTGCCGCCGCCGCCGCACAAAAACCCGCCGCCGCAGATTACTGCCGCCGCCACACTATGACCAAGAAACCTGCCGTCGCTGCACAAAACCCTAAAACCCTACGACACAAACCGCGCAATTTTTTGCGCCCCCGGCGCGGCTACTATGACCACAGCAACCTCAACCACGGCTACATCATGACCGGCTACCTCGACATCGACATCAAGAACAACGTCTACAACAACTCAAGAACTCTAGTCAGCAGCGTCCGCGTCGACACTTGCGTCCACACCACTTCCGCTGTGACTGCGGGAGGGAAGAGAGGCACCTGAAGGGGGCGCAGTCACCGCCCCTAGGTGCCAGCCATGATCATGTCCACGTAGGTGATGATGACAAGGAGGTGAAGACGACGGAAGCGTAAGAATTTAAATCCAGTCGCAAGCGTCCGCTTTACTCCCGCTTCGACTAAGGGGGGATGTTAGAGTACGTATACGTGTATAGGCTAGAGATAGACTAGTACTCTACATCTTGTACTCCAAGTCTCCATCTACCCCGTGTAACTCTATATAAACTCCGATGAAGATTAAATCAATACAACATAATATTCTAGGGATTCATAATTTTCACAAAGTCGACCTAGCGATGATGAGGACGGTTCGGATGACCGAAGCCGTGGTTCAGATGAGATTGGAAACACAGGGGCTGTAGTCCAAACGGATACAAAGGGGCAGAGGACTAGGACCACGGCGATGTGTTCATCGTTCACATCGACCATTACAACGCTGACCGCTCCTTCATGTGCCGGTGCTGTTGCCACATGTATTCTAGTTCAGGTCGGCTTAGAGTGTATCCTTTTGAAGACCAAAGTACAATTGCAAAGCTACAATGCGTTTTATCATCATAGTGATTAACTTATGTGTCCAAATCAAATGTGCCCATCGGCGCTGGATCCTACTTGTCCATGTACCTATATTTTTTTCTTGTTTGTAGATCATTTGTACGCAGACAAGCACTAAACACTATAATGCTCTGATATATGATACTCCGACCCATATTAGTTGACATGGATTTGTCTAAATAAGGATGTATCTAATCTAAAATGTGTCTAGATACATTCCTATCTAGACAAATTTGAGTCAACTAATATGGGTTGGAGGGAGTAACAAATCGACGTGACATTAAGCAAGTATTGTTGGGTTACAATACGTACATCAGGAAAATATATGCCGCCTTAATTTTATAGTACGGTTTTCTTTTACAATTCTTTTGTCCAAACCACGATAATATTGCATTTTTCTCTACTACCTAAAAAGAACTTTAGGTTCTGTGGTTGACTAATACGTTGTGCGCTTCGTCCAACTTCCGTCCTGCCCCACGCACGCGGGCGTGATGACCGAAATCCTAGGGAAACCGACGCAATATCTCAACGCCGTCCTATTCACGCCCCTGATTCCCGTTGTTACCGGAAATTAATACTATGGAACCTGGTCTACAAGTGGACCACTTGTGTGATTGACACCTGGCAAATTTAATCTAGAAAACAGTTATTAATCTTGTTTTTTTTCTCTGTTTTAGACTGTAGATAGGGAGAATGAGACTGTAAGGCACCGCAGTGCTATCGATTGTATTGCCTCTGCTTATATAGTACAAAGGGATGCCGTCGTGCAGTCGTGCACGTACAGGGGGAGATGACCAAGTCATGTACAGAGAGTATACGGTCAGGTATCTGTATTCTGCTGATATGGACACGTGTTGTTTGCTGAAGTTGGTCCACGCCATCAAATTTATGGACCAGGTCCCATAAAAATATTTCCCGTTGTCACCTGCTTGCTCTCCTCCCCGTCTATCCCCATGTCACCGCAGTCACCCAAACGGAAATAAATCCTATGAGACCTGGTCTATATTCCTTAAAAGATAGACCCACCTCTATGCATAGTGAATAAATAAAAATTCTAATTAACAGATAAAAAAAGTCTAAAAAACTGAAAAGACGGACACGTGTCACGCATAGGAGAGGGTCTATCAATAGACCCGGTCTCATAGGATTTATTTCCCACCCAAACGGCCCAGCCCAGATCTTGACTTGATCGGCGCAGAGTTCGAGAACGCGTACACGGTGCAGGCGTTCGTGTTCTGCGACAGGGCGGCGGCTGGTGGTGGTGGCGTTCCGCGGGACGCTGGCGTTCGACACTACGCGGTGGCGTGCGCTGACCTAGACCCTTCGTCGTACAAGGTGCCGCGCGCAGCGCAACATGGAGTGGTTGGAGAGGTCGAGAGACACTTCCATACCAGAATTGCCGCAACCGACGACGAGCGCACGCTTGTCAACATAGCCATGGCCGCTACGGTAGTCGCTGGAGTGCATGAGTTGGCCCTTGAAGCTTGCGCTGCCCTCGATCTCTGTGACCGCCGGCTCGGCGTTTTCTCCGTGGCCACCACAAGCCACTTGCAGCGGTACATATACACGACCGCCGAGCTTGTGCTGCTCGCTGCCGGCTGCCAGCGAGGTGACCTCCTTTGTGCGAACCCACTAGGAGTCCCCATTGAATTCAGCGCTGACAACCGCTTGCTGAAACGTTGGCTCGACGGTGAACCTCGTCTAGGACTCGAGATAATCGAGGAACTGCTCCCTCGTCAGACAAGTGGGGAAACTTGCCGGGAAGGGCGCATTAGGGGAAGCTCACAAAATTTCTTGGGGAGATGGAGACATGTACTGATGATTTGTTCTTGTTACTGCTCACCCTGCTGTTTTTGTTTGATGCAGGTCATAAACGACAACAATTGTGAATGATTGTTCCATCATCCTACACACATCGCACGTCTGCCTTGAGAGATTTTTAAGTTATCCGTATCTCTTCGATCTGCAAGAATTAATGACCAACGCTAATGCATCTTCCAATCATGCGTTGTAGCATCTGCTGGAAGAAAAATTTCATGGGCAGCTCCGGGTTGATTCAGGATTCAGTTAAAGATCCCTAGCTAGCCCGAGGGATTGGCATCGACTGCTTCAATAATCAACATTGTGATCGGCGCTCGTGCATGGAAGTGTCCAGCAAGGTACGTTCATGTAGGTTAAATGAAAGCGGTGACATAGGTAAACACAAGAAAAGAATAGAAGGAATCGGTGGTTAATTACAAGAGGATGGAACAACTTCTCTGCCGACTACATCAAGGCACTGTGAGCTATGCTAATATATATTTGTTGATTTGTGTGAAACCTTTCAAATAAATTATCGTTGAATAACATGATTATGGATAACTCAGTTTTCTCAAATCATCATGTGAAAAAAACTTGCTGCAGTATAGACTTTGCGTTGACAAATTAGTGAACTTACAAAGTACAAGAAGGAGGCTACAGAGAAAGTTTAATGTTTCTTAGAATATTCCAAAATAGTTGCAACATTTTCCTTTGAGTATGAGTCATGTCTCTAGACTTCAATGAACATATTTTTCTGAAAACCACATAAAAAATATCTGCATATTATTCTCTTTCGGGACTCAAGAAGGCATTCGAAACCAGTTTGGTTATTGAATTGACTTACCTAGATTACAGAATAAAATTCGCACCATGGATAACAGCTCTCACAAGGAGTTGTACTTGGTACCAGGATAAACAATGGATCTGTTTTTGTTTGGAGGGCCTAACCCAAGCAGCACCAGCGCAAGCACACGGGTAGGAAGGCCCAATGCTGAGAAAGACTGCAGCTGGGTAGTCCCAACAATTTGGTTCGAGATGCAGATCTCCGGCATGCTCTCATGCAACCGCCTCTCGCTCACCTCACCAAGCATGTCCTCAGAGTTGTACTAGCTACACACTAGGTTTTAACCGCTTCTCCTTTTTTACAAAAATCGATTCCCTAATTGCACCAATGGAAAAAAATGCTTTACCTTCCACTATGTTTTTTTTGACTATGTTACTTGGTACTGTTCACAAAAGCAATATTAAAGAGAACTATGTTAATAAAACCTTCAGTGAACTCTAAAGGTCTAATTCCTATGTTACATGCTGGATGATTTTGAAGCTACAGTACTAAACTTGGTAGTCATTGATTTTTTCCAAGGTAATGGAATGCCTTATGATCACAACTGTATGGTTAATTTGTTAGATATAGTCAGTGATTCAATCTGAAAATTGTAGTTAAGCAACAAAATGGTTCCTTAGATGAAGTGACATCACACTGGTCTAAACACAATATCTCTGCTTCTGAAGTGACCTCACACTGGTCTAAGAACAGTCAAAAGTTTTTGTCTAAATTTCATCTACATAATAAGAATTTAATCTCCTTATGTATACGAGTAGGACATTATACTGAATGTACCTATAATTTCAAGAGCTTCAGTACTAAGTTTGGTAGTCATTGACTACATAATTTTCCTTGTACGTTTCTGGATACATTCTTGGATTATACCGAGAACTCTCTCGTGTCCTTTGAGCGGAGCTCCCGTGGTTGAATATATGGAGAATCATTGCGGTATAGCTAGCTAGCTAATACATTTTTAAATATTTAAGGTGGCGTGTTGCCATGTTATCCTCGACATACATTATCTCACGGATCTGTCATCTGGCCTATTTTTAAGGTTTCAACAAAGCTTTCTTAGTATCAACAATATACCATTTGTAGGTATCAGAAATGATGCTTAAAGTTCTAGTGCTATGCAACTGGTGGTGTTGGGCAACTGAATGATCCTTTTGGAGGACAACAAGAATGAGCCTGTTTTGGAAAGACTAAACAGGTTTTTCGCTTTCTTTTTGAATTGTTGGTGCCGAAATCCCTCGAGAAACAGGAGATTTGATTGCTATAGCGATGCTAAAGGTGACGTGGACAAACCTACAAAAGGTTTTCCATCGATGAAAGATGCTATAAAATCATTGCGCGAAGGAAAGGTAGGAGAAAATAAATAGCTCATTTCAAAAACAAATAATAGTTTCGTTCATGCATGGAACTATTGTACTTGGGCCCTACTTTATAATATCCATATGGATACAACATGCACAATTATAATTCAAAAATATGTATAACTATATTGCCAACGAACCTCAGTTATTCACTTATTTTGTAGATTGACAAGGTGAATCATGCCTTCCTATTCTACCAATTAATCGTATGTATACTATCAGTAATTGAGTACATTCATGTAATAAAGCAGAACTGTAAACTATGCCTAGAATAGTTTTTTTTGGATTTTTCAAGGTTGTAAAAAGTACTAGCCTTTCTTTCACATCTTCAGTCAACAACTTTATTTGTGTTATTCAAAATGATGGATGAACAAATTCAGTTTGCTCGCATTTCCATAAGGCAAGTTTTTATTTGCTGACAGAAAAATTTAGAGTCGAGCTTTGGATGAATAACTATTTCAAATGTGGTAGACTTCTCCAGTTTGTTATTGTTATAGGTGACAAAAATAGTGACAACTAAGGGGATCTTGTCATGGCAGCTGGTCTAGCCAGCACAAAATGAACTTCATTCATGATAATAAATTGTTTTGGGATCACCTTGGCGGGAATGAAGGAAGAATATCGAGAATGATTGATGATTCCTATTATGTCTTTGGTCACGGAAATTGGTCATATTTCAACAGCTGCAACAATATTAAAAGTGATAAGAACCTGATGTTTAATAGCTTTGTTGCAAGCACTTGATCATCACTCATTGAACATCCTTAGTTATGACAGTAACTCGAAGCATTGTTTTGCCTATCTTTGCAGCGCCAGAGTGGGCATCATCATGATGACCTACCAACTGCAGATGAGTTTGGTCTTTAGTTTGTCTAGAAAATTTATTCTATTTATGATCACTCAATATGTATACAGTCGAGGTTGAGAACATATGGAATTTGTTGGTTCAGTTCGGAAGCTTTGTAGTTTGCTTCATCCATGGATTTCCTTGTGCCTTGCATTTTCTGCCTTGCGATGTTTTGTTAAAATAATTGGGAAATCTATATGAGAACAAGGACACACTATATGGATTCAAGAGCAACAGTCCTACATCTTAATGATGTGCTAAAACATGAGGGATGGCCATTGAGGTCGCATTAGCACATATGCAATTTACTTGTGCACTATTTCAAACGCGTAGAGAAGAAAGAAATTTGAAGATAGTGTTTGTTGGACCGTAGCAACGCACAGGCATTTAACTAGTATTATGTAAAAATTAAAATCAGTTGAACTCATTTGTCCTTTTAGTATTGAACTCCAGCACCGCTCCCGCTGATATTCAAAATAGAAATTAGCATTACCTAATCAATGAGGCAAGTAGCGAGCCATAAGTACAAGCCGCAAGTGGATGGCTGCTGTGGCATCCACCCCCCCCCCCCCCCCCGGAGATTTAACGCCGTGGACATGTGGCATCATTGCGCCAAGATGGACCACCAATTCATGAGAGGATGGGGAACTAATCTAGGCGCAACGATCCGGCTCCAGAAAGGGGCTTTCATGGCCGAGATCCAGGCTCTAGACCAGTTAGAAAATCCGACGGGCCTATTTGCTGATTAATGGTCTCACTGCTACGCCCTAGAGACTTCCATGGTAGAGATCTACAAGGGTGAGGAGATCTTTTGGAGACAATGGAGCCGCCAAAAGTGGATTCTGAAGGGGGATGCAAACATAGCCTAATTCCATGTCGTGGCCGCTCCATCCCATGCCGATGTGATGATGAGCGCCTCCTGGAGGAGTGTAAAACCCTAAACCTAGGGTGAGGAGAATTGTTTGGAGAGTTGCACACCGCACAATGGGGTGGCTGTGTTGTATTTATAGAAGGATTTTACAATTACATGGGTATAGTTAGAATATAAACAAACTATCTAATATGTCTAACACCCTCCCTCAATCTTAGTTGTGTCAAGCAGTCTAAGATTGCGCCTACAGGCTTCGAACAATGGCAAAGGTAGTGGCTTAGTGAAGATGTCAGCAAGTTGATCTTTGGAGGAGATGAACTTGATGTGTAGAAGCTTCTGTGCAACTCATTCCCTAACAAAGTGGTACTCAACTTCAATATGCTTCGTGCGAGCATGGAACACAGGGTTAGAAGACAGATATATAGCACCAATGTTATCACACCATAGAATAGGTGGATGATCCTGTGAGACTCCAAATTCACGAAGCAGAGACTGTACCCAGATCGGCTCAGCAGTGGCATTCGCAAGAGCCTTATACTCAGACTTTGTGCTAGACCGAGACACCGTGGCTTGTTTCCGAGCACTCCAAGCGATCAGATTAGGACCATAGAAGATGGCACATCCCTAGTGATCGCCGATCATCAGAGTTACCAGCCCAATCCGTATCAGAGAATGCAGAAATCATGGTAGAGGAAGCATGCCAAAGGTGGATGCCATGTGAGATGGTCGCATGGACGTAGCGGAGAATACATTTAACAATGGACCAATGAGGATTACGAGGAGTCTGCATGTACTGGCAGACTTTGTTGACAACAAACAAAAGATCCGACCAAGTAATGAGCAAATACTTGAGGCCACCCACCATGTTGTGATACAAGGTAGCATCATCAAGGGGCAGAGGATTGCTAGCAGTGGCAGTGAGCCGATCCGTAGCTGTCATGGGCGTAGAGGACCCTTTGCACTTGAGCATCCCAGCGCGTCGCAGAAGATCAAGTGCATATTTTTTCTGAGTAGGAGCAAGAACTCAATACATAACAATAACCTCAAGCCCCAAGAAATAATGCAGAGGGCCCAAAACCTTGATAGCAAACTCAGAGTGCATACCCACCATCAGACGTTCAGTAGCAGTGGATAAGGAGCTAACCACAATGGTATCGTCGACATAGACCTAGAGGTACATGGTGACATCCGGCCGACGGTGCATAAAGAGAGAGGTATCCGCAGTGGAGGGAGCAAAGCCATGAGCCTGAAGAGCACTCCCAACATGTGCATGCCAGGAATGAGGCACCTGTTTGAGACTGTAGAGGGCCTTAACAAGGTGACAGAGATGCTGAGGCTGAGCTGGACCAACAAACCCTGGTGGCTGACGCATGTAAATTTCCTCCTCAAGAACATGAAGGAATGCATTCTGAGCATCAAGCTGATGGAGATGCTAGCCATGAGTGACAACCAAGGTGTAACATCCCAACATTAGAGCTTAGAAATAAGTTGAGGTCAACCTGGATAATTTTCGCACTTTTGTTTAAAACTCGTCAAAGTGATTGAAGCTTCTCTTAACTTGGTGTAACTGAAGTAGATCGTCAAGTTGATTGCAATAAGTTTCAATATGACCTTTGCTAAAACCTTTTATTTGGGTAATATAATTTGATCTATGGGTAGATCAAATGGAATCAAGCTAAACCCATAACACATTATTTAATGAATAATAAAGGATCTTATAAAGATCATATCATGATATTCATTACAATCAGTCTTGAATACCCAATCAAGAATATAACTCCAAGAAAAAACTCAATAACTAAACCTTGATAGACTTGCTTGATATATATGTTCCTACCATGAGCATCATGGTAGTTCTTAAACATTAACACTTATCACAAATAGAGTAGAAAAGGAAGTCAATCTAAGACCATTCATCACATATCTTTGTTGTCATGTTAATAGATGACAATCATATTTAACCAAGTCCTAGTGTCAATTGATCATCAATGTTGAGTGACCAAATCTTGACCTAGAACTTATTGACTCTTAGCCTTGACCTATTATATTGACCTTCCAAAGACCTTAAGTAAATTAATAAGGGGGGGGGACTAGATATGGTTGAGTGTGCCATCATCAATGGAAGGTGATCCTAAGTGGAGATCAAACCATCTGATGTTGGAGGAGTTAACTCACTCATGAGTTAACTAGAAGAAGTTTAATTCAAAAGGTAGATAAAAACATGAATATACTTGGAATAGCAAATGCTAATAGGTAGGTATGGTGGACTCTTTGGAATAACTTGGTTTTATTTGGAGTTGGATGCATGAGTGGAACTCATACTTGGTATGGAGGCTAGCAAAAGACTGGAGCGACCAACTAAGAGAGCAATAATGGCCATAATCATCCAAAGTGAGAAAACATCATTAATTAAAGCATAAAGTGATATTACAAGTCGAAAACTAAATGATCATAGAGGCTATGGTGACTTGGTATAGTCTTAACATGGTGTGAGCATGCGCCAAGTCAACCCAAATAAAGCATTAAAGGAGAATACCACAATATTATGCTTTTATATGCTAAAACAACACATGATTCTTTCAAGGCACATTAAGCAATCTCAATTGTTCATAACATGTCATGCTACAGCAATAATCACTAAGCATAAAGCCAAAACAATATCAAGCATGACATGATAAAGCCTAAGTCACAGTCAAAAACAAGCTCCTTTTATATGAACTTTCCTACTCTTTTCCAATCCAAATCAACTTACTTGAAAACTAATGTATGAATGCGGGGGTCCAACCAACTTTATTTAAGAAAACCAAGCAAACAAAAACTAAAAAACTAAAACAAAGACGCTCCAAGAACAACATAATTGTGCATGAAACAATAAAAATGAAGTGTTTGGAAGAAACCTGAGATTTTTATTGATGAATAAGGGGATGCCTTGGGCATCCCCAAGCTTTGACGCTTGTACTTCTTGAATATTTCTTGGGGTGACACGGGCGGCATCCCCAAGCTTGAGCTTTTGTCTATACTTCATCTTATCACACTACTCTTCCCTACACTTTAAAATTTCCTTCATATAAAACTTCACACAATCTTCATTAGCAGCATTAGTGTACTCAAGATAATAAGTATTTTGGTTCAGTTTCAACACAAGTAAAACTTCCATTAAAACACAAGCTAATGTATCACTTCCTTTAAAAAAAGTTCAAATGATCGAAGAGAACTTAAAGAGAAAGAGATTAAGAGGCAAATGCAAATAATGGCAGAAATCTGTCAAAACAGACCAGCAGGTAAAAACCAATTTTTTCGAAGACCTTCTGTTGCTCAAATCGAAAAGTGTTGATCTAACGAAAGTTGGATAACAACCTTTGGTAGAAGCACAAAAAATTACATCTCAAACCGTCGTACAGAGATTTTTCACGAATTTTTACAGAGAAGCACAAAAATCTGTTTCGGGACAACAACTTTCCCAAATCTTTCTTCTCTCTCATTAGAGGTTACTCTTGGCACAAAAACCACACAAAAATGATAAGGAACGGTTATTACAGAGGTAATAACTTCCAAGACTCAACAAAAGGTTCCTAACTAAATTTGGGTTATCTCCCAAGAAGTGCTTTTTTAACGCCTTTGAGCTAGGCATAATAAGCAAGAAAAGAATCAAGTATTCTCAAATGAAGAAGTATTAAGAGCAAATTTTGTTTTAATAGGAGAGGCAAAAGTAATCTTCTCTCTCTTCTTGGGGAAGTGTTCTATACCTTTCTTGAGTGGAAATTGATATTTAATGGTGCCTTCTTTCATATCAATAATGGCACCAACAGTTCTAAGAAAAGGTCTTCCCAAAGTAATAGGACAAGAAGCATTGCATTCAACATCCAAAACATAGAAATCAATGGGGACATATTGTTAACCATAATAAGAACATCATTAATACTCCCCATGAGTTTCTTTTTAGCATTATCATCAAGTTGGACATTTAAATAACAATCTTCCAATGGTGGAAAATCAAGCATTTCATAAATATTTCTAGGCATAATAGAAACACTACTATCAAGATCACATAAAGCTTTGAGATCAAAATCATTCACTTTCATATTAATGATGGATTCCCAACCATCTTCTAATTTCATAGGAATAGAAGCTTTATGTTTCATCTTTTCTTCTTTATTTTTTATGAGAGCATCAGTAATGTGTTTTGTAAAGGCCATATTCATAGCACTAGCATTAGGACTTTTAGCAAGATTTTGTAAGAACATAATTACTTCAGAGATATTGCAACCATCAAGATCAAAAGCATAATTATCATCTAAAGTAGTAGAGCTATTGTTTCCCACATTTCAAAGAATTTCAGTGTTTTTATTAGAAAAGGTTCCATTGGGTTTACTAGCTTCAACATTAGTGGTGGTGATAGTAGAAATAGTTATATTTCTAGCAATTTCATCTTCTTGAGCAACCAAAGAAGCTAAGGGAACATGATTTGGATCAATATGGGCTTTACCATTAACAAACATAAACATAATAACATCAATTTTATCACTCAAGGAGGAGGTTTCTTCAATAGAATATACCTTCTTACCTTGTGGAGCTCTCTCAGTGTGCCATTCACAATTGTTAACCATCATATTATCCAGAAGCTTTGTTGCAGCACCCGAAGTAATGGTCATAAAGGTACCTCCAGCAGCAGAATCTAGCATATTTCTTGAAGAATAATTCAGTCCTGCATAAAAGGTTTGGATAATCATCCAAGCAGTTAGTCCATGAGTGGGACAATTCTTTACCAAAGATTTCATCCTTTCCCAAGCTTGAGCAACATGTTCATTATCGGATTGTTTAAATATCATTATTTTACTTCTCTAGATATAATCTTAGCAGGAGGATAGTATTTTCCAATAAAAGCATCTTTGCATTTAGTCCTAGAATCAATACTATTTCTAGTTAGGGATAGCAACCATTCTTTAGCTTTTCCTCTTAAAGAGAAAGGAAACAATTTAGACTTCATAATATCTCCATCTATATCCCTATGTTTTTGCATCTCACAAAGTTCAACAAAGTTATTAAGGTGACTAGCAGCATCTTCAGTGCCAATACCAGAAAATTGTTCTTTCATAACAAGATTGGGCAAAGCAGGTTTAATTTCAAAGAAAGTAGCTTCAGGAACAAGTGGAGCAATAGGTGTGCACATGAAATCATTGTTATTGGTGCTAGTGAAGTCACACAACTTAGTGTTTTCAAGAGTAGTCATTTTTTTGTGTTTTTAATATAAAGAGTGTAACTACCTCGGTGAATTACGCTCTTAGTTACATGCCTGGATGAACGAAAGTGGTTAAAATAGTACGGTGGGGCCCAGGGCCACTCACGGTAGACCTTTCGGCCGTCCTAACCACTTTCAGACATCGGGACAAGAACGAGCGGCGTAATCGGCAGGCGAAGGGATCAACTACATACACAAATGAGTATGTATGCAAGCCACATACAACAGTCCTTAGAGCCATTCCATCTAAAAGAAATAGAAATATTGCAACGCCATACGGCAAGATTCAAATATCCTAGATAGAGATAATAATTTAGGATAGCTCCTCATACAACAAACATCAGAGTATCAGGCGGAAGCGGAAAACAAGATCCGAGTACGGATAAGAAGCAAATCGGCATAAGATGCCCCATAAATAAACACATCCCGCCCACAAATCTCACGGATCCCCGTTCCCAGAATCTCTACACCGAATGATCGTTGCCAACATCATCTGTCTCTTCCACCCAGTATCCATCTTGCGGGTACACCTGTTCATCTGAATCAAACAATTTATCGTGTGAGACCCTAGGGGTACTCAGCAAGTCTTTATGCCGCTAAAGGGGACACAACCTGGGGTGACGCAATTGCAGCAAAAGACAATACCTAACAGTTCTACAGATACTCGCTAACCATCCGCCTAACCAATGATAGACGGATGTCCGTTAATTAAGAACAACAGTTATAATAGTATAATTAACAGATCCATCCTCCTCCTCGCTTACCAACGAGGAAGCGGACGAACAACCCCCCATCATCCGGTGGTAGTTTTATTAACCATTCCATGAGTATTGCACTATTTACTAGTCAAGTACTTAGTCAAATTAAAAGCGGTACTTTAGTTATACTTGTCTATGATCGAGAAACTGTGCTCCAAGTCGTCCATAACCGCGGACACGGCTTTCAGAAAGATTTACTCTGCAGGGTGCACGAATAGCAACACACACTCGATCAACCTCGGAAAAACCAACTCAAAACCCAACGAGGCATTCACGACAAAGCAATCACAGGATTCAGAAATATTTCAGGGGGCCACCCCATTAAGCTACCCGCAACGAAGTTGGCCGGCTCCGAGACGGACCCAAGGTTTGTGTGGACGGCGGTAAACGACTGGGAACCCGAAAATGTGACTGGGCTTGTCGATACAGCGAAAACGTGTCACGATCCAAAACAGTACAGGTGCTCCTCGCACAGTCTTAAATAAAGTAGTAACATGGCATAAGTACAGGATAGTAATAAAGCCCCAAACTAATTGTGGCCCTAAGAAATAAGAATGAATCAAGCTCTGGCTCAGGGGGGTCCATAAGGCCTCCCGGATGTGGATAGTGCAAATAGTCAAGGAACAGGAATCAAGTACCCGGGGTCCTACGGGACACAAGTGAGCATGAAAAACCAAATAGCAGATATTGCTCACCGGTGCCTCTTTCATTAGTTATCCCATTACTACTCAGGTTATGTTACTTAGGTACCTCGTTATTCATCAGACCCTACACATGCCCTACACTGGTGCCTCTCTCACATACCCTACACATGCTTTTCTACGACTCGCATGGCTCAAACAACTACTGTAGTAATGGCTCATGGGATGGAGGAACAAGCTTCGGTGGGGTTTAAAAGTAAAGGCTATGCAGTACTTGGGATTCAATTTAATGCAATCGCGACTCAATGATGCAAGAATAAGATAGAGGCAATAGGTACTGTATGTATGCAAGCATGTGGTAGTGCTTGCCTGGCAGCTCAGTTGAAGCGAGAGATGGATCTGGGTAGTACTCCTGTGATTCCTGGTAATTCTCCTGCTGGGCGTCTATTCGAAGAAGAACCAAACAAACAAGGGCCAACATAAATAAAGTGCACAAGCATATGAATTAAAATGCGACAAGCAAACAAGCATGCCATGATGAATGATGCACAATTTACATGGCATTAAATTAACATGGCATGGTGAGGTGTGGAATACAAGAATAAAGCATTTTATTATTTATTTGGTCCAATTTTGTTGTTATAAACAGTTCAGATGTTTAATAATGACATGATGCATGCTTCAATTCAGAACAAGAAATGCATATATAGAACGGGCTTGTCGCGCTGATCGATTTAGACATATTATTTGTCAAATTTGGAGTTATAGAATTAAAGTTATTAATTTATTAAGAAAAGGGCATTTTTATTGTAATTTTAATCATCTCGAAAATTTAAAGTGTTCAAACATTATTTTGAATGGCATATTTGAATTCCTCACATTTTTCTGATTCCAAAACATATATTATTTGTATTATTTGGATTTATATTTGAAAAGTTATTTAAATCTGATTTGAATTTGAATTTGTATAATTTTGAATTTGGTTTAAATAAAACAGACAACAGAGAATAACTTTTGTCACTCAGCTCGACCCAGCCACAGTCACTGACGGGTGGGCTAGCTGCTGGCGGGGCACACGCGCGTGAAAAACTTTTGCTACCGCGGCTCCACCTAGCCACTGAGGGTGACAGATGGGTCCGACGGCTACGGGCCCACGTGACAGTGGGTGATTCCGCAGAGGCTGACAGGAGGGGGTAGGCTGGACCGCGGGCTTAGGGAATAACTGTCTTGGGGGGTTTTCTGAAAGATGATCACGGCGGCTGACACGTGGGGTATGATGGACCGCGGGTTGAGCGAGGGTTAAAAAGAGGAGGCTATCTATAATTCGACCACGTCCCGTACTGTTCTTCTTTCTCCTCGGTCTGACGGGAAATCAACGCGTGGCGCAGTGAGACGGGGATCGAACTCGCGACCTGGCGTGCACGGGCGGTGGCGGCTACCGCTGGGCTAGGGAGGGAGTTGTTGTCTAGGAGCAGCTGCGCGGCTAAGTGAGGCTCTAGGCGGCGCGGGCACGTGCAGACACAGCGAGCGGCGGCGCACTGAGGGCGCTCGTCGAAACGACTGACGTGGCTAGGGCTTCCCGGTGAGGCGGAGCATGTCAGGGCGGTAGAGGGGCTCACCGCGGTTTGGTCGGTGGTGTCAGATCGGGGAGAGGCGCGGTGGATCATCGAGGTTGCTTGCGTTCTGGCGGTTAGGGTTTGCGTCGGGCGGCGCTGGTTCCGGTGGTCCTGGGGCTCCTTGTCCTCGTCGGCGCGTACGAGGCGGAGTAGGGGAGCCTCCTCGTTCTCCTTGACCACCTCCACGTCGTGCTGGCCGGCTGGAACGAGGGGAACGACGTGGTACTGGCGGCGGTCGGCGGCAGGTGCTGGCGACGGTGAAGAAGAAGGGGAAGGAGAGGGCAGGCTCGGGGCGGATCTGGGCGAGCCAGGAGATGTGTGGGAGGAGGAAAAAGTGAGGGAGAGAGAGGAGAGGCTGGTGGTCATGGGGTAGGGAAAAGGTGGTCTCGGCCCTCTTTCTCTTCTCCTCGATCACGTGGTCGAGCTGGGGCTCGACCTGGGTAGCCAGGGCAGGGCAGGGAGAGGGGCAGCAGGTGGGGACGGCGTGGAGTAGCAGCTGGGGCCAGCATGGCAGATAAAAAGAAAGAGAGAGGAGAGGAGGGCTCGGGTGAGCTAGGGTGTAGCTAGGGCATGGGCTAGGGTTTGGGGTGGTTAGATGGGTAGATGGGGTGTGGGCCAGGGAGAGAGAGAGGGCCAGGTGGGGCCAGCATGATAAAGAGAGAGGGAGGTGAGAGATGTGAGGTTAAGGGTTAGGGTTTAGTGTAGAATTAGGTTTAGTGGAAAAATAGAGAGAGGAAGTTAGGTTAGATTTTTATTAGGTGTTTAGGTTTTAAAATGTGTTTATGAGATCAACGAAGAGGAAAATGGGGCTTGATCTAGCATAAGCTAAGGTGAAGGAGAAACCAAGAAAAAGAGAGAGAAATGAGATATGTAGAATGAGCCTCATTTGATCATGCATGAAGAAATTAAAATGGGATTGAGGAGAATATGGGGATGGTGGAGAGAGGGATGGAGATGATCCACAAAGAAAAGACCCAATAAAACCAAGAGGACTCAAATGGGATAAAGGTGGTGGTACTCTTGCATGGCCCATGCAAAAATAATAAAGGCCATGATTTATTTTGTGAAAACAATAATAATAATATGGCATTATTCTTATGCATTCACAAGAAGTGGAGTAAAGGCCAAGCAAAAAGAAGTTGGGATTAGATCCACCCCATCCACATGAGCTAGAATAAAACCAAAAGAAAAATAATTACAAGCTCATGGATAATAGGATGGTGGAATTATAAGGTGGTGAAAGAAAGGTGATGAAGGTGAGTAAAAGATATGCCCCCAACTCAATTTGGGCATTAAACAATATATCAATAGCCAAAAACAATATCAAGAGGCAAATACAATTAATAATGCATATGAGAGAAGAACCAAAGAAAAAGGGTTTTATGTGATGCTCAAATGCAAGGTGGCATGATGACATGAGCATGATATAATTATGATGCAACAATTATATGTAGAAAGTAGCCAATATCTTACTAGACCAAGTAGCATTACAATTGTTAGACAATTGGGATGCTACAACTCTCCCCCACTAAACAGGAATATCGCCCCGAGATTCTATGAAGAAGAAGACTCAAAGAGGGTAGGATACTTGGCACGGAGCTCATCTTCACGTTCCCAAGTGGCTTCATCAACGGAATGGTGCGACCACTGCACCTTGCAGAACTTGATGGACTTGTTGCGAGTCCTTCTTTCTGCGACTTCAAGAATTTTTGTGGGGTGTTCTTGATAAGACAGATCTTCTTGGAGATTGATGAGTTCATGGTCCACGGTCCTGCCGGGATCCTTGAAGCACTTCTTGAGTTGAGAGATGTGGAAAACATCATGGACTTTGAGTTGTTCAGGAAGCTCAAGGGCATAAGCAACTTCTCCTCTTCTTCCACGAATTTAGAAAGGACCGATGTATCTAGGAGCCAGCTTTCCTTTGATACCAAAGCGGTGTGTGCCTCTCATGGGAGTGACACGAAGGTACACGAGATCCCCATGGACATACTCCATGTCCGTGTGTTTTCTATCATAATTGCTCTTCTGGCGACTTTGAGCAATCTTCAGGTTTTCAAGAATGATGTGAACTTTTTCCTCCGCTTGAGTTACAATGTCGGGGCCAAACAATATTCTTTCACCTGCGCCCGACCAACCAATCGGAGTTCTGCACTTGCGACCATAGAGAGCCTCAAATGGTGCCATCTTTAGACTTTTCTAGAAATTGTTGTTGTAAGAGAATTCAGCATAAGGAAGACATTCTTCCCACTTCATGCCGAAAGAGATAACGCAAGCACGGAGCATATCTTCTAGAATCTGATTGATCCTTTCAACTTGTCCTTGCGACTAAGGGTGGTAAGCTGTGCTGAATTTAATTTTTGTTCCCAAAGCATTTTGGAAACTTCCCTAGAACTTGGAAGTGAAGATGCTTCCACGGTCTGAACTGATCTCAAGAGGAACTCCATACAGAGAGACAATTCGGTTGATATAGAGCTCAGCCAACTGAATTGCAGAAATTGTTTCCTTGATTGGAAAGAAATGAGCTACTTTGGAAAGCCTGTCAATGACAACAAAGATTGCATTGTTGCCCTTCTGCGACCTTGGAAAACTAGTGATGAAGTCCATCTCTACTTTCTCCCATTTCCATTCCGGAGGCTTCAATGGCTGTAGAAGACCGGAAGGTTTCTGATGGACAGCTTTAACTCTGCGACAGACATCACACTCCGAGACATACTTGGCACAATATCGTTTCAAAGCAGGCCACCAATTTTGTGTTTTCAAGTCCATGTACATCTTAGTGCTGCCAGGGTGGATAGAAAGAACAGAATCATGCGCCTCCTTGAGAACTTGCTCTCTTAAACCCGGGTAGTTCGGAACAAACATCCGGTGTTCAAAGAAAAGAGTTCCTTGGTCATCTACGTGGAAAGACTCATACTTCGGAAGCTGAATGTTGGAGATGATCTTTTTAGTGTAAGGATCACCAAGTTGAATGGAACAGACCTTTTCTTCCAAGAGAGGTGTTGCTAGAAGGTTCAGAAGATACCCTTGATCCACAATTTCAAGGTTGAGCTTGCGGAATTCCTCGCACAAGAGAGGCTGTTGTTCTTCCACCATGAGGTTGTTGACATAAGCTTTTCGGCTGAGAGCATCTGCCATGACATTGGCTTTACCCGGGGTGTAGTTGATGGTCAAATCGAAATCATTGATTGTTTCAATCCACCTCCTCTGACGAAGGTTGAGATCAGGCTGTGTGAATATATACTTCAGACTCTTGTGATCAGAAAAGATCTCACAACGGTTGCCAAGCAAGTAATGCCTCCATACTTTCAAAGCAAAGACAACTGCTGCAAGTTCGAGGTCATGTGTAGGATAGTTGATCTCATGCGTCTTCAACTGATGAGAGGCATAAGAAACAACTTGCTTTTCTTGCATAAGGACCGCACCCAATCCTTGCAATGAAGCATCACAGAAAATCTGGAAAGACTTTGATGTATCTGGAGGAACCAAGACTGGTGTGGAAGTGAGCTTCTCTTTGAGTGTTTCAAAGCTTGCTTGACATACAGGAGTCCAAAGGTATTTCTTGCCTTTCTTGAGGAGATCAGTAAGAGGCTTCGCAATCTTTGAGAAGTTTTGAACGAAGCGACGGCAGTAACTGGCCAAACCAAGGAAACTCCGGACTTCTTTGACATTTATGGGTGGAAGCCAGTCCATAATTGTCTTAATAGTTTCTGGGTTGACGGCAATGCCCTTGGCAGAGATGACGTGACCAAGGTAGGTGACTTGAGGGAGCCAAAACTCACACTTGGAGAACTTTGCATACAGGCGGTTCTCACGAAGCTTGTTTAGGACACACCGAAGGTGTTTTTCATGTTCTTCCTTTGACTTAGAATAGACTAGAATGTCATCCAGATAGACCACAACGAACTTATCAAGATACTCCATGAAAACCGAGTTCATAAGCCTCGAGAAGGTGGCAGGTGCATTGGTGAGACCGAAAGACATGACCGTGTACTCATACAAGCCATAGCGGGTGGTGAAAGCTGTTTTAGGAACATCTTCCTTGCGAATCTTGATTTGATGATAACCACTTCTCAAATCAAGCTTAGAGAATACCACAGCTCCAGCTAGCTGATCGAAGAGATCATTAATCCGCGGAAGGGGATATTTATTCTTGATTGTTTTAGCATTGAGTGCCCGATAGTCAACACAAAGTCTATCAGTCTTGTCTTGCTTCTGCACAAAGATGGTTGGACTACCCCAAGAAGAAGTACTGTGCTGAATGAAACCCAACTTCTCTTGTTCATCCAAATGACTTTTGAGTTCAGCCAACTCAGCAGGACCCATTTTATAAGGCCGCTTGGAGATAGGAGCGGTACCAGGTTCAAGTTCAATGACAAACTCAACCTCACGATCCGGAGGCATACCTGGCAACTCTTTAGGAAAGACATCTGGGAACTCACAGACTACATGAACACTCTTAATACCTTCCATAGCATCATCATTCAGAGCCACCAAAGAATAAAGTTGAATTGCAGGAGTCAGACTTGGAGAATAGACTATATGGCCTTCAGGAATTTTCAGAGAAACCGAACGTTCAGCACAATCAATCACAGCTGCATTTGCTGTTAACCAATCCATGCCCAAGATAACATCAATATCAGAATTGCCCAGAATAATTAAGGAAGCCGGAAACGAAGAGCCACCAATCTCAATTTGATTGCCATGGCTGATATGAGCAACCCTCATGTTTGACCCAGGAGATTGTACCACAAGACGATGCAATAAAGGAACCATAGCCAGATCTTGCTCATGCGCAAACTTGTGATAAACAAAAGAATGCGAAGCACCAGAATCAAACAAAACTCGTGCAGGAACTGAGTTAACAGGAAGCATACCCATCACAACTCCAGGAGCATGCTCAGCTTGAGCGGCGTTGACACAGTTGGGACGACCAACCATAGACCCAGGCTTAGTGTTGATGTTGAGAGCCCGAGGTGGAGGTGCACGAATCATAGGAGCACTTGCCGCATGTCTTGGAGGTGGTGGTGGAAGAGCTTTGTTGTTCATTGGACAATTCCAGTGCTGATGCCTAGTGTTTCCACAAGTATAGCAAGCACCAGGTGGACATGGAGCAACGTAGCCAGGGACTCCGCCAGGCGCTCTAGGGTAGTTGTGGTTGTAGCCCCTGGGAGCCGCAGTGAAGGAGTTTGGTGGCCTTAAGGTCTTGGTGGAGCAGGGAGCGACGGTGGGGTGTTAGGAACCCAGACACGACGCTTAGAAGGAGCTGACATAGCAGAAGACCTTGCTGTATCACGGCTGTGTTTCTTTGACTCCTCAAACACTTGCCTACTTGCTTCTTCCTGCAGAGCTGTGTGTTGGAGTTCCAGAAAAGATGCCGGCCTTGCATGAGTGATAGCATATTTGATGGAAGCATTGAGGCCTTGCCGAAACCTCTTTTTCTTTTTCTTGTCATCAGAGATCTCATCGCCACCATAACGAGAAAGGTTCATGAAGTTTCTGATGTAGGTGTTGACATTGTCAGTGCCCTGCTTGAGGTTGAGAAACACTTCCTTCATCCTTTCCATGACAATTTCTGACAGATATTGCTCTTTGAAAGCAGTCGTGAATTGCTCCCAAGTACGCTGAAAACCAGAAAGATCTGCCTTGAGGTAATTTTCCCACCAGAGAGCTGCATCTCCCTTCAGAAGGTGAGTAGCACATTTGATCCATTCTTGCTCGGGAACATCCGCAGTCATCAGCAACCTTGACACTTCATGAAGCCAGTCATCCGCATCAAGTGGCTGATTAGACACCTCAAATTGACGTGGGTTGAACTTGAGAAAACTCTTGATGTCTCCTCGCTTGGGAGGTGGAGGTAGCGGAACAAACTCATTCCTCCTCACGCTTTCCTCGAAGCGTTGCTGGTTCTGCTGCATAGTGCCCAAAGCATTTGCAATACTTGCCAAAGCAGCCCCAAGTTCAGGTGGTATGTCCTCCTCAGAACGGCGTGGTGGTGCCATCCTGTGATTGATATAAAACACAAGTCAGTACTATAATGGAGAATGATAATAATCCAAAATAGTACCAAAATGGAATTAACTAAGATTAAAGGATGCAATTCACTGAGATGGTATTAAAATATCAACAAAGTTCAAGGCAACTAGAAGATATTAAGCATAACGCACACGAATGGACAAGGAGTGTGGTACACAAACTATAAAGAAAAAATTTCCGCAAATTTCGGCATTAAAATACCACTATATGCGCAAAACCACTTAACGAATCAAGATTAGTAACTCTACTAGTTCGATATACAAGAGCAAATGATAACAGTAGTGGTATGGTCGCGACTCCATCCTGCACTCAAATCATTACTCCGCACATGAATCAGTAAAACACATATCCCAACACCTTCTTCTTAAGATGAACCTAAAGATTGGTAACTACGAAAAAGAACACCCCAACAAGATAACGTCGGATAACAAAGAGTAAGATAGATCGCATCGGTATACAACGAATCAGAATAGATCGTGTTGGTTTACAAAGGCCTGTCGGTATGGAATGTACCAACAGTTGATAACCAAAAGGCAGATAGTGATAACATTTGGATGCAACAGATAGACAAGGAATTCACACACACACACAACCTATGGTACTACGGAACCCAGAACACGTGAATCCTAGTTTGAATTTTAGACGAGGATTGAAAACGTTACACTTCCTTACCAGAAAAAGGGTGGGTGGGTGGGTAAGAAGAAAAATGGAAGCAATCCTACTCTCGCGTTTTGTTTTTCCCTAGTATACATAACTACCAAAATATTTGCTAGACTGACAACGACCATTTTGGCTGAGACCCTGAAGGGCGGGATGGCTCTGAACGAAAGTGGTTAAAATAGTACGGTGGGGCCCAGGGCCACTCACGGTAGACCTTTCGGCCATCCTAACCACTTTCAGACATCAGGGCAAGAACGAGCGGCGTAATCGGCAGGCGAAGGGATCAACTACATACACAAATGAGTATGTATGCAAGCCACATACAACAGTCCTCAGAGCCATTCCATCTAAAAGAAATAGAAATATTGCAATGCCATACGGCAAGATTCAAATATCCTAGATAGAGATAATAATTTAGGATAGCTCCTCATACAACAAACATTAGAGTATCAGGCGGAAGCGGAAAACAAGATCCAAGTACGGATAAGAAGCAAATCGGCATAAGATGCCCCATAAATAAACACATCCCGCCCACAAATCTCACGGATCCCCGTTCCCGGAATCTCTACACCGAATGATCGTTGCCAACATGTCTCTTCCACCCAGTATCCATCTTGCGGGTACACCTGTTCATCTGAATCAAACAATTTATCGTGTGAGGCCCTAGGGGTACTCAGCAAGTCTTTATGCCGCTAAAGGGGACACAACCTGGGGTGACGTAATTGCAGCAAAAGACAATACCTAACAATTCTACAGATACTCGCTAACCATCCGCCTAACCAATGATAGACGGATGTCCGTTAATTAAGAACAACAGTTATAACAGTATAATTAACAGATCCATCCTCCTCCTCGCTTACCAACGAGGAAGCGGACGAACAACCCCCCATCATCCGGTGGTAGTTTTATTAACCATTCCATGAGTATTGCACTATTTACTAGTCAAGTACTTAGTCAAATTAAAAGCGGTACTTTAGTTATACTTGTCTATGATCGAGAAACTGTGCTCCAAGTCGTCCATAACCGCGGACACGGCTTTCAGAAAGATTTACCCTGCAGGGGTGCACGAATAGCAACACACACTCGATCAACCTCGGAAAAACCAACTCAAAACCCAACGAGGCATTCACGACAAAGCAATCACAGGATTCAGAAATATTTCAGGGGGCCACCCCATTAAGCTACCCGCAACGAAGTTGGCCGGCTCCGAGACGGACCCAAGGTTTGTGTGGACGGCGGTAAACGACTTGGAACCCGAAAATGTGACTGGGCTTGTCGATACAGCGAAAACGTGTCACGATCCAAAACAGTACAGGTGCTCCTCGCACAGTCTTAAATAAAGCAGTAACATGGCATAAGTACAGGATAGTAATAAAGCCCCAAACTAATTGTGGCCCCAAGAAATAAGAATGAATCAAGCTCTGGCTCAGGGGGGTCCATAAGGCCTCCCGGATGTGGATAGTGCAAATAGTCAAGGAACAGGAATCAAGTACCCGGGGTCCTACGGGACACAAGTGAGCATGAAAAACCAAATAGCAGATATTGCTCACCGGTGCCTCTTTCATTAGTTATCCCATTACTACTCAGGTTATGTTACTTAGGTACCTCGTTATTCATCAGACCCTACACATGCCCTACACTGGTGCCTCTCTCACATACCCTACACATGCTTTTCTACGACTCGCATGGCTCAAACAACTACTGTAGTAATGGCTCATGGGATGGAGGAACAAGCTTCGGTGGGGTTTAAAAGTAAAGGCTATGCAGTACTTGGGATTCAATTTAATGCAATCGCGACTCAATGATGCAAGAATAAGATAGAGGCAATAGGTACTGTATGTATGCAAGCATGTGGTAATGCTTGCCTGGCAGCTCAGTTGAAGCGAGAGATGGATCTGGGTAGTACTCCTGTGATTCCTGGTAATTCTCCTGCTGGGCGTCTATTCGAAGAAGAACCAAACAAACAAGGGCCAACATAAATAAAGTGCACAAGCATATGAATTAAAATGCGACAAGCAAACAAGCATGCCATGATGAATGATGCACAATTTACATGGCATTAAAGTAACATGGCATGGTGAGGTGTGGAATACAAGAATAAAGCATTTTATTATTTATTTGGTCCAATTTTGTTGTTATAAACAGTTCAGATGTTTAATAATGACATGATGCATGCTTCAATTCAGAACAAGAAATGCATATATAGAACGGGCTCGTCGCGCTGATCGATTTAGACATATTATTTGTCAAATTTGGAGTTGTAGAATTAAAGTTATTAATTTATTAAGAAAAGGGCATTTTTATTGTAATTTTAATCATCTCGAAAATTTAAAGTGTTCAAACATTATTTTGAATGGCATATTTGAATTCCTCACATTTTTCTGATTCCAAAACATATATTATTTGTATTATTTGGATTTATATTTGATAAAGGTGGTGGTGGGATAAAGGTGGTGGTACTCTTGCATGGCCCATGCAAAAATAATAAAGGCCATGATTTATTTTGTGAAAACAATAATAATAATATGGCATTATTCTTATGCATTCACAAGAAGTGGAGTAAAGGCCAAGCAAAAAGAAGTTGGGACTAGATCCACCCCATCCACATGAGCTAGAATAAAATCAAAATAAAAAGAATTACAAGCTCATGGATAATAGGATGGTGGAATTATAAGGTGGTGAAAGAAACGTGATGAAGGTGAGTAAAAGATATGCCCCCAACTCAATTTGGGCATTAAACAATATATCAATAGCCAAAAACAATATCAAGAGGCAAATACAATTAATAATGCATATGAGAGAAGAACCAAAGAAAAGGGGTTTTATGTGATGCTCAAATGCAAGGTGGCATGATGACATGAGCATGATATAATTATGATGCAACAATTATATGTAGAAAGTAGCCAATATCTTACTAGACCAAGTAGCATTACAATTGTTAGACAATTGGGATGCTACAAAGAGCAAACTAGTACAACTAATTTTTTTGTGTTTTTGATAAAGAAACAAGCAAACAAAGCAGAAATAAGCTGAGCAATACAAATAAAACAAAGTAAAGAGATTGGTTATGAGGGACTCCCCTTGTGAAGATGTCCCTGACTCCCCGGCAATGGCGCCAGAAAAGAGCTTGATTATTTGCTCAACACGTCGAGCTCGTTGGGGAACCCCAAGAGGAAGGTATGATGAGCACAGCAGCAAGTTTTCTCTCAGTTATGAAACCAAGGTTATTGTACCAGTAGGAGCAAGGAAACACCTCCAAGGTGTTGTTTCCAACTTGGAATCCTGCACAACACAACCATAGAACTTTGCCCCCAACTTATAGTGAGGTTGTCAATCTCACCGGTTTTGCTGAAAACAAAGGGTTAAACGTATTGTGTGTAAGATAGTAGTTGCTTGCAGAAAGTAAACAGTAAACAATAAATAGTAGATTGTAGATTGATGGTAAAAGAATGGACCGGGGTCCATAGTTCACCAGAGGTGATTCTCCTTAAGATAGTTGACATGTTGGGTGAACAAATTAGAGCGGGGCAATTGACAGACACCGAGAAAGCATACATGCATATACTAATCATCTTGACTCCTATGAGATTTAGTTGGGCATTAAAACATTATACATAGACCGTAATCCAACTGCATCTATGACTAATAATCCACCTCCAGGTTATCATCCGAAGCCCCTCCAGTATTAAATTGCAAGCAGCAGATAATTGCATTAAGCAAAGTGTGTAAAGTAAACAATGCGATTGTTCTATGAACAAAGGATTGCTGTTTTCTCCCTACTAGCAATAGCACATCTAGTACCTTAGAGATTTCTGACACTTCCCTAGATTCCTAGAGGCATGAACCCACTATCGAGCATAAATACTCCCTCTTGGAGTTTCTAGCATCTACTCGGCCAAGATAGCTACTAACAACGGAAAGCAGGCAAGATCACAAATAACATAGACATGATAGAATCAATAATCAATCTAAAATAACATCTCAATATCCATCGGATCCCCGCAAACACAACATGTAAGATTACAAATAAATGATCTTGATCATGAACGGAGCTCACAAGATCTAAAAATGGTAGCACAAAGGAGAAGAACCAACCATCTAGCTACTACATGGACCCGTAGTCCAGGGATGAACTACTCACGCATCACACTGGAGTCAGTCATGGTGATGATGAAGGCCTCCAGGGTGATCTCTCGCCTCCGGCAGGGTGCTAGGAAGAGCTTCGGATCCCTCTCGATCTAGGGATGGAGATGGCGGTGGCTACAGACTCTTTCGTGGAATTTTGATTAGGTACTTAGGGTTTTCATCCAAGAGGCAATATATAGGTGAAGGGGCAAGGTCGGTGGAGTACCAGGGGGCCCACACCCCTGGTGGCGCGGTAGGGCTGGCCATGCCACAACTAGGTGTGGCCACCCTGGTTCCCCTCTTCGTCTCCCCTCCAGACTCTGTATTCCTTCTGGTGAAATATTGACTTGGGCTTTTGTCCGGTCCAATTCCAAGAATATTTCCTTACTAGCTTTTCTGAAACCAAAAACAGCAGAAAACAAGCAACTGGCACTGTGGCATCTTGTTAATATGTTAGTTCCAGAAAATGTGTAAAAATACTCCAAAGTGTGGACAAAACATAAGAAAGTAGATATAAAACAAGCATGGAACATCAAAAATTATAGATATGTTTCCAACATATCACCCAACATACCACTGTACGTTGTAGTATACTATAGTCGTTGACATAACACTCACAGAACACCATTCCAAAAACATTACATCCCTCGGAGTGGTACAACAGAAACACCGCGGGTCCAAATTACAAACATACACATATTATTACAATACCAAAAGATCGAGATCTTTGAAAGGTTCAAACTTACAAACCATACAACTTATCTAATTAGTTTAGCGAAAGAACGAAAGACACACCGATAAAGTAAGACATGAGATCAACAGCTTATTGTATAGGGTTCATGCTGCTCGGCTCAACCTAGATAACCAAGTTCTGGCCTGACTACTACCCTGACTCGTTGTCTTTAGCTCCATAGTGTATCCCATAGTCCACCCCTTCGATTCCACCGGACATGTCCGGCTCTTTGTAGTAGACGTTGTTCTGGACTTCTGTAGCACACACTTGGTTACCTTCTGTTCCTCAGAGTCTAAGCAAAGGATCAGAGGAAAGGGTGAGTAACAGCGTCACCAAACAAGTTCATTATATGCACGGTGGGAAGTTTGATGCTCTAACTACCACCTCATACTATAAGTCTTTGGCACTATGCAGTTTCTATGAACATTTCTTCAAAGATTGATTTTATTATCAAAAACTATACCCATTAGCCTTCACAGGTTGACCAGAACTTCATGGAGTTCCTTTCCTGCCTCGTTCGTAGATCCTTCCCAGAACAGGGAGTAACATGTCACAATTATTACACTCTGTAGAGGTGCGTTGCTTTACCGATAAGAGACCAAATCCTTGTTGCACAACCGGGCGTACTTTCCTGTCCATAATTCCTTGATGTGGGGCCTAGAAGTTGATCCAAGCCAATCATAGCCCTTCTCTATGACCCCACATGAAGACACAACCCCCCAAGCAGGAATACCTCTGTTAAGCCCCCATATAGGTAGATAACCCTAGCAACCCCTCGGAGACTCAAGTCAGCATGTTATGTTCCTGGCAACCCCCACCAAAGTGGTAGATATACCTGTGACAACCTCTCATGGATAATCTAGACACCTAATATCGTGGGGAACTAGGGGGCCCACCCATGTGCTAGATTCTCCACGAGAAATCTACAACCTAACGATAAGGTCATCTGTCCATGCAAAAGGAAGAAGATCCAGCTGAATTCTCAAATCGTATGGTTAACGCGTAATATACGGTGCTAGAATCACTAGTGTCATGGGTTATTAAGTCCTAGTTATTCGGCAACTGGAATCCTAGACTCCATTGTCATTCATAGTATTTATCATCACTTAGGATGATAATAGCATTTCATTTATTTGGGAAATACTAATTTTCTGTCTCCTTTAGAATATAGGTGATAACAAACAATTTTCAAATACTTTCGTAACGACTCTTCAAAGGACATGAGCAAGTGATGAACTTGCCATGTGACTGCAAGGTAGTGAAGCCGGATGCTTCCACCTAACCTTGGGCTCCTGTTTCTACAAAACACCATTATTGCCCAATAAGAACAATATTTAAACAAGCAATATGCTATGCATAGTAATGTCAAGCAATGATTTATTACTTTTCTTCTTTGCGTGTTTACCCACCTTGCTATGCATAGTAATGTCATGCCCGGTAAAGACTATAAAATTCACATAATTATTTTATCTAATATTTTTATGATAACTAGTTTAGAAATGAACTTATTTAAACTTTAACTCTTTCTAATATTTTCTTACAATTCCAATAAGGAATAAATATTTTATTTTTAACAAAGTTTACTTACTTTCCAAAAATACAAATTAGTATTTTTCTATAATAGTATATCTATTTAGGATCTTTAAAGTGAATTTTATTCAATTTTAAGTATTTTATTTACTTTTGTAAAATTCCAAAAGTTATATATACAATTACAATAATTGATCTCAATTAATTACTATCTATTATTTTTGTTGGGTAGAGGATATTTTTGTGATTTCATAGATATATTATTTGTATTTTAGGATTTTTATTTATTTTTCCAGAGCCTAGTTTATCTCAAGGGTATATTTGTAATTAATAATTTTAAACAAGCCTTTCATTTAAAACACGGGCCTAGCCCACTGGGCTGGCCTGGCCCGACCTGACCCGTCTAGGCTGGTCAAATGCCCCCAGGGCACTACTAGGCTGCCCTACCTGGCCCAGTACCCCCACTCGCTCTCTCTTCTCTCCCTTCTCTATCGCGCGACACCCTCTCTGGCCGCTCAATGCTGCTGCCGCCGCAGGCGATTCTAGCTGCCCTAGGCTACCATGTCTCTTGCCACGGTGCAAGACGACGTGTTCGACGCTGCTGCTCGATGCTGTCCAGCTCGATCTAGCGTTGGTGCTCTCTGCTGGCCGCACTGACCCCACCCTATGGCTAGGGTTTGGGTCCGCCATGCTCTGGCACTCCCTCGATGATGTTGTGGTGCTCCTGGCACTGCCCTTCCATGGCTGCCACCGTCGTGGGCTAACGCGGGTTGTAGTGCCCATTCAAGGTGCTCCCCGTGTCGCTAGACCTCTCTGTAGCCAGCCTCCTCCTCTCCTTCCTCTTCTGTATAACCGCGAGGACCTCGAGTAAGTGTTCCTTATACTCCCTCTATGCTCTCTCTTCCATGCCATGATTTCTTGCTATTGATTCCCCATTTTAGGGTTCCTCCCTAAATTTCAGGGTTCGTCCCCTAGTAGTATTGTTTAGCTGGGCTCCTAGGGTTAATCTTGCATGTGCTAATCCCTTGATGATGTCCTACTGTTGGTGTAGTGTCAATCTCAATTGAGCATGACCATATACCCTATTCTCTATTAGATAACACTTTCTTGATCATATTTTGTTACTCTATTCTCTGTTAGAGAACACTCTATTATGCATGGTTAGATTAGTGTGGATGCCTAGATTATTGTTATTGTCGGTAACTTAACCCCTATGGAGTTGCGGTGCTTTACTCCCGAGTTGTTGTTGCTTGGTTTCATACTGTCTGTGGAACACCTTTGTGATTAAAGGCTCTGCTCAGGAATTTATCCTAGTACTGTGTAGAACTATAGTTACTAGTGCTTAGTTTCAGCTCTGTGATAAATATTGGAATGATCCATATATGAATGGCTCCTATTTGCTTATAGGAAGATGATTAAACTTAGTGGTTTCTGAGGTTTTGTATACTATGACCTAGATCAATGGTGTTGACCCTTGTTCTCCTTTCTAAATAAAGTGAACATATATGATTCCTAAATATTTTTGGAAGATGATTATGTGTGTTGAAGAGGATATGCTTGAGCTTATACTCAAGCAGATATGAACCTGCTAGGTACAGAGGTGCTACTCTTCTGGGGATGTGCCATGTACTAGCAACTGTGATTTATATTTTTGTCTAGTTAAAACTAGATAATAGGGTTGATGATGCTGGTCTGAAACCCTCTATGTAAGAACACATGTTTTATAGTGGTTGTTTATTATCTACTGTTTAATATGTCCATCTTTATCACGCACTTACATGAAAATGAATGGGTAAGATGGAAAATGATTAGATCTAAAGGTTTGGGATATACCCTGATACTTGGACTTGTTGTAGTAACTTGTCCTTCTTATCTCTATGGTTGATCTCCTCCTGGAACTACTGTACTGTCTTGATCTTGTGGATCCAAGCCTTGGCTTTACCTTTCTATCCACCCAATCTACTCCTCCTTCAAGTAGCCATCTTTGTTGTTGATCTCTTAGAGTTTCTATGGTGGAAAGTGGTTTGATTTGGTGGTGTGGTTGCAAGAACTAGTGTTGTGATGGTGATAAGCTGTGGTTGAGCTTTGTCAAGTGAATAGCAAAGCTTGCTTTGCTCTGTGCTGCTGTGATTTCAACTGCCCCTAAGCCCCCTGCTGCTAACACCTCAATGCATGCATTTAGGTGTGTGAGATGCTTCACTATTTGCTATGGCTATGGATGAGATCAAGTGATTTTTGTTTAAACTCTCCCATCCTTTTACTATTCTATGTCCTGGTGAAACTTCCCCTTTTGCTTTTGATGTTGTCTTGAGGCTTTAAATTTTGAAGATTACAAATTCTACTCTTGATGGATTTTGTCCCTTCTTTAAAAGAATTGGCTCAATGATGTATTGGAAAACAGTGCATTACATTGTTAAAGACGTAGAGCAAAACTAACTCTAACTCCCTCTTTGTTTATTTCTCTTTCTGTCTTATTTGCAGGTACAATACCAAGTGAAGAATAAGAAGATTAGACTAGGATTAGTTTAAGACTAGTCTTTTATTTCTTCAATTGTAATCTTTTCTTTTTCTCCTTTGTAAGACTAATGTATTATATATTCATTATTTAATAAAGCTTTTATTTCTTTGAGAATGTCTCCATGATGTTTTTACATCAAATACCTTTGTATTCATTATTACTTGTTGAATGAAGGAAAGAATTAAGAAGTACTATCTGAGTTATACATTTTGTATTATTCTCAATTTCCTTTATTGTTTTATAATTGTTAAATATTCAAACAATAATAACTAAATCTTTTTGGAAAACAAATAAACACTAATTACTTCTAATTTACTAATATTATTCAAATGTTTCAAATTTCAAATATGAATTCAAATTATTCACCCAAATTCCTAATAATTCCTAAGGATCATGTCAGAATTTATAGCAAACACTCCTAAGAGCTAAATCCTAACTCAAAGTAGTGAAAGAAACTCTGATCTCCTCATGGTTTTGTTTGGCGAAAAATTTACCCCAATTTTACAGATGAATGCATGCAATGCACAAATTTCTACTTCTACCCTTCATTAGTTCCCAAACGCTGGGATGTTACACTAGTACACGTCTACTACTTAGTTGATGATAGATCTTGATCAGATAATTAGAATCCTAAGCTTTGTATGATCAAAGGTTGGTGGTCATTACTCTCAAGTCACTTGAGAATAGATGACTAGATGATGAAGAAGTGTTGTGAGAATACCAAATTAGGCAAAACCTTAGTAAGATGAATCATCTAGCTTGATCATGAGAAGTCAAGCTAGAGTTTGATGAAGTATATAATATGAGTTGTATGGAGTAGTTGAATGCATAGTAGTTTAACCAAGCTAATACAAGAACAAACTTCTATTATGGAGAGTAGTACCATACCTATTCCACAGGATTGATCTCACATGTGATATATAGAGAATTGTAATCTTGAAAGCCTTGGATGTTGATGCAAGGTGAATATAAAGGAGTTAATGGATGGAGTCAGTAATATCTACAATGATGGATTCATCAGAGGTAGTTTGGAAATGGAAGTCATATATACTAGGAGAATACTGAAGGAGTAATGTTGAAGTGGCATGACCATGCCATCATATGATGATGGATATGGTGGAGTCAGATGATTGACTTATTCAAGAAGATATGATCTTTGTGAATTAGATAAGAGAGATATAGAGTAGATTTAGGAAAGGAATTCCTTATCTAAAGATAAGCTTAGTGAGGTATTAAGGTAGGAGTGCTTGAGGAGCCTTTAACCAAGGTTTTGTCAAGCCATGAACATAACCATGTTTACTTCAATGTTCATAACCCTAGAATTAAGTTAGCAGTCGGACCCATTCCTAATTTTAAGCAACCAAAGAATAGTATATTTTAGCCAAATAAAGTTCCTAAGAGATAATTAGAATGCCAGTTGAGAGTGTACTGATGAAAGCCTTGTCTGCTTTGTTATCTTAGACCCTAATCGAACTATCATGATCACATTAGGAAAGTAACCTCAATAGCTTACTCTAAGTTGAGATATTACCCATGGTCACAAAACATGATGGCAATATGTCTTAGCCCTTAATTTTTATCCATATTCAAAATAGAATATGAGTTTATTAAATCCTCTCAAAACTCATGATAACTATTTAAATGAACATCTTCATTCCCCCATTAATGATTATTATTCATGCTTAATGACTTAACCAAGATTGTTCCATGGTAATTCTAAATACTAAACACCAAGTAGATTTGAGTAGAAGAAATCACCAAATTTTGAGAACCATGAAATTTAAATCACCATATTTTGAACCACAAGATTTAAAGAATTAATAGGGATATATATGAATTCTTATACGATCCTAAGTATGTGTAGAATGAAATAAACATCATTAACCATTTTAAACCATTACCATTAAAATTATTTAGTGAAAACAAAACCATGTTTATATGGCTTTTGAATAATAACAAAAAATACCTAATCCCTAAGGGATAATTGTTACAAGTAATAAAATACTTTCCTAAATAGTTTGAATGTGTGAAAATAATGAGAAATAAGATAAACACTTAGTTTCAAAGATCTCTGCAATATTTTATGTGTTTCATAAAATTGTGGATAGTAAATCCTTGAGGTAGTTCAAATTGAAAAGGATATATTAAAACAAAAAATAGTAAAGGTAAAAGAAAAAGGGGAAAGACTAATAGCAGAACCGACCCACGGCCCAGAACCTCCAACATTAACTGTCCCCCTAAGAGCAACCTCAGCCGCAAAGCGCTCACTTAGCAACAGCCCAACACCAGCCCAACTCATCTCCCTCTGTGACTGACAGGTGGGACACCGCCAGGGATCGTGGGTTGAGACAAAAGATTTGCCAGGGGGTTTTCTGAAAAAAGGCACCGCCAGGGATCGTGTGTCACAAGCAGCTCGCTGGAGGACTCACCGCCGCTCGCTGCCGTCATCATCGTCAATAGAGTGCCGCGATGCCCGCTGCCGTAACATTGTTAGGATAAGAACACCAAAGAGGTCTCCATTTCATCTTTATCCCCATTTACCCCTCCCTCTTACTCTGCGACGCTCGAGCGCGAGGTTACTAAAACCCTAGATCGCCGGAGCTTGCTACGGATACGTCCAAAACATATCTACTTTCCCAAAAACTTTTGCCATTGTTTCTCCTCTAAACTTGTGTGACTTGGATGCAACTAACATAGACTGACGCTATTTTCAGCAGAATTGCCTTGGTGTCTAGTTTTTCTGCAGAAAATCAACTATCAGGAAAAATCCAGGAAAATATGCCAAAAATCCTATTTCACTAGAAGACTCCCGGAGCCAGAATACGAGACAGGGGAGGGCTAGGCCTAGGCCACAACACCTGGCCGCGCGGGCTAGCCCAGGCCGCGCCAGGGGGTGGTCTAGCCGCCCCAGACACCCCCTCGGTCTCCCTCTTTGCCTATAAGTTGCCTTCTGACCTAAAACTCAGGGGGGTTCGACGTTTTTTCCAGAAAGAGTTCCGCTCCACCGCCACCACCAGATTCCACGAAACAGCACCAGAAACTCTGTTCTGGCACCCTGCCAGGACGGGGAATTGAAGGATATCATCGCCATCATCATCACCATCGCTTCTCCATCGACCATCCATGTTTCCCCCATCTATGAGTGAGTAAGCCTCCGCTGTAGGCTCTGGGGATGGTAGGGATTGGATGCGACCGTTCATGTAATGGCATCAGATTGTTAGGGCATGGTGCCTAGTATCTTCTATTAGTGCTTTATGACTTTGTTGCGACTTGTTATGCTTAATGCTTGTCACTAGGGCCCGAGTGCCATGATTTCAGATCTGAACATGTTATTGATTCATTATGATAGTATTGTTTATGGTCTTACCTGCAAGTTGTATACACACGTTGTTGTCCGGAACCAATGGCCCCGAAGTGACAGAAATCGGGATAACCAGAGGGAATGGCTTTGATGTGAGGATCACATGTGTTCACTGAGTGTTAATGCTTTGCTCCGGTGCTCTATTAAAAGGAGTACCTTAATTGCTAGTAGTTCCCTTGAGGCCTTGCTGCAAACAGGCTGGCAGGACAAAAGATGTTCTACAAGTTCTCATTGTGAGCACGTGTGACTATATATGGGACACATGCCTAGGATTATCTAGTACTTGGATGCTTTATCTTATTTATCTGTAATTGCCCTATGTTCTGATTGCTATGTGAATTGTCTTGTCCATACAATGCCGTCCATCCATCCCTATGCCTACCGCACTCGAATCCTATTGTTACCCCTGTCTTTACTTTACTACTACTGTTACTTTACTAATCCTACTACAAAATTGTTGCTACTGATAAACTGCTGTGATCAAGATTGTTTCCAGGTGCAGTTGAATTGACAACTTAGTTGTTAAGGCTTATAAATATTCTTTGGCTCCCCTTGTGTCGAATAAATAAATTGGGTTTCACTTCCCTCAAAAATACTGCAATATTTTATGGCGCCCTTGCCGGGGAGCATAGCTTTATTTATCAAGTTCACTTGGATTCTCTATTGTTCGCTGCTATCCAGCCATCATGGGTAAGTCTCCTGATGGCAAGGTTCCAATTTTACCATCCATTACAAGAAGAGGTATGGTTCTGAACACCTCTGTTGCTCTTGATTCACCATCTGTTATGAGTAAGCTCGTTACACCACCACACACACATGCTACACACACTGCTACTACTGCTGAATCTGAAACTTCTGATGCTTATGATGCTGCTTCTACTTTGCTTGATAAGAGTGGTTCATTAGGTCCTTTCCTAGATGCTACGATTGCTATAACTATAGCTGGAAATACTGAAACTCCTAATGAAGACACTACTACACCTGTTAGTTCACCTGAGTCTAGTGAGTGTTATGATATTGAAGACGGTTATGTTGAGATGACCGATGAATTTATTAAAGAATGTAAAAACACCCATGATAGGTGCGCTGCTAAGAGTCTCCTTGAGAGGCGTACTATTAGACCCAAATTGTCTCCTATTGCTAAATTTGTTGCTTCTCCCATAAACATTAAAGATAAAGATTATGATTTCTCTCTTGATATATCCTACATAGCTATTGTTGAGAAAGAACCTTTTTGTGGGACTAAGAATGAAAGTGCGGTAGCACATATGAATGAACTTTCTACCATGAGTGGATTGTTTTATGATGATATTAAGATGCGTACTTACTTTGTTGCTAAGATTTTCCCCTTTTCACTGAAAGGAGAAGCTAAAACTTGGTTTAGTAATTTACCTCCTTGATCTATTGATAGCCCTGATTGCTTGATTAGTACTTTCCTGCAAAAATATTTTCCTCCTAGTGCTAGGCATGCTATTTTGCATGAACTTTTTGATTTTAAACAGGGAGAGAAAGAGGTATTGCCTGAATCTTGGGCAAGGTTTTGTGCTTTGATTCATGCACAGGCTAGAAGTCCATTACCTAAGAATGAGCCTCTTGATATATTTTATAATGGACTAACTGAAGAATCTAGGACATACCTAGATAGCTGTGCTGATTGTGTTTTCAGGAATAGGACTCCCAAAGAAGCTAAGGAATTAATGGCTAAAATAAGCAAGAACTATGAAGATTGGACTCCTCCTGAACCAGCTATACCTGAAACAATTGTACCTGAACCAGCTATACCGGCGCCTATACCATCATCTAAGAAGAGGGGAGTTATTGAATTGAATGATGAAGTGATGAAGGAAGCTAAGAAATGCCTTAAGGAGAAGGGCATTAAAGTTGCAGATGTAAAGAATTTACCTCCTATAGAAGAAATATGTAAGCCTATTCCTCATTCATCCACTATTGAGGTACACTCTCTCCAACACTTTGATGAAGGTGATATCCCTTCCTCTAAACCTCCTGATCAATGCTTAGAAGAATTCGATATTTTCATTGTTAAGCAACATAATTTTAATAAAAGGGTGCAAAATCATCTAATAGAAAACTCTAGAGCTATTGTTGAGTTAAAAGATATTGTGGAAAGAACCTCTAATGATGTTAAGATGATTGTTAAACACTTTCAAATGGTTCAAACTAAAATAGATCAACTCATTAAAGTGCAAAAAGACTTGCTAGTTAACGTTGCTAAAGAAAAACATGCTTATGAAATTAGAACTAGAAGTGGTGCTACTACCCAGGATCCTCTATATCCTGAGGGGCATCCCAAAAGAATTGAGCAGGATTCTCAACAAGCTGAAAATAGTGGCTCCACTCGTAAGAAAAGGAAAAAGAAACATAAAACTATTGTAGAACCCTCTGAACCTGCTATAGATCCTAATAGTATATATGTCTCTGATGCTAAAACTGAGAGTGGTAATGAAGAAAATGAAGGTCCAAATGAAGAAAAAGTTGAAGAAGAACCCGAACAGCACACTAAGAATACTAAATACACTAAAGAAGATTTTATTGCTAAGAAACATGGTAGTGAAAGAGAACCTTGGGTCCAAAAACCTATGCCTTTCCATGATAAGAAACACAAGTCAAAGGAAGATGAACACTATATAAGTTTTGTGAGTGATGAAACATTTATTCTTGCAAATTCCTCTGACTGATGCTATTAAATTGCCTCCTTACTCAAAGTACATGAAGGATATTGTCTCGAATAAAAGGAAGATCCCTAATGAAGAAATCACTACTTTGCTTGCTAATTATTCCTTTAATGGTAAGGTTCCAAAGAAACTTGGAGACGCAGGGATTCCAACTATCCCTTGCTCTATTAAAAATAGTTATGTTAGAACTGCTTTGTGTGATTTAGGAGCTGGAGTTAGTGTTATGCCTTTCTCTCCCTATAAGAGACTTCAACTAGAAAAATTAATACCAACTGATATATCTTTGCAAATGGCTGATAAACCTACCACTATTCCTGTTGGTATATGTGAGGATGTACCTGTTCAGGTGGCTCATGATTGCTTGATATTAACTGATTTTGTTGTGCTTGAAATACCTGAAGATGATAATATGTCTATTATTCTTGGGAGACCTTTTCTTAATACTACAAGAGCTGTTATTAATTGTAATCAAGGAAAGGTGACCTTTAATGTTAATGACAAGGAACATACTGTCTATTTCCCCAAGAAGATTGAAAGGACTTATGGTTTGAATTCAATTGAACATGTTGAGGGCATTCAAGTTGGAGAAATATATTTTCCCATACCAAGAGAAAAATTTGAAAATATTATGATTGGGACCATTGCTATCAAGGTTGAGGTAACATAATCATTAGTGGAATACAAAGTTTTGTTTCATATAAAATTGTTTTGGTAACAGGACCTGATCAACCTTGTTAACAAAAGGATTTCATTGAGAAAAACAATGTTTTCACCATGGTTATCTTTGTTAACTTTTATTCTATCCATTTTAGTTTTTTTCTTTCGTTTAGTTTTCTTTGTTGTTAGTTGCTTGCATGTTAGAGTGTCTTAGAACTTCTGTAGTTCTAGCCTTGTTTTTTCATTGCATCATTTCCAAAAAAAATCTGTTTCTGTCCGAAAATCATTTATCTATATCTGAAAATTGGCCAAAAATAAAGTGTCTCGAAAAATTCCAGAAAATTCATATTAAATTTTTACGTGAAAAAGGGGCAGAGGAGTACCTGGGGTGACCCAGGGGGGCCCACCAGGCAGGCTCACCACCTGGTGGTGCGGCCTACCCAGGGTGGCGACATGCCATGGTGTGGGCCACCCTGGCCCTCCACTCACTCTCTCACTTGCCACTTTCTTCTCTCTCCCGAGTAGACACCAGTTCATTGCTCGAAATCGCGTTCTTGCTATGCTTGCCCTCGATTTTTTCGATCTCCTTGCTCAGCCCATCTTTTCTGCTGAATTTTGGAGCATTTGTTCTCCGGTATGTGACTCCTCCGCTTGTCCAAGTAGATTTGTGTTTAGTAGATTATATCTTGAGTATTTTGCTGCTGTAGGTGACAGGTTATGAGAGCTTGTAAGCTTGTTTGATGCTTAGAGATATAGTTTTGATGCATGTTTAGGCCTCTTACAAGTACCTATGAGTAGTGCCTTTCATTATATTCACTTTTCAATCACGTGTTTAATAGATGTTAAATTTCATAATATCAAACATGGACAACCATACCTTTCGAGAAATATTTGAGAGGGATGCCCCTAGGAGGTCAAGGCCCTCAAGATCAGCCTCTCAGTTTAGGCCATCATACAACGAAGATCTCATTGCACCTCGCATTGGTAATGAAGGAGATGATGGGGATTCTCACCCATCTACTTTTCCTTGTTTTACTTTCTTACAAGGTGCAGGGATTCTTGATGATTTCTTACTACTGATTCAGAGGGTTGGTTTGACCTCATATATGCAAGATGAGAGTGAGCCATACGCTATGCTCACCAAGACCTTTGTTGAGAACTTTGTGTTTACTAACACGCCCTATCAGTCAACTGTCTCTTTCAGAATTTATAATCTGCCCTTTACCATGCCATTGGAAAGATTTTGCAGTATGGTAGGTGTGAGCATGGCAGGGGCCGTGAAGAAGATTCAAGGGCGACCCGCTGATTTGCTGGAGCTTTACCGAGGAGTGACCAATGATGATGACCGCGTAGCTCAACGCGGAAAGATAAGAAACATTCAACTCCCTGCCCTTAGATACTTTGCATATTATCTTGCTACTAGTGTTCTTGGTAGGGAGAATACGAGTAATATCTCCAACTATCATTTAGCCTTCCTTGCTGCTAAGCTTAACAATGATTCTCGGTACAACCTTGGCTCACTTATTGCTCGCCGCCTAGCTTCTAGGGGGCCTATATATGGGGGCATAATCGCCTCATGTATGGTCAATGCATTAGAGATTTCAGTGGATCCCAATGATACTATATTGGCACCACAAAGGCTTGACCTTGCTGCAATGCAAACACATCAATTTGTCACTACTGATTCTGAGTTGTATAGTTTAGTATGTAGGATGTTGTTTACTGACGGGGATGAAAGGGAGATCCCTTTGCCACAATCTACTTTGTTTAGTGTTCACAGGAGGCCGTGGTCGTGCTCCAAGGAGGAGGTGGACGAGCAGCTCCGCTTGCTGGGTTTCCACATGCAGCAGCAGGAGGATGTGCCCTCCTACGATTACTCTGCGCACTATGGAGGGACGTACTCGAGCTCGCACCAGGACGAGGGTACCTCCTCGTCGTACCACGATGACACTTCATCCTGGCTAGCTTGGGATTGATACCCACTTAGGCTAAAATCCTAAGCTTGGGGGACGTACACCGACATCGCACTCATCTCCATATCTTGTTTCGTCGGTACTTTGTATATTCATGTTTCGTTCTCTTTTTAGTTTTCGTTCTTTCTTTGCTTTTGCTTTCTAAAACACAAAAAGACCAAAAATATTTCTGTTGTTTCTCTTTGTTTGCTTCTTCTTCCTTTTGCCTTTGTTTGTTTTTCCGTTTTTACTTTTTTTGAACTATTCGAAAAACCCAAAAAGATTTTGTTTTGCTTGTTCTTCCTTTTTGGTTCTTGCTTTAAAAAATCAAAAACACCAAAAATATGTGTTGTTCTTCTTTGGCTTTGTGAGTTTGTTGCAGGGTTCAGCGGTCCTCAGTGGATATTGGTTTCATATTATTATTCAAGCCACACAAGTGAAGAGCAATAATGCGGATTAATGACAACTTGAGGTGTGGTGAGAGGCTGGTAACGAACTCTATTTGTTTTCATTGTGGGCATGCTTAGTCTATTCATGTGGGGTGTATGTTATTCATGCATGCTTAGTAGTTCTTGCTTTCATATGATTAGTTCCAGCTTGCTAACAGTTTGTAGCATGTCATATGAATGTTTGCTTGCATTACTCTATTCATAACTTGGTATGACACCATGGTATCCTCCTATGAATGTTTCATTTGGATTGACTTGGCACATGCTCACACATAAATATGACTGAAATAATCAGTTGAGCCTCGATGAATTATTTTGCCTTAAGGATCTTGAATCACTTTCATGCCATGATTAGTCCTGTTTTGTTGCAAGCATGATTAGGACAGCTATTGCTCTCTTGTTTGTCGCTCCCTTACTATTGCTAGCTTTCACTTTCACTGAGTATGTTTTACTCATGTTTCCAACTCCCTAAAACCAAATATTTCCAAAGTGTCCACCATACCTACCTATTAGCATCATTTGCTATTTCCGTGCATATTCAAATTGCCTTGTTTTCGTCCGAATAAAATGTTTTCTTGTTATGAGAAAGTTAGTTAGTAAAGCTCTCACGAACTTGATGGCACACTTTATTTTCTGCACCTAATAAACCTAAACCATTGTGACTGTCCATGAAAGTTATATGCTTGCAAATTATAGGTTGTGGATTAGCAGAACCGTGCTATCATGGGGAACGCTTTCAACACCTGTAAATATATACCCAGTTGATACCATGCTCTTTTGTTTGCGGATGTCGCCGGTGTGAAATAAAAGGGGAGCTTGTAAGTGCATGGAGTTATGTATGTGTGTTAGAGAAACGCCTGGGCCGCCGGTCTAATCCATGCCATCATGATAGAAACCTGCAGCGTAACCATAATGATATCTATGAAGCATTCTTCTTATAAAAAAGAGAGATAGCTATTGAGAAAAAGAAAAGAAAAAAAATGAGATTTGAGAAAAGAGGAAAGAGAGAAAACGCACCATTTTCCCATAGTAAATAAGAACATTGCTGAGATACTCATTGTATGCTTGCCTTGTCATTTTGATATGGGGATTCTTCCGTATCATCGGGCAAGGGGTACCCCGTTGGCGGTTCCTATGATACACACGTATTTACGGTGACAAGAACTTACCGGTAACTAAAGTTGAGTAGCATGAGGAGCGCCACTCGTACTCAAGGGACATGGGATTTTCAGTTTATAGTCTGCCAAGCATATAACTTAGATTGGACCTCACTTTCACCTTAACCACATTAAAGATGCTTATGATAGGTGCAATGAGAGCTCAAAGCTAATGAGTACAAAACTTTCAACATTTGGAAGCCTTTCAAACTATTCAAAACCTTTTCATTTCCTTGTTGAGTATCCACCTATTCTATGAGCACCTTCTTGAGAGCATAGTTGTCATTCTTAGTGTAATGTGCTTGTCTCAAAACTTGATTATTTGTGTTATGACTTTGATGCTTGTATCTTTGATATCTTTACTTTTAGTCTTCACCTGAACTCCAGAGGTGCCTTGGCATTCACGGTCAAAAGCAAGCGAGATACCACTCTATCATACCTTGTTATGAGCATTGTAATGCTTATGTTTATGTTTCATGCTACTTATTATTCTTGAGTTGGAATCTCTTTATAGCTTACAATGCCTATTAAGTAAACTTAGTTGCATACTCCTTATTATGAATTGTCTAAGTAGTTGATCACATGTTGAGAATATATACATCATATGAAGCAAATGTGTTCGTGAAAGTTCTTTTATCGCACTCAGTTTTCAACTAAATTTCTTGAGGACAAGAATAAGCTAAGCTTGGGGGGAGTTGATACATCCAAAACATATCTACTTTCTCGAACACTTTTGCTATTGTTTCTCCTCTAAACTTGTGTGATTTGGATGCAACTAACATGGACTGGCGTTGTTTTCAGCAGAATTGTCTTGGTGTCTAGTTTTTGTGTAGAAAATCAACTATCAGGAAAAATTCCGGAAAATATGCCAAAAATCCTATTTCACCAGAAGACTCCCGAAGCCAGAATACGAGACGGAGGAGGGCTGGGCCCAGGCCACACCACCAGGCCACGCGGGCTAGCCCAGGCCGCGCCAGCGGGTGGTCTGGCCGCCCCAAACACCCCCTCGGTCTCCCTCTTCGCCTATAGGATGCCTTCTGACCTAAAAACTCAGGGGGGTTCGACGTTTTTCCAGAAAGAGTTCCGCTCCGCCGCCACCACTAGATTCCACGAAACAGCACCAAAAACTCCGTTCTGGCACCCTGCCGGGACGGGGAATAGGAGGAGATCTTCGCCATCATCATCACCATCGCTTCTCCATCGACCATCCATGTTTCCCCCATCTATGAGTGAGTAATCCCCCGCTGTAGGCTACGGGGATGGTAGGGATTGGATGAGATCGTTCATGTAATGGCATCAGATTGTTAGGGCATGGTGCCTAGTATCTTATATTAGTGCTTTATGACTTTGTTGCGACTTGTTATGCTTAATGCTTGTCACTAGGGCCCAAGTGCCATGATTTCAGATCTGAACATGTTATTGATTCATTATGATAGTATTGTTTTTTGTCTTATCTACAAGTTGTATACACACGTTGTTGTCCAGAACCAATGGCCCCGAAGTGACAAAAATCGGGATAACCGGAGGGAATGGCTTTGATGTGAGGATCACATGTGAGTGTTAATGCTTTTCTCCGGTGCTCTATTAAAAGGAGCACCTTAATTGCCAGTAGTTCCCTTGAGGCCCCGCTGCAAACAGGCTGGCAGGACAAAACATGTTGTGCAAGTTCTCATTGCGAGCACGTATGACTATATATGGAACACATGCCTAGGATTATCTAGTACTTGGATGATTTATCTTATTTATCTGTAATTGCCCTATGTTCTGATTGTTATGTGAATTGTCTTGTCCATGCAACGCCCGTCCATCCATCCCTATGCCTACCAGGTGCAGCTGAATTGACAACTCAGTTGTTAAGGCTTATAAATATTCTTTGGCTCCCCTTGTGTCGAATCAATAAATTGGGTTTCACTTCCCTCGAAAATACTGTGATACACCCCCTATACTTGTGGGTCATCAAGACTATTTTCTGGCGCCGTTGGAGGGGAGCATAGCATTATTTATTAAGTTCACTTGGATTCTCTATTGTTCGCTGCTATCCATCCATCATGGGTAAGTCTCGTGATGGCAAGGTTCCTATTTTACCATCCACTACAAGAACATGTACGGTTCTGAACACCTCTGTTGCCCTTGATTCACCATCTATTATAAGTAAGCTCTTTACACCACCACATACACATGCTACACACACTCCTACTACTATTGAATCTGAAACTTCTGATGCTTATGATGCTGCTTCTACTGCGCTTGATAAGAGTGGTTCATTAGGTCCTTTCCTAGATGCTACGATTGCTAGAACTATAGCTGGAAATACTGAAACTCCTAATGAAGACACTACCACACCTGTTAGTTCACCTGAGTCTAGTGAAAGTTATGATATTAAAGATGGTTATGTTGAGATGACCGATGACTTTATTAAAGAATGTAAAAACACCCATGATAGGAGCGCTGCTAAGAGTCTCGTTGAGAGGCGTACTATTAGACCCAAATTATCTCCTATTGCTAAGTTTGCTGCCTCTCCCATAAACATTATAGATAAAGATTATGATTTCTCTCTCGATCTATCTTACATAGCTATTGTTGAGAAAGAACCTTTTTGTGGGACTAAGAATGAAAGTGCGGTAGCACATATGAATGAATTTTCTACCATGAGTGGATTGTTTTCTGATGATATTAAGATGCGTACTTACTTTGTTGCTAAGATTTTCCCCTTTTCACTGAAAGGAGAAGCTAAAACTTGGTTTAGTAATTTACCTCCTTGATCTATTGATAGCCCTGATTGCTTGATTAGTACTTTCCTGCAAAAATATTTTCCTCCTAGTGCTAGACATGCTATTTTGCAGGAACTTTTTGATTTTAAACAGGGAGAGAAAGAGGTATTGCCTGAATCTTGGGCAAGGTTTTGTGCTTTGATTCATGCATAGGCTGGAAGTCCATTACCTAAGAATGAGCTTCTTGATATATTTTATAATGGACTAACTGAAGAATCTACGACATACCTAGATAGTTGTGCTGATTGTGTTTTCAAGAATAGGACTCCTAAGAAAGCTGAGGAATTAATGGCTAAAATAAGTAAGAACTATGAAGATTGGACTCCTCCTAAACAAGCTATACTTGAAGTAATTGTACCTGAACCTACTATTCCAATGCCTATTCCAACATCAAAGAAGAGGGGAGTTATTGAATTAAATGATGAAGTGATGAAGGAAGCTAAGAAATGTCTTAAGGAGAAGGGAATTAAAGCTGCAGATGTCAAGAATTTACCTCCTATAGAAGAATTATGTAAGCCTATTCCCTACTCACCCACTATTGAGGTACACTCTCTCCAACACTTTGATGAAGGTGATATCCCTTACTCTAAACCTCCTGATCCATGCTTAGAAGAATTTTATATCTTTATTGTTAAGCAAGATGATTTTAATAAAAGGGTGCAAAATCATCTAATGGAAAACAGTAGAGCTATTGTTGAGTTGAAGGATATTGTGGAAAGAACCTCTAATGATGTTAAAATGATTGTTAAACACTTTCAAATGGTTCAAACTCAAATAGATCAACTCATTAAAGTACAAAAAGACTTGCTTATTAATGCCGCTAAAGAAAACCATGCTTATGAAATTAGAACTAGAAGTGGAACTGCTACCCAGGATCCTCTTTATCCTGAGGGGCATCCCAAAAGAATTGAGCAGGATTCTCAACTCCCTAAAAATAGTGGCTCTACTCGTAAGAAAAGTAAAAACAAACATAAAACTAGTGTAGAACCCTCTGAACCTACTATAGATCCTAATAGTATATCTATTTCTAATGCTAAAACTGAAAGTGGTAATGAAGAAAATGATGTTCCTAATGAAGAAAAAGTTGAAGAAGAACCTGAGAAGCACACTAAGAATACTAAATACACTAAAGAAGATTTTGTTGCTAAGCAACATGGTAGTGAAAGAGAGCCTTGGGTCCAAAAACCTATGCCTTTCCCTGATAAGAAACACAAGTCAAAGGAAGATGAACACTATAATAAGTTTTGTGAGTGGATGAAACCTTTATTCCTACAAATTCCTTTGACTGATGCTATTAAATTGCCTCCTTACTCAAAGTATATGAAGGATATTGTCTCAAATAAAAGGAAGATCCCTAATGAAGAAATTTCTACTTTGCTTTCTAATTATTCCTTTAATGGTAAGGTTCCAAAGAAACTTGGAGATCGAGGGATTCCAACTATCCCTTGCTCTATTAAAAATAGTTATGTTAGAACTGCTTTGTGTGATTTGGGAGCTGGAATTAGTGTTATGCATTTCTCTCTATATAAGAGGCTTCAACTAGAAAAACTGATACCAACTAATATATCTTTGCAAATGGCAGATAAATCTACCACTATTCCTATTGGTATATGTGAGGATGTACCTGTTCAAGTGGCTCATAATTGCTTGATATTAATTGATTTTGTTGTGCTTGAAATGCCTGAAGATGATAATATGTCTATTATTCTTGGGAGACCTTTCTTAATACTGCAGGAGCTGTTATTAATTGTAATCAAGGAAAGGTGACTTTCAATGTTAATGACAAGGAACATACTGTCTATTTCCCCAAGAAGATTGAAAGGACTTATGGTTTGAATTCAGTTGAACATGTTGAGGGCTTTCAAGTTGGAGAAATATATTGTCCCATACCAAGAGAAAATTTTGAAACTATTATGGTTGGGACCATTGCTATCAAGGTTGAGGTAACATAATCATTAGTGGAATACAAAGTTTTGTCTCATATGATATTGTTTTGGTAACAAGACCCGATCAACCTTGTTAACAAAAGGATTTCGTTGAACAAAACAATGTTTACACCGTGATTATCTCCGTTTACTTTTATTCTATCCATTTTAGTTTTTGCTTTTGTTTAGTTTTCTTCTTTGTTGTTAGTTGCTTGCATGTTAGAGTGTCTTAGAACTCCTGTAGTTCTAGCCTCGTTTTGTCATTGCATCATTTCAAAAAAAAATCGGTCTGTCAGAAAATCATTCATCTATGCCTGAAAATTGCCAGAAATAAAGTGTCTTAAAAAATTCCAGAAAATTCATATTAAATTTTTACATGAATAAAGGGACAGAGGAGTGCCTGGAAGGTACCAGGGGGATCCACCAGGCAGGCTCACCACCTGGTGGCTCGGCCTGCCCTAGGTGGCGCCATGCCATGGTGTGGGCCACCCCTGGCCCTCCACTAACTCTCTCACCTGCCACTTTCTTATCTCTCCCGAGTAAGCTTGAGTTCATTGCTCAAAATCGCGTTCTTGCTGTGCGTGCTCTCGATTTTTTCGATCTCCTTGCTCAGCCCATCTTTGTTGCTGAAATTTGGAGCACTTGTTCTTTGGTATGTGACTCCTCCCCTTGTCCAGGTAGATTTGTGTTTAGTGGATTATATCTTGAGTATTTTGCTGCTGTAGGTGACAGGTTATGAGGGTGTGTAAGTTTGTTTGATGCTTAGAGATATAGTTTTGATGCATGTTTAGGCCTCTTAAAAGTCCCTATGAGTAGTATCCTTCATTATATTCACTTTGCAATTACTTGTTTAATAGGTGTTTAAATTTCAGAATACCAAGCATGAACAACCATACCTTTGGAGAGATATTTGAGAGTCATGCACCTAGGAGGTCGAGGCCCTCAAGATCAACCTCTAAGTTTAGGCCATCATACAACAAAGATCTCATTGCAACTCGTATTGGTAATGAAAGGGATGATGGGGATGCTCACCCAGCTACTTTTCCTTGTTTTACTTTCTTACAAGCTGCAGGGATTCTTGATAATTTCTTGCTATTGATTGAGAGGGTTGGTTTGACCTCATATATGCAAGATGAGAGTGAGCAATACACTATGCTCACCAAAACCTTTGTTGAGAGTTTCACGTTTACTAACACGTCCTATCAGTCAACTGTCTCTTTCAAAATTTATAATCTGCCCTTTACCATGCCATTGGAGAGATTTTGTAGTGTTGTAGGTGTAAGCATGACAGGGACCGTGAAAAAGATTCAAGGGCGACCCACGGATTTGCTGGAACTTTACCGAGGGGTGACCAATGATGATGACCGCTTGGCTCCGCGCGGAAAGATAAGAAACATCCAACTCCCCGCTCTTAGATACTTTGCATATTATCTTGCTACTAGTGTTCTTGGTAGGGAGAATACGAGTAATATCTCCAACTATCATTTAGCCTTCCTTGCTGATGCGCTTAACAATGATACTCGGTACAACCTTGGCTCGCTTATTGCTCGCCGCCTAGCTGCTAGGGGCCTATCTATAGGGGCATCATTGCCTCGCGTATGGTCAATGCATTAGGTATTTTAGTGGATCCCAATGATACTATATTGGCACCACAAAGGCTTGACCTTGCTGCAATGAAAACACATCAATTTGTCACTACTGATTCTGAGTTGTATAGTTTAGTATGTAGGATGCTGTTTACTGATGGGGATGAAAGGGAGATCCCTTTGCCACAATCTACTTTGTTTAGTGTTCACAGGAGACCATGGTCACGCTCTAAGGAGGAGGTGGACGAGCAGCTCCGCCTACTGGGTTTCCACGAGCAGCATCAGGAGGATGTGCCCTCCTACGATTACTCCGCACACTTCGGAGGGACGTACTCGAGCTCGCACCGGGACGAGGGTACCTCCTCGTCGTACCACGGCGACACTTCATCCTGGCCAGCTTGGGATTGATACCCACTTAGGCCAAAAGCCTAAGCTTGGGGGGAGGTACGCCGGCATCGCGCTCATCTCCTTATCGTGTTGCGTTGGTCCTTTGTATATTCATGTTTCGTTTTCTTTTTGGTTTTCGTTCTTTCTTTGTTTTTGCTTTCTAAAACACAAAAGACCAAAAATATTTCTGTTGTTTCTCTTTGGTTTGTTTCTTTTTATTTTCGCCTCGGTTTGTTTTTCCCTTTTTGCTTTGTTTGAACTATTCAAAAAATCCAAAAAGATTTTGCTTTGCTTGTTTTTCCTTTTTGGTTCTTGCTTTAAAAAATCGAAAATACCAAAAATATTTGTTGTTCTTCTTTGGCTTTGTGAGTTTGTTGTAGGGTTCAGCAGTCCTAAGTGGATATTGGTTTCATATTATTATTCAAGCCATGCAAGTGAAGAGCAATAATGAGGATTAATGACAACTTGAGGTGTGGTAAGAGGCTGGTAACGAACTCTATTTGTTTTCATTTTTGTACATATACTCATCATTGTGGGCATGCTTAGCCTGTTCGTGTAGGGTTTATGTTATCTTTGGATGCTTAGTAGTTCTTGCTTTCTTATGACTAGTTCCAGCTTGCTAATAGTTTGTAGCATGTCTTATGAATGTTTTCTTGCATTATTCTATTCATAACTTGGTATGACACCGTGGTATCCTCCTCCGAATGTTTCATTTGAATTGACTTGGCACATGCTCACGCATGCATATGACTAAAATAATCAGTTAAGCCTCGATGAATTATTTTTACTTGAGGATCTTGATCACTTTCATTCCATGATTAGTCCTGTTTTGTTGCAAGCATGATTATGACAGTTATTGCTCTCTTGTTTGTCGCTCCCTTACTATTGCTAGCCTTCACTTACACTGAGTATGTTTTACTCAAGTTTCCAACTCCCTAAACCAAATATTTCCAAAGTGTCCACCATACCTACTTATTAGCATCATTTGCTACTTCCGTGCATATTCAATATGCCTTGTTTTGTTCCGAATAAAATGTTTGCTTGTTATGGGAAAGTTAGTTAGTAAAGCTCTCACGAACTTGATGGCACACTTTATTTTCTACACTTAATAAACCTGAACCATTGTGACTGTCCATGAAAGTTATATGCTTGCAAATTATAGGCCGGGGATTAGCAGAACCGTGCTGTCACAGGGAACGCTTTCAACACTTGTAAATATATACCAAGTTGATACCATGCTCTTTTGTTTGCGGATGTCGTCGGTGTGAAATAAAAGGGGAGCTTGTAAGTCCATGGAGTTATGTATGTGTGTTAGAGAAACGCCTAGGCCGCCGGTCTAATCCATGCCGTCATGGTGGAAACCTGCAGCGTAACCATAATGATATCTATGAAGCATTATTCTTATAAAAAAAGAGGTAGCTATTGAGAAAAAGAAAAAAAAAGATTTATGAAAAGAGGAAAGAGAGAAAAAAGCACCATTTTCCCATGGTAAATAAGAAGATAGCTGAGATACTCATTGTCTGCTTGCCTTGTCATTTTGATATTGGAATTCTTCCGTATCATCGGGCAAGGGGTACCCCGTTGGCGGTTCACTATGGTACGAACATATTTACGATGACAAGAACTTACCGGTAACTAAAGTTGAGTAGCATGAGGAGCGGCCCTCGTACTCAAGGGACATGGGATTTTTAGTTTATAGTCTGTCAAGCATATAACTCAGATTGGACCTCACTTTCACCTTAACCACATTAAAGATGCTTATGATAGGGGCAATGAGAGCTCAAAGCTAATGAGTACCATACTTTCAGCATTTGGAAGCCTTTCAAATTATTCAAAACCTTTTCTTTTACTTGTTGAGTCTCTATATAATCTTTGAGCACCTTCTTGAGAGCTTAGTTGTCATTCTTTGTGCTTGTCCCATTACTTGATTATTTGTGTTATGACTTTGATGCTTGTATCTTTGAAATCTTTACTTCTAGTCTTCACTTGAACTTCAGAGGTGCCTTGGATCAAAGTCAAGCGAGATACCACTCTCTCATACCTTTTTATGAGCATTGTAATGTTGCTTATATTTATGCTTCATGCTACTTATTAATTTTGAGTTGGAATCTCTTCATAGCTTGCATTGCCTATTAAGTAAACTTAGTTGCATACTCCTTATTATGAATTGTCTAAGTAGTTGATCACATGTTGAGAATATATACATCATATGAAGCAATTGTGTTCGTGAAAGTTCTTTTATCGCACTCAGTTTTCAACTGAATTGCTTGAGGACAAGCAATAAGCTAAGCTTGGGGGGAGTTGATACGTCCAAAACGTATCTACTTTCCTGAACACTTTTGCTATTGTTTCTCCTCTAAACTTGTGTGACTTGGATGCAACTAACACGGACTGACGCTATTTTCAGCAGAATTGCCTTGGTGTCTACTTTTTGTGCAGAAAATCAACTATCAGGAAAAATCCTGAAAAATATGCCAAAAATCCTATTTCACCAGAAGACTCCCGGAGCCAGAATACGAGACGGAGGGGGGCTGGGCCCAGGCCACACCACCTGGCCGCACGGGCAAGCCCAGGTCGCACCAGGGGGTGGTCTGGCCGCCCCAGACTCCCCCTCGGTCTCCCTCTTCGCCTATAAGTTACCTTCTGACCTAAAAACTCAGGGGGGGTCGACGTTTTTCCAGAAGGAGTTCCGCTCCGCCGCCACCACCAGATTCCACGAAACAGCACCAGAAACTCCGTTCTGGCACCCTGCCGGGACGGGGAATTGGAGGAGATCATCGACATCATCATCACCATCGCTTCTCTATCGACCATCCATGTTTCCCCATCTATGAGTGAGTAATCCCCAGCTGTAGGCTATGGGGATGGTAGGGATTGGATGAGATCGTTCATGTAATGGCATCAGATTGTTAGGGCATGGTGCCTAGTATCTTATATTAGTGCTTTATGACTTTGTTGCGACTTGTTATGCTTAATGCTTGTCACTAGGGCCTGAGTGCCATGATTTCAGATCTGAACATGTTATTGATTCATTATGATAGTATTGTTTTTGGTCTTATATGCAAGTTGTATACACATGTTGTTGTCCGGAACCAATGGCCCCGAAGTGACAGAAATCGGGATAACCGGAGGGAATGGCTTTGATGTGAGGATCACATGTGTTCACGGAGTGTTAATGCTTTGCTCCTGTGCTCTATTAAAAAGAGCACCTTAATTTCTAGTAGTTCCCTTGAGGTCCCACTGCAAACGGGCTGGCAGGACAAAAGATGTTGTGCAAGTTCTCATTGCGAGCACGTATGACTATATATAGAACACATGCCTAGGATTATCTAGTACTTGGATGCTTTATCTTATTTATCTGCAATTGCCCTATGTTCTGATTGCTATGTGAATTGTCTTGTCCATGCAACGCCCGTCCATCCATCCCTATGCCTACCGCACTTGAATCCTATTGTTTACTGCTATTGTTACTGCTGTCTTTACTTTACTACTGCTGCAGCTTTACTATTCCTACTACAAAACTGTTGCTACTGATAAACTGCTGTGAGCAAGATTGTTTCCAGGTGCAGCTGAATTGACAACTCAGTTGTTAAGGCTTATAAATATTCTTTGGCTCCCCTTGTGTTGAATCAATAAATTGAGTTTCACTTCCCTCGAAAATACTGCGATACACCCCCTATACTTGTGGGTCGTCAAGCTACAAACGCAGCAGGAAAGGAACTCCAGGAAATTTTTGGTAAACCTATGAAAGGCTGACGGGCATAACTTTTCAGAATAAAATTAACCTTTCAAGAAATGGTTACGAAAACCTACATTGCCTACGACCTTTGATCTATGGCTGTAGATAGTGCATCAAACACTCCTTTTTAGTAAACTTGTTGAGTACACTTGTACTCAACCGTACCTTCTTAACCCTTGCTAGATTGTGAAGCCGTTGAAGATGACGTCAACACCAACTTATGCTCAAGAAACCATCATCGATAGCTCAAGCTCTTCAAAAAAGTCAATGAAGTCAGCATGTACGTCAACTATAGTGAAGACGAAGTTCCTGATTAGATAGGAGTAGATTCTCTAGCCATAAAACCTACTTCTGTAGAGCATTGTATTAGCATCAATTGCAAGTCAATTAGTTTAGATACTAGTATTAGTTACTAGATAGCTCTGAGTTGTTATTTCTGGTTCTTCTTTCTAAGAAGTTTCTTTCTTCCTCTTTAACCTAGAGTGTTCTCTAGATCTTTTGTAAAGAGTCGAGTTGTAACCTATAGTCATGTCTTGGACCTGATGTGTTTCTGTTATACCACTATGAGGGATTTAATACTAGTGAACGGTGTTTCATTTGTGTTATATCAACGACTAGTGTACTACATCATGCAGTGGTAAGCTAGGTCACCACACAAGGAAAGAAGCAGTCGAATAGTGATGGGCTTGACAACGGGGCTGAAAGTATCCTCATAGTCAAGTCCATAGCGTTGCTTGAACCCTTTGCCCACCAAACGCGCCTTGTAGCACACAACAAAACCATCAGAATGTTGCTTCACTTTAAACACCAATTTGCAGTCAATGATATTGATTCCTAGATGTGGTGGAACAAGTGACCAAGTCTCATTGTGGAGAAGATCTTGGTATTCAGCCTCCATAGATTCACGCTAGTGAGGGACTCGAAGAGCATCATGATGGCTGGCGGGATCTAGAGAGGTGTCCGAGACACCATGCATAGTGCACACAACAAGCCATGCCACATAACCGTTTTCCAGATTTTGGGCCTGGAATTGCCAGTCCGACTGCGAGTTGTGAGCCGAGCTGGTGCAGGGTCCAGCTACTTGAGCGATGGCAAGCTAGAGGACGCTAAGGCAGGATATGACCTAGTGGACGAGGAAGGCGCGACAGTATCCGCCGCACTAGGTGGGGCAGAGCTCAGTGGAGACGGGACCGCAGGGGAGTCAGGCGGCCCATGGGCCGACTCATGTGTGGACGGGGAGGACAGACGTAACGGAGACGCGTCCAGAGCAGGCAATGCAGGATAAGGAGATGGATACCGTGCATGGTTTTGCATGGGGATGCCGATCGGCGTGGTAGCATGATCGTCATGATCGTGGACAAGAGCATTGTCCATAAGATCGAGTCGTGCACCGCGCCCATTTCCTGCACCATGGTTAGGAAGAAGAACAAGAGAATATGCAATATTTGTAAATTGGTTAATAGAAGTGGAGGTGGAATCGATAGGTGTGATGGGAACATTAGATTTAGTTTGGTGAATGGAAACACACTCTCATCGAAAACAACATCTCTAGAGATATAAACTCTATTAGTTGGAACATGCAAACACTTGAACCCCTTGTGAAGAGAAGTATAACCTAGGAAAACTCATTTTTTGGAGCAAAACTCTAATTTATGGTTGTTGTAAGGGCAAAGATGGGGCCAGAAGGCACAACCAAAAACTTTGAGAAAGGAATAATCAGGAGTTTCATGGAGTAATTTTTCTAGAGGGGTGATCATATCAAGAACACGTGTAGGCACTCTATTAATGAGAAAACATGATGTGGTGAACGCATCACTCCAATAGTGGAAGGGTACAGAGGCATGTGCAAGTAGAGTAAGACCAGACTCTACAATATGTCGGTGTTTGCGTTCAACGGCCCCATTTTGCTGATGAGTATGGGGACACGCAATATAGTGAGTAATGCCAAGGTTCTGAAAGAACGTATTGAGGTTGCGTTATTCGCCACCCCAATTCGTCTGAACATGTATAATCTTATGCCGCAATAGGCGTTCCACATATGTTTGAAATTGTACAAAGACGTTAAAAACATCAGACTTGCACTTGAGCAAATAAAGCCACGTGAAACGTCTAAAAGCATCAATAACACACATAATAGTTATAACCACTAACAGAAGTTTGGGCAGGGCCCAGACATCCGAATATATTAGCTCCTAAAGGAGCTTTTATTACATGTGTAGATAATGAAAAGGTAATTGGTGGCTTTTGCCTTGCTGACAGGCATCGCCCACATGAACATCTTTATTACTAGACTCAATGGGAAGAGCATCCTTATGAATGACATGCTGAACAACTGGAGTAGCTAGATGACCTAGACGATAATGCCATTTGGACAATTACACCCTAACACCAGTGTAGACTCGTTTATTGGAAGCAACGACAACAAGATAAATACCACCATGCGCCCGACCTCTAAGGATGGTTTCCCTCATAACACGGTCCTTCACAAGACAATCAAAGGGATGAATTTCCAGAAAAACATTGTTATCTAAAGCAAGTTTGTGAGTGGAAAGAAGATTATCTATGAATTGAGGGACATATAGAACATTTGTAAGATGAAGTGGTCTATTGGAAGAATTAGCAAGGGTGGATTTACCAACATGAGATATGCGCATACCTACACCATTAGCGTGTGCACATTGTCCTTTACTTGGTAAGGCTCCTTGACGTTGAGCTTGTCGAGGTCGCTAGTAAGATGGTCGGTGGCTCCGGAGTCCATGTACCAAGCGGGGTTGATCTCGTATCCAGCAGGAGGAGCACGGTCGTGGTTGTTGCCGTGGCTCACCATGGCGACCTGGCGCTCCATGTTGGCGCCATCATTTCCGACACTGCTTTGTCGAAGCGTTTCTAGCAGCGCACCGCGATGTGACCAACTCTGTTGCATATTTGGCAGATGGGCTGATTGTCATCGACAGTGTTTCAGCAGCGGCCACCACTGCCACCGCCACCGCCACCACTTGGAGCAGTGTTGTTGGAGTGCGGGAGCAGCGAGGGTGATGCCGTCTTGGTGAAGGAGGGCGGCTTGGAGGAGCCGCTAGGAGCTCTGTAGTTCGGCCATGGAGTGCGACGCCTGGCACCGACCCGGAAGTCCACGGTGACGGACAAGTTGGGGAAGCCTGAAGCAGCCTTGGCACACCGAGCCTCCACCCTCTGTTTGGTGAACATGAGGCGGCAGTACAGATCACGAGCGGAGATAGGCGTGTCACACCCATTGACGTTCTCGGAGAGGTTGTCGTAGTCCTCATCCAACCCCTTGAGCACGTACCCAGTGAATTCTTCTGGATGATGGGCTGCCCAGGGATTGTAGATATCGCCCAACCGCGTACGAATCTGCACAGATTGTGTTGTCTTCCAGCGTCACCCACGCCTCCTGCGTGGTCGTCGCGAACATGATGAGGCCCCCAATATGCGGCATCAGAGAGGAGACAATACCAGAAAGAATGGCCTAATCCTTCATCACCCAAGATTGGTGCTCAGGGCTTAGGACGGCGATGGAGTGGCCACCCTCGATCTGCTACAGAAGATGCTCCGATGGACGGGTACGATCCATCAACGTACCCCAGGAGGTATCGGGATCGGAGTAGCGGGAGGATCACGGCACACCGAAGGAGATAGTTCTCTCCCCCGCTGAGCTTGATGGTCATCAAGTTGCTGAAGTTAAACGTCTCAGCGTCGCGAGTCAAGGATGACAACGATGCTGTGTGATGGCCGGTGGAGAAGAGTCTTCCAACCGGGAGCGTGGGCGCGAACCCGAGGGTGTACGGCTGCAACTAGAGCATCGTGGAGGCAGCCGTGGTCAAGGAAGAGAAGGCGTCGATCGATCTGCTGAGAAGGGCAGCGATCGTGGTGTTGAGGACGACACCGGAGGTCGCATCGGATAGAGCGACGTTGGTGGCGTTGGTCATGGCGGCAAGGGTGGCATCGAGAGAGCCTACGGAAGAGGTCATTGGAGTGGCGGCGGTAGATGGGATCACGGCGGCTCTGATACCATGTAAAACCCTAAACCTAGGGTGAGGAGAATTGTTTGGAGAGTTGCACACCGCACAATAATGGGGTGCTTGTGTTGTATTAATAGAAGGAGTTTACAATTACATGGGTATAGTTAAAATATAAAACAAACTATCTAGTATGTCTAACAAGGAGGAAGGGGAGCTTTCCTCCAATGTATACGCATTCTACAAGGAGCTCTTCTCGGTAGGATCCCACCCAGGTGATAGCGTTTGGAGTAGATGTGATAGGTTATTTATTGGGAATAAATCATATGGGGAATTTCTTATATTTTCAAAACCCCCCTCATGTACTAACATACGACACCTCTGTATTTTCCTAGTCTTACTTCCACGCAAAAAAAATTCACTAATGTACACCTGTTCGGTTGTCTCAGCCAGCAGATATGTTGCATTAAGAGCCTTTCCTCCTTGATATAACAAACCCTTCATGATGGTTTGTGTATCTCTCCATCATCTTTACTGCCTTCTCCTACTTGAGCTAAAAACTTCAAAATCACAAAAAAATACTTAGATAGGGAACCCCCGGTGCCTGTGTTTTTTGAAACGGGGAAAAAGCTTTGCCCCAATCTATTAACTAAGAAGAGAATGGCCTAGTTAATTACCGGAAAACCAGGCGAAAACCGTTACAACAAAACCACATGAGAACAACATCTAAAACATGCAACCTCCAAACCAACAAGCACAAGCAAAACCTACTACATCCGCGAACGACAAGCCAATGACGCCGGAGCACTATGCCACGCAAATCAAAAACCAACGATACTAAAGCACCATGCCGCAAAGAAGACCACAGAAAGAACAACACAAAAGGGTCCATCAATCAAGCAGCTTCCGAAGCTTTCCGCGATATGCCCCTCTTCCTAGTTTTGGTCTTGCGAGGTGCCTTTCTGAGAGACTTTTCCACCTTTCTGATTAGACCTTCTGAAGCTTTTCCTGCTAGGACACAAGAAATATCCTTGCCATATCCAGGGCTAACCGCCTCTAAACTGGCAAGCAAGCTGCAAAGCTCTTTAACAAAAAGAGCCTCAGAGTTGTGTGCCCACACTCCTCCACTGCCCACAGAGGCATGCGGTAGCGATGGCGAAGGCGTCGTGGCCACCGCTAATTCTCCAAATGAGCCCAACTCCAACGGAAGCACCACAATAGATTCCTCACTCAACTCGTGAAGCTATGGTGTGATCTACAATACCGGAGCCATGATCACATCCATGCCTTCGCTCTCGGAGGCAGCCGACAAAACATGCTGCAATAGCGTGTAGGGACTACCACGAGGAGAGACACAACCGTAGAGATGCTCCTCCTCAACCACATACGACTTCTGCTTAGTGGAATCAAGCAAAAATGGAGCCTGTGCGGGGGCGAGCCCGAGGCCACCAGAAGTGCAAGCCTCCGTCAGCTCCAAAGAATCATCAACACACGCCAACAACGACTTGAGAGTTGCCACCTCTTCACGAAGGGGACGAGCCACCTCCTCAAAGCGGACCTCAACCAGCTGAAGAAGCTCCATGCGCACCAAGGCAACCTGGGCTGAAGGAAAGAGTGCAAACCGCCGTTAACATTGAGCTCCTCGCTACACCAAGGAGAGGGTCCTGGTGGCGCTGCTGCACGCAACGACGAGTGGCACACGACATCAGCCCAACTCCAGGCCAGTGAGGGAAGATGAGGCTGAGCGACCGGAGAGCGACTCCGCTGGCAAGGAGCACAGGCGTCCGGAGAACGAGCACGAGTGTCCGGCGAGCAAGAATGAGCGGCAGGAAAGCGCACACGGCAGAATCGCTCCCAATGACCAGGACGACGATAACGAATGCACTTGAAGGGCTCACGACATGTGCTGACCTGGTGGCCACGCTCAAGGCACCGAAAGTATCTCCCTCGAGCCCAACGCTTGAAGGCCAGACTACGCTCAAGACCTTCCTCTGGAAGCAAAGACGACGGCTCGTGGCTGGGGCGGCCGCCCCGACCCACGATGCACCCAGCCATCCTCATCTGCAAGAGCGGCGGCTGCAGCAGAGAGACCGCCACCCGCCACCCGGCTCAACAGATGCATTTTCATCACAGCGAACCGAGCCAGAACCAACGCCCTTGGTGGAGGCCAATGGCATCTGCGGAGCCAACTCTTCATCATCGTCGTCCTCGTCGGAGCTCAAAGAACCAACCCAAAGCAGGCTCGGTGTAGGCAGCGAAGCAGTAGCAGAGACAGGGCCTTCCGAGGCAGCCGGCGTCAGCGACAAGGACCCGAGCCCCTCAACCATCACAACAAGGTCACACAGAAGTCTGTCCTGGGGGCAAGAAGCGGCAGGAAACACCGTCCCAGGCTTGCGGAAGCGACGTGGTCGACGCATCTGACCACCGATAGCAAGATCTGACCTGTGGCGAGCTAGGGCAGCTGCAGCAAGCACAACGACGACCTTTGGAGACGGAGCGGTCATGGCCACGGCCACGTCAAGCGAGCTGCCAGTGGGCAGCCCGGCGGACGGGCTACCGGAGGCTGCGGCAGCATACCGGCGGGACAAAACTTGCGCCATGAAGTCACCTAGGGCCACCCATGGCGGCGGAGGTGGGGACAGTGAAATCCGGCATAGAAGGCCCCCTGGTGCCTGTTGGTTCGAAAAGGATAAGATATTGATATATGTTGGTGTCATGGAATGGTATTTGGGGATTTCAGTATAGATCTACATCACTTCAAGAAACAAATCTTGTTGCTAGTACAACATATATGATGGCATTGCTATTATTTTTCCAACATAAACTAATCATGGCATAGCTAGCTAGCCTCATACTTTCCTTTGATTGGTACATCTGATTGGGTGGCAGCTATTTTGCACATCGAGCACTTGCACGTCCTTCCAACACAACGGCCCCTCACAATGCACTCGGGGTCCGTGCCACAGTCCTTCAGGAGCATTCGTTCGCAATCTTGTTGACAAGAATCGGTAGGACACTCATATGGTTGCTCCTCCATAATTACAACAGTACACATTGTTCCCGCCTCTGCATTATATAATCAGTGAAGAAAATAGATATGCATGAAGATCATAATTGGTTTTTTGTCCGGTCAGTGAAGCAACATATCCTGCATAAACGAGTTAAACTGTACCAGAAGCTTGTACGAGGAAGGCAATGGTCAGGAGCAGCACTAGAGCAATCCTCATCTTGATACGAACAAACGTTTTTCTCTTTGGCGTGGCTTGTGAGTTGTGAGGAAGAGGAAAGTCTTTTTATAGTTGATGAGATATTAATTAATGTTCATTAGTGCAATCCCAAAATAGCAGCATGGAAGATCAGATAAATGGCACCCATTTAGCTGCAAATTAATTTTAATAATCATGGATATATACTCCATATATCTTTTCTCCAATCGATTAAATAATTAGCATAAAATTAATTTAAAACACATTTTTCTACAAGCAACACGTTTCACCTGAAAAACTAGAAGGAGAACAGGTTATTCTCAAAAAAGTAGAACAAGTTAGATAGGCCCAGTCAATGTTATGTCCATTAAGCTAAATAAGCCCAAACAGCGTAATAGTTCGGGCCTAAACAATTCAAAACCCTGCACAAATACCCACCCAAGAGGCCGAGAGCAACTCTGAATTGCTTGCAGTAGTAAGGGATGTGCTTTTTGTTGGTCTGTGCGGGCATTAATATCCTACGCCCGTGTGTTCGTCCGGATGGGCCGGCCCATTACAACACACTTTTTCTTCTGTGCACTTAGAACTTAGTTTTTCCATTTATTGGTTTTCTGAGATTTAAAAAATGTTCAAACATGAAAATTTTCCGAAATTGAAAATTGTTCAGATCTGAAAGTTGTTCAAACAAGAAAAAAGTTCTAATCTGAAAAATGTCCAACTAAAAAATATTCAAATTTAAAATATATTCAGATTTGAAAAATGTTCAAATCTAAAAAATATTCAAACATGGAATTTTTTTAGATTTGGAATCAAGTTCAAAAAACGGACTGCACAAGAAAACCTGATAAAAAAACACAACTCCGGAAGAAATTATGGAAAAAAATGAAGAAAACCAGGAAACTTCATGTTAAACGGGTCGGCACACCTGAAGAGGCCGCGCAGGCGGAGCCCATTAGTGCGCTCATTGAGCGATAAAGAGTTTTCCTACCCTTTCCTCGGTCGTTCTTCATACGTGGGTCGTCCATCAGCATAAGTAATTATCTGTCCCGCTTGGATGCCTAAAAAAATAGGTAGAAAAACATTGGATCAGAATCGAGAGAAACATCGTTTTTTTCGAGAACCCGCATGAGAAAAACATCTCGCGTGGTTCACCCCAGGGCCAGCCCACGTGGGGGTGGGCGTGGGGGGGGGGGGGGGGGGGGGAGGGGGCAACGGGCGCCCGCCCAGGGCCCCTAGGAGGTAGGGGCCCTGGCCCAGGTAGCCGTCCAGTATACTAGTAACTATATTTCTGTATTAGGTCCAAGAGAAAAAGAGAAAGAAATGGCCCAAGCCCACCACCTAGCTACAAGTCACGGACCAACACACCGTGGATCGATCGGTAGTGCTAAAATGAATTAAATCGATCGATCTCTGTGAACCTGCGACCCAACACGTACATCTCTCTCCTATGTCTTTACTCCTCCGGCTCGTCTTCTCCCCAAATTCTCCACCCCCAAAGAACAGTGCAGCCGCCTCCCATGCTTTTCCAATTCCGAGATCTTCGCAGCCATTAATGGAGAGCTATTGCCCTATTCTTCTCCCCAATCTTGTCTCTTTCCATCCTCAATGCTATAGCCGTTCCTCATCAACTAGACGTTGGAGCCTTGGAGTTATCACCGCATCAGAGATAGTACGTCTTCCTCCCTCCACTTGATTCGTTGTTAAATAGTAGGACTTCATGGCACTGACTGCTCCATGTCTCTAATTCTACTCTTCTTTCTACATTCTCTTCTTCAAGCCTCTATTGGATCTGATTCCTGAGCATATATTAGGACAAGAGAAGGGGGACGGCTGGACGGGGAATGAGAAAGTTATATTCTTCTCCATCTTGGTGCTGAGCGGATGCGATCAAGGATCCAACATGGACAATTCAAAATCTAACCATATTTCCATATCCAGGTGATTTTGTTCCCTGTATTGACTGTTTTTCTAGAAATTGTTTATTTACCGTAGTTTTTTTAAATAGACAGCTATAGTCGAGATATAGCGCCGCTATAGCCTTTTTTGGTGCAGCTAAGTGCTATAGCTGGCTAGCTTGGCTATAGCTTTTTTCGTAGGCCGTGCTATAGCATATAGCCGGCTATTTAAAACATTTTTATTTACATGTCTTCTGAAAAATCTTTATCTGGTTATGAGAAAAGGAAGAGAAAGAAACATAGAGACGAATTGGTAGAATCCCAGAGAGGTTCAATTGATACATTTTTTAGAACCAGTAGTTCTTCTAGAAGATCCCTTCAACTCGCCCTAGTAACCGTTGAAGAGCAACAAACTGAGAATTTAGACGACAGTGACAATAATTTTAGTCAGCATGAAAGCCCAGCTGATTCCCCAAATTCCGAAATCCCAAGTGTCGATGAACAACAACCTTTTACTATTGATATCCTTGATCCACGACATTGGGACAATTTAGATGAGAAAGCTAGGCATATTTTAGTTCAAAAGGGGCCTGTAAGAGAAGAGAATATTGAGTTACCATTAGATAGTAAGTCTATACATTTTTCACAAACTTACTATTGCAGAAAAATGAAAAATAGGGAGATACATGATAGGAAATGACTGGTTTACTATAAACATGTTGACAAGGTGTATTGCTTTTCTTGTAAGCTTTTGAAAGCCCATAGCAACAAGAGTTCTTTAGCAAGTAATGGATTGAGAGATTGGAAGCATCTTAGCAAGAGGCTTAGAGAACACGAAAATGGTATCGAGCATATTAGAAACATGAACACTTGGAATGAGTTTAGAGCCAGAATATCAAAAATAAAACACTTGATAGGGATTTGCAGCTAGATCACAGAGGAGAAAGAACGGTCAAGACAAGGGCTAATAAGACTAGTAGCTATTGTGAAATTTCTTGCTAAACACAACTTAGCTTTTCACGGATCTAGTGAAAAAGTTTACTGTCAACACCCGGATTTTTAATCCCAGATGCCTGTTATGTCATACATCGCAATCCCAGGATTACCAGTTTTGCGAGATATAATAGATTGGATATCACAGTACATCATCCATTACAAATCATAATAAGGTCTTACATAAATAAAGGATCTCATGATCCGGTCTTAGTACAAATAATTAGCGGAATAAAATAGCGTATCGGTGGGCTCCATCTTCAGTGTCATAGGCAATGCTGGCGATGGGAGATGATCCTAGTTGTCGTAGCCGTCCTGCTGTCCGTCCTCCTCATAGTCTGGCCACGAGAATAGTCAGGGACAAACCATGAGTACTCTTTAAGTACTCGCAAACTATCACTAACAAGTAATGTAGTTCCAGTAGGAAATGCTAAGTTTTTAGTTTATTTGTAAAGTTAAGTTTGAAACCTAAGCTGAGTTCAGAAACAAAGAAAGATAAAATAAAGTTATAAATCACCTAAGTGGGAACTTAGTTGTCATAGTCACAACCATGTTTTGGTCAATTCATGTCATAAGTCATTTTGAAAACATCTGACAACGGAACAGTATGGCCACTCCAACTGTCCATAACCGCGGACACGGCTATTCGAATAGTTTGACACTCTGCAGAGGTGGTATACTTTCACCACAAAATTCAATGCATCCATCAGGGATAACTCTGAATCATCATACTTAGTATGCGGATAATCAAACATAACCTTTCCTTTACACACTCTAGTATAAGCAACTCTCCTATGAGCTTGGCCTCCCAGCCATGGCCATCTGCCATCCTAGGCACTGCATAGGTGGCCAACATCAAGAGGTAGCTGATGTCTACGCACTTCTATTCTTGTAGACAGTTGTTGGGCCTCCAAGTGCAGAGGTTTATAGAACAGCAGCAAGTTTTCCCTTAAGTGGATCACTCAAGGTTTATCGAACTCAGGGAGGAAGTGGTCAAAGGTATCCCCTCTCAAGCAAACCTGCAATCAAGATACAAGAAGTCTCTTGTGTCCCCAACACACCCAATACACTTGTCAGGTATATATGTGCACTAGTTCGGCAAAGAGATAGTGAAATACAAGTGGTATAGATAATTATAAGTGGTAACAGTGATAGAAAATAGCTTGATGGCGTGGAAAAGACTAAAGGCAAACTGAAATAAAGATGGATGCAAGCAAACATGTAACAAATCTAGTAGCAAACGGTGTTTCAATGCTTAGAAACAAGGCCTAGGGATCATACTTTCAATAGTAAACACTCTCATATAAATATATTCTCTTCATGATACTACTCTTAACTACTCTCTGGTTGAACACTCTAATCCATGGTAGGGCTATAACAACACACCTCAAAGTAAGCCTTTCCCATCTAGAAAACCCCACCCTGTCACCTTGAGCACTAGATGGTTCCAACAAACACCACAATTTCATAACGACATCCAACTCCAAATATAACTCATAACAAGTAATTGTAATCTCTAGCCTAAGTTCCACCATGGTGTGCACGCTGTCACTTTCACACACATGGGGAGAGCAGAGATGTATTAAAGCACTTGAGTAGCAAGGTAGATCTACTAGATTACAAAGCTCATGATCGCAATATGATCACACATAGAGAGAGATGAACACATACTACCGGTAGAACCCTTAGCCTCGAGGGAGAACTACTCCCTCCTCATCATGGGAATCAGCAACGGTGATGGAGATGGTGGTGGAGATCGATGGAAATGGCTCCGACGACACTTACCCATCCCGATAGGGTGCCGAAACAGAGAATTTCTGTCCCCCGAATCTTCCCTTCGGTGGCGGCGGCGATGCGGAACTTTTCGTTGCTAGAGCCTTCACTCTTTAGGGTTTTCGCATCGGGAGGAATATATAGGCGAAAGGGCAAGGTCGGTGGAGGCCAGAGGGGCCCACACCACCTGGTGGCGCGGCCAAGGGGGACCCGTGCCACCCTATGGTGTGGCTGGCCCCTGGCCCCTCTCCGTCTCGTCTTCTGGCTCCGTGTTCCCCTTGGTGAAATATTGACTTTGGCTTTTGTCCCGTCCAATTCCGAGAATATTCATTTTCTGACTTTCTAGAACCAAAAACAGTAGAAAACAGGCAACTAGCACTGTGGCATCTTGTTAATAGGTTAGTCCAAGAAATCATATGAAAAGTACTCCAAAGTGTGGACAAAACATAAGAAAGTAGATAAAACCAAGCATGGAACATCAAAAATTATAGATACATTTGCAATGTATCAACATCCCCAAGCTTAACTCCTGCTCGTCCTCGAGTAGGTAAGTGATAAAAAAGAAAGAATAATTTTTTAGGTGACATGCACCATCAAAGACTTGATCAAAGTATTTGTAGAACATTCAAAGCTGGGATCATAGTATTTCAATCATAACATGAAAGACAAAGTTCTAGCAATAAGACAAAGAAACTATGTTGCAACATGAAAATGCACAAACAAAAGATTCATGAATAACAATGCTTTGCAAGACGCTTGTTTGTTTCACATAAAGAAAACATAGCATAGTAGTATTCATCTTGTCCCTCATAGAGTAGCAAATATAAATGCATAGGACACCTTCAAGGTTCATAAGAGGGACTAGATACAAATAGTTTAAAACAAGCAATACCAAGTTATGCATCAATCAACAAGTCTTGGGACAATGCACATAGAACTAAGAATGGCCACTATGCTCTCAAAGTACGTGCATAAAGATAGAACATGGAGACTCAATATAAAAGTGGAAGAAGGGCCTTCATAGAAGAAAGCAGAGATTCAAGTTTCATAAAGAGCTTCCAAAAATTATGGTACTTATAGATTTCAGCTCTCATTGCCCTATCATAAGCATCTTGAAGTGATTAAGGTTAAAGTGAACAAACTATGGTGTACATGCTTGACGAAGTATAAGTTAGAAATCTCATGTCTCTTGAATACGAGGGCCGCTTCTCATGCTACTCAAGTTTAGTCACCGGTAAGTTCTTGTCATCGTAAGTACATGTGTATCATAGAGAACCGCCAACGGGGTACCCCTTACCCGATGATACGGAAGAATCCCCATATCAAAATGACAAGGCAAGCAAACAACGAGCATCTCAGCAATCTTCTTATTTACCATGGGAATATGGTGCTTTTTTCTCTCTTTCCTCTTTTCATAATCTCTTTTTTTCTTTTTCTCTTTTTCTCAATATAGGACTCTTTTTTATAAGAAGAATGCTTCATAGACAGCTCATTATGGTTACGCTGCAGGTTTCCACCATGTCAGCATGGATTAGACAAGCGGCCCAGGCGTTTCTCTAACACATATACATAACTCCATGGACTTACAAACTCCCCTTTCATTTCACACCGACGACATCCATAGACAAAAGAGCATGATATCAACTACGTACAAAGTACCAGTGCAATGTTGAAAGCGTTCCCCATAACAGCATGGTTCTGCTAATCCCCAACAAATAAGTGCAAGCATATACAACATAGACGACACAATGGTTCAAGTTTATTAAGGGCAAGAAAAGTAAAGTGTGCCATCAAGTTCGTGAGAGCTTTAATCACTAGTTTTCTCATAACAAGTTTAATTTGAAAGGTAAACAAAAACATGAATATACTTGGAATAGCATATGCTAGTAGGTAGGTATGGTGGACTCTTTGAAATAACATGGTTTAGGGAGTTGGATGCATGAGTGGAACTCATACTTGGTTGTGGAGGCTAGCAAAAGACTGAGAGCGACAAACCAGGAGAGCAATAATGACCATAATCATGCAAAGCGACAAAACATCATTGATCAAAGCATAAAGTGATACTACAAGTTGAAAACTAAAGGATCATAAAGGCTTATGGTGACTTGGGATAGTCATAACATGGTGTGAGCATGCGCCAAGTCAACCCAAATAAAGCATCAAAGGAGAATACCACAATACTATGCTTTAATATGCTAAAACAACGCATGATTCATCCAAGGCACATTAAGCAATCTCAATTGTTTATAACAAGTCATGCTACAACAAAGAATACTAAGCATAAAGCCAAAACAATATCAAGCATGGCATGACAAAGCATAGGCCACAGTCAAAAACAAGCTCTCTTTACCACTTAAGCATGAACTTTCCTACTCTTTTCCAAACCAAACCAAACTATTTGAAAACCAATGTATGAAAGAGGAGGTCCAACCAATTTATTAAGAAAACTAAGAAAACCAAGCAAATGAAAAACCAAAACCAAAAGAAGACGCTCCAAGAACAACACAACTGTGCATGAAACAATAAAAATGAAGTGTTTGGAAGAAACCTGGGATTTTTATTGAGGAAGAAGGGGATACCTTGGGCATCCCCAAGCTTTGACGCTTGTACTTCTTTGATATTTCTTGGGGTGACACGCGTGGCATCCCCAAGCTTGAGCTTTAGTCCATCCTTCATCTCATTACTCATTCCTTCCATACACCTGAAAATTTCCCTTCATACAAAACTTCACACAATCTTTAATAGCAACATTAGTGCACTCAGGATAATAGGTCTTTAGGTTTAGTTCTAACACCAATAAAACTACTATTAAAACACAAGCTACTGTATCACTTCCCTCAAATAGCTCAATTCCCCAAAAGAACTCAAAAAGGAACCAATAAGAAGCAAATGCAGAAAATGGCAGAAATATTCAAAACAGACCAGCAGGTAAAGACGAATTTTTTCGAAGACCTTTTGTTGCTCAAATCAAAAAGTGTTGAACTAACGAAAGTTATATAAGAACCTAGGTCAGAAGCACAAAAATTCACGCCTCAAAAGGACATACAGAGATTTTACACCAATTTGTTCGGTGAAGCACAGAAATCTGTTTCGGGACAACAACTTTCCCAATAATTACTTCTCTCTCATTAGAGGTTACTCTTGGCACAAAAAGCAAATAAAAAGGATAAGGCGCAATACTGAAGTAATAACTTCCAAGACTCATCTAAAACTTTTGGGTTATCTCCCAATAAGTACTTTTTTAACGCCTTTAAGTTAGGCATGATAGTTTGAGAAGATGCTCACATAAGAAATATGAATTGAAGTAAAAGAGAGCATCAAGAAGCAAATTCAAAACACATTTAAGTCTAACCCACTTCCTATGCATAGGAATCTTGTAAAGAAACAAGTCATGAAAGCACAAAGCAACAAGCATAGGAAAGCAAAACAAGTGCAACTTCAAGACTTTCAACATAAAGAGGGGGCACTTAATATTGTTGAGATACATAAAACCATGTTTCTCTCTCTCATAATAACTTTCAGTAGCATCATGAATAAAATTAACAATATAACAATCACATGAAACATTCTTATCATGAGCCACATGCATAGAAGAATTAATACTCCACACATAAACATAGTCATTCTTATTGATTATAGTCGAAGCAAATTCAACAAAATAGCTATCATTATTATTTTCATCACCATAATCATCAAATATAGGAGGCATATTGTAATCATAATTAATTTCCTCCTCAATAGTAGGTGGACTGAAAATATCATATTCATCATTATAATCATCATATACTGGAGGTTTTGTATCATCATAAGCAATAGAATAGCTATCTTCCAAAGCTGGGGAAGTAAAAAGATCATTTTCATAAAAACTAGCTACCCCAAGCTTAGACTTTTCCATAGCATTAGCAATAATGGTGTCCAAAGAATTCATACTAACAACATTGCTATTAGTACGCAAATAAAGTTTCATAGGTTTTTTAATTTTCTCTTCAAACACTTCATGTCCTAACTCAAGATAAATACTATAAAGCTCTCTAATTTTGTTGTTGTTTCCATTAAGCCTAACTAGTGAAAATAAAAACAAGAAACAAAAAGACAAAATTGCAGAATCTAAAGGAAATAACTTCGAGCACTCATATCGGAGGATGTGAGTACCTTTTACCTTACCTCCCCGGCAACGGCGCCAGAAAATAATTGCTGGCGTGTGGTTGACGTGGGAGCTTCTTCTTCTTCAGTCCCCGGCAACAGCGCCAGAAAAGAGCTTGATGTCTACGCACTTCTATTCTTGTAGATAGTTGTTGGGCCTCCAAGTGCAGAGGTTTGTAGAACAACAGCAAGTTTTTCCTTAAGTGGATCACCCAAGGTTTATCGAACTCAGGGAGGAAGTGGTCAAAGGTCCCCTCTCAAGCAACCCTGCAATCAAGATACAAGAAGTCTCTTGTGTCCCCAACACAGCCAATACACTTGTCAGGTGTATAGGTGCACTAGTTCGGCGAAGAGATAGTGAAATACAAGTGGTATAGATAATTATAAGTGCTAACGGTGATAGAAAATAGCTTGATAGCGTGGAAAAGACTAAAGGCAAAAAGATATAAGCAAGCAAACATGTAACATATCTAGTTGCAAACGGTGTTTCAATGTTTAGAAACAAGGCCTAGGGATCATACTTTCGCTAGTGAACACTCTCATATAAATATATTCTCTTCATGATACTACTCTGAAGTACTCTCCGGTTGGACACTCTAATCCATGGTAGGGCTATAACAGCACTCCTCAAAGTTTGCTTTCCCCATCTAGATAACCCCACACTGTCACCTTGAGCTCTAGATGGTTCAAACAAACACCACAATTTTATAGAAACATCCAACTCCAAATATAACTCATAACAAGTATTTGTAATCTCTAGCCTAAGTGCCACCATGGTGTGCATGCTGTCACTTTCACACACATGCGGAGAGCAGAGATCTATTAAAGCACTTGAGTAGCAAGGTAGATCTACTTGATTACAAAGCTCATGATCACAATATGATCACGCATAGAGAGAGATGAACACATAGCTACCGGTAGATCTCTTAGCCTCGAGAGAGAACTAATCTCTCCTTATCATGTTAGTCAGCAACGACGATGGAGATGGCGGTGAAGATGGTGAAGAGGCGGCGGCAGCGGCGCTGACGGCGGCGCGGAGGACTCCTTCCCCGCCGCCGGTATCACAGGGAGCACCGTCCCTTAGCACCCTTCCTTCATGGCTTCTTGGGATCCCTTCCCCATGGAGATGGGATCCATGGGGGAGGCAAAAACATGGCTTTGGTGGCTGCAAATTAGTGGGTGGAGGTCTCTCCCAAGAATTAGGTTTCCTCCCTTTATATAGCTTCTTGGATTCCCGTCACCCCATCTTGGGCTGTAGTAAATCGGGCATAACAGGCCCATCCGGACTCGGAATTAGCTAAATTTTATGTCTGGAACGTTTGTCGTGAAATTTCCATCAACTTTGTAGTTGAAGAGTTTTCCGTTTGACGCCGTCTTTGACCTGAAACGTGACCATCTTCAAAAAGAGTTCTGAGAAATATTTCTAGAAAATCCCAATTTGACTCCAATAAGGTTTCCACTTGTATTCTTGTTAATTCCTACACATCAAAGTGTAAAACAATAACATTGTGCACTTTTGCAACTATTAGTAGGTTAGTCCAAATAAATCATAAAGTTTTTATAAAAAGGAGTATCAAAAGCATATTATTAGCATAAAACCATCAAAAATTAGAGATACGTTATGGACGTATCAGTCGGGTCCGAAAATCTGACTCTCTCCTACTTGCGACCAATTCAAAGGGCTATGGCACTTTCTTCCATATAAGAACTCAAATGGGGTCATTTGCAAACTGGCTTGGTAACTGTTGTTATATGAGAATTCTGCGAAAGGCAGACAATCTTCCCATTTTGATCCGTACTCTAACACACAAGCTCTTAACTTATCTTCTAAGATTTGGTTGACTCTTTCAGTCTATCCTTCGGTCCGTGGGTGATAAGCTGTGCTGAAATTCAACTTGGTTCCTAATCCTTCTTGGACTTTTTGCCAAAATCTCGAGGTAAATTGGGTTCCTCGATCTGATACTATGGTCTTGGGGGTTCCATGCAGACTAACAATTCTAGCAATGTATAACTCTTCTAACTTCGAACTCTGGTAGGTTGTCTTGACAGGTATAAAATGGCCTACCGTGGACAGTCTATAAACGATGACCCAGATTGAGTCATTTCCCCTACTAGAAGTAGGCAAACCTGTGATAAAGTCCAGGAATCCCATTTCCATTCCAGAATCTACAATGGTTGCAAAAGTCCTGCGGGTCTCTGATGTTCCGCTTTGACTCTTTGACTGATATCACACTTGGCGATGTAGCTTCCGATTTCTCTCTTCATCTCGTGCCACCAAAATTGCTCCTTCAAATCTTGATACATCTTTGTTCCTCCGGGGTGGATAGAATCAATAGTATCATGAGCTTCTTGCATGATAACTTGCTTCAGCTCCGAATCTGCTGGCACATAGATACGTCCTTTGTACCACAAAACTCCTTCTCTATCTTCGGTGAATCCAGGTACCTTTCCTATACCAATACGACGTTTGATTCCGTCGATACTTGCATTTTCCCTTCTGGTCTTCCTTGATTTGACTGATCAAAGTGGGTTGAAGTTCAATGCTAGCAAAAAATCCTTTGCTAACAAGCTCGGTTCTAAACTACTCCAACTCTTCATGCAAACTTGGTTGCTTCTCCTTGATCATAGTGTTTAACCTGCACGGCAATCTGCTAAGAGCATCCGCTACCACATTGGCTTTGCCGGGGTGATAGTGAATGTCGAGGTCATAAATCCTTGATTAACTCTATCCATCTCCTTTGCCTCATATTCAGCTCCTTCTGAGTGAAAATATACTTCAAGCTCTTGTGATCTGAATAAATCTCACAGCGATTACCCATAAGATAATGACGCCATGTCTTCAAGGCTAAGACTACAACTGCTAATTCAAGATCATCGGTAGGGTAGTTCTGCTCATGCTTCTTGAGTTGTCGAGACAAATATGCTATGACTTTTCCTTCTTGCATCAATACGAGACCAATCTTGGATGCATCACAATACACATCAAACGACTCCTTGATATCTGGCATAATCAATATTGGGCTGAAATCAATCTCTTCTTGAGCTCTTGAAAACTTGCTTCACATTTGTCGGTCCATTCAAACTTCTTGTCCTTCTTCAACAATTGGGTCATGGGTCTTGCGATGCTCGAAAATCCTTCTACGAACGTGTGGTAATATCTCGCTAATCCGAGAAAGGCACAGACTTGGGTCTGAGTGGTTGGGGCTTCCCATTCTTCAACATCTTCGATCTTGGCGGGATCAACAGCGACTTCTACTGCCGAGACAATATGTCCGAGGAATCCTACTTCTTTCAGCCAGAACTCACATTTGCTGAATTTGGCATACAACTGATGCTCTCTCAGGGTTTCAAGGATGATTCTCAGATGTTGCTCATGGTCTTCTTCTGACTTGGAGTAGATAAGAATATCGTCGATAAACACAACGACAAACTTATCCAGGAAGTTCATAAAGATCTTATTCATGAGGTTCATGAAATAAGCGGGAGCATTGGTTAATCCAAAACACATGACCGTATACTCATACAATCCATATCTGGTGGTAAAGGCGGTCTTTGGAATATCCGTTGCACGAATCTTAAGTTGGTGATAACTAGTCCTAAGATCAATCTTAGAGAACACTCTGGCACCAGTCAACTGATCAAACAGATCCTCTATCTTGGGCAGTGGGTACTTGTTTTTGATGGTGACATCATTCAGCTTCTGGTAATATGTGCACAAACGATTGCCTCCATCCTTCTTGTCGATGAACAACACGGGCGATCTCCATGGCGATGCGCTTGGTTGAATCAAGCCTTTCTCTAGCATAGCATCTAGTTGCTTCTTTAGTTCCACTAACTCTGATGGGTTCATGCTATAGGGTCTCTAAGCTATGGGTCCGGTTCCAGGAATTAGTTCAATAATGAACTCGATATCCCGATCTGGGGGCATACCGGGCAATTCATCTAGGAATACGTCGAGGTATTCACAGACTACTCTGACTTGGTCTATGGTTGGTAGGACTAGACTCTTGTTGCATTTGAATTGACGGGGCAAGGTTTCAGATATATGCTCTACTGACACTCTAGAGCTACTGGTCATGGTGATGGATTGTTGGCACAGTCGATCAATCATTTATGCTTCGACATCCAATCCATTCCTAGTACTACTTCCAAACCTTTGGTTCCAAGTACTATTAGATTGGCATAAAAATCTATCCCATGTATTCTGATAGGCATAACCTTGCAAATTTTTCTAGCTTTGGTGGTTGAACCAGGTATTTGAACTATCATAACATGCTTCAAGTTGGTTGGGTGAATCTTACTAGTGCATGCACATTCTTCGATAACAAACGAGTGCGATGCTCCAGAATCAAACAACACTCTTGCTAATACCGAGTTAACAGAAAACATACCCAACACGACATATGGCGCTTCTTGGGCTTCTTCGGCGTTCATGTGGAAGAGACGGCCATTGCGGTTGTGAGGATTCCCTGGGGCGAATCTTCTTCCATTATGAACACGGTGCTGCTGTTGAGCTGGGGCATTCACATTGGCAGTGGCGGCAATCTTCTTGGGACACTCATTGGAGTAGTGACCCTTCACTCCAGACTCAAAACAAGTAATATGAGACTTGTCTTTTGCTGCCACAGGCACAACATTGCTTCCAGTTCTTGGGGAAGTGTGGTTGTTGTTATTATTGTTGTTGGACTTGGGCGGTGCACGGTTGAAGTTGTTGGAGTTGCCGGGGTGGTTGTTGTTCCCTCCGGTCTTCACATTTCTTCCACTACAGTTGGGCTAGCTTGGACGAGACATTGGGGGTCTATTGTTCCGTGGGGCATATCCGGCAGACGGGTTGGGGCGATACTTCTGGGCACTGTGGGACCCAACTTGGTGCATCATCCGACGTTTGCGATTGTCATTCACTTGGTCGATCTTCCCTTCCATCTGAATGGCAGAGTCGACTAGCTCTTCGAGATCCTCAAAATGGATGTTGGTGAGTACAGTCTGCATCTCATCATGCAGTCCGTTCAGGAATCTCTCCTTCTTGGCTTCAGTGTTGATCTCATCAGGTCCATACCTGGCGAGGGACAAGAATCTGTCACGGTACTCCACTACAGTCATTCTGCCTTGCTTTAGTTCTCTGAATTCATCTCTCATTCTGGTGACTAAACCCTGTGACACATGGGTGCGGCTGAACTTGACCTTGAAAGCTTCCCACGTCATCACTTGACTGTGGTTCATCGTGCGGGTGCTGTTCCACCATGCTCTTGCATCTCCTGCCAGATAGTGGGTGGCAAACATAACTTTCTCTTTGGCATCAACTCCTGCGACTTCTAGGTTGTTCTCCATCGTCTGCAACCAATCATTAGCATCCAGTGGGTCTTTAGACTTGCTAAAGATAGGGGGATTGGTATTCTGGAAGTTTTTGAGCTTGGATCCATGATGATCCTAATTTCCATGGCCTTGATTATTGTGGGCCATCTGGTCGATCTGTTGTAGGGTGGCTAGATTTGCTTGGTGCTCTGCTCTACTAGCTTCGTGGTCTGCAATTAGCGTCTGCAGAATCTGCAGCATCGGGTCCTGCGATGAGCTGCTCCCTCCTTGGTTTCCACGAGTCATCTGAAGATTGAGATAGATAATGGGGTAAGAGGGAAAGTTATAAGGTTTATGGTTTTGGTTTCAAAGCTAAAACTTTGAGTTTGACTCAGGTTTTGCAACTAACTTCTTTTCATTCATTCAAGCAAAGCACACGATACAAACAGACACACCACAAAAAAAGAAAAGGATCGTTTTAAGAACCATTCTGTAAGCTAAGATACAATGGGACCGATACAACTCCTTCCTACGATAGTGCTCTAGTGCATCTACTCATCATCAATGAAGTCGGAGTCATCATCGTCCGTGTAGAAGCCCATGGCATCATCCTCCAAGTACTCATCGTCATTGCTGAGGTACGAGTGAATATCCCCCTGGATGTCTTCACCTTCTTCTTCTTCTTCTTCTTCTTCTTGTTCTTCTTCTTTTGCTGCAAGCTGAGCTTCTTGCTCCTTGATGGTCTTCTCGAGGTCGGCCACCTTCTTGCGAAGATGGGCGATGGTGCGATCCTTCTTTACGCATTGACGACGAAGTGATTGACGATCCTTGATGAGCAGTGAAAAAGTCTGGGCCTTCTGTGCGGCAACGGAAACGTTGTGGTTGGCGTAGGCTCGAGCATTGTCCAATTCCTTCCATCTGTCATACAGTAGGAAGTCGAGGTATCCACTTGGCGCTTCAACTCCGGGTGACTTGGCATCTCTAGATGCATTCCCATAGAATCACGCCTTGCATAGTGAGCAAAGCGAGTTCCCTGGATCAAGCTGACATTCTGTGCGCAAAGACGAGTGAGAGCTTCATGCATTGCCCTAGCTAATCCATCTAGCCAGTTGTTCTCTCTCACGGTGAATTGAATCTTCTTGGAAAGAGGTGCCTCCATCTTGCCTCGAAGATCAACAAATATCAGCCATTATAAATCTCCTCCTGGGTGGTCATTTAGTTGAGCTCCGAAGAATTCCAGATGCGGACGCTCAAGGTACTCAGACAGTGCATCAAGATCCCTCTCGAAGATTAGTTGGCCTCCGTTGCCCAACTGGTAGAACTAGCAGTACTGAACTTCCATCTATAAGAGTTTAGGATGAGTAAGTTAGTGAGGTGATCAAGTGTGTCAAATTTTATGTAGTAATGTAAGAATTTTTGAGGAACATGAATCTTTTTGAAAGAATCTCAAGGGTAAGAGGGGAAAATATATTTTCATAAAAACTCACTTTTGTTTTGAATATTAAGTTTTTGTTCGGATGTCCATTCTAACTAGGGTCTCCTATGGTCAGGATGGCTCTGATACCAACTTGTCAACACCCGGATTTTTAATCCCAGATGCCTGTTATGCCATACATCGCAATCCCAGGATTACCATTTTTGCGAGACATGACAGATTGGATATCACAGTACATCATCCATTACAAACCATAATAAGGTTTTACATAAATAAAGGATCTCATGGTCCAGTCTTAGTACAAACAAGTAGCGGAATAAAATAGCATAGCAGTGGGCTCCATCTTCAGTGTCACAGGCAATGCTGACGATGGGAGATGATCCTAGTTGTTATAGCAAGGGACAAAGCCATGAGTACTCACAAACTATCACTAACAAGTAAGGTAGTTCTAGTAGGAAATGCTAAGTTCTAAGTTTATTTATAAAGTTAAGTTTGAAACCTAAGCTAAGTTCAGAAACAAAGAAAGATAAAATAAAGTTCTAAATCACCTAGGTGGGAACTTAGTTGTCATAGTCACAACCATGTTGTGGTCAATTCATGTCACAATTCATGTCATAAGTCATTTTGAAAACATCTGACAATGGAACAGTATGGCCACTCCAACTGTCCACAACTGCGGACGTGGCTATTTGAATAGTTTGACACTCTGCAGAGGTGGTACACTTTCACCACAAAATTCAATACATCCGTCAGGGATAACCCTGAATCATCATACTTAGTATGCGGATAATCAAACATAACCTTTCCTTTACACACTCTAGTATAAGCACCTCTCCTATGAGCTTGGCCTCCCAGCCATGGCCATCTGCCATCCTGGGCACTGCATAGGTGGACAACATCAAGAGGTAGCCTCAGCTCAAACCTCTTCCGCGAGGGAACCCATACTAATGCTTATAAACTTCCGGCTAAGCCCTACCTAATTCAGGTATTATGGTTGTAGGGTAAATTTGGAATGGTATCGCATCCGAGCCTAACCATCAGTTTTTATAAAGGGGTAACGCTCATGCCTCAACATTTTCATCATCATAAACCATTTGTGTTTCTCAACACATGTCAAAACATCTCAATAGAATGACTCATCATTCCAAGGTTTTCATAAGCATTTTCACCAAGTATTCCCATCTAAAGTGATCAAGTTTTATGCTTAGCACTAGCTACTAAGTTAAGAGTGTTCACTAAGGTAGGATGCTAATTTTCAATCTCATGCCATAGAATGACATCTAAGTGTAACTAGATAGGCCTAGTTTTATACTCTTTATGCTATCTATAAATAAAAGTAAGGAACTTTGGTAAAGGAAAAGAAGGAAAGCTTGTAAGTAAAAACTTAGGATAGTTATAATCAAAGTTGCATCACTAAACATGCCTAGTGAATCTTGCAAAGTGATGGCTTGCATAGTTAAGAAACTTTCAAGTGCTAGCTTGCCTTGGTTGGTGCAGTGGCTGAAATTCTCCTTGTCTTCCTCGGGGTAGAACTCCTCCTCTTCGTAGACTTGGTCGGTACTATCGTTTATAAATACATACAGGATACACAATCACCAAACAATACTTAACTAGTCTATTTAGCACACTAAGGCACACACTTGATGATCTAGTATCATTACATTCATCACAAGATTTCATGAACTAGTTTCATTTATTTTATTTGAGAAAAGTAATTTCTACTCATTGAAATTAATTAAGATTTAATATTTTCCAATTAAAATATGGGATCATGTGGACACATGTCATCACCACATATTCTAATGCATGGAAATGTGATTTAAATGTTGGATCATATTTTAATAAGTTTATGTTTATTATTTAAATGATTTAAAGTGACTAGGAATGCCTATATAGCATTAATTTGGTACTAGTCCAAAGTAACTGCATGCAAACCTAAATATTATTACATATTCAGATAGGTATTGTCAAATGTGATTTTTGAGAGTTGGAATCAACTCAAAAGCTATTATGGTTGATTTTTGAGAGTTGGAATCAACTCAAAAGCTATTTAGGTTGATTTTTGAAAAATGTTTAAATGTAGAAAAGTCTCTATCTTGTTATTTTTACTATATGTGATATTTAACTCCAATTGATTTAAATCCAACGGGCTTGGATAGAGATTTTAATTATCTTTCTAACAAAATTGGAATCATTCATTTTGGTTCAGTAGAACTCTCTAAATTGATTTTTAAACTAGTGGACAGAATCTAGTTTAAGTCTAATTAGAAAAATCTTTATTTAAATTTTAGGGCCAGCGCGGGAAACTAAATGGGCCCACCCAGTGATGCTCCATGGCGCAGCGGGCAACTGACAAGGGGGTCCCGCATGTCAGCGACACAACAAAACACGAAGAGATACGGGGCGATGTGGATCGTGCGATTAGAACTACGATCGATGACTCTGGTTCATCATCGACGACGGACAGGTCACCGGCGAGACTGAACCCTAGCGGCTCAGTGGGGGTCGATTGGGGGCTTACTAGGGCTCCAGCTAACGTGGCAGTAGGGGCGATCGAACGAGTGGACGACGACAGACTCAGGCGAGGTCACGGCGGCTCCTAGGGTGGTCACAATCGACGGGCCCCTTTGTCCTCGACTACGGCGACTCCGGTGGAAATTCCAGCGAACGGTGGCTTGAGAGGCTCCGGTGATAGGTGGTGAAGGATTAGTGGTGAGAGGGCAGGTGAGTGTTGTGCAGAAATGGGACGGGGTGCCCTCCTTTTATAGGTCGACGAGGGGACCGTGGGGTGTGACGGTGCGCTCGTCGGTGACGGTGGTACAGAGGGCTAGAGGCATGGGCGGGGTAGGCGGACGGTGGCTTGCCTCCTAGCGGTCAGCTACGGCGCAATGGCGCAGCTAGGGGCGGCGGTATGCGGTCGGAAAAGGTCGATGCTCTGCGCGGGTCTGACGACATTTGATGCGGCTCACGGCGAGTGCAGGTCACGCGGCGGGAAATGGGCATGTTTGGGGGCGTGCTGGGGTTAAGGCGGAGTTGTGCGTGCAAGCTGAGGGATGGCGTGGCTTGTGCGGGGCTGTCGGGGACGGCGCTCTGGCATGGTCTGTGCACGGTGCAGAGGCGGAGAGCGCGGCTGCTCCTCGGTGGTCTAGAGGCTGGCATTTCTCGGGGAAGGGACCATGGGCGGCGGTGCTATCACGCCTACCTCCTAGGCACGGCGGAAGGGGGTTGGGTGGTCTCCTGTGAGCTGCCCGTGCTAGACCGATGGACATGGCTTCGAGGTGGCGTGGCACTGGTGCGTATAATGAAGGGGGCTAGGATTAGAGGCTGTGGTTGGTGCTGGGGTGACCAGGGGACAAAGTTTTAACCAAATGGCTCGACTATGCATTGATCAAAACAGTGTTAGTTAGGGAGGTTTTTCTGTGATCACAAGGTGTTCGACACAATGGCCGCAAGAAACTTTTATTTGGATTTTGAAATGATTTTTGGTGTGTGACTTGATCTCATGCTTGGTAGTCTGTGTTTGCTTGGGATTGTCAAGGTGAACTCATTTGAGTGGTTTTTGTAAAAGTGGGATCTATGCATATGAAATGGATTCCATTTTCAAATGCCATTTAAAATTAGTGTTCAAATGTTTTTGTAAGATTTCAAAGTGGGTCTTGGTAGATCTTTACTTTTACTAGCAAGGGGTGCAAGGAGTTAGAATTGTTTCTATTTGAATTTGACTTCTAGGAACACCTAAAGTGACCTAATGGATTAAAATGGCCAAAGTGACCATTTGGTATTTTTATTCTTATTTGATTTCTTTTTCTTTGGATTTTGCTTCTAAATGATCTAGATGATGTGGCATTCATCTTTGAATCATTTTATTTTAATGCAACACACATATGCATTCTTAATTATTTTAATGATAAAAAGTTTTTGTTAACCCCAAATTGGGTGATTTGGATCTTGATAACCTTGATTAAAGTTTTGGGATGTTACATTTACCAACACAACAATGGTAATTCCTTGGCATGTGTAGAGATGGTTGCTGAATTGATCCAGTAATGCAAGAACATCTTAGGCGAATCAAAAATGATGAAATTTATCATCATTATCTCAGCCACAAAATTCGAAATGAGTTAATTTCTCTATTAGCCTCTAGTATTACGAGTTCTATCCTAAAAATTATTAAAGAGGCCAAATATTTCTCCATAATTCTTGATTGTACTCCGGATGTTAATCATCAAGAACAGATGACATTAATTATTAGATGTGTTGACATGTCCAATAACAAAATTAAGATAGAGGATTTCTTTATGGAATTTTTGAAGATGGATGATACATCTGGTTTGGGTCTTTTTAATGTAGTTATTGATGTTATAGAATCTTATGACCTAAATATTAATGATGTGAGGGGCCAAGGTTACGATAATGGTTTAAACATGGAAGGAAACAAGCAAGGGGTACACAGACGATTGCTTGAAATTAATCCAACTGCTCTATATATATGCCATGTGCGTGTCATAGTCTAAATCTCACTTTGTGTGATATGACAAGTTCGTGTGGTAAATCTCCTTCTTTTTTGGAATGGTGCAATATATTTATGTTTTATTTTCAAGTTCCACTAAAAGATGGAAAGTGTTACTTGGACATATTCCAAGTCCGGCCATGAAGGATTGTTTAACACACGGTGGGCGAGTCGAATCAAGAGTGTTAAAGCTATTAGATTCCAAGCACCGCAACTAAGGTTAGCTTTGTCCGAGTTAGGTAAAATTTGTTATAATGACGCCAAGTCAAAGACTGATGCGGAAAATTTATTTGATGCTCTTGGTAGTTTCGAGTTTTTACTTGGCATGGTCATTTGGCATGACATTTTATTTGTTGTAAACGCAGTGAGTAAGAACCTGCAGTCCGCGTCCATGTGTGTAGACTCTACTTTGCGGCAAATCATTTTTTTTTGAAAATTACATAAGTGAGGGATTTGCATCTAGTTTGAAGATTGCCAAAGGAATTGCATCTGAAATGGGAATAAAACCATCATTTCCAATAAAGCACAAAGTGACTAGGAAAAACAATTCGATGAACCCGGTCACGATGAAGAAGTTCTATTAGCTGAGAAGGTGTTTGAAGTTAATTGTTTCTTAGTTATGGTTGACGTTGCAAAAGTCTCCTTGCAAAAAAGATTCAAAGAACTTAAAGTTTTCAAGAACATAGTTGGCTTCTTACTTAGCTTGAAAGACTTAAAGATATTGAATGATATTGAATTACGCAAATGTTGTACTAAATTTGTAGAAACATTTTCTCTAAACGATCTTGAATTAGATGATCTCTTTTCGGAATTAAGAATGTTGCAAATGACTTTACCAGAACCTGATCTGTCAATGCATGCCATTGATATTTTTGAGTTTGTTTGGACCATACAATGTTTTCCAAATGTATTAATAGCTTACCGAATTTTATTTACTGTGTCGGTCACTGTAGCATCGGCTGAACGTAGTTTCTGAAAGTTGAAGTTATTGAAAAACTATTTGAGATTAATAATGTCATAGGAAAGATTGAATGGTCTTGCTACTTTGTGCATTGAGAAAGACAAGCTGGATGAAATAAATGTTGATGTGATTGTTGATGACTTTGCTTCTAGAAGTGTTACAAGGAACAACAAGATCATGAAGTGCTAAGCTTGCTTTGTTGTGTCTAATGCAGAAAACTTTACAGAAGTTTTATTCGGGTGGAGACATGAAGTGAAGAACATTGCATATTGGGGAGGACATAAACTAATGTAAGTTCTCCAAGATCTCATCATCATAGTATAAACACAGGTGCTAAGTTTGCTTTATTAATTGTACATCTTATGGTAGGGCAAAAGCTTTACATAGCAATCTGTTCTGACAAGCTTTTTTGTTTTGTAGATGAATTTTTCCACATTGACACTTAAGAGCCACTTAGAAGATCAGTCTTTTGCCGATATTATTTCTTACTAATATCATGTAGTTCCTTGTACCGATACAAATAAACAATTTTAGTGAAAGTTTTATAATTCAAAGACCATCAGTCTATGATATGTACATACTGGATTGCTTTTGAAATACAATGAATTTTAAATATGGGTTTGTGAATAAGGGCCCTTTTTGTTGTATTGCCCCAGGGCCCTCGATATGTATGGACTCTTGTTTCACCAAGAGCTCTTGTTTCATATCCATATGGATATGTATGATGTAGCCGAGTAAAACTCCTATGGGCTATGTTGTTTTTTTGAATATGTATGTCTGTAGGCATATATTACTTGTATTTATAACCATAGCAATACAAGCATGAAACGCATACAAGTAATAGAAAACAAATGGCTGAACAGCCGCAAACCGTTCTCACTGCAACTACTAAGGACCCAAATACTTCACCATCGCTGGAAAAGAAGAAGATCACCAGCATCCGGTCAACATATTGACACTGAAGAAACCCCTAGCCAAAAGGCGTCGATGAGCCGCAATAACCACCAGCCTCGTAAGACTGGATCTAGCCTGTTGCTATGGAAAATAGGCTGGAGGAGCCCTCCGAGCATCTTTAACACTGGATCCAGGACCAGCGCCACCGCGCCTATCAAGCGGTCGGATCCTCCACCATCCACCACAAACCAGCAGCAATCTGCACCGCCGCACTCCAAGGCCTCTAGGACTAGATAGACGATGAGATCAACACCACACGAAGCCGGAGCACATGCCCGGCGAAGACACAATCCCACAAGCTTATCGACTTCGTAAACGTCGCTGAGATGGGGTTGAAGCCGGGGTACCATTATTCGATGTAGCAAATCCACCGCAATCTAACATGCGCCACCACAACATCGCAAAAATGCTAATATTAGGGACCTTGATGAACGCCGAGCGTAGATCCTGGGTCCCCACCCCCTCCTGCCCGCGTAAGCTGAAATGGAGGAGGCGGGAACCCGTCGGTCGCCTGCAGGGATGAGGAGGCGGCTAGAGTTTTTTTTGGAGGAGGAGGCGGTGGCTGATGGCTATGATGTTAAGTACTACCCCGATCCATATTAATTGTCATTTAATTGGATGTATCTAGACATGTTTTAGTGCAAAGAACATCTGATTCTGCAACAATTAATATGGATCAGAGGGAGTACTACTTACTATGGTATATTTTCATATTAAGTATGTTAAGCTTGATCCACTCAAGGAAATAACTATCTAGAAAATATACAGTTAAACTTCTTTAACTTTTTAAAGAAATATCCATACACAAAACTATGGTCAAATTTTCATCTTGGAGAATGTCCATGTCCTATATGTGATGTATACTAGAATAAATGGGGAACTTCATACTCTCATACTTAAGTCGTAATTCAGCACATATTTAAAAGGAAAATGATATACTCATCAATTTGTATTATGGTCTCTAGAATAGATTCAAAGGCTAACAATGACATGAGAAAGCATGTAGGCAATAATGGATGATTGGGCAATAAATTATTGGTCTGTATAACCTTTTCATAGCATACGGGCTTCGTCTTCACCATAGGTTATTTTAATTGTTGGCACCAAAAGTCTGCAGGAGAAAGAGCGAGAGAGAAAAATAGAGGCTCTATGGTAGCTAATTGGGCATGTACTTTCCTAAGAGAGAACGTTGATAACATTAAGGAAGGTCAATATCAGTGGCTCTTTCTTATGATGTAATAAGAAACATATTTTTAAAGAAAACCAGGGATTTACATACGTCCGGTTCCATTGGTTGCATCAACGAAAACTGACCAACAGGTTCTTACAGAGGTTCTCAAAAGGTAACAGGAAAATGTTCAAGACAGCACAAAGGCTGCATACAGCTACAAGTTCGAAAACGCACTGCTCAAACCATCAGGACATGATAGAAGATAGAGAGCAAGAAACTGCATACGTGCAGAGGGAGGAAAATTACAAGCTTTAATCAGGCTCTAGTCGGCGAGTTGAAAGTTGCCGTCAGCGTCGATGCCAGGGTGGTCCAAGTCCCCATTGCGCCATCTTCTTAGATTCAGGGGAGCCTGAGGAGCTTGCCGACGAGCGCGTAGGGATCCTGACGTGCTTCAACTGTTCCGAAGGGAGTGACTCTCCTAGCCACTCTCCAATGGAAGGATTTCTCTGAGTAGCAGAGCGAACTGGGAGCAAAAACAATCCACCTCCTCGAGCATGGATTCCTTGAAAATGAGCTTCCATATTTTTAGAATGTTTAGGACCATCCTCAAGACCTCATGAATGTTCACCCATGGCTTCCCATCAAAGATCATGTTATTCCTTGTCTTCCATAAGCACTATAACATAGTAGAGCAAACTGAATTAAGAATTGCATGCTTTTTGATAGCTACCCAAAATTTAGCAACCTATGTTAACATTGAAAAAGTCAGCTATCATAGGCCAAATTTGCTTAGCTATAATGCACTCAAAGAACAAGTGATTAATAGTTTCATGTTCAGTCCAAAAGATATAATCTTCAGGTTTATTCAGATGTCTGTTTCTGAGATTTTCTCTGGTCATGAGCTTGTTATGGGCAAGGAGTTAAAGGAAAATGTGAATTCGGGGGGGGGGGGCACACAAATGCCAGACTGCAGGAATATAGTCAGGGGAAACACTTTAAAAATTTATAACAACATAAATAGATGAAGTTGAGTATTCACCTTTACTTTCATATTGCCAGATCAAGCAATCACTCTCTTTAGAAAAGGTAATAGATGAGGAAACTGCTTCTAACTCATACCATTTCAGCAAGAGTAAAATTCCTTATAAAGGAAAGCCTAAGTTGGGTCCCATCCCAAATTTTCTTCACAGTTTTGTTATGTTCATTGCACAAAATTTAAATGTCAAAGAATTGCATAGCAAGGGGGAGGTTCTTATCTAGGTGTCCTCCTAGAATTAGTGAATCCTTGGTTTCTTGTGATGGTTTTCAGGCAATGAACATTTTTGGAATATCTAATAGCATTTATGGGCTAATTTCACCTAAAGAAGCAAATCCCCAAATGGAGCCCCTTTCATTGGAGGCAATCTAAGCGCATAACGATCACTGGTACGGTCAGGGTTTGCCTGTACTACCCGCCGCCAGCTCCATTATATCAATACAAGCAACTTTGGTGAAGGGGAGACAATGAAAAACAGAACATAGCCATCGCAAACTCATCTAGAAGAGGAGAGATCAGATCTGGAGAAGGAGAAGAACTCCGTCTCATTCTTCGACGATCTCTAACATCTAAACCATTGACTCCATCATAATCCGCATTTGTACTTAGAGAGAGAGAGAGATTGGCACTTGTAATACTAGGGTTTGATACTTTGATCTACCTTGGTTTCTATTTGATTCGATCTTCAATCGGTATTGTGGCTTGATACTCTAACTTTGAGATGATTTCCATTTTCAATACAATTATACCTTTGATTTATCTTCCTCTCATGTCTAAGTAAATTTGAAGGGAATATGCCCGAGAGGCAATAATAAAGTGGTTATTATATTATTCCATGTTTATGATAAATGTTTATTTTGCATGCTATAATTATATTAATTGGAAACTTAATAGATGTGTGTTTAATAAACAAAATACAAAGTTCCTAGTAATGCCTCTCATATAAACTATCTCGTTGATTAACAAGATGATCAAGGTTTCCTGATCATGGACATTGGATGTTGTTAATAACGAGGTCACAACATTGCTCGAATGATGTGATGAACATTCATACGAAGTATAGCATTACGATCAAAGTCATTATGTTTATATTGCTATAACATCATACAAAGTAATCCTAGTCCTTAGGCCATGAGATCATGTTAATCACTAACACCGGAAGAGTATCTTGATAACATCAAACGTCACACCGTAAAAGGGTGACTATAAAGGTGGGTTCAGTGTAACAAAGGTGTTATTCAGAGGCTCATGGATCAAGAGTGGAATTTGTCCATCCCAATGACGTATAGATATATACTCTGGGCCCTCTCGGTGACATCACATTGAAATATATTGTGAGCAAGTGATGTTATCACTAGAATGTTATATCACGGGAACGAGAAAAGAGTGCATGTCAGTAACGAGATCAAACTAGGTATAAAGATACCGATGTTCGAATCTCGGACATGTAATATATTGCGAGACAAATGGATTTAGTTACGACGCTAAAGGTTCACACGATCACTAGAGTCATCGTTGAATGTGTGGGAGTCAGTACGGATCTCCAGGTCCCGCTGCTGAGTATTGATCGGAGAGGGGTCTCGATCATGTCTACATTATTCGTGAATCGTAGGATGACACACTTAAGGGATACCGACACCATTTAGGAGCAAATATGTTTCAGATAAATATTATGAAAGCGCTGAAATCATTTCGATGGAAACCGGAATTGTTTTAGGTGAAATTGCCGAAACTAGTTCTGCATGTGATATTGAAATGTTGCAGGGAGTTTTATGTGAATGTTTGTTAATTAAAGTAATTAACAAAATTCTGAATAAAATAAATAAAATTGTTTTATTTAAAGTGAAAAATGCGTATAATTTAGTGGACATTAAATGCAAGTGAGTGGAGTTGAAATTTATGTGAGTGGGCTTAGTGGAAGCTCCACCCCATGAATGAGGGAGAGGTGGGGGCACCCACCATGGCCGGCCACCAATGGCCATGGGGCTGCGCCCCAACCCCTATAAAAGGAGCCCCATGTCTCTTCTCCACTTTCCCCACCTCCTCGTGAAGGTTCTCTCCTTCCTCTAGTTATTCCCCATGGTCTCGGATTAGCGAGATACATGTTCTCGGTGGCTTTATCTGGAAAGGAGTTGCTGCTTCCGCTGCATCGCTGTAGAGAGGAGGCAGAGATTGTTCGGTGGACCAGACGTGTGTGCGATCACGGATGCACCGCTACTTTGCGGTGCTGGACTTGGTGGTGCTGGACCTGCTGGACTTCATCATGATCTTGAGATCGGTAAGCGTTCGACTACATCATCCACGAGTTCCATCTCGTTAACAAAGCTTTGTTGTCTTAAAGGGTATGTTCTCTATGGATGTATATCTACCTGTTGCTTGTATCTAGTAGATAGATCTTGGCATTTCATAGTTCCCACCATAGGAAAATTCTGTTTTCTATGTTGCAAACCCAACAAAATCCCCGTAGGCGTGGGAGATAGGGATTGGTGACATGTGTTGTGCCTACTTTAAATCCATCCATTTGTGATTGTTGTAGTGTTTATTAAATTGTGAGAATGAATATATATGTTTCCCGAATGCTTCTTATCCAATTTAAGGACCCGGATAACATGATCCAGAGATCTAATAGGTATGAACTTGTATACTAGCGAAACAGCGACCCCCGAGTGACACAACCGATATCAATGAGGAGCTAGTACTACTCGAGGACAACAAGGAACCATCAATACTAAAGCCTTTATCCGGTCGGAAGACCTTAATTAATGTGCTAACCATTGCCGTGGTAACAGGCAGATGGATCATTGGAACTGAGAAGAGTTGGCCATGGGGACTCCCAGTGGGTATATGGGTTACTTGCCTACTCACTTACAAATAATAAATATCACAATCACTTATTCCATATTATTCATCTAGCACTTTCACTATTACCATCAACCATTTCTCTTTGCGCCTAACTTCTCATCTATAGGAACCTCGAACACCTTTCTCGTCTTTATTTTTATGTTATTTAAGTCTGGCCTTTTCCTTACGCAAGTGTCCTCCATTATTCACTCACCCACCTTCCACCTTCAACAATTGCAGTAAATTCACTCAAGATAGGTGACACCTTGAGTGCGCTAGAAATGCTGCAGAAAAACACTCACCTAGGATCCTTATTGGGATCGATATAAAAACTTGAATTAATACTTCCACGAAAACATGCTCTGACGAACATGTGCACTCGCATGCCATCAGAACCCCACCCCGTGCACAACCCAAGGCTTGTCGGGTGGGCCTCATGTTGCGGTTGGGACTTAAGACCGAGATTTCCCCTTTGTCCCTTGGCCCCTTTGTCCCTTGGCCCTCCCCTCTAGTAGTTTTCCCTCATGGGCCCCTTTTCCTTAGGAATTTGGCCCATTAATGGAATACCCTTTCAAATTAGATTTTAATATATATTTAATATTAATTATATTAATTAATATGTAAATACATATTACAAAGTCTGATTTGACCCGAAACACCTTTTGGTTCTCTTTCGATTTCTTCCGAACGACTTCAGAACTTCCCGGAATGATTCCGGTTCTCTAACGGAACTTTTCCAGTTTTCTTTTCTCTTTCATATGGTGATTCCAACTTACAGAGGATCTCTAGCTCATCATACCCTTAAGTGTATTTCCCCACGGCTTGGGAATGGCACAAACATGATCCCATCAATGATCAATAGCGGGACCGGGATGTCCATAATAACCCCCGTGCATTCCACGATGACACTGTCGTCTGAACTGTAAAACATCGAGTCCAACTCTTTACCGAGAAGTTCAATCTCTTTACCAAGATCCGATCATTGGTATCACATACCTTGTTCAATCTCTTTACTGAGAAGTTCTTATTTACTTGTTACCGCGATATTACATCCCCGTGACCCAGTACATGTTGCAACCTTATGGATGTAATCTCACCAAGTCGGTCGTGTGTATCTCACCTGTCACCTGGGTGAACAAATCTCGGTCTTGAGTCTTATGTCATCTAATGTTCCTCTAGAATACCTAACATACACCTTTATAATCATTGTTTAACTGAGTGACGTTTGATGTAGTTAAGGCAGCCTCGGGAGACAGTGAGTAATATGATCTAACGATCTAAGGAGAAGGAGACTATGTTTGTACCTATTGCAACAATGAACTATGTGACTTGACCTTATCAGAATATTTGGGTAATGTCCATCACATCATTCACCAATGATATAACCTCATTGTCAATTGGCATAAAAGCTCCATGATCCGGAAACCTTGATCATTAGTTGCCCAACGAACTAGTATGAATAGAGGCTACTAGGGACTTGGTTTGTTTCATACCACACTTGTACCAATGTTTCCACTTGATACAGTTATAGCACGATATGAAACTATTACGAACTAATTGAGATATGACAATAAAACCCATTTATTATTTTCCTCTAGGGCATAACTCCTTCACTCTCCCACTTGCACTAGAGTATAAATAATCTAGCTCGCATTTTACTAATCATAAACCATGTGTTTATTGATCATGCATGCTCATAATGGGTTGAAGTATTTGTTTGGCGACAAAGTGAGACTTTGTCATGCAAATCGTTAATGTCTTCATAATTTTACATTTACACAATTATCTCATAATGGGTTGAAGTATTTGTTTGGCGACAAAGTGAGACTTTGTTTCTAGTGTTTACAATGACGGTAAATTAGTCAATTTAAGTTTCATTGTTGTCACACAAACTTTGAAACACACTTAGCAGAAGTCGCACTCCTTTAGCCAAAACCTACACTTCTATATCTATGTAGATTCTATTGCATGAAAATGCAACTATGTACCTATCTTCGCTTCTTGCCATTTAAGGACAAGCTTAATTTTGGTTTAGTGATTAACTCATGAATCACCTCAAGACATGTTCTTATAGTTAAGAGCTTGTTCTTCCAACCAAAACCTTGGGGCACATTACGTCGAGTATAAAATATGGTTGTATGGAAGAACCTATGGCTAAGGCATAGGAGATGCAACACATATCTTTCTTTCTTTTAACCATAGTTGTAATATTAAAACTAACTAAATGCTTCATACAAGTAAGAACTTCTTTCTTACCTTGTTCCATTCCGAACTACTTCAAAATCTTGTCTAGGATATTCTGAACATCTTCAGAATCAATTCCAGGAAGCATATGACAATAATGTTTATTAAACTTACCAATATATCTCAATAGAACTCATTGTTTAATAACTTGTTCAACTTCATCCATATTTACTAAACTGAATGTTATTTATACCAATCGCATCATTGATACCTTTGATTTGGATTACCAATGTAGTATAGATTCTTTTTCCCTAGTAGACCTAGGTTATCGAATCCTCGGGAAGCGAATGCGTAGTGAACTTACTTTAACGGACATTCGGGAGTTTTAGAATTCCTTTTGTGTTTTTACCGGACCAATAGCTTGCATCTTTTGGTTGTTGTCGATGATGGAGAGAGAGGTCCTAGGGCGTTCGGTTTCACATGTAGCTATGCAAAACATCTAACAGGAATAAAAGATAGAAATAAAGTATGCATGTACTTGTTAGAGCAAGATAAATTATATGTGGACAGTGCATCCATAATTGCTATTCCCTCCGCAACCTCTTATAGAAATAACCTACTAGTCTCATCCATAGAAGAAAGAGAACTAATGATATGCATAGTGATGTCACCGTTAATCCCAAGTAAATCCCTCACATACAGCCGTACTACCCCTTCTATCACTGGGGTTCCCATCCTGCATATCAGTCATTACTCACACTCCCTATACCTGGCTCAACCCTCGAGGTCTTGGGTACCTGACAAGTCCTTGGATTGAGGCAAAAGAGGATACAATAATCATCATGTCATACAAACTAATTAATGATCCCGTCTATGATAAATAACATGCACAAACGCTACATGGCTAGGCTGAAGCCCTTAGCCCAAGGAGAATTACTCACACATAGAGATGAGATCAACAATCATAAACATTGTAATGAAAATCATAAGATTGATAGCAATAGTCTTACAATGTCGCCAATCGAAGAAGAGATCTACTATTACAAGTGGTGGAATATGGCTATGAAAATGGGGAAGGGTTTTGAGATCTAGAGGCGGCTGGAGATGTCTATGCTCTGGGGGCGGCTCGAGCTTGTTTTCTCGTCACCCGAGGCTTCTTTATATACGGTTCCCTTCATGAAAGTTGTTCTATTTGACCTAACGGTGGCGGCACCAACTATACAACCGGAGCTATACTGCCAGAATTTTGCTTCGGTCGTATAGTTGGTCGTTAAAGCGTCTGCCTCCACTTAATGGCTCCTGGTTTCTTCTGGTTGTTGGAAATCTCGTATCTTTGACTTTAATGTAGTGATTCCTATCTTCAAACGACATTATCTGTGCAGGAAAAATATAAAAAGAAAGGATTGCATACCCCTCTGAGTATTAGTCATTAGTGGTAGGATTTAGAGAAATATTTCATCAAAAATATGAATAATATCCAGTTTAAGTGTGGACGTAGATGGCTATATTTGAGAGCCATCAATCATTCATATATGTCATCCACATACTTCAAAATGATGTCATTCTCCCACTCAAATATGGCATCCATATATGATATACAGGGGTTACACTTAGCTCGCACTCAAAATATATCTGATACATATTATGATTTAGCTAAGCTACTTAGCTCCCACTCCAATGCAGGTCCTCTCAATAATCTTGGACATTCCAAAATTCTTTGATTATCATCAAATCGAGAGTTCTAGTTACGAGACTCCCATATCCATATATTGTTGGTTTAAGTCCAATAGACTCAAGCATCATACATTTGTAGTCTAACTCCTTGAATTTGTCCAAACATACTTTGTGACAAATTGAGCTTTTATGTCTTTCATTAAGTTTCCTTTCCTTCTTATGACTTTGTAGTCATATGTAAAAATATCAAGTAAACATCTTTTCTTAATGAGATCAAGTAACATATTATTTTGCAATCTTAAATGTAACTTAATATAGAATTTTATGACTCCTAGTCATTTCTCGCACTTAGATCCATCAGGATTCTTTGAAGTTTGTAGGTATGTCTTGTTCAAACAACATGGCAAGTGAATCAATAATATAATTCTGCAAACTTGCAGAATATATATTGTTGAATCTTACTTTCTTTAGTAAAAGTATTCGCTGAAACTTTATGATCATTATCTTTAGTTTCTCCTCTATTTGTAGAGTTTAGTTTTATAGAACAAATTCCGCTGTGCCACTCAACAATCTGGAGGCAAGGTCAAATACCTTATTTTGATCTTTTACTTTCATCGACCTGTATCTTCATCAAGACACATAAAAACTTAGGATAACACCAGGTCTTCCTTTTGTGGAAGATGTATTCATAGTTTCCAAAGAATACTCTACAAAGACTTGTTTATTCGCCATGATTTGTAACTATCAAAATCTTTAGAAACTCGAACGTGCCATAGATCTTATGGTATTGTTTCCACGAATCTTTAGATGTTCCTTTGTATTTCAAACAAGTGTTCGCTTATTTTAATCTACAACTCTAAATGATAACAATAACCCAATAAGAGATAATATTAGACCAAATGTATCTAATACGAAATGATTATGATTTTTAGGCATTTCAATACACTTTGAAATTGTCAAATTATCATAATTTGTGAAACATCTTTCGCAAGTCCTTTTATGCCGAAAATTAACTTAAATACATTAGTCATGTCGATCAAATCGAAGATACTTTGTATTTCTATTAATTTAATATCCTTCTTGATTTTGAAATCATTTGAACAATTTCAAATAGTCTCCAACTTATGTTTCATTAAATAAATACTCATATTCACTTAAATCCACAATGAAATAATGATTTTCACTGTTTTTTGAAAGTACGATACATTATGTATAAAATTCAACATGAAGTATAAATAATGATTTCCACTATTTGTTGAAAATATGATACATCATTATGTATAAAGTTCAACGTTTCTTCGCACATCACCGTTTTACCAGAATGCAGAGTTTTCATCATTTCATCAAACGAGGCATGGTTTTGCAAAGTCTTTAGATCAAAATATCTAAGACCCCGATTTCATTTAAAATGGAAAACATGCAATAACCACCATGCATGACTTAAACAATAGTGCCATGTTATTATTAAACTTTGTATATCTATTAGCATTCTAATATTTATAAATTTTTAAACTGTTATCATTAACATAGTGATGAGAATAACTAATTTATAATCATAATGTAACCATAAAGGTATTATTCATAAGACCAGTACAACTATCTTGTAACTTATTCATATGAATAATCGTCTCGCCAAAAGCAAGACACATAAACTAGGATTACAAAATTATATTCAAGTCCACTAATCCAAATGATAAACCTTGAGGAAAGGGGTGATGTCAGCCATCACTTGTTTTGCTCGCCGTCATCAAGCCACATTGCCTCAATTCTAGCAATTATCTAGCAGGCCATCTTGTTTTCACAAAACAGACAAGTATCCAATACTTTTGTAAACTACAACGAGTTTTGAAAGAATTACATTTATAACTTTGTATATCTAACATATACCCTTTTCATCCATGACCTCCATTACAATCAATCCCTTCTGAGAGTTCTCAACTCTAATACAAGATTGCTAAGTGGCTCTCCAAATATTCTGTTTTCATCCATGATGGAGGAAAACTCATCCAATGGCTCATACTTTATGTGCCTGATCTTGCAGAACACAAACTTCCAGTCCAAGTTTCCATCGAATGGAGAATGGCTTATTGGATGATTCTTGAGAAAACACAAATGTTACAGAGTCATCGGACTATATCCTAATGGTTTTTGTATCAAGGAGATAAGATCATCTTATTACGAGGATATTACTTAGGTGTGGGTATTAATCTACGAAGTTGGACGCTTCTGCTAAGTTCCACATCAAGCAAGCAATTTCCCATGGTCGCAAAGGACCTCAACAGGATAGGCCGTGATCTACAAAGATATTTATAAATAGACATCTAGACTAAGTTCATAATATGAGTTCAATTCATAATTGAGATCCCACTAAAATTGTCATCCCCTAGATGATTTTAGCGATCACACGATCCTAATCCACTACACCACCCCCGATTTTCATCACCGTTAATGCGGTTTCAATGGTAGAAATTCCCTAATGTCAATCACATCATCCATGTAACTCATGCTCGACCTTTCTGTCTCTTGTGTTCTGAGGCCATGTCTGTACATGCTAGGCTCGCCAAATTAACCTTAGTTTATTTGCATGGCACATACATGGCTTGTTACCCACACCATATGCGAACATAGATATGTCGAGACCCCGGTCCTCATGGCTGGCTTCATAACGGGAAACTTTCTTGGTGTTTGCACACATAAGGGAGAACACTATCATTGGAATTATTAGGGATCATATTATCTAATATGCTACCATTGATTATCTAATACTAGCACACAATAAGATGTAAAAAAACAGGTATCAACATCACATGTATATTGTGATATGATATGGTCCTTCTTCTTGCGTCTTGATCTCCATCGAGCGCTCCGACAAGATCTCCATCTTGCCCCCCGTTTTGATGCCAAGTCCAAGATGCCACCAGAAGGTCGTCCATCGGAATGACGACTATTACTATACTACTTAGTAATAGAAAAGTAAACTACTTTACCTTAATAACGACCAATACCATATCATAACACAAGCCCTCCTGCAAAACAAAGTTAGACACCTCTACTTTATCTTTTGCAAGTTTTACGTGGTTGTTAGGGCTTTTGTAATAGAACCGTTTATAAACTATGAACTTTCCAACCACAACATGGATCCAACAATTGTCTCTACTACACCCTTTCTGGGGCCCTCTGTTGTAAATGTCATATCAACTATTGAATGAGAGATAGACACCCGCTAGGCACTTATACGGAACAATATGTACGTCGAGCGTGGAACTAGTCTCGCATCGGAATACGCATAAGGTCGGTTTGTGCCGCTTCATCAAACAGTACCGCAATATAAACAAATACACGTTAGAGGGTAACAACTAAAGGATCAAAGTCCGCACAATGCATGTGCATACTGGCTGTACAACACTCCTACGCATAGATCGGCTCTGATACCACTGAAGGGTTCTATGGTACAAAACAAAAAAAATCCTACGTTGGAACGCTCTAACTGCCTAAGATCTATCTATGTAGTAATGCAGTAGTGACCGGAGTGTATAGAATACATACTCTTGTAGACCGTACGTGGCTAATATTCCGAGAGGAACGTGGTTGAACTAGTCGAACTCGTAGCCGACCTCAAGGTCGCAAAGCTCCTCGCAGGTCAACCTTGCTCCATCTTCATCGTGCAGCAGCTCCGTCTCACGTCATCCAAGATACCCTCATATGAGGCACCCTTGAGGTTTCATACATATATGGTGTACGATGACGACCTCCAACCCCCTTGATCCCTATCGGGAGTGCGGAAGTAGATCTCTGGCTTGGAATCCCTATAGCGCAGCTGCGGTGACCCAGCATACCACTGCATGATGTAGTACACTATAGTCGTTGACATAACACCAATGAAACACCGTTCACTAGTATTACATCCCTCAGAGTGGTACAACAGAAACACAACAGGTCCAAGACATGACTATAGGTTACAACTTGACTCTTTACAAAAGATCCAGAGAACACTCTAGGTTAAAGAGAGAGAAAGAACTTCTTACAAGGAAGAACCAAAAATAATAATTCAGAACTATCTGGCTAATAAGACTAACACCTAAACTATTTGGCTTGCAATTGATACTAATGCAATGCTATATAGAAGTAGGTTTTATGGCTAGAGTATCTACTCCTATCTAAACAGAGACTTTGTCTTCACTTAGGCTGATGTATATTTTGACTTCATAGACTTTATTGAAGAACTTGAGCTGCCGATGATGGTTTCTTGAGCAGAAATTTATGTTGATGCCATCTTCAACGGCTTAAAACCTAGCAAGGGTTAAGAAGTTATGGTTGAGTACGAGCGTACTCAGCAAGTTCACTAGAAAGGAGTGTATGATGCACTATCTCTATAGCCAAAGACCATAGGTCGTAGGCAATGTAGGTTTTCATAAAAATTTCTTCAAAGATTGCTTTTATTCTAAAAACTATGTCCGACAGCCTTCACAGGTTGATCGGAACCTTCGTGGGGTTCCTTTCCTGCCATGTTCGTAGCTCCTTCCCAGAACAGGGAGTAACATGTCACAATTCTTACACTCTGCAAAGGGGCGTCACTTTTCCCACAAGAGACCTTAAGCTTTGTTGCACGGCCAGGAGTATATCCCCATTCAAACTTCCATGGTTTGGAGCCCAACTTAAGATCCAAGCCAATCAATGCCCCCTTCGCGACCCCGCATGAAGACACGATCCTTCGGGCCGAGCTACATCTCCGTTAAGCCCTTTCGGGGAAGCTACAACCCTAATGAGTTCCCCGAAGACTCTATGAGCCGGTTATGCCCCTAGCAAGCTCCATAAAGGTCTGACTATACCTCCGGCAGCCGCTAACAGATAATCTAGACACCAATATCACGGGGAACTAACGGGTCCCACCCATGTGCTGGATTCTCCACGAGAAATCAACATCCTCATGATAAGGTCATCCGTCCATGCAAAAGGAAGAAGATACAGCCGACTTCTCCGTCCCATTCCAAATATCATGGTTGACGCGTAATATACGGCGCTAGAATCACTAGCGACATTGGTTGTTAATGTAGGGGATCGGTGCGGAAAACAAAAAATTTCCTACGAAGGAACCCCAAAAACTTGCCTAGGATCTATCTATGTAGTAATGTGGTAACGACCAATGTGTAGAGAATACATACCCTTGTAGACCGTACGCGGTTAACGTTCCGTGGGGAACGTGGTTGAAGTAGTCGTACTCATAGCCGACCTCAAGGTCGCGAAGCTCCTCGCAGGTCACCCCTTGCTCCTTCTTGATCTTCATCATATTCGTTGTGCAATAGCTCCGGCTCATGACATTTAAGCGCCCCAAGTGCTGTGCCTCGTGTCTTCGAACACATCCGGTGCACGATGAGACCTCCGGCTCCCCGATCCCGCCGGGAGTGCGGAAGTTGATATCTGGCTAGGAATCCCTGCAGCGCAACGGCGTACTACAGGTGTGCCTCGATTGCACAGCCCAGACTTGGGGCCATGGTCACAAGGCATATAGAGGGAGAGAGAAGGAGAAAGTCAACCAAAGGACTTCTCCAAATATTGGTGTGTTTAATCCCACCCATGGGCACCCCTTTATATAGGGGGAGGGGATGTGCCCTCCCCTTTGGGTTTCCCATGTGGGACTATTCAAGGGAGAGAGGGGGGAGGCGCATGGGACTTATGGGCCACCGACCAGGGGTGGAGCCCTAGGCTGGCCGGGTGGGGCCCCTTGAGGTGCCTGGGCCTTGGCCCTTTGGCCCTTGGCCCTTCCCTCCTCCGGTTTTCCCTCATGGGCCCTATTTCCCTAGGAAGTTTGGCCCATTAGTGGAATAACCCTTCAAATTAGATTTGAATATTATATTTAATATTAATTACATTAATTAATATGTAAATACATATTACAAAACCTGATTCAACCCGAAACACCTTTCGGTCCCCTTTCGATTTCCTCCGAACGACTTCGGATCTTTCCCGGAATGATTCCGGTCCTTTATTCTTTCTCCGAACAACTTCGGATCTCTCCACGGAACGATTCCGTCTTTCTCTTTCTCTACTGTGATTCCGTCTTACGAATGATCGCTCTCATCGTACCCTTAAGTGTATCCTCTCACGGCTCGGGAATGCTCTAGACATGATTTGTATCAATGATCAATAGAGGGACCAGGGATATCCATGTGACCCCTATGCATTCCTGATGACAATGTCATTTGAACCGTCAAAATGTAGCATCCTCTTCCTTTTGTTTCTCAATACAACTTGTCCGAGATCCGATCATTGGTATCCCATACCTTGTTCAATCTCGTTCACAACAAGTTATGTTTTCTTGTTACCGTGATATTACATCCCCGTGACCTAGTCACATGTTGCAACATTTATAGATGTAATCGCACCAAGTCAGCCGTATGTATCTTTACCCATCACGTGGGCGAACAAATCTCGGTCTTGCAGTCACATGTCATCTACTGTTCCTTCGGAATACCCAACGTATACCTTTATGGCCATCGAATTACCAGATGACGGTTGATGCAGTCTAAGCAACCTAGGGAAACAGTGAGTAATATGAGCTCACGGTCTAAGGAGAAGGAGTCTAGGTATAGCTGTTGCAACAATGAACTATATGACTTGATCGTATTGCAATCCTTCGAGGAATGTCCAATCACATCATTCTCCAATGATATGATCTCGTTGTTAGTCAGCATAAATGCCCATGATCTTGAAACCCAGATCATCTTCGTGACCAACGAACTAGTATGAATAGAGGCTACTAGGGACTTGGTTGTTTCATACCACACCTATACCAATGTTTCTACTTGGCACAGTTATAGCACAATATGAAACTATTATAAACTAATTGAGATATGATAATAAAAACCTATTTATTATTTGCCTCTAGGGCATATCTCCTTGAGTTAAGTCCTAGATATTATGTTCCTTTACCACTAGAACTGTATTAATAGATTATTACCACTTTGTAAATAATCCACAATCATATTATTATGAAAATATTATTTTCTGTCCTTTTTGAAATGCAGGTGATGACAACATTTGAATTACAAGCATTTGATAGAAAATAATCGAAGGACATGAGCAAGTTGTGAACTTGTCTTTTGTGAATGCAACATTATGCACTCACGGTCTTCAAGAGAATAGAAGATCCAAATTCTATAAATAGCATCATTGGTCCGGTAAGGACTAATATTTAAAGAAACAAGATGCAATTATGCATAAGTAACATAATGCAATTGGATAAACATGAATCCCCGACATAGTCGTATCTGGTCTAGGGTTTGGAAACTGGTGAAGAGTTCTTAGGAATGTGTTTCACTTTTATATCAGCTTCACACGTGTGCTTCTTTTTAAGGCTTGTGAGAGTGTGTGAAACAATATGTAAACACAACAAGTATCATACGGTACTAAAGCACTCAACTGGGTCATGGTATCTAAAATATTTCTTAAGCAAGATTAAGAATCAGTTAGAGCTTTAAATAAGTGTTCAAAGATTACTTTTAATGTTTCTTAAAAGAATAACTTTTGAGGAAAATATTACTTTACAAAGTAAAAAGTATTTAAACTTAAGGCTAACATTTTAAGGGTTTCTTATTAGCTAAGATTATTAAAGAGGAAAACATTACTACATTAAACAATCATAGCATAAGTGGTGGAGATTTACATGTTTTGAACAAGTCACCACATTGTAGATGGTTGACTACTTAACATTCCACAAAGTTAGAATTTAAGTATTATTACTTGAATGAGGTGGTGTTTTATTAAAGTTATAAGTGAGTAGAATTACTTTCTTATTAATGCTTATATTTTGTAAGCATAGATAGGGTATTGCTAAATTTACTTAAAAACTTAGTTTAATTCTTTAGGTGGATTCCTAATCTGGTAAAATAATTAATACTCAAATCTTGATGATTTAATAATTGATAAAATATTTTTGGAGAGTAAAACTTACTTAATTTTTTAAATGGTAGTTTTAGTAAGTACAAGTTGAATTGGTTAGACCTATCTTAACATCATTTAAACATAACTTGCACTTGTTATTACACTTTTAGACTTTAAGCAGATAATGCTAAAGCCATTAGTAAATATTTATATATTTTTAATGAATTAAAATAAAAGAAAAGGGTTTAAACAAGATCACCTTTACCTTTTATTTTACTTCAAAAGTGAGAGTTAACATTTTTTATGTGTATAATTTATTTTTGTGATCATTTTGGTCTATTATAAGTATTTATTTGTGATTTTTAGATAATAAACTATGATTTTTATAATTTTTATCACTTTATACATACTTAATAAATAATAAATATTAGTTAAGTGATAGAAAAATGTATAAAACAAATTTATAAGTCTTTATTTTGTTTTTCTAAGATTTTTGATATGTTATACTTATTTTTATGAATTTTAAATAATAGAATATATTTATTAAGATTTGTCCCTAATAAATACTAATGATTTTATTTAAGTTGGAAAATAAAGTATGATAATAGGTTTATATTATAGAATTTATTTTTCTGAACATTTTGATATATTATATGTATTTTTCTGAATTATAAAACAAAAGTAATTCAATTTATAAGATTTAATCATTTTCTTAATTCCTGAAAAATATTTATAATTGAATTTATAATATTTAACCTATTTCCTAAACAGGAATTACTTTTTATACCGATACCAACCCTAGCCTGAGTCACAGATAGGTGGGGTCGGAGACACATTGGCACGCCACGATGGCGAAGACCAATCAAACGGCAGAGGTGGCCGGTGATGACGTGGGCGTGGCATCGTGCTGACGTAAGCACGGCTAGCACTGCCATATTGTGGTCGCCGACGGAGAACTACGGCGCCCGAGCTCACACGGTAGGGTGCACTTGAAAGAGGAGTTCGCGGCGATCCTAACAGTGGCAGCGTAGCCCGGGAATTGTCGCCGGACCCTGACCGGTGACGAGCTACAGCGGCGGCGCTTGCAGGTGCTCGTGGAGATGAAGCTACGAAACGCTAGAGACGTATCAGAGAGGACCATCAGAACCAGGAGCTCACCTGGAAGCTTATAGAGGCAACGGCGAGGAGAGGCAAGCTCGGAATCATTGGTGATCGCCGGACACTGGCGGCGGAGGTGAAGTGTCGATTAGCTTGATAGGGGGCTCTTCGGCTTTCGTGGGATGGCTAGGAAGAACGAGGACAACCGGTCGATCTCAACGGCGTGCTCAGGGAAGCTAGGGGAGCTACGGAGCGTCGGCGACACGCGGCTCCGGTGAGGTTAGGGTTTCGGCTCCTCTGTGCGCGAGTGGCACAGAGCGAGAGAGCGAGGGAAATGGGGATAGGGACGATTAGGGCATCACGGTGGCTTCCTTATCTCCTCCCAGTGATGGCGGCACCAATCTCCACGCCGACGAGCGGCGGTGCTCGCGCCACGCAGTTACTTTGGCGGCCGCGCGAGGTAGACGACGGTGATTAGATCGACAAAACGGTAAGTGGGCTGGGCTCTTGCTGGGCCATTGCAAAGTGGAGCGAGAAGGTCAGGAGGGGCACGCGAGCGGCACTTAGGCGAGTAACAAAGTGGGCCGTGGGCCGGTTCCGCTGGCAGCTCTATTTCCTTTTTCTTTATCTAGTTTCTTTTCTCTCTTTTCTTTTCTATTTCTAAATTCATGTCAAATTTGATTTCTACAAGGATTTAAATCCTCAGAGTTCTGGTGTAATATCGCAAATGGTTTAAAGATTCATTATACTTAATCTTCTCTTTATTTTTCTGTATCTTTTCGAAATTTATGAGTGTATGGAAAGTTTTTTTATTTAGTAAAGTAAATAAAAACTAGGGTTTTGTGAATTTGTTTCCTTTAAAGAAAATCTTATGGAAATGTGCTTAGTTCCACCATGATAATGGTTATGGAAAGAATTTAAAATGTTGAATTATATGTAGAGAATTCCCTTCATACTTAGCCTCATAAAGGTATGAGATATATATTTCTTATAAGGTAGTAAACCTTGTGGTTTGTGAAGTTGTGCTTTAAGTTTCATGGTTCTCCCTTTTTGGTGATTTTACCAAATCAAATTCTATTTGGTTTGTACTGTTCAGAAATACCACAAAACAATCTTGGTTAGGTCATTATGAATCAGTAACAATCATTGATGGAGAAATTCTTAGGTTTATTTAAATGTAGGTATATGGGTTTTGAGAGGACTTAATAACTCTTCAATTATAGATATGGATGAATATTAAAGCTAAGACATTGCCATCATGTTCTGTGTCCATGGTAATATCTCAACTTAGAGTGAGCTATGGAGATTACTTTCCTAATGTGATCTTGATGGTTCATGGGTCTAGGTTGCTATTAAGGTTTAAGACAACATGGTGGACAAGGCATCCATCTATAAACACTCATGTGGCTCTCTAATTATCTCTTGGAAGCTTTAATTTTCCAAGAAGTATTGTTCAATGGTTAACTAGGAATAGGAAATGGTTTCACTATCCATTTGATTCTAGGGTCTTTGGACAAAGAGGTAGACATGATTCTATCATGGCTTGATATACTGTTGATTAAAGGTGTCTAAAGAATCCTTACCTTAATACCTCACTAGGCTTATCTTGAGATAAGGAATTCCTTTCCTAAATATACTCTATAAATCTCTCTTATCTTTATTCACAAGTATCACATCTTCCTGAATAACACAATCATCTGACTCCATCATATCCATCAACATATGATGGCATGGTCATGCCACTTCAACATTACTCCTTCATTCTTCTCCTAGTATATATATACAACTTCCATTTATGAACTACCCTTACTGAATCAATCAAAGTAGTTAGTACTAACTTCATTCCATAAACTCCTTCATATTTACCTTGCATCTACTTCTAAGGCTTGCCAGATTACACTCCTCTCTATATCACATGTGATATCAATCCTCTAGAATAGGTATGGTACTACTCTCTACAATACAAGTTTGTTCTTATATTACCTTGGTTAAACTATTATACTTCCAACTACTCCTACAACTTATGTTATATACTTCATTATACTCTAGCTTGACTTCTCATGATCAAGCTAGATGATTCGGCTTATTAGGGTTTTTTCCTAATTTGGTATACTCACAACTCTTCTTCAACACCTAGTCATCTATTCTCAAGTGACTTGAGAATAATGACCACCATCATTTGATCAAACTAAGCTTAGGCTTCTAATTGTCTGATCAAGATCTATTATCCACTAAGTAGTAGACTTGTACTGGTCTCTCTATAAGGCTTATCTTGTTAAAGAAAACTTACTTTAAGTTTATACCCACTTGGCTTAACAAGATTATTATTTGATACACAAATACTACTAGCTTTTTCATGGCTCCTTAATTACTAGCTTAACTCTTGGGTTTAGGTACTTCTTCTAGTTAACTCATGAGTGAGTTAACTCCTCCAACATCAAATGATTTGATCTCCACTAAGGATCATATTCCATTGATGATGGCACACTCTACCATAACTAATTTTTCCTTCATAATAACTTACTCAAGGTCTTTGGAAGGTCAACATAATAGGTCAAAGCTATGAGTCAATAAGTGCTAGGTCAAGAATTGATCACACACATGGATGATCAGTGGACACTAGGACTTGGTTAAATAGAATTGTCATCTATTAATATACACTGAGGGTATGTGATGGATGGTCTTAGCTTGACTTATCTTTCTACTCTATTTGTAATAAGCGTTAATGTTTGAGAACTATCATGGTACCTATGATAAGTGTAACTATGGAAAACAAGTGTTTCAAGATTTAGTTATGAGTTTCTTTTACTTAAGCTACATACTTAACTTGGTATTCAGGGTTTGTGGTAGATAATACCTTGATATCATCTTTAGAGTATTAAGTATTCATCCTTGAGTTGTGGTATGGAATACCATGTAATTATCTCTAGAAGATCAAGTACTCCTTATTAAGTAGTGTGTTGTGACTTAGTTTTATTACATTTGATCTACCCTTAGATCAAATTATATTACCAAAAGATAAGGTTTTAGCAAAGGTCATATTGAAACTTATCGTAGTCAACATGATGATCTACTTTCGTTCCACCAAGTTAAGAGAAGCTTTAATCACTTTGAAAAGTTTTATTTAAAAGCGCGAAAATTATCTGGATTTTCTATGCATGAATGCAATGCACACACCTGTGTTCGGCTTATTTCTAAGCTCTAATGCTGGGGTGTTACAGCAACGGCGTGCTATAGGTGCATCGTCTCTTGCACGTATAGACCTTTCTATGGACCATGCCGACGCGTGGAGACAACTAGAGAGAGAGAGGAGGAGTAATTCTCTAAGGAAAATGCCTTAGAGAACATCTCAAAATTGTGTGTTTTAATCCCACCCATGGGCACCCTTTTATATAGGCGGAGGGAGGTGTGCCCTCCCCTTTGGGTTTCCTATTGGGTCCGCAGCATAGAAAACAAAAAATTTCCTACGATGAGAACTACACGCCAAGATCTATCTACTAGGTACAAAGCAATGGGTGGACATACATCCAACGGGAACTTACCCTCGAAGACAACGAGTTTTGTTTACGAGTAGGAACTCGTGGACTATGTAGTCGTACACTTGCCGATCTCAAGATCGTGAGGAAGTCCGAGCGCCGCAACTCAGCAGCGCATCCGCACTCGCACACACGTTCAAGCCACCGGACAACCTCCACCTCCTCGCTCCAGAGATCTAGCAGAAGCAGCAACTCCTTCCAGACAAAATGCCACCGGGAACATGTATCTCGCTAATCCTAGACCATGGGGGAATAATTCTAGAGGGAGAGAGAGATCCTTGCGAAGGAGGTGTGAGGAAGAAGGAGGAAGAGGGGGGCCTTTTATAGGAGGAGGGGGGTGCCCCTCCTCTCCATGGCCAGCGCATGGGGGGTGACTCCTCACCTCCCCCATTCTTGTGGTGGTAACCCCTCCACATTAAAATGCATCTTCACATTCCCCTTTAAAGTCCCTACTTTAAATGCATTAAAATTCTCCAAGTTTAATGCTCTCTCATTTAATAAAACTCTATTATTAAATTTATTCAGAATTTTGTTAATTACTTTAATTAACAAACATTCACATATAACCCCTTGCAATATTTCAATATCACATGCAGAACCACTTTCTGCAATTTCACCCGAAACAATTTCCGGTTTCTATCGAAACAATTCCTACGCTTTGCAATTCTTTTGTCTGAAACATATGTGCTCCAAAATGGTGTCTGGTAACTCTTAAGTGTGTCACCCTACGGTTCGCGAATAATGCAGACATGATTGAGACTCCTCTCAGATCAATAATCAGAAGCGGGACCTAGAGGTCCATACTGACTCCTGCATATTCAACGATGACTTCTGTGATCGTGATAACCTTTAACGCTTGTAATTTAATCCCTTTGTCTCTTGATATAATACATGTCCGAGATTTGATCATCGGTATCCAAATACCTAGTTTGATCTCGTTACCGACATGCACTCTTTTCTCGTTCCCGTGATATAACATTCTAGTGATCACATCACTTGCTTGCAAGCTACCTTAATGTGATATCACCGAGAGGGCCCAGAGTATATCTATCCATCATCGGGATTGACAAATTCCACTCTTGATCCATGAGCCTCAACATAACACCTTCGTAGCACTGAACCCATCTTTATAGTCACCCAGTTATGGTGTGACGTTTGATGTTATCAAGATACTCTTCCGGTGTTAGCAATTAACATGATCTCATGGTCTAAGGATAAAGATTACTTCATATGATGTTATAGCAATGTAAACATAATGACTTGATCGTAATGCTATACTTCGGATGAATGTTCATCACATCATTTCGCAAATGCTGTGACCTTGTTATTAACAACATCCAATGTCCATGATCAAGAAACCTTGATCATCTTGTTAATCAACAAGCCAGTCTATAAGAGAGGCATAACTAGGAACCCTTTTTGTTTATTAAACACACATGTATTGATGTTTCCGATCAATACAATTATAACATGGAAAATAAACATCTATCATATATAAGGAATACATAATAACAACTTTATTATTGCCTCTCAGAGCATATTTCCTTCAGTCTCCCACTTGCACTAGAGACAATAATCTAGCTCACATAGTGATAAATCTAACACCCATGGAGTTTTGGTGTTGATCATGTTTTGCCCTAGGAAGAGCTTTAGTCAACGGATCTGCTACATTTAGGTCCGTGTGTACTTGAAAAATCTTTATGTCTCCATCCTTGACATGTTCGCGGATGGAGTGAAACCGGCGCTTAATATGCTTGGAATTCTTGTGAGACCTCGGTTCCTTGGCGTTGGCTATGGCTCCATTGTTGTCACAATAGATCACCATTGGGTCCAATGCACTAGGAACCACACCTAGTTCTGTAATGAACTCTTTCATCCAAACCGCTTCCTACGCCACTTCTAAAGCAGCAACATATTCCGCCTCCGTCGTTGATCGAGCCACCACAGGTTGTTTGGAACTCCTCCAACTAACTGCTGCTCCGTTCAAGAGAAATACATATCCGGATTGAGACCTAGAGTCATTCGGATCAATGTCAAAGCTAGCATCGACATAACACTTAGCGACTAGCTCTTCTTCACCTCCGTATATAAGAAACATATCCCTAGTTCTTCTCAAGTACTTGAGGATGTTCTTGACCGCTATCCAGTATTCTGAACCTGGATCAGATTGGTACCTACTAGTCAAACTAATAGCATGTGCCACATCTGGTCTTGTACATAGCATGGCATACATTATAGAGCCTATGGCCGAGGCATAGGGGATCTTATCCATTATCTCTCTTTCTTCCGCCGTAGCCGGACTTTGAGTCTTACTCAATGTCTTGCCTTGCAACATAGGTAAGAACCCCTTCTTACTTCCGTCCATATTAAACTTCTTTAATATCTTATCAAGGTATGTACTCTGCGATAGCCCAATTAGGCACCTTGATCTATCTCTATAGATTTTAATGCCTAATATATATGACGCTTCACCAAGGTCTTTCATCGAAAATTTGCTGTTTAGATAACTTTTAACACTGTTTAAAAGATCTATATCATTTCCAATCAATAATATGTCATCCACATATAATATCAGAGATGCCACCTTGCTCCCACTCACTTTGTTGTAAACACAAGCCTCTCCATAAGTTTGGACAAATCCAAACTCTTTGATCACCTCACCAAAGAGGAGATTCCAACTCCGGGATGCTTGCTTCAGTCCATAGATGGATCGCTGAAGTTTGCATACCTTATTAGCATCCTTAGGATCGACAAAACCCTTAGGTTGTATCATATACAACTCTTCTTCAATATTACCATTGAGGAACACAGTTTTGACATCATTCTGCCATATTTCATAATCGAAATATGCAGCAATTGCTAACATAATCCTAACCGACTTAAGCATCGCTACAGGAGAGAATGTCTCATCGTAGTCAACTCCTTGAATTTGTCGAAACCCCTTTGCGACAAGTCGAGGCTTATAGATAGTCACATTACCATCAGCATCAGTTTTTCTTTTGAAAATCCATTTATTCTCAACGGCCTTTCGATCGTGAGGTAAGTCCACCAAGGTCCAAACCTGGTTCTCGTACATGGATTCTATCTCGGATTTCATGTCTTCTAGCCATTTGTTGGAATCCGGGCTCATCATCGCTTCTTCATATGTCACAGGGTCATCTATTTCATCAACCATGAAATTCACAACAGGATTGCCATACAGTTTAGGAGCTGCACATGTCCTACTTGACCTGCGAGGTTTGGTAGTGTCCTCTTTCGGAGTTTCATGATCAATATCATTAGCTCTCTCTTCATTAGGTGAAGTCAACTCCGAAACAATTTCTGGTGCTGCGCTACTCGCTATTTCATGAAGAGAAGGTTCAATAACCTCTTCGAGTTCTACCTTCCGACTACTCACACCTTTCACGAGAAACTCCTTCTCAAGAAAGGATCCATTCTTGGCAACAAAAACCTTGCCCTCGGATCTGTGATAGAAGGTATACCCAATCATTTCCTTAGGGTATCCGATGAAGACGCATTTTTCCGCTTTGGGTTCGAGTTTATCCGGCTGAAGTTTCTTCACATAAACATCACATCCCCAAACTTTAAGAAATGACAACTTAGGTTTGTTTCCAAAACATAATTCATATGGTTTCGTTTCAACGGATTTAGACGGTGCCCGATTTAAAGTGAGTGCAGCTATTTCCAGTGCATAACCCCAAAATGACAGTGGCAAGTCAGTCAGAGAAATCATAGATCGAACCATATCCAATAAAGTATGAATACGACGTTCCGACACACCATTATGTTGTGGTGTTCCGGCAGGCATGGGTAGTGAAACTATTCCACACTCTTTCATGTGTGTGCTAAACTCGTGACTTAGATACTCACCTCCATGGTCAGACCGAAGAAATTTGATCTTTCTATTACGATGATTTTCCACTTCATTCTGAAATTCCTTGAACTTTTCAAAGGTTTCAGACTTGTGTTTCATCAAATAGATATACCCGTATCTACTTAAATCGTCCGTGAAATTCAAATAACGATATCCACCTCGCCCCGACACACTCATTGGTCCACACACATCAGTATGTATGATTTCCAATAAATCTGTCGCCCGTTCCATTGAACTGGAAAACGGCGTTCTAGTCATCTTGCCCATAAGGCATGGCTCACATGTATCAAATGATTCAAAATCAAGTGATTCCAAAAGTCCATCAGAATGGAGTTTCTTCATGCGTTTAACGCCAATATGACCTAGACGGCAGTGCCACATATATGCAGATATATCATTATCAAGTTTAATCTTTTTAGCATTATGTAGCATCCCAATTGTCTAACAATTGCAATGCTACTTGCCTAGTCTATATATTTCTACTTCCTACATATAATTAATTGCATCATCATTATATCATGCTCATGCCACCATGCCACATTGCATTTGAGCATCATATTAAAACCCCTTTTATTTTGGTTCTTCTTCATATGCATTTGTATTCATGTTAATTGTATTTGCCTCTTGATACATTGTAGTTGGTTCTTGATAATCGTTAAATGCCCAAGTTGAGTTGGGGGCATATCTCTTTCAACTCCACCACCTTTCATGGCACCACCTTATAATTCCACCATCCAAACTAATTGTGGGCTTTTGCATCTTCTTTGGTTTTTGTTCAGCTCACATTTATAAAGATGGATCCTTTGTTTACCACATGCCCCATTCATGGTTCATATTGTTTTCAGGGTGTTTTAAGTCTTCATGTGGTCTGTTTAAATGCATGGGCATGTTTAAATATAAATGGGATCAAATAAATGTCTAGTGGCACATACAAACTAGCAAATTTCATTCTTATTCAAATATGCCCAACTTTCATACCAACCATGTGATCTTAATCATCTTTACTTGTGAGGGCCATATTGTTCAAATACTTGAAAGCATGTATAAATATTTGACCATGGTTGAACCTAGTTGTTTTCACAACTAGTGTTGGTGGCATTTATTGCCTAGTATGGCCCATGCAAGCTTCCCTTCATTTTATTTGACCACTTTTGGGTTTTATGAGGAGCTTGTTTGGATTGAATTCAAATCAATGGTCAAGCTCAAACCAAGCCTCCATAGATCATTCTCTCACCACCTCATTGTTATTTTGGTTTTATTTGATCTTGGGGATTGATTCGAATAGCTCATATAAGTGAGTTTATGTTCAAAAATAAACAAAACAAATACATGAAAGAACCTATCTATCTATTCAAACTACCTATCTATCTATACCAATCTACCAATCCCCTTCTAGCTAACTCATCTTCTATCCCCCATCTTGATATGTTCTGTTCTCCTTTAAACATCTTGTTAACAACAGCTTGTTTGGAAAATTCTTGAAACAAGCCAAAATTCAAAACAGAAAAAGGAGAAAACAAAATAGAAAGAAACACAAGAGAGGGAGAAGCCTGCAGCTCCTGCAACCAGCAACCCATCGGGCCACTTACCCCTTCAGGAAAACTCATGGAGTCCTGTTCTTCTCCTCCCTCTGTTCGTTCTCGCTGCAGACACACGGAGACGGAGCAGGTGGCCGTTTCCCCGTCATCTTCATCACCACCCCTCTTCTTATCCCCGAGTCGATCCCCAGTAACCCTAGCTTCTTCCCCTTCCTCGTGCCGCCATCCACCCATCTTCTCCTTTGTTTCACCCACCTCACAGAGAAGGGAAAACCAATCACATGAGCAACACCGCAGTATGTCGATCCAATCATCACCATGAACTTCATCGTTTCAAACGGAGCTCGGGAGCGGAACCACAAAACAATCACCATCCTCTCCACGGAAGAATAGGAGCCGAAGCCTCCTGGATCGCTGGGAATTGGGATCTTCAACCACAACACCGAGCATGGTGACGCCCAGAATTCGCCGTCGCTGTGCGTCCTCCGGCTTCCCCGAGTGCGCCGACGCCCTCCCGGTGAGCCCATGTACCTATTCCACCTCTCCCTCGTTTTTTGACCCCTTCCATCGCCGGATTGGGTCCCCAGCAGCAGCACCCTCGCGTGCACGGACACAAACAGGTAGCAGCGACGCACGCGCGTGCTCAGCAGAACACCGCCAGTCAAGCTTGTTCCTCCTCATTTTCCGGCAAGCCCAGTGCCTCTCAGCTGATCTTATTCACACTCTGTTGTATCTGGATGTGCCAGATTTGCAACGCAGAAAACCCCATCCAATTTGGTACCCGGAGCCGCTCCCAAACATCGCCGAAAGTTTGCCCGATATCACTGTTTCTCTGTCCAAAAGTTCAGTTAACGTTAACATTTTCAGTTTGTCAGAACACAGCACCGCGTTATTCTGGCCTAACTTTCTCGAGCACGCTCAGCATACGCCGGTGCTCCCCTTCCTCGGTCATCAGATGAGTCTTGTCTCGGTGGTTCCCCGTCGCAGCTGCAGGCCTGAGACCATGGTACGATTCCTTGGAGACACCCACACGCACGATGTACAGAGTTCAAGTTGGCCTCCTGCTGGCTCGCTTTTGGCATGAGCATTCTATTTCAGCTGCTTGTTGTCCTGACCATTCAAAATCGAGTTGCCTCCGATCCCTTGCAACAAAGCTTGTCAACCCACTAGTACATCCTTGCTATGTTTCTTGGTTTGTCACAGGGCCAAATCCCAGCGCCGACAGTAACACCCCATTTTTCCCTCCCATTCTTATATCTCTATCTCAATGTGTAACTCCAATTCGAAAATTTGAAAAACAGGAAGTAAATGAAGTTGTTCAAATATTTTGAATGTAAACTATGACTGCCATTTCGATTATCCCAAATAGTCAAACTAATGAAATTTTGGCCTTTTGGTATTAGAATACAATTATTAATATCTTTTAACCCATAATTCCAAATTTGGCATATGACATATGTTTTCTTATCATAGAAACGTAAGGGTTAATAATATGGCTTCCAAAATAATTTCTGATCAATTAAAAATTTCGAAATTATTTAAATGTCAATTAATGCCTTTATCTTAAATAAATCATAACTTTAATTCTGTAATTTCAAATTCGACAAATAATATGTCCGAATCGATTAGTTCGACGAGCCCGTTCTGATTATGCATTCCATAATATTAATTGAAGAATGCATCATATAAATATTAAGTACACAACAATGTTTATGTGAGCCAAACATGACTAAAAACTTAATAAAATGCTTCGTTCTTATACTCCACACCTCCCTTACACCATGCTAGGTTATGCCATGTAAATGGTGCATCATTCCATCATGGCATACTTGTTTGCTTGTTGCATATTATTTATATGATTGTGCAATGTATTTATTTCGACCCTTGTGTGTTTGGTTTTTATCCGGATAGACACTGAGCAAGGAGAATACCAGGAGCATCAGGAGTATTATCTGGATCCTTCCTATTCTGCAACTGAACTGCCAGGCAAGGAACTCCCCATGCTTGCATACATATAGTACCTATGCTTCTATCTTACTCTTGCATCATTGAGTTGCGATTGCATTAAATTGAATCCCAAGTATTGCATAACCTTTACTTTTAAACCACACCGAAGCTTGTACCTCCATCCCATGAGCCATTACTACAGGAGTTGTTTGAGCCATGCGAGTCGTAGAATTGCATGTGTAGGATTTGTGCGAGTCCTTGGATCATGAGGTACCTAAAACAACTTAATATGAGTAGAGAACTAATGAAAGAGGCATCGGTGAGCATTATCTGCTATTTGGTTCTTTAAGCTCTCTTGTGTCCCGTAGGACCTCGAGTACTTGATTCCTGTTCCTTGACTATTCGCACTGTCCACATCCGGGAGGACCTGCGGACCCCCCTGAGCCAGAGCTTGATTCATTTCTATTTCTTGGGGCCACAAACTAGTTTGGGGTTTTATTTACTATCCTGTACTTATGACATGTTACTGCTTTATTTAAGATTGTGCGTGGAGCACCTGTAATGTTTTGGATCGTGGAACGTTTTCGCGGTATCGACAAGCCCAGTCACACTTTCGGGTTCCCAGTCGTTTACAGCCATTGACACAAACCTTGGGTCTGTCTCGGAGCCGGCCAACTTCGTTGAAGGTAGCTTAATGGGGTGGCCCCCTGAAATATTTTATGAATCCTGTGATTGCTTTGTCATGAATGCCTCATTGGGTTTTGATTTGGTTTTTTCGAGGTTGATCGAGTGTGTGTTGCTATTTGTGCACCCCTGCAGGGTAAATCTTTCTAAAAGCCGTGTCCACGGTTATAGACGACTTGGAGCACAGTTTCTCGATCATAGACAAGCATAACTAAAGTACTGTGTTTAATTTGACTAAATACCTGACTAGTAATTAGTGCAATACTCATGGAATGATTAATAAAACTACCAACGGATGGGTTGTTCGTCCACCTACTCGTTGGTAAGCGAGAGGGAGTATGGATCTGTTACTTCATGCTGTTATAACTGTTGTTCTAATTAACGGACATCCTTCTATCAATGGTTAGGCGGATGGTTAGCGAGTATCTATAGACTTGTTAGTTATTATCTTTCGCTGCAATTGCGTCACCCCCAGGTTGTTCCCTTTAGATGCATTAAGACTTGCTGAGTACCCCTAAGGTCTCACACGATAAATATTTGGTTTAGGTGGACAGGTATACTCTCAGGAAGGCTACTGGGTCGAGAAGACCGAGTATGGTGGCAACGACTATCAGGTGTAGAGATTCTGGGGATGGAGATCCATGAGATCTGTGGGCGGGATGTGCTTATTTCCGAGGCATCTTATGCCAATTTTCTTCTTAATCCGTACTCAGATCTTGTTTTCCGCTTCCTCTTGATACTCTAGTGCGTGATGTTTGAGGATGTATCCTAAAATATTATATCTATCTAGGATATTTGGATCTTGCCGTATGGCGTTGAATATTCCTATTTCTATTTGTTTTAGATGGTGTGACTCTGATGTCTATTGTAAGTCGCAGGCATACATACTCATTTGTGTATGTCGTGGTCGCATTACCTGTCGCTTACGCTGCTCGCTCTTGTCCCGATGTTCTTGAAAGTGGATAAGGTGGTAGGCCGGTACCGTACCATACCCCGCTTCGCCGGGCCTACACATGGGTGGCCTTGGGCCTCCGCGATAGAGTCACTTATCCACTTTTGGTTCGTCCGGGCTTGAACGCTCTGAGGTAGTACACATTAACATTATGAATATGCGTAATATTACTATCGAGATCCAACAGAAATAAACCATTCAACACAGGTGCATGACCATAAAAGATATCATTCTTATAAATCGAACAACCATTGTTTTCAGATTTAAAGGAATAACCACTTTGCATCAAACACGATCCGGATACAATGTTCATGCTCAGTGCAGGCACCAAATAATTATTATTTAGGTTTATAACTAATCCCGATGGCATATGGAGAGGTAGCGTCCCGACGGTGATCACATCAACTTTTGATCCATTGCCGACCCGCATCATGACTTCATCCCTGCTAGTTGTCGCTTGTTCCGTAGCCCCTGAACTGAGTTACATATATTAGCAACCGATCCCGTATCAAATACCCAGGTGCTACTGCGAGTACTAGTCAAGTACACATCAACAACATGTATATCATATATACCTTTGTTTGCCTTGCCGGACTTCTTGTCCGCCAAATACTTGGGGTAATTGCGCTTCCAATGGCCAGTCCCCTTGCAATAGTAACACTCGGTGTCAGACTTAGGGCCAGCTCGGGGTTTCTTTTCAGGTGTGGCAACATATTTGCCACCCTTCTTTCCCTTGTGCTTGCCTTTCTTGTCCTTCTTGAAACCGGTGGTCCTATTGATCATCAACACTTGATGTTCTTTCCTAATCTCCACTTCTATAGTCTTAAGCATTGACAGAAGCTCGGGAAGAGACTTCTTCATGCCCTGCATATTATAGTTCATCACGAAGCTCTTGTAGCTAAGTGGCAGAGATTGGAGAACACGATGTATGCCTAAGTCAATGGGAATCGTTATTCCCAAGGACACAAGCTTATCGGCGTACCCAGACATTTTGAGTACATGCTCACTAACGGAGTTGTTCTCCTCCATCATGCAGCTAAAGAACTTTTCATTAGCATTATAACTCTCTATGGCAACATGGGTATCGAAAATCATTTTCAATTCTCCCATGGTATCAAAGGCATTGCCATTTTCGAAACGCTTTCGAAGTTTTGGCTCTAGCCCATACAGTATGCCGCAATGAACTAAGTTGTGGTCCTCCTGACGAGTCACATAGACATCCTTTTCCTTGTCAGGGGCATCAGGAGCTGGTGGGGGCCTAGCGGTGCATCTGGCACATATTGCTTTTTTGCAGCAGTGAGGAGAATCCTCAAATTCATTGCCCAGTTGGTGAAGTTGCTATCATTCGCAGCAAGTTTCCCTTTCTCCATGAATACATTGAAATTAAAAGCAGGTGGTGCCATCTACAACAGAATTTGTAAAGTTTATTTAGACTAAGTTTATGATAGAGTGAGTTCAACTAATCCAAATTACTCATGAACTCCCACTCAAAAATGACATCCCTCGTGTCCTTTTGGTGATTACATGAACCAAATCCACTACACCAAGTCCGATCATCATGTGAGTTGATGTAGCTTCAAAGGCGAGCATCTATATGGGCATCATATCAACTATATGACTCATGCTTAACCTTCGGTCCGTGTTCCGAGGCCATGTCTGTACATGCTAGGCTCGCCAAGTAAGAACCTTAGTATTTGCGTGTGTAAAACTGTCTTACACCCGTTCCTATGAAAGCGTAGATTCGAGTACACCCGATCATCACATGATGTCTCGAAACATGATCCACAGAACAGTGCATACTCAAGGAAGACCACATTTTTATCTTGATATCTAAATGAGGGATCATCTTACAATGCTACAAAAAGCGCCAAACTAGCAGTATAAGATGCTAACATATAATGTGTAAAGTGAGATGATATGGTCCATGCATTTGATCTCTATCATTTGCATCGTGGTATGATATCTGTCATTCCTTTGTGTGTAAGGCCAAGGTCTCTGGAACTTACAAGTTGAATGTGTTGTAAGAGTATCTATCATACATCTACTTACAACAATACCATATCAAGACACTAGCCCAGCAACGATCTAAACTAGACGGCTCTAATTTATCAATTGCAAGTTTTACGTGGCTTAGGGCTTTCGGAGATAGAACCGTTCTTACCTACGAACATAAATCATAATGAGGATAACCAAGTTATTAGCAACTCGTTGTAAATCAGATATTGACTATAGTAGGAGAGACAGACACCCGCCAGCCACTTATGCAAAACAAGTTGCATGTCAGTCGTGGAACCGATCTCATGTACGATGACATGTAAGGTTGGTCCGGGCCGCTTCATCCCACTATGCCACCAATATCCAAAATACATAGAAGATGCAATAACATGATCATCATCGCCCACATATAAACATATGTGTACTACCCGTGCAAAGCACCTATGCATAGATCAGGCTCTGATACCACTGTTGGGTCCACAACATAGAAAACAAAAAATTTCCTACGATGAGAACTACACGCCAAGATCTATCTACTAGGTACAGAGCAACGGGGGGACATACATCCAACGAGAACTTGCCCTCGAAGACAACGAGTTTTGTTAACGAGTAGGAACTCGTGGTTGATGTACTCATACACTTGTCGATCTCAAGATCGTGAGGAAGTCCGAGCGGCGCAACTCAGCAGCGCATCCACACTCGCACACACGTTCAAGCCACCGGACAACCTCCACCTCCTCGCTCCAGCGATCCAGCAGAAGCAGCAACTCCTTCCAGACAAAATGCCACCGGGAACATGTATCTCGCTAATCCGAGACCATGGGGGAATAATTCTAGAGGGAGAGAGAGATCCTCCCGAAGGAGGTGTGAGGAACAAGGAGGAAGAGGGGGGCCTTTTATAGGAGGAGGGGGGTGCCCCTCCTCTCCATGGCCAGCGCATGGGGGGTGACTCCTCACCTCCCCCATTCATGTGGTGGTAACCCCTCCACATTAAAATGCATCTTCACATTCCCCTTTAAAGTCCCTACTTTAAATGCATTAAAATTCTCCAAGTTTAATGCTCTCTCATTTAATAAAACTCTATTATTAAATTTATTCAGAATTTTGTTAATTACTTTAATTAACAAACATTCACATATAACCCCTTGCAATATTTCAATATCACATGCAGAACCACTTTCTGCAATTTCACCCGAAACAATTTCCGGTTTCTATCGAAACAATTCCTGCGCTTTGCAATTCTTTTGTCTGAAACATATGTGCTCCAAAATGGTGTCTGGTAACTCTTAAGTGTGTCACCCTACGGCTCGCGAATAATGCAGACATGATTGAGACTCCTCTCAGATCAATAATCAGAAGCGGGACCTAGAGGTCCATACTGACTCCTGCATATTCAACGATGACTTCTGTGATCGTGATAACCTTTAATGCTTGTAATTTAATACCTTTGTCTCTTGATATAATACATGTCCGAGATTTGATCATCGGTATCCAAATACCTAGTTTGATCTCGTTACCGACATGCACTCTTTTCTCGTTCCCGTGATATAACATTCTAGTGATCACATCACTTGCTTGCAAGCTACCTTAATGTGATATCACCGAGAGGGCCCAGAGTATATCTATCCATCATCGGGATTGACAAATTCCACTCTTGATCCATGAGCCTCAACATAACACCTTCGTAGCACTGAACCCATCTTTATAGTCACCCAGTTATGGTGTGACGTTTGATGTTATCAAGATACTCTTCCGGTGTTAGCAATTAACATGATCTCATGGTCTAAGGATAAAGATTACTTCATATGATGTTATAGCAATGTAAACATAATGACTTGATCGTAATGCTATACTTCGGATGAATGTTCATCACATCATTTCACAAATGCTGTGACCTTGTTATTAACAACATCCAATGTCCATGATCAAGAAACCTTGATCATCTTGTTAATCAACAAGCCAGTCTATAAGAGAGCATAACTAGGAACCCTTTTTGTTTATTAAACACACATGTATTGATGTTTCCGATCAATACAATTATAGCATACAAAATAAACATCTATCATTTATAAGGAATACATAATAACAACTTTATTATGGCCTCTCAAGGCATATTTCCTTCATTTTCCATGTGGGACTAAACAAGTGTGAGAGGGGGTGGCGCCATGGGCCTCTAGGGATCCATGGGCCAGCCGGCCAAGGGGGAGCCCCACCCCGCGCACAGCCCAAGGCTGACCGAGTGCCCCCCATGTGGTGGCTAGGCTTGGCCCCTTTGGCCCTTGGCCCTCCCCTCTAGCAGTTTTTCCTCATGGGCCCTTTTTCCCTAGGAATTTGGCCCATTAGTGGAATACCCTTTTAAATTAGATTTTAATACCATATTTAATATTAATTACATTAATTAATATGTAAATACATATTACAAAATCTGATTTGACCCGAAACACCTTTCAGTTCCTTTTTGATTTCTTCAGAACAACTTCAAAATGATTCCGGTTCTCTTATAGAACTTTTCCGGTTTTCTATTCTCTTTCATATGGTGATTCTAACTTACAGAGGATCTCTAGCTCATCGTACCCTTAAGTGTATTTCCCCACGGCTCGGGAATGGCACATACATGATCCCATCAATGATCAATAGCAAGATAAGGATGCCTATAATGACCCATGTGCATTCCACAATGACATTGTTGTTTGAACCGTAAAACATCGAATCCAATTCCCTCTTTTTCTTTAATACGACTTGTCCGATATCCGGCCATTAGTATCATATACCTTGTTCAATCTTGTTACCGACAAGTTCTTATTTACTTGTTACCGCGATATTACATCCCCGTGACCCAGTCACATGTTGCAATATTATGTATGTAATCTCACCAAGTCAGTCGTATGTATCTTACTCATCACCTGGGTGAACAAATACCGGTCTTGAGTCATATGTCATCTACTGTTCCTCTGTAATACCTAACGTACACCTTTATAATCACTATTTAACAGAGTGACGTTGGATGCAGTTAAGGCAGTCTCAGGAGACATTGAGTAATATGATCTCACGATCTAAGGAGAAGGAGACTATGTTTCTAATTATTGCAACAATGAACTCTGTGAATTGATCGTGTCGCAAACTTTGGGTAATGTCCATCACATCATTCACCAACGATATGACATCGTTGTTAATTGGCATGAAAGCTCCATGATCAGGAAATCTTGATCATCGGTGGCCCAATAAACTAGTATGAATAGAGGCTACTAGGGACTGGGTTTGTTTCATACCACACCTGTACCAATGTTTCCACTTGATACAGTTATAGCGCAATATGAAACTATTACGAACTAACTGAGATATGACAATAAAACACAATTGTTATTTTCCTATAGGCATATCTCATTCAGATATATACCAATAGGGGTATGCCTAGGAGGCAGATTTGATTGACCAGGCCCACGACGAGTGGGCTCGCTGTTACGGTGACTAGAAGCACTACGACCCAAGAAGCATGGCGACTAGATGTAGAAGGCCTAGAAGCATAGCTAGGCCCACTTGTATTATGTCAGGAACATTGACACCATAACCGATTCGGTATTATCCATGTAAACCTTGCGAGGAAGCATTATATAAACCTCCCTAGGGTACCCTCTACGGGGACACGCTTTGATATACCCCATAGAGACGACTCGCTGCCTTCATTGCCGAGCTCAACATCCCCTTGTAATCTCACTCTGATCAATACATCTAGTAGGAAGTAGACTCGTTACCCTACGTGGTGCCGGGGGGAGTCTAATCCTGGGAAAAACCCCGAGTCTCCTCAATCTCGATCCGCAGATGGCTCGCTCGCCCTTGACCTCAACTCAATCACTACCCTGGAAGCGACCGTCGTTATCATTCCCACGACAATAATGATTTATGACTATAACTAAGTTAAAGTCACCACCAATAAGTGTGTGACCTTGGTAATTGACAAACATAGAATGGAGCTCAAAGATGAGGTCTTGCTTCTTCTCCTCATAAGAAGAACCATAAACTATGACCACTCTAATGATGAGGTATGTGTCTTTAAATTTGTCAAAACAAAGAAGTCTTTAACTTCCCAACCAATTATATCATAGAAATCTAAGCCTACCCCAACAAGAATGTCGCTTGCAGAGCCAACTACTAGTAAGGATTTCCACTCAAAGAACCTATTCCCTACTAAATGCTTAAGGTAACTATCTGGAATAGTTTCCTTCTTAGTTTCTTCAAAACCAATGATATTGTCATGAGTTTTATTGAGTAAATCAATTATTGCCTATTTCCTGCCTTGGGCTTGAATGCCCCTGGGAGTCCAGAAACAGCAATTCATTGAGATTTTGCTATCACGGGGAGCTTTCCCCCACTAGTGGAAACGAGGCCTTTGGTTGAGCCTGGAAATGGGCTTTAACACCGGTTCTTCTACGAACCGGTGTTAAAGGGGGGGCCTGTACCAGCGTGGCCCATGCAGCAAAAAGGAGCCCCCCTTTAACACCGGTTCGTGCCACGAACCGGTGTTAAAGGCCCCTGCACCAGTGGCCCGCGCAGCCCCCCCTTTAACACCGGTTCGTGGCTTGAACCGGTGTTAAAGGGGGGGGCTATATAAGACACCGCAGCCCACACCCCACTCTTCCATTTTTTCACTATCTCATTTTGGAGCCTAGAAAGAGGGTGTGAAGTGTGCTAGTTTGTGTTTTTTTCGTATGCACAAGAGGTGTTCGGTGAAATGCCCGAGAGCTCAAAATAAGTTTTCTCGTTGCTCTTTCCTTCTCGGTCGAGGTCGGCAACTATCCTTTCATGTGTCATTGATGTAGTATATATATAAATGGTCATCTCCCTATTATTTTTTGATATATACTATATATTAATGCAGATGAACCGGCAATGGATGTACGGTGACCGCCGCACTTCCGAGTACATTACGGGCCTCCAAAATTTCATCGTTGTGGCTAATGCAAACCGTGGTCACAATGGTTTTATGTGCTGTCCGTGTGTTCACTGTCAGAACAAGAAAGACTACTCAAATACCAGAACCATTCACGCCCACCTGCTTCGATCCGGTTTCATGCCCAGCTATAATTGTTGGGCCAAGCAGGGAGAAAAAGGGGTTGTGATGGAAGACAACGAAGAAGAAGAGGATGATGACAACTATCATAATATGTATCCTGAATATGATGATACTGCAACGGGGGTAGATAATGAAGATCAAGAGGCAGCAGATGAGCCCGCTGATGACGATCTTGGTCAGGCCATTACTGATGCAAAGGAAGAATGTGAAACTGAAAAGGAGAAGGAGACGCAGGAGCAGATGTTAAAGGATCACAAAACATTGGTGTACCCAACTTGCGAAGATGGCCACAAAAAGCTAGGTACCACACTGGATTTGCTGCAATGGAAGGCAGAGAACGGTGTGACTGACAGCGCATTTTCAAAGTTGTTGGTAAAAATGAAGAATCTTCTTCCAAGAAATAATAAGTTGCCCGACAGTACATACCAAGCAAAGAAGGTTGTCTGCCCTCTAGGATTATACGTGCAGAAGATACATGCCTGCATTAATGACTGCATCCTCTACCGCGGTGAGAAGTACGAGAATTTGGATGCATGCCCGGTATGCACTGCACTGCGGTATAAGATCAGACGAGACAATCCTGGCGATGTTGAGGGCGAGGCCCCTAGGAAGAAGGTTCCTGCCAAGGTTATGTGGTATGCTCCTATAATACCACGGTTAAAACGTCTCTTCAGAAATAAAGAGCATGCCAAGTTGTTGCGATGGCACATGGAAGACCGTAAGAAAGACGCGATGTTGAGACACCCCGCTGATGGGTCACAGTGGAGAAAAGTCGAGCGAGAGTACCCGGACTTCGCACGTGACGCAAGGAACTTAAGGTTTGGTCTAAGTACAGATGGCATGAATCCTTTTGGTGAGCAGAGCTGCAGTCACAGCACCTGGCCTGTGACTCTATGTATCTATAACCTTCCTCCTTGGTTGTGTATGAAGAGGAAGTTCATTATGATGCCAGTGCTCATCCAAGGCCCGAGGCAACCCGGCAACGACATTGATGTGTACCTAAGGCCATTAGTTGAAGAACTTTTACAGCTGTGGGCCAAACCAGGTGTACGTATGTGGGATGAGCACAAAGGGGAGCCATTTGACATACGAGCATTGCTTTTCGTAACCATCAATGATTGGCCTGCTCTTAGTAACATTTCAGGGCAGACAAACAAGGGATACAATGCATGCACACACTGTTTACATGAGACTGAAAGTGTATATTTGGATAAATGTAAGAAGGTTGTGTACCTAGGGTATCGTCGATTTCTTCCGAACCTGCATCCAGTAAGAAAGAAAGGCAAGCATTTCAAACGTCTGGCAGAACCCCGGAGGAAGCCTGTCCTCCGTACTGGTGAGGAGGTATTTGGTATGGTCAAGGACCTAGAAGTAATCTTTGGAAAAGGTCCTGGCAGTCTATCTGTTCCGAATGACGATGCCGGACACGCGCCCATGTGGAAGAAGCAATCTATATTTTGGGACCTACCCTATTGGAAAGTCTTAGAGGTCCGCTCTTCACTCGACGTGATGCACGTGACGAAGAATGTTTGCGTGAACCTGCTAGGCTTCCTAGGAGTGTATGGGAAGACAAAAGATACACCGGAAGCACGGCAGGACCAGCAACGTCTGAAAGACCCTGAAGAGCCTATGCATCCTGAGAACGAGAAGGGTAAATGATGCCACTTAACTCCTGCCAGCTACGCTCTTACCAAAGCAGAGAAGGAAATCTTTTTTGAATGCCTGAGCAGTATCAAGGTCCCGTCTGGCTTCTCGTCGAATATAAAGGGAATAATAAATATGGCAGAGAAAAAATTCCAAAACCTGAAGTCTCATGACTGCCACGTGATTATGACACAATTGCTTCCGATTGCATTGAGGGGGCTTCTACCTGAAAATGTTCGAGTACCCATTGTGAAGCTATGTGCATTCCTCAATGCAATATCTCAGAAGGTAATCGATCCAGAAAGCCTACCAGGGTTACAGACAGATGTGGCCCAATGTCTTGTCAGCTTTGAGTTGGTGTTCCCACCATCCTTCTTCAATATTATGACGCATCTCCTGGTTCACCTAGTAGAAGAGATTGCCATTCTTGGTCCTGTATTTCTACACAATATGTTCCCCTTTGAGAGGTACATGGCAGTCTTAAAGAAATATGTTCATAACCGTGCTAGGCCAGAAGGAAGCATCTCCAAGGGCTATGTAACAGAGGAGGTCCTTGAGTTCTGTGTTGATTTTGTTCCTGACCTTAAGGCGATTGGTGTTCCAGAATCACGACATGAGGGGAGACTGTGTGGAAAAGGCACCCTAGGATGTAAAGCAATGATATGTAGGGACGGGCATTCTCTCAATCAAGCACACTACATGGTTTTACAAAGATCTATCTTGGTTGCCCCGTATATCAATGAACACAAGAATTTAATACGCCTCAAACACCCGGGGCAGTCTGATGAATGGATTATAAGTGAACACATGGCGAGTTTTGGCGGCTGGCTGCAAAGACTTCTCACGAATAACACCACTGTTGGGGATCAGTTGTACTTGTTGGCCAGGACACCATCTTCGACTGTATGTACTTTCCAAGGGTACGAGATAAATGGGAATACATTTTACACGATAGGCCAAGATAAAAAGAGCACCAACCAAAATAGTGGTGTCCGCTTCGATGCAGCAGAAGACAATGGGGAAAAGACCACGTATGATGGGTTCATAGAGGAGATATGGGAACTTGACTATGGACCTAATTTTAAGGTCCCCTTGTTTCGATGCAAATGGGTCAAGCTAACAGGAGGGGGGGTTGAGGTAGACAAGAAGTACGGAATGACAACGGTGGATCTCAACAATCTTATGAAGGTAGACAAGAACTTAGACGAACCATTCGTCTTAGCCAATGATGTGGCTCAGGTTTTCTATGTGAAGGACATGTCTACCAAACCGAAAAAAAGAAAAAATAAGCAAACAGATACATCACACGATGAGCCAAAGCGTCACATAGTTCTTTCAGGGAAAAGAAACATCGTGGGAGTGGAGGACAAGACAGACATGTCAGAAGATTATAATAAGTTTGATGAAATTCCGCCCTTCAGAGTGAAGACTGACCCAACCATCCTGTTAAACGGCGTTGATACTCCATGGTTACGGCCGACGCGATCATAAGATTGACTATATGTATTAATTGAGCCATTTTTGGCACACATATGTATCTCAACATGGAAATCAATGTCATATTTCTTATGTTAACAGTATATGTATTAAATGAGCCATTTTTATTCCTTCTATTTGTTCCCTCCATTTTTCTTCCCGCCATTTTTTCCCGCCATTTTTTTTCCCGCCATTTTTCTTCCCGCCATTTTTTTCCCGCCAGTTCTTCACTATATATATATGTAGGGTTGGCCTCCATTGTCATTGCACATCTCTAGACTCATATCTGCAACCTCATCACTCTTTCCCATGGCTTCCACCGTAGCACTAACCCCCAAGGAGGCGGAGGCGCTTTGCTCCTCGAACTACCCCTGCCCGCCGGGCTACTGTGTCCCCATCGGCTGGGTGCTGAGCACCGGAGGCATGCCGGTTCCTCCTGTCCCTCTAGGTGTGGCACGCCGGATGGCCATCAAGAACCACTACTACTTCGAGCTCATGCCGGAGCAGCGGAGGAATCCCAGATGGCATCCCGACTATTTCCCTACTTGGGAAGCCTTCTTCGTGGATCGGCGTGAGAGGGCGCTCTCCAGGCACGAGGAGGACGGCCCACCTCCTCCGAACTTCAACGAGGCCGGCCGTCGGCTATGGTGGCGCGGTCGGACTCTCCAGAGCGTCATGGCCTATGACACTGCCGCCGACTCTAACCCTCCCGCCGTTCGAAGGGACCACCTTCTCGTCCTCCTCCCGCTCTGTACCGAGCTCGCGCCGCGCGCCTGCCCTTCGCCGCCATAGACCACCGTCGTCGCTGCTGCTCCGGCAACCAAAAGCTAGTTGCGCCGCTAGTTTCTGGTCCGCCTGGACGCGCTCGCCCGAACGCAGCCCCGCGCGCGCCCTCTATCGCCTTCACCGGTGATAACCCGACGGTGGCCACTGCGATGACGTCACCGCGGTGCACCCGACGTGGCCCGTGGGCCCGTTGACCGCTGACCGCTACGGCGGCATCCGACGTGGCCTCGGGCCCGTCCGTCTGTTGCAGTGGCTAGACCCAGCCCCGGTGAGAAACAACCTGTCCCCTCTGGTGACGTCAGTCCTACGTCATGCTGACACAATAAAAGGTTTTTAAATGGTTTAATAATTTCAGAAATTGGTTTAAATCTTATAAATTCAATCACTAATTATTTATAAGTTAGAAAAATATGTATAATATATCAAAATGTCCATAAAATTGAGATCTATTTGTCTAAGCTATAATCATGCATTGTTAAGCAACCTAAATGACAATTTTAATTAGAGAACTAAATCAGCCCCTCATAGGTGTTCTGGGGTTCCCCTGTTCTAGGGTTTGTACCCTTCGGACCCTGTTTAAAATGATCAAGCATGCCCTAGGGTTTCATTTAAGATCTATTTAACTTGTCATATCATCATACTTGCTTGATCATTGCATCGATGCCATGTGTTGATTGTTGTTCTCCCTTTCTTTCCGATGTTTGCTTCTTCCCGGTAGAATACGATACCGACTCCGAGATCGAAGACCGAGATCAACATCATCGAAGCTTGAAGAACAATACTTGATCAACTATAATCAAGTCAAGCACAAGGCTTCCGAAGATCTATATCTGGGTATCAACAAACAAGGCAAGCATAGCCTCACACATAAAAGAATCCTATGATTTTGAAAGTATTTCATTCTTGCCATGATGCATACGATTCTACTATGGTATTTTATCGATAGATAGAGTATCCTATCCGTTGCATTATTCCCTATGAGCTTATATTACCCGATCCACTGCTCCTAGCATAACTAGGTTTGGCTTGTGTGCATTGCACCCCGCGCGCGCGAGCCGTCGCCGTCGCAGTCGACGCCCCCCGCCGCGCCAGCACCGTCCACCACCACGCGCGCCCGCGTTGGCCGCCACCCCCGTCGCCGCCGCTCGGATCCGCCGCGCGCCAACACCGAAGCCTCCGCTGGTATTTAGTGTATTTAGTTTAGGGTTATTTAGTGTATTTTATAGTTAGTATTAGTTTAGGGTCGTCACCTCGCTGCCGCCAGCCGCCGCTTTCTGGAGCATCCTCCGGTCAGCCACTATAGCTAGCCCCTCTCATATGCATCCGGGATTTCTCCGAATTAGGGTTTGGACCCCTCGGAACTCGTTTAAAATGATCAAGCATCCTTGGGGTTTTAATTTCATTTGTGTATTTATTTGTGTATTTTTGTATGAATAATATTTATATTTGTGTATGAATCCAAGTCCACTTGAATGTTTACTCTCTTACTCTAGATAATATTATTGTTTTAGAAACTATGGATCCACTTAGTAGAAACCTTGAAGAAGAATAAATAATGGAGAACATTATCGATGAGGACACCTCACAATATCTGAACTTGGAGAGACATGATGACAGCTCAAGTAGTCATGGAGAAGATGAAGACTCCGGTGAACGCAATTTAGTGATTACAAAGTCCGGCGAGGTATATGCATTGATTAAGCCTCTGCTGACTTCCACCAACAATCTTCTTCTACATGTATTAATTAACGCTTCTTTCTTCTTTTAGCCCTCTGGATCGACCAGCCAGCAACCATCTTCTTCTACGAAAAAGAGCAACCGAGGCGCGGGCCATCGGTTGAAACATCGTGCAAAGTTCACGATCGAAGCAGTCCGTGTTGATGGCAGGCCGATGGAGCCCAAGAAGGCCGCAGACAAATTTGTACGTCAGGCTGGAGTTCTTGTTAGGGACCAAATCCCAATCATAATTGAATATTGGAATAAGCCAAAGAATGGCGACGGTACCTTTGTCGATGAAAGGTCCAAAGAAACGCTTTGGAATTCGCTGTTGGTAAATTTCACCCTTCCGCTAGAGGAGGATGAAAACAAACCGGTTATAAAGGAAAAGGTCAAAGAGTGGACTCTAAAGAAGATGGCTGACGCTTTCCGCAATTGGAAGACAAAATTGAACAAATTTGTCAAAGCTCGCGAGACTCCAGATTTCGAAGACGCATATTATGCGAAGATAAGACCTCACTGGCGCGAATTTGTGGCATACAAGAAAGGTGCTATAGCTACAAAGAGGTCAGAAACCAATACGCTAAATGCCCAGAAGAAGGAATATCACCAGAGGACAGGGTCAGGTGGCTACATATCTCAGAGGCCTAAGTGGGAGGAAGCTGAGAAGGCCCTGCGCGACAGAGGGATCACACCCTAGACACATGGGTGGGACCTACGTGCAAAGACTTGGTTCTACGGAATCGGGGCAAGGTTGGACCCAGAAACAGGATTGTGTATCTTCCCAACCCACCTTGCCAAAACCGTCACTGAACTCATCACGGCATACGAGGAAACAGCCGCCAGGACCTTCCATCCCGACAGAGAGAATGACCAGCTCACACGCGCCATCAGTAAAAAAGAACACCCTGGACATGCACGAGGCACAGGGGGTATGACGTGGAAGGATGGGTTTGCCGAGTGGAGCGACTCTTACAGATGGCGCGGCAGAAAAGAAAAAGAGCGTACAGAGCGGATGACACAGATAGAACATGCACTTGTGGCGCTGCATGCGCAAATGAATGCACAACAGAGCCATCAAGCTACCGGCCCATCTCAGCGGCACGAAGAGCCTGCATTGGAATCTGCCGGTGGCCCAGACTCTGCGCGGAAAAGCAGCGTGGCTTCCACGGAGAACGTGCAGCCCACGCTTGAAATGGCGGGTCCTCGATACCCCGTGGATGAGATCACGGAGAGCGAACACACTGAGCTGCATGTGAGATTAATGGGCTTATCCATTAAGGTGGTTGTCGGCTATGCCTTACCTCCTGTAGCTGGTGGAACTTACCACTGCCGACCGATTCCAGATGGCTATGCTATTGTCGGGGTGGATGAGGTTGTGAAGGAATATGAGGAAGCACAGCTTGACCATGCTACAGGTGAAGGGGAAACTCAACTCAAATTTGCAGTGAAAACAACCATTCTTTGGAAAAGGAACACATCGTGCTTCCAAATTAGAGGCCACTGGCACCCCCGCCGTCTCCGCAGCGTCAGCAGTCTGAGCCGCTTCAGCCATCTCCTGCGCGGCAGCCATCTCCGGCGCTTCAGCCATCTCCTGCGCGGCAGCCATCTCCGGCGCGCCAGCCATCTCCTGCCCGTCAGCCATCTCCGGCGCTTCAGCCATCTCCTCAGCGTAAGCGGAAGAGCACTGCCACGAAGAGCATCACTAGCACTGCCACAAAGAAATCCGCAGGAAACCGTACGCCAAAGAGTTCAAAAAACTACGTCCCGCAACCTTCCGCCAAGCCATTGCCGGTTTTACCGTGGAATCGCAGCGACGAGGAGACCAATAGGATCTCGGGAGAAGAGGTCAAGAAATTCTTTGCACCTAGACGGGCCGAGCCAAAGGAGAAAATAGATCCGGCGGTGGTGGAGAAGTTTTACAAAAATCTTTTGAAACCTGAAACCCCACTTGTGCCGGACAACGAGCGCCAGATTTTGAAGGCGGATGCAAGGCGCCGTAGGGAGACTGAAAGTAGCAGTCGTGCGGCACCCCAGAAAACAGTTCCCATGCTCGGAGACCAGGAAAACCAATCATGCGCCCCGCTCCAAGTGTTCGACACACGGGACGCTCCTCCCGTAAATGATTACGAGGCAGAGCTACAAAGAAAGGCCAATGAGATGGGGATGACTTACATTGCATAATTGAACATCATGGGAGACAACTTGCCCAAATGCGATGTCAACCCCATATAGCCATGGAAGTATGGGAAGAATCTCGTCAAGAAAGAGGAGCTCAAGAATCTACCAACAAAGATGCGAAGATTGCACAAGTGGTACCTTGATTTCTGCAAGACGAGAAAGGAAGAATGGATCAAGGCGCATATAAGAGATGAGATTTTCTTGTGCGGAGACGACGAGATCGACTCCAACATTGAAGACTTGCATTTTCTATTCAATCAGAAGGAACTCGACAAAGCTGCCATCAGCCTTTATTGTGTGTAAGTACTATTTCTGTATTTTCTATCTCATCTCATTCACTTTATTAATTCCATGTATATATATATGCTCACCATATATGTATATACTATTATGCAGAAAAAGGTTATGGAATGCATGAAAGGAGGACCTTTTGACATTGGGTTCGTTGACCCAAATAGAGTTCATGAAGAAGTGGTAAGAACCAAACCTGGGCAAACAGAAGATTTATTGCTAAGGTCTTTACTGAGACAACAAACCAAAAGGGAAATACTATTGCCTTACAACTTCTCGTGAGTACTGTTACCCTCTCTTGTACACATTCTGTTTCGGCTTACTCGATGTTAAGTGTAACTGATGATGAGTTATGCGTGCGTAGGTTCCACTTTATTCTGCTAGTCATTCAACCTGACTCAGGAAAAGTCCTTGTCATGGACTCGTTACGAAAAGAAAAAGAGCTATGGGCAGACTTTAGAGAGATGCTCCAGAGGTAATTTCAATCATATTATCGCACTAGATCGGCAACTTTCGTGACAACAAGTAATTAATTACTCCTTTATCCATTTTCTTTGCCGGACAGGGTTTGGAAAAGTTTCACGGGCAGGGCCGTGGGTGAATGGTCAGAAGAACTAAAATTTGTAGACCAAAATGTAAGTAATACTAGCTAGCTAGGTCTGCGTATCTCTTTGATTCTGCTTCCAATTCCATTATATCATGCTTTATTGATTATTATTTTGATTGAACTCTCTAATCTCGTAAAGTGCGCGCATCAGGGACACGGCAATAACTTATGTGGGTACTATGTTTGCGAGTTCATTCGCAACACGATATGTGCGACGGGCCAAGCTGCACTAGAACAACTTAGAGTAAGTAAACAAAGTACACAACATTATTTTATTACCATCAATTGTGTTGAGTTTTATTCTTATATATATATTGACCCCATTCTTCATATATATTCAGATCAAACGGATGCGGGACCAACTCCTACCATTTGACCGCATACGAGCCATTCAAGAGGAATTGGCGGGGTTCATACTTGATGAGGTCGTCACGCCTGGCGGAGAACTCTTTAGATATCCACCAAAATGAACGTCGTATATATGCTTGAACGTGTTTGTCTTGTACTTGATGCTTCAACGTTTACGGAGAATACCACACAATGACGATGTTGTGTATAATACTAGTTGCTTAATTATTCATGTACTCGTATGTACCGATGACGATGTATGTGTATACCGCTCCCGATCGATTCCCCCTCCCCCCCCTCCCCGTCCCCGCCGCGCCGCAGAAATACGCCCAGAACGGGGCAGGGGCAGAACTCTGCCGCGGCAGAGATTTAGGCCGTTTTCCTGTCGCAGCAGAGATTTATCTCTTTTTCCTGCCGCGGCACAGAACCTTTAACACCGGTTCCCTTTAACACCGGTTCGTAACCGGTGTTAAAGGGGGGTGTGGGGGGGGGGGGGGGGGGCTCTAACACCAAACCCTCCAAACCGGTGTTAAAGGGGGGGGCCTCTACAACCGCTGTTAGAGGGCCCTCCAAACCGGTGTTAGAGGGGGGGTGCACTAGTGCCCGCCTATTTTTATGCTTCCAAACTATAGTCAAAGCAGTATCCTCGCCATCATCAGGAAATTTATTGTGAACATCTTGGGAACAATTGGGAGTAGCAGGCGATGCTCCCGGCAAATCGTCATCACCAAAACTATGCCCATCTCACCCCCTTTGTCAAAAAATACACTAGCGAATGTGATTCCTTGCGTCTGGCCGGCAGACAGCGAGACAGCGACGCGACCAGCACAGGAAACTAAAGCACCACTCTGCATGCAGATTCTCTCCATTTTGGCGCCTCATCATCTTTCCCGCCATAAAAGTAGGCAAGAAGCAAAGCAACGTCAGCCGCAGCTACAGGTCAGTGACCACTTAAAGGTAAATTGGCTCAAAATTTTCTCTTCTGCCCAACCAGATGACAAAGATTATTGATGGGTACTAGTAGTATGCCCCACCACTATCTAGTATTCCCTCGGTTCATAATTACCTCGTGTTCTGAGTTTATTTAGAGTTAAGCTTTATAAAGTTTGACCAAGAAAACGGGAAAAAAATATCAACATTGTTGATTTAAAGTAAATATAATATGATAACATAGTTCATGACAATTCTAACACAATAGACTGTACTTTAGTAGATGTTAGTATTTTTTCTTACATATAAGGTTAAAGTTTATAAAGTTTTACTAGGTAATTATGAATGGACAGAGTACAGCTCGGTGCTGTAGGCCGGCTTTCCTTGATGAAACTATACGAGCCATGTGCACCCGGACTAGCAAGGAAAATGATAAAGGGTACCACGCCTGTAGTCCCGCATCACTGCATGCCGACCGGGCAGATGCTACATCCGCTTGACAAGCAGCTTTTTCTCTTTGAGCTAATTATACGACAGGTACAACAACTTGGTTCTGAACATTTCCAACGGCCCCCGCGGTGCCTTTAGTTCCCGCTGCCAAACTGCCGACGGTTTGCGAAAACCGTCCCGCACCGGCGACCCTTAACAATCGAGCTAAATTATCACGCCGAGGATCAAATGGATAATTTTCAAATAAATACTGAAACATACAGAAATTTTATTCAAATTTAGGTAAATTTTATATAGTTTGAACGGAATTTAACCTAATACGAAGCAAATGTAATAATTACTACTGGCCGCAGCAGCGAGGTCGTCGTCAGAGCCCAGATTGATCCACTCCACCTAAAAAATAAGCCAAATAGGCGTTAGGAGGAATATAAATCTCCAATTGGCAGATTCGTAGTGACACAGTCCCAATTTTGAGTGAACTGCGGATACAATCCTAATAAATCCTTTAGAAAAAAGCTACATTGACCGGCAGAGGTTGTGTCTATATCGAAGTTTACATACGGCAGCCTTCGGCTTTTGCGTTAATGTGGCACATTTGTCCTGAGTTTGGACATAGGTGTATTCTAAGGTGTGTGCCTGTATACAAACTTTAAGACATAATAATATCCAATTTAAAGTCGACAACTTAATATGGCAATATCTCTTGTAACATAGTATTGCTGGCTAAATTTTAGTAGCCTTTGGAAACATACATGCGGTGACTAGTTTTGTATCCGTCTTCTAGTGTAGTTATTTTTGTTCATTTTATAATTCGCGTATTTTCCCTCCGGAGAGTTAGTTCTTTAGCAATGGATTTATTTCTTATACATTTTTATTATGTTCATTATTGATAAGCTATGACAATTATTTTGTTCATCACAATAAGTAGTTATATCAAGGAGAAAATGTATACGAAAATAATAGTTATTTCCTTTTCAATTGATCTCCAAAATTGTTCATTTATATGAAAAATTTCTCGCATAGCCAAAAATGATGTTCATAGTATTATTTACCTTTTTCAACAATATTCATCATTTGGAAAAATAATTGATCATAGTTGGTCATGATACTTGTTCAAAAACTTCTAAAACATGTCCTCCTTGACGAAAGAAAAAATTGTGATATGTACTTTTATTTATATTCTATAATAAGTCATGCATCTTTTGCCAAAAAATTGGACGCGTTATTGTTCATCCTTTGCAAAATTATATTTTCATCCCCAGAACTTTTCCTTAAATGTGTAGGTATATCTAGTTTTTCATAGGAACATGTAGGTAGCTTTTCTTAGTGAGCGTCATATTTTTTGTTAGCATTTTTTATATTTAAAAATAATGACGTAGCTAGCTAATCATCCTGGCTGCTTGATTCATGCCTTCCAAGATGGTTGTTGAGTATGGAGTAGCGACTTACCATCATCAACTCCAATTTAATATTAAAGATATATTGCTTGTAGCCAGGTTATAGAATACTAGGTTTTAAGATTGGGGTAAAGAATGAGTTCTTTGCTAGAGGTCATTTCAAGATTGGGGATGGTGTGAATACTAGGTTGTGGGAGGATATATGGTTAGGAGATGCACCGCTAGCACATCAATATAGTGCAACAGAATAATGTTATCGTTGCACATATATTAGCTCAAGTACCACTAAACATTGGTTCCAAAAGAGTTCTTCGTGGTAATAAGTGGACGGCTTGGTTACATTTATGCCAAGGACTTATGATGGTATAGCCGTCGGATGAACAAGATAAGTTTGTGTGAAACTTAACTTCGCCTGGGGTGTTCTCAGTAAAATCCATGTAAGAAGATCTAATGAATGATCATACGGTCTTACTTCGGAAATACCATTGGAAATTAAAGACCCACTTAAGATTAAAAATTTATGTGGTTCCTTCATAACAAAGTGCTTCTTACTAAGGATAACCTAGTTAAAATAAATTAGATAGGATGTAGTGTTTTTTTTTGGGATTGCAGGAAACCATAGAACATTTGTTTATATCATGCTCTTTTGCTCGTCTTCTGTGGCATATTATCAATTTTGCTTATGATCTACCCGTCGAACTAATATAACAAACATGTTTAGAAATTGGTTTGAATGGAGTTGACAAATCATATAAGGATGGTATTCGTATTATAACATTATCTTTAACAAAACAAAAACCTTTAATCTTTTGCAGGTTATCCATATGGTCGCAGATTGGGTGCAGTTTTCGGACGTTCCTACTCTGACTAGACTAGCGGGATATTATGACTACTGGGTGCAACCATTTGCTGATGGTCGCCCACCACATATTCAGCCAATCGTGCTGGTAGCCGCTTAGTCGACTACAAGATGTTGTGCTTTTTGTTTCATATTTTTGCTGGTTGATCCATGTATCAACTTTAATCGACCCATGATTTGTAATAATTATCGAATGATGGATGTTGGATGATGTTTTTAATAAAGGCTGTGTGCATCGACCGATACAGAGACCCGGGTTTATCCCACTTTTCGGAAAAAGAAAGGCCAGGTCATAGACAGCAGAGTCAGATCTAGATTAGCCAGTTTGAATCTATAGTAGTCGGCGGGTACTTGCTTCTCCAGTCCTCTCTCCAGTTCTACCAGATACATATTACACTGCACACTGTTGAGCTAGCTGCTTGGGTGGAGGCAGATCTGGGAACTGCCCAGTGCCGATCAAGGGCGACCTCTTGATTATTCCACCGCGAGGTATGTTTATTACAATTAGGCTCTCTCACTTTGCTTGCCGTTTGAGAAGTATATATTTTCTAGAAACTTGCATTCCTACGAAGCCGATGATACACTCAAAGCTGTTTGGTGTGCAGATAATAATAAGTATGTCCGGAGTAGCTACCAGTACTAGAGGAAACGAGGAGCATGGAGTGGTTGAAAGAGAGGCTGATTTCCGTGCCTGGTTGTTGCTCCTCATGTCGCTGACTGCCACTGTCTCGTACGCCGCCGGGTTCGCCCCGCCCGGTGGTGTGTGGAACGACAGCGCCGACGGACACGTCGCTGGAACCCCAGTTTGGCGTGACACGTTTGCTGTGAGGTACTTGGTCTTTTACTACAGCAACACGGCCGCTTTCTTCTCGTCGTTGCTGGTCATTGCAATGCTTGCAAAACCCAATAAAAGCAGGAGGCAGCGTCACATCTTCTACAGCATCGTAGTGGTTTGTTTCATGAGCCTCTGCTGTAGCTATATGGCCGGCACGTCGGTCGACGTCGGATCAACCATGCTCAACCTGATTTTAATTGCAGTGTTCGTGCTTATCATGATTGTGTTCACTCTTAAGCAGAATCTTCCCATGAGTTGCCCTTAGTCTTATAGATCTGGTTTAGTGGTTATTTTACTTGAAAACTTTGCTGCCTCTAAGCAAGAACAATGTTGTTTAGGATGCTACATGTCTACGCGGCCGGGCCGTACACATGCATGGATCAATGTGTTTGTACTAAGACGTATTAGAGGCCATCAAGATTGTCAAACTTTTAAATAATAATATGTAATGTAATTTGTTTTGTGGGGAAGAATATGTACTTGTGTTCCTTGATTGAATTTTATTGTCTGAAGATGTTGGTGCATGCGCATGGGCATCCTATTCCTGCCCGCCCTCCCTTTCCAAGATAGTACAGGCTAAAGCGTCCATTAATTTGTTGGCACAAATGCGAGGCACCGGGCTCGTTCCCGAACCTGCCCGCCAGCTCGGGCGCTGCCTTCCCGACTAAGCTCGCAGGCTATTCCAGGCCGGTCTCGGCCCCGTTCCACGACGTGGCTCTCATCCACCGCGGCCACCATGAGCCCCGCCGCTCAGACCTTGGACGAACAACTGCTTGCCCGGACGGCCAGAGCGGGAACGCCGCCGGCCCAATTCCTCGACTCCTGCGCGCCTCCCTGGAATCTCGCGCTCATACGTAGTAGACCCGATCGACTCTGCGCCGGCCTGTTAGACCGCTCCGCCGCCGCTCGTTCTAGCGCGTTGATGTGCAATGCAACCGAACCGAGCAGTCCAGCTCTACACTGGCACCAAGAATTCTTTTTGTTTTTTTGTTCTTTCCTCCAGCTGCCCTCTCTGTTACCCAGTTGCTCTGTCAGGACCTATGTGTAGAACAACCGAGAGAGAAGTTACGGAAATATGTTGAATGTATTATTGAGCTTATGAACGAGTATATATAGGCGTAGAAGAGATCAACTTGGAGTATAAGATAAGATACAATCCTATCTCTCTACCTAATATTTCCCCAACGCAATATACTAACATCCCCGCAGTCGTAGCGGGAGCGTCGTAAACAACTAGAACATCACGGACGGCCAGACTGGAGACAAATCGAAGTAGTCCCAGTAGGATGACATTTCCCCGCAGTCCGAGCGGGAATGTCGTGGGTAGTGTTGCGGCGCGGTAGCTTGGACTATAGATGAAGATGATGAGAAGCTCAAGCGAGGTGGTACCCCTTTGTGCCGAAGTTGAGGGAGCCGAGAGGGTGGGGCGGTGTTGTGGTTGATGTAGCCGTGCGAGGGGCACCGTGGTCGATGTCGTGGTCAGGATTGCCGGTCTCGAGGTAGCCGCACATGAAGCCGCGTGCGCAAGGAAAATATTGGAGTCGCGTCGAGGCAGTCGTCGAAGGTGGCGATGCAGTCCAAGCCATCGAGGACGATGTGCGGTCATAGTTTTGCCAGAACTAGGCTCATGTTGGTAATAAATGCATACATCGGTTTTGCCAGAACCAAAGTACACAAAGAACTTATCGATGACGTGGTCGAGGCAGTCGTAGAGGTCGATGCCAAAGAAGATGTTGTCGATGACGATGTAGATGAGGCGCCGATCCGATGAAGATGTAAACTCGGGACTGCGTCGGGAACGAAGGCATGCACCGATGTTGCCAGTATCGGAAGCGCGGGAGTAGGGACCATCATGAACCTATGCGCCAGTGTCGTAGATATAAGACGATGGCTATGAGGTCATTGTGGATGAAAATGTAGAAGGTGGCGAAACCAGTGACAACCTAGAGTGGTCATGCTAGATGACTAGAGAGGCGCGACAATGGTACTCGATGTAGGCGAAGAAAAATCTGGCGTGATGAAGACCATACGCCGACATAAGCGACCCGCAGTGACGCGGAGGTAGCCAGGGGCGTCGGTGCGTGGGGACGGAGATGTAGATTGCGTGCAACGATGCTATGACCCGATGGGGTGGCATAACTGCATGGAGGCCACCGGTGCGTACACGCTTGTGAGGAGTGTTGGCAGCCAGTATGCGAGGACTATGGCGGCGGCGCTGCGGCCTGAAGGGGCTGCGCAGTGGTAGACGTAGCTCGATGGATGGCAGGCTCGTGCTCGAGTATGTTCTTGGCGTAGAAGGGCACGAGATCGGTTGATCAAACAGTGCACCGTATGCGCCATGGCGTGGACGATGCGTAGATCAGAGTCGATGGGGGCGTTGCCGGCGAAGTCCTGGGCGATGACGACGAAGACGATCCGAGGGGGATGGTCGCGGCAGCCTATCGAGGAAGGCATAGGAGCATGCCGTGGTGCAAGGTAGCCTGCTGTAAAATGCATACATTAACTTTGTAGTTTATTGACATGTATGCCCATATATTTGCAACATATTTAATGTTATATCCATGTTTTATATTATTTTTTAGGGATTTATCAATGATCCCCTTTATTTTGATTATAACCCTGCATGACAGGAATATCCTATTTTGTGTATTTTTAGCTTTCAGGGACCTAAGCGAAGTCAAACGGACCGGGAATTTCTGGAGCATAAATATTTCACCAAGGGAAACATCTGGAGCGCTTGGATCTCACTAGAAGGGCCAGGAGGGCTAAAAGGCACCTGGTGGCGCACCCAACCCAGTAGGGCGCGCCACGCCCTCTCTCTTTCCTCGACTATCAGATGCCCTTGATTCTTTAGCCCATGGACTTCTCTTGACCTAAAAATCTCTATAAAAAGATCCCCCAGAGGAGCCATCGCGGAGAGCCCCGCACAACAGAGAAACACCAAAAATGAGTCAGAACTAGCAAAGATTGGAGGGGAAAACTCTACCGGAGCTGCCGCTGGAGGGATCTCCACCTTCTCCAACATCTCCACCATCGTTGTTATCATGATGAAGAGGGAGTAGTCCACGTCTATACTATGGAATTGTGGCAGTAGCTTGATCTATTTCTCTATTCTTCTTCATAGATCTTAGTACCATATGAGCTGCCCAACACACTAGTAGGAAAATGCCGATAGCAGTCATTTTTCCAGTGGCGTGCCCTAGACAGAACATGTCGTTGCTAATAGCCAACATAGTAGTGGCGTCTCGAATATACCGAATGCCACTAGTAGAGCTTAATGGTGGCATTCAGTGTACTTCAGATGCCACTACTAAAGCGGATCCACCGGTGGAACCGGTCCAGATTTAGGGGTGGCGTTCGAATCTTGTAAACACCACCAATGCCTACATTTCTAGTGGCGTTTGCAGGAAATAAACACCGATGCTATCCTAGCTATAGAGTCGAAAACTTCCCCGTTCCTTCCTGACCCGCATCTTCTCCCCCATTCAACCCTAGCCTCTCCCTCTTCCCCGACCTCCCCCTCCCTCTTCCCAACCGCGCCGGCCACCGCCGCACCCCGTGTGCACCGCATCGGCCACTGCCGCCCGCCTCCATCGCATCGGCCTCCGCCGCCCCCACCTCCACCGCATCCACTCCCTGTCGCCGCCTCGTCCTTGTTGCCGTCTCGTCCCCTCTCCCCCTCGTTCCCGTCTCCCCCTCGCCACTAGTAAAATAACTGCTATAAGGTTTTCCTACTAGTGAAGGTGTGGCAGCTTCCTTCGCACGATATCATGAGGAAGCATCCTAAGTCATGGTTCATATTGTTGATAATGGATCTCCCCACACATCTTATTGACAACACTCTTTTGGTAGTGTGGAGGACCTGGTATGCTTGGAATGAATGCACTTATAATAAGCCACTTCAGTCTACCGAAGCTTCTAAGCGGTTTCTTTGCAGCTATGTAAAAACCATGACGAACATTCAGACTACTTCTACTGATTCTATCTTGAAGGGCAAAGCTCCAATGGTTGGCTCCTTTTCTACACGTACTACAAAGGCGTGCGTTAGGAAACAACCTAATATGCCATGGAATAAACCACCAGCTGGGTGGGTAAAACTCACAATCGATGATTATTATAAAGCTATTGATAGTCATGACGGCACCGGAATGGTTTTGCGTGATGAGAATGGCTCTATTATTTTCTCTGCGTGTCGTTGCTTTCCAAATTGTGTAGAAGCTCTTGAACTAGAATTGCTTTCGTGTCTGGAGGGTCTTCGGCTTGCCCTCGATCATTTCAATCTTCCTATCCTAATTGACACGGATTGCAGTCAGCTAGTATCAGCCGTTCAGTGTTTCAGTCTATGGCCTTGGATAGATCTAGTTTTCTTCATATTATTTCTGAGATCAAGGTGAACACCTCGTGGTAGACTTGTAAATTTGTAAAGGTAGATCGTAGGCAGAATAGGGTGATAGCCACTGTCTAGAAAAATTTGCTAGGATAAAGAAGATAACTGTTACTTGGCTCGGATCGGGTCCTCATGTTGTTCTTCGGGAGCTCGAGTCTGAGGCGCCTGTAATCCCTACTGCCTAATAAAGATCCGTTTTTACCCGCAAAAAAAAACACACGTGGTTCCAATCGTTTGCGCCTTCTCCTCCTTAAGCTAATATATACTTTGGAAGATAATGGGAAATACTTAGGTAAGGAGATCCATATCCCTCATTGGTTCCAAAAAAACGATTTTGATATACATCCATATCTTTCTTAAACAAATAGAATAGTTGTGTGAACACCACACATATCAGTCACTTGATAATCTGACAAAACTCTGCAGTACTAATATTGTGTTCTAGTACATCACTTTCTAGCAAAGAAGTCTTGATGCATGCTACACCTTACACGGATGCGTTGCTATTATTTGTTGACACCAACTAATCGTAAAATAGCTAGTTAGCCTCATCATCATAGTTTCCTTTGATTGGTACATCCGACGACGGGGTGGCAGCTGATCCGCACACCGTGCACTTGCACACCCTTCCCACACAATCGGCCGTCACGATGCAGTTGACGTCCCTGCCGCAATCCTTGTGGTGCATTTGTTTGCAATCTTCTTCGCAAGAATCGGCTGGACACCCGTATGGACGCCCCATAATTGTGTTTGTGCAATGTTGTCTTCCAGCATCTGCAGTATGTAGTATCATCGAATTAACAAAAAAGTGTAATGAATTTTTTCTTCTCTGGTTAGTGAAGCAGCATCGCGCATGAATAAGTTACATACCTGATGCTAGTACGAGGAAGGCGAGGGCCAGAAGCAGCGCTAGAGCAATCCTCATCTCGGCCCTTAGATTTGGTCTGAAGAAAAAAGGTTTCGTTCAAGACTGATTGCTGGGCTTGGGAGTTGTGAGAAGAGAAAATAGAAGGGCGAGTATTTTTATAGTTGATGAGATATTAATGCTCATAAATACAAAATCCAGAAATAGCACCAAGTAAGATTTGATAGGTGGCTCCAATTTAGCTATAAATTAATTGGAATAATTATGGATTGATACTTTGCATGTATTTTGTCCAATTAATTGAATTATTTGTCAAGAAACTAATTAATTGAAATAATTGGAATTAGGTCTTTCTATAAGTCAGACCATTCACATGAAAAACTGGGAGGAGAATGCATATTATATAGGCCTGGTAAATGTTTAGTCCATTGGGCCAACTAAGCCCAAACGACATATCAGTTCAGGCCTAAACAACGCTAAAGTCTGTACAGAAAGGCTTCCTTAGAAAGCCCAGGAGCAACCTTGTTAAGTACTTTCTCCGTTTAAAAAATAAGTGTTACATATTATATTTGTCTACATTGCAATCTTTTAGTGTGTAGATATATGCATATCTAGATAAATCTGCAACACTTAATGCCCAACAGAGGGATTGCCATGTAACATGTCGATCTCCATGATTATTTACGGATGTGTTGTTCGTGTGGACACAATGTACACAATGTAACTTGTATATTTAACTTATATTTTTATTTATCTATCCGTTGGCCAACACAATGTACTCATTGCTCATTTTGACCAAACATCATTTTTAAGCAAATCAAACATCATAGATGGTATATTGGCCGCCAAACATCAAAGATGGTATATTGGCAAAACATCATCTGATCTGATCATTTGTATGATGCGGGTCGACAATGACACTGTACCGCTCTAGCTTACCTAGATGAGACAGCGCTCCATATTTAGTTACCTAAGTAGCGTATTCTATAGTGAGTAACCGTATCCATGGTAGATGTCAAGTTTAGTTACGGCCGATAGATTTTACACATTCACAAATGTGTTGCTCCTCACGACATGAGCATACGACTTCTACAATTTATCAGTAATAAATTTTAGCTTCTACATTTATCTTGTACTTCACATATATTCGCCAAACATCACCTTATCATATTTCTGATGCTTGTGAAACGTAATTGTACTTTGAATTTTCTAGTTTCAAGCGACTCAAGAAGGCCTAAGCAGAACCAAATCATCTCCTCCACCAGGCCATTGCTGAATCTTCCATGGAACTTCATCTGGTACGCTCATATAGTATCCCTGGAGAAAGTGCATTTCAACGATGAGATCACCCTCGCAAGGATGCAAAACATTGCCCCTCATTCTTGGCCAAAGCCGATACATTTAGCGAGGACCATGGCGGATGGATCGGAGCCCTGATTAATTGCCTTCCACAAAAGAAAAGGAGCATTGCACCTTGAGAAGATGAAAAAACTTCTCGTGATAGCTCCTTGATTGTCTAGCGATCATTTATCCATAATGCACTGCTGATCGGGAGGAATTATCTGACTGTTTAGGATGCAATTGTCAATCATCCTTGGATTCGCTATATCTTATATCAAGTGGGCAAGCCTAACTTCTCGATGAGTCTGAAGCACTAGCCGAAATGGCCTACCTACTAATAACCCTAAATATGTTAGCAGGTATGCCATGTCGGAGGTAAAACTGTTGATTCAAGAACTCACATCACTCATCTGCTAGGGTTCACGAGAAATGGGGAGAGAAAGAGACGACCTTTTGTTGTGTCTCCAGAACCTTATCCCTCCTTCTCATCTCCTTCACTGTATATACAAGATACAACTGCAGTATAGTCCCTCTACAGCCTTATTTTTACCTATAGGTACCTACAACACTCCCCCTCAAGATGGGGCAAATATATCTAATAGCCCCATCTTGTTACACAATTTAACAAATGATACAACATTAACACCCTTAGTTAACACATCAGCTAGTTGGTCTCCTGACTTGACAAAGCTAATGTGAAGAGCTCCTTCATCCATTTTTTCTTTGATGAAATGTCTATCAATTCCAATATGCTTTGTCCTATCATGTTAGATTGGGTTGTTTACTAAGTTGATTGTAGCTTGATTATCAAAATATAGATATAGAGGTCCTGCTTCAAACACTCCAAGCTCAGTGAGTAGCACTCGCAACCACATTAACTCACATAGTCCCGATGCCATATATCTGAACTCTGCTTCTGCTGTAGATCGAGCAAACACACTCTGTTTTTTGCTTCTCCAACTAACAAGATTTCCCCAACAAACATGCAGTACCCTGATGTGGACCGCCTATCGTCAAGACACCCAGCCCAATCAGCACCAGTGAACCCTTCTAGATTTAGATGCCCATGACTTGAAAACAAGAGTCCCTTCCTAGGACAACTCTTGAGATATCTCAGTATGCGGTTCACAGCATCCAGATGACCAGAACGAGGGTTGTGCATATATCTACTCACAATGCTAACAGCATATGAAATGTCAGGTCTGGTATGTGATAGATAAATTAAGCGGCCAACTAACCTTTGGTAGTGGTATTTGTCCACATAATCACCTCAATCAGCCTGAATACGAGTGTTCTGCTCTATTGGTGTAGCAGCAGGTTTACACCCTATCATGTTTGTTTTAGTGAGCAAATCAAGCACATACTTTCTTTGCGAAAGATAAATATCTTGTGCACTGTATGCAACTTCAATGCCTAGAAAGTAATGAAGAATAATGTGTGATCAGCATTACTCTGTCGGTACCCAAGAGAGCGAACTTCCTTCCTAAATCTTCCAAACCAGGACCTAGGTGATTGCTTTAGGCCATAAAGAGACTTTTTTAGTCTGCACACCTTGCCTTCTGTCTCACTGCTTCTAAACCCCGGCGGAATTTCCATATATACTCTTCTTGTAGATCCCCGTGAAGGAATGCATTCTTCACATCCATCTGAAATAGTTCCCAATTTCGGTTTGCTACTACTGAAATCAATGCTCTGATAGTGTTCATTTTTGCTACAGGGGAAAACGGCTCATCATAGTCCACCCCTTAGGTTTGGCTGTACCCTCTTGCTACTAGTCGAGTCTTATACCTCTCAATTTTACCTTGAGGAGTTTTCTTGATGGTGAATACCCACTTGCATCCTACAGCCTTCTTATTAGTTGGAAGCGGGGTAATTACCCATGTATCATTTTTGTCAAGTGCAGCCATTTCTTCTAGCATTGCTTCCCTCCACCATGGATCCTTCTTTGCCTCCTGCCAATCACATGGTATAGAGGTCGTGGAGTCCAATGCAGCTATGAATGATTTGTAATGTGGACCCATTAATGAATACGACATATGACTAAAGACATGGTAAGGAGATAGTTTTGAGGGTAATTTTCCAGCATTGGAGCGAGGTGGTTTCCTCTGAGCTATAGGAATATCTAGATCATCACCTTTTATACAAGAGCTACCATTGCTCGAAGTTGAATCTTGATCTTGAACCAAGGATATCGGAGCTGAATCTTGTGTTTGAGATTGTATTATCTCCGGTTCTTGTTATGTTGGAATATTTCCTCCCCCTGCATCCGAACCTCCTCAGCTCGGTGTCTTCTTGTATACACTAGAACCTCTCGTTATTCATTAGGTTTTCGCCACTTCAGTACTTCGCCTGATGTATGCTTCACATCTCTATTGGCATGCTTGTCCTCCCAAGGTTCCACCATTTCCCTTGATACAATCAGGTTATTCTCTTCTCCTTCTTCTCCCCCTGCCTCACTAACCTAGTCCGAAACATCGTAACAAATGAATCAGGAAAGACATCTGTGAGATTAGTAGGCTCTCCATAATAAGATTCTTGCTCCCTAAAGACAACATCCATACTCACAAACATCCTTTTTTCAGTAGGACTCCAACATTTATACCCATTTTGTTTCCCCGAGTACCCCACAAATATGCATTTCACGGCTCTTGAATCTAGCTTTCCCACTAATGGCATGTTATCTTTCACAAAGCATACACACCCAAAAACCTTCGATGGGACAACATGTGTAGTCTTACCCGTTAGACATTCTATTGGTGTCTTGTTGTTCAGCACTCGAGATGGCATCATGTTCATGAGGTAGGCAGCTATCAACACTGCCTCACACCATAAGTATTTAGGAACATTCATTGCTATCATTAAACATCTGGTAATATCCAGTATATGCTTGTTGTTTCTCTCAGCCAAGCCATTTTGCTTAGAAGTACTATGACAACTAGTTTGATGGGTAATACCAAAGCTTGACAAATATTCATCAAATTGTTTGTTTACAAATTCTGTACCATTATCTGTTCTAAATATTTTTACCCGGGCATCATATTGAGTCATAATCAAATTATGGAAATCTCGAAAGCATTCATACACATCATTCTTGTTTCTCAAAACATAGACCCACGTGGTTCTAGTGCATTAGTAAATAAAAGTGACAAATGACCGATATTCATTGACAGACCAAACTCCACTTGGTCCCCAAACATCAGAGTGGATAACTTGAAGTGGTACAGAACTTCTATTATCAGATGATACATAAGTACTACGGGTAAGTTTCCCATACTGACACACATCACATACTAGACTCTCTTTATCCACTCTGTTATACAGATCTAGATACAACTGACCGAGAGTGGCAAAAGACACATGTCCTAGCCTGTGGTGATGTAGAAGCAATTCTTCCCATGCTGAATGATGCATAGTAGAAGCCACCACAGACGACATACTTTGATCCATATAATACAAGCCATCACGCATGATCCCCATCCCAAGCCTTTTTCTAGTCCCAAGTTCCTGAAAAAAACACCATGAGGGCAAGAATACCGCAGCACAATTCAGATCATTTGTAAGACAGCTGATAGACAATAAATTTAATGGGAATGATGGGGCATGCAAGACATAAGGTAGAGCCATTTGTGAGCTACACTTGACTGCCCCGACCCCATAATAGCTTGAGACGAGCCATCCGCCAATTTAACAGTTTGTTCTTTTGATTTAGGGACGTAATTAGTGAAGTTCTCATAAGAGCCAGTCATATGTCTTGATGCACCCGAATCTATTAACCAAGGTGCATTAGCATTTCTATAACTTGTAGTATGAAAATAATTACCACTAAAGTTTGTGGAGGCAGACGAGGTAGATGTTGTAGGACCTACATAATATGCCTTCTCATTCAACTGCAACCCTTTAAACTGACACCACTTCTCCCAATCTTCTACTGTCATTTCTACGGTCCTGGAGTGGGAAGTTTCTTCATTTACCATTGAAGTATTAGCTCTTCCTCCAAAGTGGGCACCCCGTCCACGGCCACCATGATCATCTAGAGCAAGTCCACGCCCTCTTCCTCGCCAATCATGTCCTCTTCCTGGACAATCATGTCCTTTTCCTCTGCCTCCACCAAACAATTCCAGGCATGCAAATTTCAGGTGTCTAGGGTCCCCGCACTCAAAACACTTCTTTTCATATGTGTTTGTCCCAGTTCCCTGATAATTCTACAGCATAGAGAGCTGACCGCCTCTGTGAGATACCCTGGGTTGATAGTCCAATAGCCTCCAGCTTTAGCCAAGTTTCTTCGCTCATTATGGCTGATATTGCCTGCTCTAGGCTAGGTAATTTTCCACTGCCATACAATGCGGCCCTTCTATTCTCAAACATTGAGTTGAGCCCATTCAAGAAATCTCTTACTCTTTTTCTCTCTATCCACTTGCTAAATTTCTCAACACACTTGCCACATTCCAACTCAATTGGGTCATAGAAGTCAAGATCACTCCACAATCTCTTTAGCTGAGATACATAATCAACAATTGATCTTTCCTTTTGAGATAATTCTTGCAATGCTCTCTGAACTCTACATGCCAGCATTTCATTTCCAACCCCTGAGTAAATGCCTTTCAATAAGCGCAAAATTTCGGACGCTTCCTTAATCCTCTCCACTTGCTTTGCGATCTGAGGAGATAAATAACTCAACAGCCATGCCCTGACCAGGGAATTGGTTGTCCTCCACTTCTCGCATTCTTTTGAATTGTCTTCTTCTGGTTTCTCCTTTGTACCTAGAATGTAGCCCTCTAGCTTTCTTGAGACTAAGATCATCTCAGCATGCTCTGCCCAACTAGCATAACTTTCAGATCCCTCCAATTTCACAATAGGTAGCTGTAGGGGATGAGTTTCTTCCTTGACTTCCCCTTCTGGTCGTAATCCTCCTGCTTGTTTACTCATCGCATCGAACAGAGATCGATACTTCTCGTCCATAGCCTCCAGTAGTGCCGCAAGCTCCCTGGTTGTGACAGCCCCGTGGCACCTCCCATGTTGTCTCCCATCTTCCTTCTCTCCTCCTAACCTCACTAGCAGTCTCCTCACTCTTCTTATCTGTCTGTTTCCTCAGCACACCACCGCAACAAAGTGTAGCTCGATCTGAGTTTGTAGAGCCTCACCTTGCCCGGAACAGCAGCCCACGGTTCCCTGCCTGCTCCTAAATTACAGCAGACTCCTTCCACTGCTCCAACAAATCCGTTGTTGTCGTCTCCCCTAAATCGCTGCCGCAGCTGCAGTTGACAGCTCCTCCACAACCTCCTTTCACCTCCTCTTCATGGGTTGCTCTGATACCATGTTGATTCAAGAACTCACATCACTCATCTGCTAGGGTTCACGAGAAATGGGGAGAGAAAGAGACGACCTTTTGTTGTGTCTCCAGAACCTTATCCCTCCTTCTCATCTCCTTCACTGTATATACAAGATACAGTTGCAGTCTAGTCCCTCTATAGCCTTATTTTTACCTATAGGTACCTACAACAAAAACCATACTTTTCGACAAGTATGAACCACTAGCCAACATGACCTACCTGTTAATGGCCTATCAAGCAGTCACGCCTAACTTCTCGACGAGCGTGAACCACTAGCCAATGGGCACATCACAATTCTCAAACTCAAGGCATGGCCTGGCAGCCACTAGTGGAGCGCCTTGGAGGCGAAACTGGGCTATGACCCCTTCCAAAAGTGCAAACATATTTCTCGACATACTTTGTGTCAGTCATCTTTTGTTTCATAGTGTTCAATCCAGCACAAGGGAGTAACGTGAAAAAGGCCTCGGCGGGTGGCTGGTGTGTAGATAGTTTGTTGGCTGTGTGATGAGATGGGATGGGCTGTGTATCAATAGGTTAGATTTTTTCCGCTGCTGGCCATTGGATCTTGCGTTAGCTCCTCTTGTTAGAAAAACAGAAGTTGCGTAGTATGCCGATTTCCCATGTAAATCAAGAAACCGCTGCTGGCTAGGGTGGGTAAAAAAATACCTCTCTTAGTTGCTATATGTCAACTACTGTGTAAATCAAGAAATTATGTGCATTTTCATTCTTAAGAATCATCTGTTACTGTTAGTAGTAACCGTGAAACTTGAAATTACAGCAAAATAAGCGGTGAAGATTTGAATTTTGGCCCTGCCCGCTGCCACTGTTGTCAGGAACTTATGTTTGTTAGAAATATGGGATAGTGCGCCCGTGCATGGCACCGATAGAATTAATCGGTTAAAAGTATCACTCTCCCTATTCTATCTATATATTGTAACTCTTGTTTGCCATACAATAACCATGGAGAATAGGGGTGGACCTATGTAGAGCTGAGTAGGGGCAGTCCCCCACTCAAATTTGGAAATTTTAGTGCAGTTCTATCAAATTTGAAGGGAAAAGTTTCAAAAGCATCAAATTTGTGCTTGGAATGCCCCCGCTCACATGAATTGCCCCCACTTATTTTTTTATCTAGGCCCGCCACTATAATACAATTTGGCTTGGTGTCAAAGAAAATTTTGATAGCATGGGCGAAACCCTATAAGGGGCTGCCACCACGACGACCCTCTCTAACCAATACTCATGCTGCCTCAGCCTGAAATAGTTTTTCTGGGGCCAGGCTCTAGTGAGTGCAAAAAGGGCGTCCCGTGGCCCCGTGGGTGCATGAAGGTACATGGAAGCATTTCTAATAGATCCCTTGTATCACCTTGGCCCTTAAAATAACACTTTATTACAATTTTGGCCCATAAAAGGAAAAAGATCAGATCCCTTATTTTTGCTAAAATCTTAAATGGAATTAAGGCTCTCCATAAATCGACTCCTACGAACCTCAGATGGTCAGTATTTGGGGTAATTTTTACATCATCCCGTAAAATAGAAAACGGTTGGGGGAAGGAACTTTCAGGGCACACTGCGGTCATACTCACCAGAATCTGGTCAAGTCACACTGCGGTCGATTCCCAGCAGCAAACAACGTTTTTGGGCGAGATGTTTGGATTCCATCGATTATTTCCGAACTACCGGGTAGAGGACAAACTCAACAAAGAGTTACTCCTGCTGGTTGTCACCGTGGTGGGTGGCCTGCCTTCAGCCGCAGGGAGCGGTGGGGCGTGGCTGGGCCTTGCGATCAGGCAGAGCTCGGGATGGGAATGGGCCGGGTCGATTCGCCGGGTCACTGACCCGACCCAAAAGTTTGAGGCCGATGGGTCACGTGGGTCGGCCCTAAATTGAATATGGGTTGGTGGAGCCAGCCCCTAGTAACCCAATGGGTCGGCCGAGTCGACCCATATCTGCCACAACGACGTTGTGTCCTGCTCGCGGTCCAGCTTGTTTTGCTAGAGGTCACGCTGCTTGTAGTCCTCTGTGCTAGTTTCAGACTAAGTTGTGTCTTAATATTCTTCTTTAACTCGTGTACGCGTGAATACTTGAATCGATCCAAGTTATTATTAGTTTATAACATCAACTGCTAGTGCTTCTTGTCTAACGTCAACTAATGTCAGTAAGCTATTTTATTTGCCCATTCAGTGCATTTGTGTTTAAAACTATCCATCACTAAATTTATTATCGGTCTTCTCATCCTTATATTTCTATTTTTCTTTAAAAACAGATTAAAAAGTGATGTTTCCGTTTAATTTGGGCTGGCCATGGATACCCATTGGGCCAGCGAGGCCATCACATTTTATTAAAATGGGCCGACCCGTGGCCTTCCAAAATGGCCTTGGGGCCACAGGGCCAGGTCCAAGGCCAGGTCCCATCCTGAGGCAGAGCAGGGAAAAGCTACGGATGGCAGAGCAAGGGGCGGCGAGTGCTCATGGTGGCACCGGGCTCGAGATGTCATAGTATCTGCTCCAGGAGAGCTTAGACCATACAATAAATATGTTTTAGACTATACTTTAAAGTGATTTTTGTGATACGTGATTTAAGAGATTTGCTAAGATGCTCTAACCCTTTTGCACATGTTGTGTTCATTTAAGCTTGCTCTCCTTTTTTTTGCGGGAAAGAGGATTGATATTAAAGCCCCGATCTCACAGAAAGATCCAAAAAAAGAGAAAATTACAATTAGGTCCACTGGATCCCGATGTTGACGATGAACCAGATGCCACCGGTGGCGCACCGCCGCCACTATACCCCCACGATGGCTTGGATCAGGTACAGCCCCTCCGCGGACGGGAAGTCGCCGGTCACCGGCTCCAAAGAGCCTACACCCCGGGCCACCATCTTCATCGCAAGGCCCAACATCAGCACCTCCTTCTTCATCTTCGAGCTCCGGATCGACTACCACGCCGGATCCGGCGAGGGCTTGATGAACTCGACGGATCCGAAGAGCCTTGCTCTCCTAATCCCTTCTAATGTACAAAACAGTTCTTTGGTTCAAGATAAGCTCTACATGAAAAAGATGCACGTCTACATTTGTGATTCGATTCATGATACTCCTTCGACCCAAATTAGTTGGCTTGGATTTTTCTAGATTTGAATGTATCTAGACTTGTTTTAGTGCTAGATACCTCCGGATCTAGAAAAAACCAAGTCAACTAATTTGGGTCGGAGGAAATATTAGTTTGTAGTTTCTTTGAATTTACAGTTTTGTGTTCATATTAGTTATTTATATAAATGAGTTTTGTTAATTTTTGTCGCATACGGTTGACCGTTGAAATTTCCTTTGATGAGCAGTTTCATCTCCCCGGTTCGCACAATTTTATAGAGAAAGGTATGCATTTCCTACTATGAAGACCTCGATGATTTGCTAGTTTTGTTTTTTAGATTTTATTTCGTAATTACTGAAGATAGCTAGCCAACGTATCTTTACTGTGTACTATTTGCTACTATAGATATATACGGCACTGCTTAAAAAAAAAGTACCAAGATGTAGATCTTCTCATCTGGAATGTATTTCTCTCTCACCGATAGAAGGACGCTGATCCTCTAGCCAGTCTGATCTCAACAAGAAGGCCACGTCTAAAGTCAACTGCTGTGCGGTACATGAGACATGTACCAGCCGGAACCAGGAATATGTCTGCGCTAGATCTAGAATTCAAAGGCAGCGCACGCAGGCACGATTTTTTTTTTGAAAAGTCAATACAACAAGTAAGGAATAAATACGTGCTTACCATCGGCGTGTTCCTAGCTGTCGAGCTCAACTTATATATCATCGTCATCCAAGAAAACCTAGCCAATGAAGTTGCACGTATTAGAGCTGACTTTTGGCTATGCACGTTGTCCCACGAGTGTCAGCTTGGATTATATGATGCCTAAGCATGTTCATTTCGTACGAGTAGGTACAACGCAAACCAGCTGAGTTTTGGGTGGTATGCGCGCTGTCCTGCACCCAACTAGTGTCAGATTGGGTTTATTATTATACGGTTATACCACATCGTTTTCATTTTGTATGACTTAGTACGTATTTGACCAGTCATCAGTCGCTATGAACGAGATATGAAAGTTCTATTTATTATGGGGAAAGTGTGTCCCCATCGAAACGCTACATCGACTGATCTGGAAAAAGTCTCCTCACCCACAAGTGTATTATTAGGACTAGGAGTGGGATGCACATGCGGTGATGTTTCGTTTCATAGTGACAGATATTTTTAGAGAACTCCAATAGTTACCACAAAGTTGTATAGGTTATGTGATGACGTGGTGGAAATAAATCAGGGCAGAGAGAGAGAGAGCGAGATCGTATGGTTGTTTGGTCTTCTCGGTAATCCCAATTTTTTTTTCAGAATTTGACATTATTCTTGTGTAGCCTAGAATATAAGTTTTTATTTTGGACCACTTTTCTATTAGAAGAGGAAATTAAACGAAGTTAAGGTATAAACATGCCGAAAAACCACAAACATAAGAGAAAAAAATATAACAAATAATCTGGCACAGCTGGGATAGCGGGCCCATGCGCAGCACTCGATCGCTAGAGAATGTCGTCTCTAGCAATGGAAGCCACCACAACGTATGTCATGCGTCGGCCCATTAAGATTCATCTGTTGCGTTCTTTCCAAGCATTCCACATAACGTACATCATGCAGCCACCGAGTCGATTTTTCGCAGAAGCCGCATTCCCTTTAAATCATGTCTGTCGTCCCACCACTTAGAAATGGAGGGGAAAGATTGACCATGGCTTCATGTAGTATCGTAGTCCCATGATTGCGTTGTGTTCCACACAACTGTTGTGAAGGGGCAGTCTTTGGAGAGGTGGACAACAGGTTGGGTTGTTAGGCAATCCTCTGATAATCAGCATGTCAGTTATGAGAAACTTACTATGAAGAGCCAGGAGAAGAGTTTACATTTCGGTTCGCTGTGAGCAAACCAAATATTTTGGGCCTTGAATTTGGGGAAGCATCCATTGAATTGACAATGGTAGGCTGAATTGGCGGTGTATACTCCGTCAGCTATCAAGGTCCATCTGATGGAATCCGGTTAGAGTGGATCAAGCTGAGTGCCCTGGATGACGTCCCAAACCTCCAAGTATTGGGATAGCTAAATAGGGGAGTGGAAGCTAGCAACCGCCTGGATCTAGTTTCCCTGAGTGATCTCTTTTGATACCGTTCTTCTTTTCCTAGTGGTGTTGTTATAAAGGTCAGGTGCCCGCTGCTTGAGCAGCCCGCGACCACTCCAGCTGTCGGGCCAAAAGGAGGAAGTGTCACCGTTCCCAATTGTTATTTTCTTGCAAGCCCTAAAAAGTTCCATATCAGCCAAGCTGCAGGAGAGCTTCAATCCTTCCCAGATGCGCGCAGGGTCGGCCCAATGTAGCTAAGGCCTGTGCAGTCTCAACACCCTCCCGGTGCGAGCAAGGTCTGGCTTTCCAAGACCACCCAATGATTTTGTCCTACAAATAGTCTTCTAGTTGACAAGCGCTTTCCCCTACGCGACATGCTCTCCTTTGTCTCCAGCCCGGACGAAATTCCTGAAAATCCTTAAAATCTTCTTGCGAGCCCATTTTGTGAGCAGAATGGCGGTGGAGTAGTAGATCACAGTGGCTATAAGCACCAATGTGGCCAGGGCGACTCCTCCAGGATGCGCAATGTTTTTTCCGTACTAACTAGGAAGCTTCCCATCGATCTAATTGAAGAGAGGCTATAAGTCAACTTTGTGGAGGCGGCGGAAGTGAGAGGCAGACCCAAGTACTTTCCCGAAAAATTGGCAAGATTTGCAGGAAAAGCAGTAAGCACGTCGTCGAGTTTGATTTCTCCACATTGCACCGGGAAGATTTCAATTTTTGCCATATTGGTCACGAGGCTGCTAGCCTTTCCAAAATAGTCCAGGGTGGCTTTGATAGTGCTAACAAAAATTCCGGCATCATCAGCATAAAGAGATATTCGACATCTGGCCATGCGACAGCGAATAGGCCTTAGAATCCCATTGAGAGTTGTCTATGACAGAATGCGTTGTAGAGGGTCAATGGCTAGCATGAAGTGCATGGGTTATAGAGGGTTGCATTGTCTAAGCCCTCTTGCATGCCAAAAGGTCGTGCTGGGGTTGCCATTGAGTAGAACTCTTGAAGATGCGGAAACTAGGGATTGGCAGACCTAGTCACGCCACATGCGGCCAAAGCTGATGGCAGTCAACACCTCAATTAGGTAGGCCTGTCCCGCGGAGTCGAAGGCTTTGAAGATGTCTAGCTTCAGAAAAAGGCTCGGAGTCTTCGAGGAGTGGAGCTCTTTGGTGTGATTTTTCACATGCATGAAATTGTCATGCGAATGCGCTTTGGCATTTGGAGACGATGTCAGGTAAGATAGGAGCCAACCGGTTGGCGAGGATCTTGGAGAAAATCTTGGATAGGCTCTCATTGCAATTTTACGTCTTTTAGGATACTTTCTTATGTACATTCATATTTCTTCTTCACAAGTGACTTCAAAATGCCAGTTTTAACTATATATTTTTCTAGAAAAAAGGGCCTACCTGTAGCTCGAGCCCAATTTGACTTTTTTTGCTTTCTCTGTCATGTTAGACAACTTACACATACAAAAATACTCTCTTTTCGATTAATTGTATCTTGGGCTGTCGTCCAAGACATGGATATATTTACCAACATATTAACACAAGCAAGTAAAATGCTCTTAATAATTTTTTTTAAAATAAATTAGATGGCTCCGTACAAAGCCAGCCACATATTGCCACCGCAAGAAAATGAAGTAGTAGGTATAATGGTGTCCAAACAATTTCATAAAAGTGGATGGGGATACGATTTTTGCTAACACGGTGTCTTCATATAATAGGTTTGAGTTAAAGTAGTCGAATGAAATATCCTATTCTTCAGCTAATAGCAAGTACAGTTGTTGTCAATACATATTTGACACCAATTACAAGAAGTTACACCATTGTAAACCTAAATATTAGAGTGGGTATATACTATGTTTCTATAAGCAAGTTAGCTCATCCGCATAAAGAAAGACACCATTAACTAAAAATAAAAGATCTTTTAACCTAAACAAAAATGCGGAGATTCTAGGCAAAGGCTTTCATGAGGGAAGTAATTAACCATAACTAAAATTTGTAGCCAAAAAGGTATATATATGGTTTCCTATATTGCTATTGCATTAGAATTTTATGATACGATAGAATTGGTTAAAATAAGACTTTTATAGGATTTCTGCTTCTAACCAATCATCCCAGTAAAATTCACAAAACACACCTTATGTGGTCTTTGCAAGTCCGAAACTTACAAAGGTTAAGCCATCAATGAAAAATGGCAGAGTGGATCCACTTGCATTCTCTCTACCCAGCCCTCTCTCTTCATATTCCATCGACGGCTTATAGCGTGTAGATTTGTAGCCTTTCTTACCATTGGCCTTCAGAGTTGAACTTTCGCAGAGCCTCTAGAATTGGTTTTTTGTTGGGTCCAATTTAGTCTTGGCGTCACTATTAATAGTATGGATATCATCTCTCTGATGAGAGTTTGCTTTGTCGTGGGTTTTGGGGAGAGGGGCATGTTTGATTTCACAATCTTCAACTAAAACTTCAACTTTGTTTGATTTAAGTCGGTCCCATTTTCACACGAGGATGATCTAGTATGTGGAGATGGGGGAACTGTGAATCTACATTTACGATGCGGAATAATTTCTCCCCATGATATATTTTTGGAATCAAGGTGACAGTATTTTGCCGGTGCAGGTGAATAAAATTCCCACAATTTCATCTTCGACCTAATGTGGCATTGTTGCTTGATTAGCTGGGACTCTCATCATGTCGTGATGTAGTAGATTCAGTTTTCCCCGAATGACTAGGGGTTCATTGAAACAAATATAAGAATCATATTTCTTGACTTAAAAAAGGGAGCGTCTAAATTTCAGGCGTCTGACTTTTAGTTATGTCTCGGTCACTGACGTCGTCCTATTATTTTGTGCTATTCCACTTCTCAGTTGCAACTCATTAAATTTCCAGCTACAACCTAATGGCAACTCATGTGTAACTTCCACACTGCACGAATCGCGGGGTATATCCAATGGTGAGAGAGGCGACTAAGACATAACTAAAACTCAAGTGCCTGATTTGTAGCAAAACTTTTAAAAAATAGTTCAGCAGTATGGAATGGGCAACTACAACGCCCCTATCTAGTCTATTCACTGGTAGAAAACAAGCCTCTAGTCCCGGTTCGTAAGGGCCTTTAGTCCCGGTTGCACAAAAGGGACTGCCGAATCGGGACTAAAGGTCCAACCTATAGTCCCGGTTCTGTTATGAACTGGGACTAGGGGCCTCCACGTGGCCCTGGTTCGTAACACGAGCCGGGGCTAAAGGGTCCTTGCCGCGGTAGCATTTTGGGGCAATCCGCTGCTGTGGAAGGAGGGGGGTTTTAGGGTTTTGTGTTTTTCTTTTCATTTTAGGGTTTTCTGTTTTCCTTTAGTCCCGGTTCCTTTTCATTATGTGTTTTTCACGATGCTACTACATAGTTTACACGTTGATGCATATATAATATAATTTTTCTTACGAGCATACATACATATATATATATATACAATTTGGTATACGAGTCCCAGCCAGGAGTTGAGCCCGTCTATTTGATTACATGGAGATCATTACATGGATGATTTAGACTCTATCTATACTATATTCTCCACATGGGTGTATGACCTCGTCAACCAAAAATCCCGTCAATTCCTCTTGAATTGCTAGTAGGCGGTCCTGTGGTAGGATATTTTCCCGCATTGCTTCCAACTATAAAGAAAGAGATCAATATGAATATATCAATCATAATAAAAAATATGAATAGAACTCAACACAAATTATGGTAATAAAAATAAATTGTGAATATACTGTTTACGTACTCAAAGAAATTGCAAGTTCTGCTCAGTAGTCAAAACGCGAATGAACTCACAAATGTAGTATCCACATAAATTAGTCCCATGTGGATGGCTCGCGCACTTTAAAATAATAGAACTCAATCAAATAATAATCAAGCATGATAATTATATTGAAACTAGAATTAAAGAGATAAGCGGACCTAGCTCGTACTACTTACCAGGATCGGATTAAAACTCAGCTCCTCACACCATTGACCGGTGATCACAGTCTTGAACCGTGTCCAAACACTACCCAGCAAAGAAAATGAATGAATGAGTTAATAATTACTTGATATTTCAGAAAATGAACGAAAGAGACCGATATAGTGCGATAATGATTAAAATTACTTGTGGAGCATAGCAATTATGCTGCGGTACTCTTCGGTGTCCTTTTGTAATGAGTCCATGATTTGAACTCTTTCCAAGTCAAATGAAATGCTTAGAAGAACTCAATGAAAATTGCGCAGGGTTTATATACGTGAGTAACTCATCATTTACATTTAACATCGAGTAAGCAAAAAATGAATGTGTACAAGACAAGAATATTCTCACCGTATTTGTAAGGAAATAGTATTTTTTTTACAGTAATGCTGCTTCTTGAGAAACCATAGCAAGTTATACTCCATGTCCACAGTTTCATCTTTAGCATAGCTTCATTAACTCGATTTGGGTCAATGAACCCAAATCGATAGATTCTCCTTTTTTACATTCGAGAATCTCCATTCTACATCATAGCGTACAAAAGAATATAGTGAGATAATTACCCAATGAATTGAATGAGATGAGCTAGAGACTTAATTACATAAATAAATTAATCACTTACAGACAATAGCAACTTAGGAGAGATTTGTCGAGTGCCCTTTGATTGAATAACTGAAAGATTTCTTCAAACTCAATATGGACCTTGTCTGGAATGAAGTAATGCTCCTCTCTAACTTTCTCTATGATCCGTTGTCGCCCTTTTTCTGCGGCTGTCAGGTACCATTCATGCAATTGTCGCATTTTCGTTGGCAGATCCCGGAGCCTCTCATAACTGACCATAGGCTCCCCGTGGACATATCGTCGTTCTACATCAGCCTTCACTAGTAGGAAAACCTTATAGCTGGATTCCTTACCGCTGGCGAAGTGGGCACGAGGGTCACCCACGGGCCCGGTGAAAGGACACTGGCAGCACCAGGGCTATCCCAATTATCGCCGGCGAACAGGTCTAGCGCGCGACGGGGCTGTGGTAGGCCGCGTTCCCATGGATGGGCCGGCCTTTACCACTGGATAAAGCCCATAGGCGCTGGGGATATGGTGGACTGGATGGGCCACCCGGGCCAAATAAATCAGTTATCCCCGGTGAATAAAGCCCTTAGGCACCGGGGGTAAGTGGGATGCGGGTCCACCTGTAACAGCATGTCTCAACTAACCCCCATCACCCCGACGAAAATCCACAACTCGCAACCCTAGCCGCACCCCCTCGCTCCGCCGAAGGAAAGGAGGAGGAGGCCAGCTTTGCCGTCGCCATCCTGCGTCCGCCTCGCCGTCGCCGTCCCGCAGCAAGAGCACCGCGCCGCCTCGCCGTCGCCCTCCCGTGCCCGTCCCGCAGTGGTAGCACCGCCCCGCCACCTCATCGACAACGACGACCGGTAAGGTAAAGTAATCCCAACCCCCTAGCTGCTGGATTCGAGCCCCGACACCACTTCCCCGCGCCCGCATCTGCATCCCGCAATTCTTGGTGATGTCAATTTTGTAGAGATGAGCCAGATCATTTTTAAAACTTAGATAGTTACAAGTTCGCAATGAAGAAACCATTTGTCAATATAGCTGCGGCCACTCTCAGTTACATGCACTTCTATAGCTTGCATTTTGATAGCTGCACTTGTACTAGCAAATACTAGCTTCCATTTGATAGCTGCAAATATTAGTTGCCATTTTGATAGCTGCACTTGTACTAGCAACTACTAGCTTCCATCCTCCCATGTTGACAAAGATACCTGATTCGGAACACATTGCGAACACTCAATAAATGCATTTGAGTTTTACAAATTACGCTTTTAAACAGCCACTAAGGCTTTATCATCACTATGTCTGAATAGATGGCATGTGCTCTATTGTAGCTATGGTTTTTTAGTACTGTCAGCATCCCATAGTGAAGTCACTCTTAAGTGGATGCAGTTAAACCTTTTCAGTTTTGACTACTCTGTCAAAAATATTATCAACACAGATCGGAAGTTCTCTAGCATTTCTGTGATAATATTATCGATCCGGTTTTTAGTCCATAAGAAAAAATTCCCTCTGATCCTCTATAACATGTTCACATTATACACTGCACAAATCTACTAAAATAGAATAGCAGTCCCAAATGATCCCAAGAGAACTTACTAAAATAGAAGAAACGATAAAACCAAACAGCAATTGGCCAAGATAAAATAAATAAAGTTATTTGCATATAAATATTCAAAGAAAAATTCGCCGCCTCCCCGTCGCCCTCTCGTGCCTGTCCCGCAGCAGGAGGACCGCCCCACCACCTCGTCGACAACGACGACCGCAAAGGTAAAGTAATCCCAACCCCCCAGCTGCTGGATTCGAGCCCCGACACCACTTCCACGCGCCCGCATCTGCATCCCGCAATTCTTGGTGATGTCAATTTTGTAGAGATGAGCCAGATCATTTTTTAAACTTAGATAGTTACAAGTTCGCAATGAAGAAACCATTTGTCAATATAGCTGCGGCCACTCTCAGTTACATGCACTTCTATAGCTTGCATTTTGATAGCTGCACTTGTACTGGCAAATACTAGCTACCATTTGATAGCTGCAAATGCTAGCTGCCATTTAGTAGCTGCACTTGTACTAGCAAATACTAGCTTCCATCCTCCCATGTTGACAAAGATACCTGATTCGGAACACATTGCCAACACTCAATAAATGCATTTGAGTTTTACAAATTACGCTTTTAAACAGCCACTAAGGCTTTATCATCACTATGTCTGGATAGATGGCATGTGCTCTATTGTAGCTATGGTTTTTTAGTACTGTCAGCATCCCATATTGAAGTCACTCTTAAGTGGATGCAGTTAAACCTTTTCAGTTTTGACTACTCTGTCAAAAAGATTATCAACACAGATCGGAAGTGCTCTGGCATTTCTGTGATAATATTATCGATCCGGTTTTTTAGTCCATAAGAAAAAATTCCCTCTGATCCTCTATAACATGTTCACATTATACACTGAACAAATCTACTAAAATAGAATAGCAGTCCCAAATGATCCCAAGAGAACTTACTAAAATAGAAGAAACGATAAAACCAAACAGCAATTGGCCAAGATAAAATAAATATAGTTATTTGCATATAAATATTCAAAGAAAAATTCGCCGCCTCGCCGTCGCCCTCTCGTGCCTGTCCCGCAGCAGGAGGACCGCCCCGCCACCTCGTCGACAACGACGACCGCAAAGGTAAAGTAATCCCAACCCCCCAGCTGCTGGATTCGAGCCCCGACACCACTTCCACGCGCCCGCATCTGCATCCCGCAATTCTTGGTGATGTCAATTTTGTAGAGATGAGCTAGATCATTTTTTAAACTTAGATAGTTACAAGTTCGCAATGAAGAAACCATTTGTCAATATAGCTGCGGCCACTCTCAGTTACATGCACTTCTATAGCTTGCATTTTGATAGCTGCACTTGTACTGGCAAATACTAGCTACCATTTGATAGCTACAAATACTAGCTGCCATTTAGTAGCTGCACTTGTACTAGCAAATACTAGCTTCCATCCTCCCATGTTGACAAAGATACCTGATTCAGAACACATTGCCAACATTCAATAAATGCATTTGAGTTTTACAAATTACACTTTTAAACAGCCACTAAGGTTTTATCATCACTATGTCTGAATAGATGGCATGTTCTCTATTGTAGCTATGGTTTTTTACATATTGGAGTCACTCTTAAGTGGATGCAGTTAAACCTTTTCAGTTTTGACTACTCTGTCAAAAAGATTATCAACACAGATCGGAAGTGCTCTGGCATTTCTGTGATAATATTATCGATTCCGTTTTTTAGTCCATAAGAAAAAATTCCCTCTGATCCTCTATAACATGTTCACATTATACACTGAACAAATCTACTAAAATAGAATAGCAGTCCCAAATAATCCCAAGAGAACTTACTAAAATAGAAGAAACGATAAAACCAAACAACAATAGGCCAAGATAAAATAAATAAAGTTATTTGCTTATAAATAATCAAAGAAAAATTCGATTTTGATTGAGCGCAGGGACATGAGAGTACTTGACAGGAGAGTACTCCAACAGCGTTAAGGGCTTTATCCAAACTATAAGAACATGAGCTCATACTTAGATAGTTACATGTTATTTGTACTATTAATGAAAATATAATACAGCTCCTGAGATTTTCCTAGACAATAGCAGTGCCGATCATATGGAGGCATTAAGTTTATTTTTTATATGAATGATTGTCCTTTGCATTGTGGGAGGGAGTATTTTTAACCACTTATTTTTAACTAAGACCAAGAGGTTGGTTAACCTTGATTTGCTCCTTTTTATGAATGATTCTCCTAGCAGGTTGGTTAACCTTGATTTGGGTGATGTGATGAATAGCTTATACTCATGTTAACATCTTGTACTCTTTATTCAGTTACTTGTACACTATTTTGATTTTGCTAATATGACCTGACAACACGGTAAATCTTTATTCATACTTATACACTGTTTTGATTTTGCTAATATGTCTATTTGTCTGTTTTATGTCGCAGTCAGGGCCAAAGTACCGCGGTGTGTATAATAAGCTGACGAGGATCCCCACTTAGGAGGCTAAGATCACCGTCGATGGGAGTAGGTGCCACCTTGGGGCATGGTGGTCCCCCGAGGAGGCGTCACGTGCCTACGACTGCATGACAATCCAACAATTCGGGGCGAGGGTGATCCTAAACTTCCCCGAGGATCAATGTAGGGCCATTCAGAATAGGCCCGTGGATATGAGAGTCACCACGATGGCGGAGGAGCAGGAGCACAAACTAGTCAAGAGATAGCTTGTTGACCCCTTGGTCTAGACACTCCGCGAGGATCCTACGATGATGGTATAGTAGTACGAGGTCTTGCTGGCCATTCAGCGCCAGCAGACCGTCCAGGAGGTGGGTCCCTCTAGGTCCGACGGCGTGGGCTCCTCCACCGCACGCCCATAGGGCCCGTACTACGGGTTTAGCCCGAGCGAATTTACCGTCCCACCCACGTCGTCTAATGACCTGTATTCCTTAGGTTTGTCGTCCGACGACGACGATGCTTGATCTAGCTAGGACAGAGACATGGATTAACTACTTGTCATATATTACTTATCCTGCTAGACTTTGTGATGTTTTATGATCAATTATTGAGCTAGAATTTATTTGTGCTACTTACTTTATAACTATGTTTACTATGTGTCTTCTTTCTTGATAAATATAGAATAGATCAAGTGTGCAACAACTGTGCTCAACCATTGGGGAGGTGCTTGGACAAGAAGTTCTCCATAGTTCTACCTGTCGGGTTTGAGGCTAGGACGGTATGTGCTCTGAAATACACAATATCATGAATATCTATATAGAATCAAAAATAAACTATGGACTTTGTTGTATTGTTATTGTTTTACTCAGTAAATCCCTTGCGCTTGGTAACATGACTTTATGGACCAATTTCATAGAAACACCATTGATTATGTCATGTTTGAGGTCATTTTGATGTCAGATGCTGATATCGACAGGAGTTATGTGGTTACAGTCACCGGCAAAGTGATCAGGTCATCTTTCGGTGGACTTGGCTGGATAAACTTCTTGAATGAGCATGACATGCAATACGGAGACAAGATAAAGATCTTTCTCATTCATCAAGCAGCCGTATTCTACTACATGTACACGCCCCCTGATGATGATATCCAACACTAACTAGCTATGTAGTTGAGACCATCGTATTATATGTCTTTTAGTCTATACATGCATTCTTTTTTATGCGACTTTCTTCTCAGTATATGTAGAGTGAATTATAGCAAAGAAGCATGTGGCAATTGTGGTCAACATGGTTGGCATTGCATGGACAGAAATATTACCATACCGCTCCCTATGAACTTTGGTGTTAGGACGATATGTTCTCTGAAATTCATGTGGAGAATGTAAATATATATATGTTCAATGAAAATCACGACTAACTGTTATGTCCTATGATTTTACTCAGTCAATCCCTTGCGGTGCATGACATGGCTTCATGGACCATATCCATATAAGCATGGATGAGGATGCCGTGTTTAGTGTCACTTTGATGCATCATAATCATCCCGATAGGATGTACCAGGTTAGGGTCACCAACGAGGAGGTCCGAACATATTTTAGTGGTCCTGGATGGAACAACTTTCTCATCTTGTACGATGACATGCAAGAGGGACGTGAGTTCAAGTTTTTGCTCAGTCATAATTATAGCATCATCTATTTCACTTGATTTTCTCCAGACTCTTCCGACGAGGGTGAATATGAGTGAACTCTAGATAATGCTATGAACCAATGTCCTAGCTATATTGAACATTTGGTGGATGCTGCTAATGTTTCCTGTGTTAATATGTATTTTGCTGTCATTATCATGTATACTGTGTATTCCCATATTCATCTGTGTATTCTATCTATTTCTTATTATTTTTTTGCTCTGGTACAAAATATCGCCGGCGAAATTTTTTTATTACCCCTGGCGAAAAGTTGTGCGCTAGTGTTAGGGACCTTATCCCCGACGAATTGGGATACTCGCTGGTGGTATGCGTTGTTATCGCCAGAGAATGGTGTATTTTACCGGCGGTAATGAATTACCACCGGCGAGATGGTCATCGGCAAACCGAAACTCGTTGGTGGAAGATGTTTTGGGTGCGCCGGCGATGAGTTTTTCCCTATTTGTCCTTGGGGAAGAAAGCAACGCCACCAAGAGTTTTATCAAGAGATATATTACATTGCTCGGCCAATACCTGAGCTGTTTGCATATCCAAAGGTTCTCCCCCATATAGTTGATGTTCTAGTAACACATTGAGCGGGATGCGATTGTTTTGCTTGTTCTCCGAGTTGGGGAACATCTTTTTTAATGTTTCCTCTACCACTTGATATCTTCTATTTCGAATTCACCGTCTTCACAAAACAACGTGTATAGTTATCTGGCGCATTTAACTTAGCTTGGGATGGATGCGTCAGAAATCTCCTAAAGTGCTCCTTGACTTTTGGATCTATGTGGACCTTTGGCTCGGGTTGTTTCTTTTCAAAATGGGCACTCACTTCGGCATCTACGACCGCCTTGGTCTCCTCATCATTCAGGTGGTAAGATAACTTGGGAGGAGCCGGTGGTACACTTGGGAGGGGCGACTGTCGCTTTCCGCTTCGGTTATCCATCGACGAAGGTAGCTGAGTCCACTTTTGGCCCTTAGGTGTTTGAGGCTCCGTAGATCAAGATGGAGTCGCGCTGCAGTCCTTCTCGAGGAGGGGTGGACTTGGAGGTGGTGGACTTCTACTGGGAGGAGATGGTGGACCCGGAGGATATGGTGGTCTTGGAGGTGATGGATTGCTTCTCAGTGGAGACGATGGCCTTGGCGCCGAGCCTGGAAACTTGAAGTATTCCTTTTTCCAAATATATCATTCTCTTCTTCTTCGTTGTCTTCCATCGTAACCCCTCTTTCTCCGTGCTTGGTCCAACAATTATAGCCGGACATGAAACCGAACCGAAACAGGTATTCGTGAAGGACTCTTGAGGAAGAGTATTCCTTCTGATTCCAATAGACACCACATGGACAACACATAAAATAATTAAGCTTGTTTGCCTTGGCCACAGGGATAAAAACGCACGCATTTAATGAAGTCGCCAGAGCGTAGGTCAGCGTACATCCATCGCCAGCTCATCTGCATTATATAAGTACATCAAACGGAATCACAATGCTAAAATTAGTACCGGTCTAAAAACAAAAGCACACAACGATACTTTGTCTACGGATGCAGGACTTAAGGGGTTGGGATGGTGTCTCCAACTGGGACTGAAGATGTGATGAACCTTTAGTCCCGGTTGGAGACACCAACTGAGACTAAACGTGGGTGGCAACTGTGTTCGGTCGGTGGCGACACTACATCATGGGTGAGTGTTGACACTATGTCGTGAGTGGGAAGCACTATGCCAATGAGTTCCGACACTAATTCGGTGGGTGGCGGCACTATGACAGGGGTAAGTGTCGACATTATGTCGTGAGTATCGACACTATGTTGTGCCGCTTAATCTATAAATAGCAAATATGCATTCTTGTGTAGTTATAAACTGCAAGATGGTGTGCAACCACTTTGGCGGAGCTTCTCGAAGATGTCTTAGGATGTCGTCCTCAGACATCTTCGAGGAGCTCGCCATAGAGGCACTGCCTAGTATGTGAATTTTTTAGCTCCCAGCATATTAATCTATAGCTAGAGAAGTTATAAACTGCAAGATGGTGCAAGGAGGACACCACTACGGCAGAGCTTCTCGAAGATGTCTTAGGGTCCCATCCTCGGACATCTTCGAGGAGCTCGCCATAGAGGAGCTTCTGGAAGATGTACTATGTTGTCTCCTTATGAAGCTTTTGTGAATTAACCCAATTTTCTGTTACAATTTGTCAGTTTGCTAGAGGCAAGTAGAAGAAAAAAGGCATTTTGTTGTTGGATGGTGGCATGATGCATCTGTGAGTGTGTGCACTAACAGTTGTAATATAGGATGAACCCATGTATCTCTATGTTGTCTAGTAGTTGTAGTAGGATGAACCAATATTTCTCTGTACTATAGTAGTTGTAGTAGCTAGCTAGGATGAACTCATGTATCGGTGTGCTTCTACGAATCAAATGAGTTCCGAGACTATGTGCCAAAACAAGATATACAAAGAATCTACATATTGAAAATGATATTTAGCTTGGAGTTCATTACATTAATACAAGATAGATAGAATCCAAATTAATAAGTTCATCTCATGTTATAATTGCAAAATTTACTTCCAAACTAAACCCACAAATCACTCTACTTCTAGAGCATGAAATGAGCTAAACTAGCAATAAAATATGAAATGATGAAGTTGTTAACCTTTTAAAACCCTTGGATAGATGGGGCGCTGACAAATATTGTGAAAAAATTGGAAGATAAACTCGAGCTTGAAGGAAGAAGAGAGAGGAGCCACCAGCTTGAAATGGAGTATGGCTCGGGCAGGAAAGAAAATGATATAGGAGGAACATTATCCCGGTTGGTGTCTATAACCGGGACTAAATGTCCATCTTTAGTGCCGGTTCGTGTAATAAACCGAGACTAAAGGGTCTGGCGTCTCAGTTTGTTACATGAACCAAGACAAAAGATCCCGTTCAAACTGGGACGAGTGTGTGCCGCCTCATGTGGCCATTTCTAGCCATTAGAACCGGTGCATTACTCCCGGTTTGTAGCAAAACCGGGACTAATGTCCCCGAACCAAAGGCTAGCAGTTTCCGTAGTTTGGTTCAATTCATTTGACATTTCCAGTTCCAATTGGTAAGTGGGGCCCTTTCTCCGACCCAAGGAAGAAGATCACAAGCGGGAGTCCCCTCTAGGAAGAGATGCTTTCCAAAGGCCGTACGCTACTGTTGAGCCCTCAGAGCCCAGGCACAGCGACACAATTATCAGGGGCACGCTCTACCACTAAGCTAATAGCCCGTCGCGCGGGCCTCCCTCCTACTACCAAAAGGAAGAAAAACTCCATCCCTTTCTTTTTGACATCCCCATGCCGCCACAACACAGGGGGACATGGGGACGTCAAGCATCTCAATCTTTTGAACTTTACCATGGGGCCTTGAAATGTAGTGGAATCTCTACTAGTGATTGTAGCATAACTAGATATAAATGAACAAACATGTCCCAGTTGTGCAGCACGAATTACCAAGATCGAGATCGTGCAAACCCACCACCGTATAAATATGCTGCTTGTCTACAGCTACAACTAGCTAGAATTAGCTTATTCAGAGAGACTAAACTGAAACTAAGTCGAAGACAGTTCGCTGGTGCCAGGTTTGCAGCAGCTGACAATCGCGCTGCCATGTGGTTATAATGGAATCGTGGTATTCCACTTAATGAAATAAAATTTGAATATTTACCCTCCATCGATCTCTATAAATTGCCAGCTTTTCATCATTCATATCCATCACTCTCATCTCCTCTCCAGTGCCAATTCCACAGCCACGTATTGACGATGGACATCAACCTCCTGGAGAAGGCCCTACTGGGCCTCTTTGCGGCGGCGGTGCTCGCCATCGCTGTTGCGAAGCTCACCGGCAAGCGCTTCCGGCTCCCTCCGGGCCCATCCGGTTACCCCATCGTGGGCAACTGGCTCCAGGTCGGCGATGACCTGAACCACCGCAACCTGATGGGCATGGCCAAGCGCTTCGGCGAAGTGTTCCACCTCCGCATGGGCGTGCGCAACCTGGTGGTGGTCTCCAGCCCCGAGCTTGCCAAAGAGGTGCTCCACACCCAGGGCGTGGAGTTCGGCTCCCGCACCCGCAACGCCGTCTTCGACATCTTCACCGGCAAGGGCCAGGACATGGTGTTCACCGTCTACGGCGACCACTGGCGCAAGATGCGCCGCATCATGACCGTGCCCTTCTTCACCGGCAAGGTGGTGGCGCAGAACCGCGTCGGGTGGGAGGAGGAGGCCAGGCTCGTGGTGGAGGACGTCAGGGCCGACCCGGCGTCCACGACCACCGGCGTGGTCATCCGTCGCAGGCTGCAGCTCATGATGTACAACGACATGTTCCGCATCATGTTCGACCGCCGCTTCCACTCCCTCGCCGACCCGCTCTTCAACAAGCTCAGGGCGCTCAACGCCGAGCGAAGCATCCTCTCCCAGAGCTTCGACTACAACTACGGCGACTTCATCCCCTTCCTCCGCCCATTCCTCCGCGGATACCTCAACCGATGCACCAATCTCAAGGCCAAGAGGATGAAAGTCTTCGAGGACGACTTCGTGCAGCCACGCAAGTAAGTCCTCGCTCAATATAGGTTGCGTGCAATTTACGTCCAAACCTAGATCAACCTACAAACTAAAAGTGCTTTAGATACACTTTTTTTACAAAGCTAAAACATCTTATATTTTAGAACGGAGGGAGTACGTTAGTAAAAATTAGCAGCTACTATTAGCCTCGTGACGACAATGTTAATGGTTATCGATGGCCACGAACATGTTAGTAGTCAAAAGGGAGTTGTGGTTTATCAGTGCATGCACATGTTAGCTAGAGCTTCTACTCTTGACGAGGTGGGGGATGTGATCGATGCTAACGTTGGGAAGCAGTAAAGGACAAATTTTATTGTAGCAAGTCGTACGTGCCCCAAGACTTTGAATATTTCATGGTGGTATCAAGCACAACCAATCATGCCCCATCTGCATACTTCGTTTAATCGCCACAACGTGATGCCGACATGGCAGCACTTTCAATGTTTCAGAAGCTTCTTCATCTGTTGCTTATCCAATAACACGCATGTTTCCTCGCCAATTTGATAAATGCAGGAAGGCGTTGGAGCAGAACGGTGAGATCAGGTGCGCCATGGACCACATCCTTGAGGCTGAAAGGAAGGGCGAGATCAACCACGACAACGTCCTCTACATCGTCGAGAACATCAACGTCGCAGGTAAAATTAATGAAGTGCTTATTTTTGACCCGTAATTTTTTAAAAGGAAAGTGTTATTCTTTAATAAAGAGTCAAACGGGGTTAGGCTCTACCCATGTTGAAAAAGGAAATTTAAGAAGCCAATGCAAGTAGACTTATTGTTATATATGTAAGTAGTCATGTATCAGTTCGTCACGATGCTATCAATGAGGGCCATTTATTTGTTAACAAAAGTAGCACACAAGATAGGAAGCCGCCAAATCCGACTCTCCTAAAGCCCATATTGTAACATATTTCTATAATATTCTTAAAGCATGAGTAAAAATAATCAAATGCAGAATGTTGGGTTTGCAAATAAAAAATATTGGCAGTCCAAAAACCATTTCTCTAGGAGCGATTGCAAAGATAAGTAGATATATTACAACATTGTCAAAACCCATATAAACAGAAAATTGCGGAAGACTTTTCGTCAAGATTGTTGGAAGATAGCATGTTAGATACCCTAATTAATTAATTGAAGAATATTTTAAAATTTCCAGCAAATCTTATAAGTGATTTTTGTCTAGATATGCCACTAAATTAAATTTATAAAAAGTTATGTTTATTTCAAGCATTATATTCTAGAAAGTCTCCAAATAATACAAGCCCCTGCTAGTTCTATATATATATATTCTTAATTAACCGGTGAGCTTGCGGGACAAAGCGCGTACATTACACAAAGAGTTGTTCAGTTCTGGATGATCAGCTGTCATTTGACTTTCATTGTAATTAAGCTAATACTCATCCAACATGCTAGGAGTACACTATATAAGTGTATAATATACGAATGAATTGGTAGCTATAAACCGAGTCAAAAATAAAATGTCAATGCAGTAACAGTGGTAGATTTTGTTATACAGCTTTATTTTATCCCGCATATGTTGTTGTAGACTTGTTCCTTGTTAGAGTTTGCAAAAGACACGCAATAACATCCATCAGTATAAGAAAATCTAAACTAGTACAAATGTTCACAAAGTCCATTGGTTAACTCTTTGCAGCCATCGAGACAACATTGTGGTCAATCGAGTGGGGCATTGCTGAGCTGGTGAACCATCCGGAAATCCAGTTGAAGCTGCGTGCCGAGCTGGCAGCCGTGCTGGGCCCCAACGTGGCAGTGACGGAGCCGGACTTGGAGCGCCTCCCCTACCTGCAATCCGTAGTGAAAGAGACACTCCGCCTCCGCATGGCAATCCCTCTGCTCGTGCCACATATGAACCTCAAGGATGCCAAGCTGTCCGGTTACGACATCCCGGCCGAGTCCAAGATCCTTGTCAACGCCTGGTTCCTCGCCAATGACCCCAAGCGATGGGTTCGGTCCGACGAGTTCAGGCCAGAGCGGTTCCTTGAGGAGGAGAAGGCCGTGCAAGCTCATGGCAATGACTTCCGGTTTGTGCCATTCGGTGTCGGCCGGCGAAACTGCCCTGGGATCATCCTGGCGCTGCCCATCATCGGCATTACGCTCGGGAACATGGTGCAGAACTTCCAGCTGCTGCCGCCGCCAGGGCAGGCTAAGATCGACACCACTGAGAAGCCTGGACAGTTCAGCAACCAGATTCGCACGCACGCCACCGTCGTCTGCAAGCCGCTCAAGGTTTAGAACGTTTGATCTAATGTGATGGAGATTTCTTTCTGGCACGCTTGTGTGCATGCGTACACACTGGTGTGGGGAGAATGGTCTATGCATGTGGTGTGTATGTTGTATTTTCTTGTGTTTTGTACTAAGTTTCATATTTGTTGGTGTTGGGCCCATGTATCTGCATATCGATCATAATTTTGTAGATTCCCAAAGTTGGCAATATTGATATAAATGTTAATGGATGAAAAATGAGACAATTACTCGTAATTTACAAAATCCAAAAAAAGTGTCCAACATTTGCTAATTTATGCACCAAAACAAAGCAATAAAATTGGTCCAACATTTGCTAATTTAGATGATGGAGATGGCTTTCTGGCACGTGTGTGTGCATGCATGCACGCGGAGCGAATGATATATGCATGTGGTCTGTATTAGTAGTGTATATCGTATTTTTCTTGTGTTTTTACAATTAAGTTGCATTTTTGTTGGTGTTGGGCCATGTATATTCATATTCGTACTTTGTTTTATAGCTTCACAAAGTTGCCAATATTGATATAAATGTTATTTTTTCAAAAGGGGGAATTCCCCGACCTCTATATTGATCAATGCATATCGCCTTCTATTTCACTATTAAAGTTCAACAGAATCTACATCTTACTGATCACGAAAGGTCCAAACGAGGATCAACCACTTGAAAAAAAGAAGACACGAGCCACCTATGCATCAACATGTGATTCTACTAGAAGGCCGCCAACCGTATTGGTTGAACAAACCCCATGCTACTCCTTTGAAGTGGCTACACCTAGAAACCATGGCCTGCCTCCGCTCCTCGGGCTAAACAAAGGAGCACTGAAATTCCGAATTTTCCGGTATGTTGCACTTCCATAACTTATTTGAGATCGGTTTATCACCCAACGACACATAGCTGCTAGCAGTTGTTTATCGATCTTACTAGGCGAACCATAGTCCTAGTCGATAAGCGCTATGAATACAAAATCATACATTCTTCTCTTGATGCCGTGCTAAGAAGTCCACTGGCCTCTTTTGGGTTGTTTTAATTCTCAATATTACTTCAGCATCAATGAGAGCGAAAGTTTTCTGATCCAGGGCCTCATTACAATTAACATGATCATCAAGAAGGCTAGCCACCCAGTCTAGCCTTGATCCTCCTTTAGGACCTATCGGTTTCATACCTCCCCCTCTCGCTATCTAGTTGTCATGCCATATCGTCACAAACTGCATGTCACCAATTCTCCATATTAACCCATGTTTCAGCAGCTCCAGTCTATAAGCTCTGGCACTCTATGTCGGCGATGGGTTATTAGTAAGCATTGTATCCACTAGGTTTCTTGCGGTTGCGGGTTGTATTTTGCACGAACAAACCTAGCACAACGAATTGTTCGGTCAACTGGTAACCTTAATTAAAGGTAGAGGCAATGGTGATGATGGATCCAAGAGGGGAATCAGATAGAAATTGGGAATCTAGGAGATGGTTCAGAGATGGAAAAAGAATAAGAGGATGCCGCATGTTGAATCACTGTGCATTCATCCGTGGCTCTGAGATATTGTTTGTTTATGTAAAATAGGATCTGAAACTGTACGCGAGATTTTTACCTTTGTAGTGGATATAAGATAGCAGTGGAACCTTTTTTTTAAATAAGACTGAGACACCATGCATTCACCACCAGCTCAGTCTCAGTAAGAGAAAGAAATAGAACTGTATCTTATGCTTTTGTTAAATTGTTAATATGTGTGATGACCAATGATACTTCGTGGGCATGTGAGAATATACGGCCAATTAACCAGTAATTTGCAGTTCCAAAGATTCTGCCAAAATCTTGTGATTCAAAAGGATTAATGTGATTTGATTTGTCAAATCATTCAATAATAAATACGAGGATCTTTAGTTTTTATTAAAGATTTAGCTAAGCATACACACATGTGACCTTTCACGGAAAGTACTCAAACAGCAATTTAGTACTAGCAAAGATAGGTGGATATCACGAGAGAAAAATATTAAAGTGGAAAAGGTCCGAATAGGTCGAAAAAGATGAATAACTCATGTTTTATTTTTCGTCAAATTTCTTATTCCCCAATACGAACATAGTTACGGTTAGTACAGAGTAGAAATCGACCGGGCGGTAAAATTAGCTTTGGACCCCCTGCAACATGTTGCCATGCATTCATGTTTCGTCCGAAAGCATGCGGATCCCTCCACGGGGGTGCAACAGACCAACGGGGCATTCGGGCTCGGCTGTGCTTTCAGGTGTGCGCAGCACTGTACGGTGATCTTACTGCTCTGCATGACCTCGTTGATGCTGCGTGCTGCATGGAAGTAATATAAGCATATGTGAGTTTTATTATATATTCTCCGGAAAATTTGGGCTAAAACTTCATATAGATACAAAAACATTTTTAGAAAATACATGTCAATTGATCGAATTGCCTTCCTCGGTAGAGAATGTAAACGACACATGAGTAGTTTTAACGGAACACTTACAGCTTGAAAGAACGGCGAAGCATCCTAGGAAAGCTACTAAAAGAACGAGCACCTGTCGTAGACCGACCATTGTAATCTTGGCAACTACTTCTTGGTCCTTGTGGTCTTGTGGGTGTAGCTATATAGGTGTTCTAGGATCCTTGCATCCCTATTCCCTACCTCTGATATATATACTACAGAGCATATCTTATTTGTAGCAACAATTAATTGCATCCATATATAGAAAAGCAATTAATTGCGTCCAATCTGGTGAGTCATCCTTCCAAAATATGTACTCTTAGATCGACCCGATCTGAATTTTTAAGATTAATTTCCTTCAATCTTAGATCGACCCGGATATGAATTTTTAATGAGAACATCACTCAATAGCCATTAATTTCCTTCAATCCTAGAAATCTTTTATTTTTTGAAATAGGAGAAGCATACTTTTTCATGGTATTTCAGTCTGTGCGGCATGTACAATGTATTTTTAGGCTAACATCAATCATATATATCTATCTATCTGTTATATACTAAAAGCAGTATATATGTCTAATTGAGCCACCACGTTAGCTCACATCACCTAAATTAATTATTTAGATAGTTAGATATAAGATCTATGTCTAGGATTTATTTAGGAATTACTAGTTACGTAACTCTGTAATTTGGTTTCACACACTCTATATCCATAAAAGGTTAGTTTGAAAAACAATTAATCGGTACCGTCAAGTCGTGCCACCATATGACTCTTTTTTTGAGAGTAACCACATATTTCATCAATTAAAAATCAAGTTACACGAAGCAACATATGTGGACATTAAAAAGACAGATTGGGATAAAATGATTATCGTGAAAACACTGCAGATAAAAAAGTAAGAGATCAAGACATACAAAATGACCTCTAGATTTTCTTGCACCCACCGAATCTAGCGGCGCCTCCAAACTCCAGCCTACCTTCAAGAAATTACCTCCCACAAAGAAATGAACTGTCAAAGGTAATGTGTAGAGTTGACAAGACCCGTGAGAAAAAGAGGCCGAGGCTGGGTAAAAACTCTAGCAGCCACCACGATCTACTTCGTCCTCGTCGTCTGCGACCGAGCATCGACGGGTCCCCGCTTCCTCTGCTTGCCGCTCCGGCGGCGGGAGGAGGTGGGGACCTCGGACCTGCGCTCGGCGGTGTAGAAGGGTCCCTAAAGTTAGAGTTTGGTCATCCGGCATCGTCGTTATGGTGGCTATGGCGGCGTTGTGCGGGACAAGAATAAGGTATACCCGCCTCCTCTTCCACCTCGTCGACGACGATCCTGCTGCTGGCGTTGAGGAGGGTGGGGATTCGTCTGGTCGCCGCTTCCATGGAGTGGTGGATCTCGTCCAGTCTACGTGTGTTTTAGGTTTGGTGTTACAAGTTTCGGATCAATTCAAGGGTTCAATGACGACAACTTCATCTCTGGGGCGCTGGTCCTTAGGGGCACGTGCACGAAGACTTCCCGACTGTCATCAACAATGGCATGCCGGCTCCGATAATGGAGCGGCGACAGCGGCGCGTCGGCGGCTCGCTCTGGCGATAGTAGTATTCGTTAGGTGGTCCAAAGATCTCGATGTAATTTTTATTATGTTTAGGATACTTTGTACTTCTTATGAACTCATGAAATAGATCCGGATCTTTTTCCGCAAAAAAAAAGGTAATGTGTAGAGTTGTATAATTGAGTAATCGGTGGACAGTTTATAAATAGAGTCCATATTGAGTCCACGTACATGCATGCAGAAATTACTCCCTAAATGCGCGCAAAAATTCCCTCAATCAGATACAAAATTCGCCTGTTGCGGAGAACTGGGCTGCGTCCCGTTTAGCAAGAATGAATAATTGGTTTTCTTTTTGGGGGTTTTTGTTTTGTTTTTACTGTGCTGTTTTTTTTGAGATTGTGTTGTTTCTATGTTTCGGTTTTTGCTGCTTTTTCAAAAAAAAATCTTCTATCCAAATTCAAACATTTTACCAAATTTGATTTTTGAAATCTGGACACTTTTCAAATCCTAACAACTTTTAAATTTAAACATTTTTTATTTTCAAATATAGACATTTTTCATGAACATTTGTTAGATTCTGGACTTTTTATTATTCTAGAAAAGAAAACAAAAAATGTCAACATAAAAAAGGAAAAAGGTTGTACTTTTTATTTGGCTGCATTAGAGTGGCCCATAAAAAAAACTGCCTTCAGCGGAAGCTAATCACTCCCGCTAATCGAATAGCATTTGCCATATGGGGCGTACTACCGACGGCTTATAAAGCTCATGTGGGCCGGCCCATGTGACGAGATTTTCTTTTTTTATTCTTTTTTTTATTTCCTTTTTTCTATATTTTTATTTAAACTCTAAACATTCTCTATAACTATGATTTAAGAATTGTGTATATTTTGGAATATTGGTGAAGTTTTTTTAATATGATGAAAAAATATTTCCAAAAAATAATTCAAAAATCCTGAACAAAAATTGAAAGTTATGAACCACTTCAAAAAATTATGAATCAATTTAAAAAACGTCATGAACCATTTTCAAAAATCATAAAGCAATTTAGAAAAACATGAACCGGGGCTTGCGCCCTATGCGGCGCTAGCCGCCGGCGGACGGCAAATATCATTTCTGCCTGCAAGTACCGATCTGATCGGTGTATAGTATTTTCCGCCATTCCTAGCATCCTAGCGCGCACCGGCCTATTTGTTGTACTAGGCTGTAACGATGACGCACATGCCCAACCCATTTAAAGTGTACACAATGGTATTCTACCATGTACATCTCATACGTCCACTTTGCATCACGATTCTATATCATAATTTACTGTTATTTATTGATATATTTCATATTAAAAGATGATACTTATGTAATTTTATCTGTTTTTGCATGGTTGATGACTTTTAGAGCATGGACCGCTGTAGTCAGAATTCTAATGAAAAAAGTGTTGTTTGGAGGTAAAATTCGCGAAGATCAGAAAATCCGGGAAAAACATAGAAAATTCTATTTTTCCAGAAGACGAAGGAAACTAGAAGAGGACGCTGAGATGGGCCACACGGGCCCACACCACCCCCTGGCGCGGGCTACCCTAGGACACGCCACCAGGTGGTGTGGCTGCCCTGGCCCACCTCTAGCTCTCCCCTCTCGCGTATATTATCCTCCCAAAACCCTAAGACTCGAGGAGCGACCACAGAAAGATTCCGCCGCCTCTGCGGGGCGGAAAACACCAAGAGGGAAAGATCTCTCCGGCAGACAGATTTCCGCCGGGGGAATTTCTTCCCGGAGTGGGGAGATCGTCGCCATCAAGCTGGACTTCATCGAGATCATCATCATCATCACCACCACCATCACCATCAGCACCACCATCACCATCTCCATATTGTTGTAATAATTGGGTTGAATCTTGCATAGTTCTTAGGGGAAACTTTCCCGGTGTTGATTACTCATTATAGTTGATGCTATTGAGTGAACCGTTGAATTATTGTTTATGTTCATATTGTTATACATCATTATTCCATCTCTGATCATGATTCATATGATGTCTTGTGAGTAGTTCGTTTTGTTCTTGAGGACATGGGAGAAATCATGTTCTTAGTAGTGGAGTTGTGTTGAGAAAGATTCGATAGTTTGATATTTAAGTTGTTGTGTACTTCTTCTAGTGGTGTCATGTGAACGTCGACTACATGACACTTCACCGATATGGGCCTAGGGAAATGCATTTTGTATTTGGCTACTAATCATAGGGGTTGCCGGAATGACAGAAACCTAAACCCCCGTTAGAAAACCATTGCACAAGGGACGTCAGGGTCTTAGAGTTTAAAGCTGTGGTTAGGTTTCTACCTTAATTACTTTCTTGTACTTACGGATGCTTGCAAGGGGTATAATCACAAGTATGTATTATGTTGGAAATATGCCCTAGAGACAAATAGTAGTAAGGACTATTATCATATTTCATATAGTTTATGATTAAGTTTTATATCATGCTATAACTGTGTTGAGTGGAAACATCAATACACGTGTGATATACAAACAACCAGGGGTTCCCAGTGAAACTCTAGTCGCTGGTTCATTGGTCAACAAATGATCATGTTTTCTGATCATGTGGCATTTATGCCAGTTGGAAATGAGGTCATCTCATTCTGAGAATGAGATGATGAACCAATACCCAACCTAAACATCGTGATTCGATCATGTCACGAAGTTCAAGTTACGATAATTAGAAAAGGACCCTCGTAGACTATTCCTTAGACCGTGAGGCTATATCAATCACTGTCTCCTGAGAGTACTTAGATAGCATCAAACGCCATCTGGTAAAACGGTGGTTATAAAGGTGTGTTCAGGTATTCGGAGGAAACCGTAGAGGAAATATATGTCAAGAGCGGGATTTGTCCGTCCATGTGACGGGAAGATACTCAAGAGCCCACTCGGAGAAGTTATATCCAATAGCTACGCAGCGTGTGATTAGATCACGGGGATATCACTTGTCGGAACGAGTCAAGTAGCATTGTTCAGTAACGAGATTGAACACGACATGGTGATGTCATTGATCAGATCTTGGGCAATGCAAGTATCAAGTGACAAAGGGAATAAGACACGACTGTCCCAGTTCAAACGACGAAAGATCTTCGTGGAACGCACACGGGTCACATGGCCATCCAGGTCCCTCTGTCGATCATTGGTGCGGGAGTGTCCCGACCATGTCTGGAGTGTTCCCGAACCGTGGGGTATCACGCTTAAGGGCTTGATGATGTTTAGAGAGTATTAATAGGATCGGTAGAAAATCGGAAGGGTTTCGGTAAGTCCGGAGGATGTCCAGAGTGGAGTTGGAAGGTGTTCCATGGCCATGGAGATTAGATAATGTCTGAATGAATGTTAAATATTGATTTAATCATTTATTCATAATTATTTAATAAATAAAAAATCAATTAAAGGTCAAAAAGGCTTAATGGGCCAATTTCCGGAGGGAGATGGCCCATTTGGGAAAGGAGAGAGGGAGAGGGGCTAAGGGGGCTGGCCTGCTGGGCCTAGCCCCCCCGTAGGGCCCACTAGGGGCTGGTCGGCGGCCACCCCACCCCATCCTCTCCTTTAGTCCCACCCCGGGACTTTGAGGGAGGTAGTACCTCCCCTCCCCCTATATATAGTGGGGTCTTTGGCCTAGAAAAATACACCAATAATCAATAAAGGTCTCCCCACTTTTGGGAGGACCTCCAATTGATATTTTCTCTCTCCCCCTCTCTCTCTCGTGACCGTGGTCCCAAGCCTAGAATGCGCGAGCGAGAGACATCTTCACCGCGGAGCGCCGTCGCGCTGCGGGATTCGGATCCAGGAGCTCTACTTCCGCAACTGCTGCTGGATCGGGGAAGCGGGAGTCATCGTCAGGCACCAGACGTGTGTAACTCCCCGCGAGGTGTCACACTTGAGGCACTCAAGTCGTTGGAGCCAGAAGGAGCACAAGGACTTCATCACGACCTTGAGGTCGGCTTCGGCTCGTCTACATCAACCATGCTCTCCTGAGCATTGACAACGCTTTTCAGTATTCAAGGGTAAGTTCGCGAAAAGCCCCTCCCGTTACTGTATTACTAATAGATAGGTCCTGGAAGCTTCTGTGGTTTAGGGGCGTAGGGTAAAATTTTATTGTTTTCATGCGCAGAACCCCTACAGTGGTATCAGAGCTAGATCTATGCGTAGTAATGCTAGTACGGGTAGAACACACGAGATGTAGCATGTGGGCGTTGATATTTTAGTTGTTACCCTCCCACGTGTACTTGTGTATACCGCAGTAATGCTTGATGAAGCGGCCCCAAACCGACTTTACGCGTTCATTCGTGAGACTGGTCCACGCTTGACATACGGCTTGTACCGTATAAAGTGGCTTAGGGGGGTGTCTGTCTCTCTCGCATTACTTGGTATGCCATTTGCAACGGAGGGCCCTGAAAGGGGTGTAGTAGAGACAACTACTTGATCAGCGTTGTGCTGAAAGTTCATAGGTAAGAACGGTTCTTGTGCGAAAGCCCATTCAACCACGTAAAACATGCAAAGATAAAGTAGAGGCGTCTAACTTTTTTTTGCAGGGGGGCGTTGCTTTGTGATATGGTTGTGGCAAAGGTAAAGTGATTACCTTTTGTTACGTAGTAGTAGATAGTCACGGAGGTGACGAACTACCACGCCGGAAATACACCGGTACCCTGGTGTCTACGGCGCCGGAACCCTGGCACCGGAACCCGATGACGGCGGATGGAGATCACGACGTGAAGGACCATATCACATAGCATTTACATTCAATGTTATTGTTTGTATGTCTTATTGTGTCCTAGTATTAGATACTCGACGGTAGCCTAATAAGATGATCCCTATTAAAATTACCAACGATTGTGTTCCCCCTTAGTGTGCACCACCAAGAAAGTTCTTCGATATGAGGCGATCCAGGTTACAGGCCTGCGTGTCATACATATCTACGTTCACATATAGTGGGTGTAAGCCATGTTGCACATCGAATACACTAAGGTTGAGTTGGCGAGCCTAGCACGCTAGAGAAGCGTGGCCTCAGAACACGGATGATCGAAAGATCGAGCACGAGTCGCATAAATGATGTGACCGACGTTTAGCGTCCACCCTTGAACCCACATTGATGGCCGTGACGATCGAGGGAGATGTGACTGACAGGGGTCGTGTTATCACTAGGAACCCTTTTGGGGATAGGTGTTTCTGAGTGGAGTTATTATTAACTCATTTAAGTATAAACTTAGTCTAAATTACTTTTGCAATTATAAATGTAGATGGGGCCTTTCGTGTTGACAATTGAATGGTTAGAAGGAGAGAAGCTCAGATTAGATGGATCGAACTTCTCCATTTGGGTTGCCAGTCTCCATGTTCTCCGTAGTGAGAACGACGTGGTCGACTATATACTTGACGGGATGGATTTGGTTCAGCCCATGGACCTTGAGACCCCAGAGGAGCGGAAAGACCGCTATCTCCGTCGTGAGATGGCCTCCTATATTTCAGTTGTGATGCGTTTCGGAATGGTGGACGAGCTGTGGCCTTTCGTGGGTGATGTCAACCCTCGTTCGGTGATGCTACAGCTTAGGACACATTTCGTGGAGCAGACACGCATTTGGGAGCATGAGCCGATGGGAGACTTCCGCCATTAAGATGGAGGAGAACTCATCACTGGACGACCACTTGGAGAACATGCATGATGTGTACATGAGGCCTGCATACTTCCTGGACGTCTGGATTACGGGCTCTTTTGCAAACGCTGCTGTGCTGCGGTCGCTGCACCAAGCTACCAAGCACAAGTGAGGACTTGCGTAATGAGGGGTGACACGGAAATGGAGTTCCACCGGTTCATGACACATCGCAGGAATGTGTTGGTTGAACCAGATGTCGCTCAGGTCGTCAACGACAAAGGTATATATTTGATATACAGTTTTATAAATGTTATAATCTTGCAAACACATTGCAGTGTTAAGTATATCTGATACTTGTTCTGTTTTACTGAAAATAGGTCCTTCTGCATAGAGGTGCTTGCTGCAGAGGAGGTGACGTTGCGTGTTGATGGCGAGCATGATGATGACGGCCAACGACACTCTCCCTCGACATTTATCATTTAGTTTGTGCTTTAGGATGATTATTGTAATCAAGAGATTGTGAACTTCTTTAGTGTGTCTCACACTTCGCGAGGCGGTTATTCATATGAGTTTGTAACAAACAGTTGTTCTGCTTTTACGAATGATTTCTATTCATGTTCATATCTTGTTTTGATTATGTGTGAATTATCCTTATTGTTTGAAACTAATTGATAAATGCATGAACATTTGTAAAACATTAAAATGCCTTGTTTAAAAAATACCCAACTTAATGATATTTCATTAATGAATGAAACCATTGTTTAAATTCAAAGTTATTTGATAATATGTGAAAGTCATTCGATTTCTTATCACATATAAATCATGCCTAAGTTCGGCAAAATAACTTGAACACCATGTATTACTTGAATACTAAGTGTTTAATGAATTGTTAAATAGAATACATATTCAATGTATTGTGTTTTAATGAAAATGGTAGTTATCATTAAATGATTGTTTAAATGTGTAAAGTAGTTTACCAAAGGAAACATGAATATGAAACTATTTGATTTGATCAAAATATTTCATTAACAAAGGGTATAAATAGAAAAGAGAATCAAATTACTATGATTTGATCAATAGTAATGAAATTCAACTTTATAAGAATGGCATAAAAGAAATTGTGGAATGCAAAGTGTTTTGAAACTTCAAAATACAAAGCATCACAATATGATATCATATATCAAAGGGGTTAAATAGAAGGCACCAAATAAATCGTTGTAGTGTAGATGTAGAGACCATTAGCTTAGAAATAGTTAACACTCAATTAGAATGTAGTGAGCCATTTGAATTCGTAAAAGTTTTGGGGTTATTCGATATAACCAAAACAATAGAGAATAAGTCCTTGTAGAGTATTCATTGGAAACTTTGAATACGAAATCCATAGCTGAGACTAAAAGGAAAGCAAAACTTGTATTGCTTGGATTTTGGTACATTCTTGAGAAAGCTCACTTCTAGTGATATTTCTCAATTATGGAGCAAACGGAAGATAGTGTAAAACATGATGAGGATTCAAAACCCTGCATCAGAGTGTTGAGAAGCGCAACGGACAACATTCCTGAACGATTCTCTTCACAGAAGGAAAGAATCAATGATTTTGATTATTGTGTTTTCCCTCCACTATTATTTTTCACTACATGAAGTTTGATTCAAAATGTAATCCATATCTTGTATGGAGACATTTGTGAATCATTTGTCACGATTCTTGGAATGTGACATACCTACGAACTATAGAGGAAATAATGGTAAACTAAATTATGAGAAATCCTAGAAGCAAACTTCCCTTGAGATTAGAAAGCAATTCGTTGCTGAATCTCACAAGTAAAAGGGGTTACTTGAATTTTCATAAATGACTGCAAAGCTATAGTGGAAAAGGGGTGAATGACAAAAGCACAATTTGTCAAGTATTGGATGAATTCAAATGAATTTGATTCATATATGCTAAATGTCTAGTGGATTTAAAACTAGTAAAGTACTAGTATCTCATAGTAAATCTCCAAGTTTGATATTTGATCAAAGGATTTTGAAGTTATTCAAAATAGTGAGTGGATATGCAATTTGCATAAAATTGAGTGGGAGCTATGAAAGTCTTCCTAAAACAATATCTGATTGACATATTTTAAGTGGGAGCAACATAAGTCTCAAATTCAAATATGTAGGAACATATTTTGAGTGGGAGCTTATAGGAGTAATTCTTAAGTATGTTAAGAATGAAAGCACAAATACTTATAAATAATGATTTATAAGATGTAGAAGTTAATAATAGGGGTATTATGATATTATGTAGTATTCCTTAAGGGATTCTGAAAAGGGTTTCAGAATAGAAGTTAATTAAGGAACTGGTCCTTAACAACTCAAATTAGGAATAGCATTAAGTTTTACATCGATGGTTAAAAGAAAGAAAAGGATGATCGTCATCCACTATGCTAAGACATAGGTTCTATCTTAGTAAACCATGATGATAACTTAGCATAATATGTGATCCAAATAAGGAACATTTGAAAGTGATCAAGTTCGAATCACAGAACATTGAGCTGAGTTTTGTCCGTAGTACCTAGTAGAGAACTGTAGATATGTTTTCCAAATCCATAAAGGATGACATATCTTAAAGCATAAAGAGTTATGTTATAAGGGAATATGTTGGAAACTCCTGTAGATACCAATTAAAGTCAAGTAGGAAGCGAGGTGAACAAAAACATCGAAAGTTGCACAGAGTGCACTAGTGTTTTGATGAATACATTTATAATAATAGATAAGGGTACCATCTAAAGTGTTGTATAATGTTATGGCGGGGCTAATTCTCTTTTAACGTAGAATGATGTGTCCCAGGGCACAGTGCCCATGAGAAAGCCCTCGAGGTTGATCTAACGTCACTGTAGGCTCCTGGAATCAGGCCTCGTTCTGCTGCCATAGCAATGATGCATACACACAGATGCTATCATGTGATGATAAAGTATTAATGTCAATCAAGGAGACATTAGTAAGTTGCAAAGGATCTGGGACTGTAAAGTACAGAACCAAGGCTCAACCTCTTCCATGAGCAAGCATGTTTAGGGTACCCGTTATATGGTGCCAACAATTAAGAACAAATGCAGGTAGTGTATTTGTACTCTAGTGCAAGTGGGAGACTGTTGGAAATATGCCCTAGAGACAAATAGTAGTAAGGACTATTATCATATTTCATATAGTTTATGATTAAGTTTTATATCATGTTATAACTGTGTTGAGTGGAGACATCAATACACGTGTAATATACAAACAACCAGGGGTTCACAGTGAAACTCTAGTCACTGGTTCATTGGTCAACAGATGATCATGTTTCCTGATCATGTGGAATTTATGCCAGTTGGAAATGAGGTCATCTCATTCTGAGAATGAGATGATGAACCAATACCCAACCTAAACATCGTGATTCGATCATGTCACGAAGTTCAAGTTACGATGATTAGAAAAGGACCCTCGTAGACTATTCCTTAGACCGTGAGGCTATATCAATCAATGTCTCCCGAGAGTACTTAGATAGCATCAAACGCCATCTGGTAAAACGGTGGTTATAAAGGTGTGTTCAGGTATTCGGAGGAAACCGTGGAGGCAATATATGTCAAGAGCGGGATTTGTCCGTCCATGTGACGGGAAGATACTCAAGGGCCCACTCGGAGAAGTTATATCCAATAGTTGCGCAGTGTGTAATTAGATCACAGGGATATCACTTGTCGGAACGAGTCAAGTAGCATTGTTCAGTAACGAGATTGAACACGACATGGTGATGTCATTGATCAGATCTCGGGCAATGCAAGTATCGAGTGACAAAGGGAATACGACACGACTGTCCCGGTTCAAACGACGAAAGATCTTCGTGGAACGCACAGGGGTCACATGGCCATCCATGTCCCTCTGTCGATCATTGCTTCGGGAGTGTCCCGACCATGTCTGGAGTGTTCCCGAACTGTGGGGTATCACGCTTAAGGGCTTGATGATGTTTAGAGAGTGTTAATAGGATCGGTAGAATCACCGAAGAAAAGAAGGGAGAAAACCGGAAGGGTTTCGGTAAGTCCGGAGGATGTCCGGAGTGGAAGTGGAAGGTGTTCCATGGCCACGGAGATTAGATAATGTGTGAATGAATGTTAAATATTGATTTAATCATTTATTCATAATTATTTAATAAAGAGAAAATCAATTAAAGGTCAAAAAGTCTTAATGGGCCAATTTCCGGAGGGAGAGGGCCCATTAGGGAAAGGAGAGAGGGAGAGGGGCCAAGGGGCTGGCCGGCTAGGCCTACCCCCCCCCCCCCCCCGCGGGACCCACTAGGGGCTGGCCGGCGGCCACCCCACCCCCTCCTCTCCTTTAGTCCCACCCCGGGACTTTGAGGGAGGTAGTACCTCCCCTCTCCCTATATATAGTGGGGACTTTGGCCTAGAAAAATACACCAATAATCAATAAAGGTCTCCCCACTTTTGGGAGGACCTCCAATTGATATTTTTTCTCTCCCCCTCTCTCTCTCGTGACCGTGGTCCCAAGTCTGGACTGTGTGAGCGAGAGACATCTTCACTGCGGAGCGCCATCGCGCTACGGGATTTGGATCTGGGAGCTCTACTTCCGCAACTGCTGCTGGATCGGGGAAGCGGGAGTCATCGTCAGGCACCGGACGTGTGTAACTCCCCGCGAGGTGTCACACTTGTGGCACTCAAGTCGTTGGAGCTAGAAGCAGCACAAGGACTTCATCACGACCTTGAGGTCGGCTTCGGCTCGTCTACATCAACCACGCTCTCCTGAGCATTGACAATGCTTTTCGGTCTTCAAGGATAAGTTCCCGAAAAGCCCCTCCCGTTACTGTATTACTAATAGATAGTTCCTGGCAGCTTCAGGGATTCTGGGGCGTAGGGTAAAATTTTATTGTTTTCATGCGTGAAAACCCTACATATTAGTCCTAGGAAGGTCGGTACATTAGCACAGGTTCACCCACACAACACTTAGCAAACTAAAGAGGATTAATTAACTATATGAAACGAAAGCACTTTACAGTCTTCCCGTGTGTCCTCGAGAACGTTTGGTCATCTTAAGTAATACAACCGGCTCATTCTTTGCTGAATAAAGGATTGGGCCACTTGCTGCATTTATTCCTACTATCTTTTATTTACTCATATTTTATTTACTTGCATTATCAAAACCCCCTAAAAATCTGTTTGCTAAGTATTTGCAGAGAATTCCTCATCCGTACCACTAGCCAGCACCTTCTGCTACTCGTTGGGTTCGACACTCTTACTTATCGAAAATACTGCGATACACCCCCTATACTTGTGGGTCATAAAGACTATTTTCTGGCGCCGTTGTCGGGGAGTGAAGTGCTATTGGAGAGTGGAACTGGTAAAGGAAACTTCTGTTAGTTGCTTTATTTTCAATATAGATAATTCGCTGAGTTTCTTATTTCGTAATGCTACTACCACTGCTAAGGTAGTAGATGAACCACCACCTGCTGAGAATGATACTTTTAAAATACCTACAAGAATTATTGATCGTGTTATGGATAACTACTATGTTGGGGATGTAACTATCCATCCCGGTGATCATTTGCTCTTTATACACGAATTATGCGGGTTGTTCAAGTGTGTAGGTACCACTACATATCAAGTTAAGAAGAAGTTATTCTCATTATCACTGAAAGGATGAGCTGAGGAATGGTATAAGCTGCTGAAGAATGGTCAAGCTCTCGAATGGGAGGAAATAGTACCACTCTTTTATTCAAAGTTTTATCCTCCTAGTGAGATTCATAAAGATCGGAATCAAATATATAACTTTTGGCCTCTTGATGGAGAGAGTACAGCTCAAGCTTAGGGGAGATAGAAGTTACTAATGGTCAAATGTCCCATTCATGAGCTCCCCAATAATATTATTATCAATAACTTTTATGCAAGGCTTTCTCTACATGATAAGGATTTATTGGATGCTTCCTGTGCTGGATCATTCACTCGCATGGAAGAAGAAGCTAAATGGGATCTTTTGGACCGTATTCAAGGCAATGCTGAAGCTTGGGAGAATGACAAAGGAAGAAAGTCAGGTATAAATTATGATTATGAATGCATTGAATGTTTTATGGGAACTGATGACTTTCAAAATATTAGTAATGCTTATGGTCTTGATTTACAAGTTATTACAAATTGTTTTAAGGCTTTTGCTTCTTATATTGAAATCCCAAAAAAGGGATGGAGCAATGTAACATCCCAAATCTTAAATCAAGGTTAATCAAGATCAAATCTACCCAATTTAGGGTTAACAAAACCTTTTTCCATTTAAAATAATTAAGCATGCATATGAGTGTTGCATTAAATAGGAATTGTTCTGAGTTTCCATCATTGAGTGATCTATTGGTTGTAGAATGACTCTAAGGTGAATTACACATAATCTAGATCATCCCCAAGCAAATCCCAAAGAAAAAGAAATAAAAAAGAATAAATAATGGAAATGTTCACTTTTGCCATTTTAACCAACTAGGACACTTTAGGTGTTCCTAGGACTCAAATGCCAACAGAAACAATTATGGATCTTTGCACCCCTTGCTAGTACAAGTAGTGATGTGCCAAGGACCACTCTGTGATCTCCCAAAAACATTCAAACTCTAATTTTAAATGACAATTGAAAATGGAATCTAGTGTATGTATCTATATCACACTTTTTCAAAAACCATCCAAATGAATTCCATTTGGCACATCCTAGCAACCACAGATGTTTAAGCATGTGATGAACAACTCCACCAAAAATCTTTGAAAAATTCAAATCTTTTTGTCATGCGGCCATTTGATCAAACACTTGGCATGCATGAATCATACTCTAGTTTAGGCTTATTGTTTCTATAGGGTTTTGCCACCCATTTGACCTCAGTTTACTCCCCGTGTCCCTCCTAGCTCTAACCAAACCATAATCAGCCCACCCCTTGCCCCTAGCAGCAGCGCACTGATGGCTCTGAGTATGGCGCCTAGAAAAATGTTGGAGCAATGATGATGTAGAGCTCGTTGGGAACCCCAAGAGGAAGGTATGATGAGCACAGCAGCAAGGTTCCCTCAGTTATGAAACCAAGGTTTAATCGAACCAGTAGGAGCAAGGAAACACCACAAAGGTGTTACTAGCTGAGCTTTGGCAGGGCGCACTACCGATGCTAGTAGCAATGTGGAGACCTGCACAACACAACCACAGAACTTTGTCCCCAACTTGCGATGAGGTTGTCAATCTCACCGTGTTTTGCAGGAAACAAAGGATAAGAAGTAAAATTTTGCAAAAAGTAAACACAAAACAGTAAAAGATTGTAGATTGTATGTAAAAGACAAGGACCGGGATCCATAGTTCACTAGAGGTGGCTCTCCTTAGATAGATAACATGTTGGGTGAACAAATTACAACGGGGCAATTGACAAACATCGAGAAAGGAATACATGCATATACTAATCATCTTGACTCCTTTGAGACTTGATTGGGCATTACAACATTATACATAGACCGCCATCCAACTGCATCTATGACTAATAATCCACCTTCAGGTTATCATCTGAACCCCCTCCAGTATTAAGTTGCAAGCAACAGATTATTGCTTTATGAACTGCGTGTAAAGTAAACAATACGATTGTTCTATGAACAAAGGATTATTGTTTTCTCCCTAGTAGCAACAACACATCTAGTACCTTAGAGATTTCTGTCACTTCCCTAGATTACCAGAGGCATGAACCCACTATCGAGCATAAATACTAACTCTTGGAGTTGCTAGCATCTACTTGGCCAAGATAGCTACTAACAACGGAAAGCATGCAAGATCACAAATAACAAAGACATGATAGAATCAATAATCAATCTGAAATAGCATCTCAGTATCCATCGGATCCCCGCAAACACAACATGCAGAATTACAAATAGATGATCTTGATCATGAACGAAGCTCACAAGATCTAAACATGAAAGCACAAAGGAGGAGAACCAGCCATCTAGCTACTACATGAACCCGTAGTCCAAGGATGAACTACTCACGCATCACACCGGTGGCTTGCATGGTGATGAAGAAGGCCTCCAGGGTGAATTCCCCTCTCCGGCAGGGTGCCGAGAAGAGCTTCAGATCCCTCCCGATCTAGTGATGGAGATGACAGTGGCTACAGACTCTTTCGTGGATTTTTGATCGGGTACTTAGAGTTTATGTCCCGAGGGCATCTTATAGTCGGAAGGGGAGGCCGAGGGGGTGCCTGGGCTGGCCACACCACCCCCTGGCGCGGGCCAGGCCTGGCCGCACGGCCAGGTGGTGTGGCCGCCCTCTGGACCCTCTCTGTCTCGTATTCTAGCACTTGATGACATCCGGAAAATAGGCACTTTGGCTTTTGTCCCGTCCAATTTCGAGAATATTCATTTTCTGACTTTCCTGGAACCAAAAACAGCAGAAAACAGGCAGCTGACACTATGGCTCTTGTTAATAGGTTAGTCCAACAAATCATATGAAAAGTACTCCAAAGTTGGAACAAAACGCAAGAAAGTGGATAAAACTAAGCATGGAACTTCAAAAATTATAGATACATTTGCAATGTATCAACATCCCCAAGCTTAACTCCTGCTCGTCCTCGAGTAGGTAAGTGATAAAAAGAAAGAATAATTTTTGAGGTGACATGCACCATCAAAGACTTGATCAAAGTATTTGTAAAACATTCAAAGCTTGGATCATAGTACTTGATACATTGCAAATGTATCTATAATTTTTGATGTTCCATGCTTGGTTTTATCTACTTTCTTGTGTTTTGTTCCAACTTTGGAGTACTTTTCATATGATTTCTTGGACTAACCTATTAACAAGATGCCACAGTGCCAGTTGCCTGTTTTCTGCTGTTTTTGGTTCCAGGAAGTCAGAAAATGAATATTCTCGGAATTGGACCGGACAAAAGCCAAAGTCGATATTTTCCCGGAAGATTCACGGAGCCAGAAGGAGAGCCGGAGAGGGGCCACAGGGTGGCCACACCACCCCATGGCGCGGGTCCACCTAGGCCACGCCAGGGCATGGTGTGGGCCCCCTGGCCGCACACCGACCTTGCCCTCTGGCCTATAAGAAACCTCCTGAGGCATAAACCCTAGATCGTCAAGCCTCCAGCCACGAAAAGTTCCGCAGCGCCGCCGCCACCAAAGGGGAGATTCGGGGGACAGAAAGTCTCTGTTCTAGCACCCTGCCGGGATGGGGAAGTGCCCCCGGAGCCATCTCCATCGATCTCCACCACCATCTCCATCACCATTGCTGATTCCCATGATGAGGAGGGAGTAGTTCTCTCTCGAGGTTAAGGGTTCTACCGGTAGCTATGTGTTCATCTCTCTATCTATGCATGATCTTGTTGTGGTCACGAGCTTGTAATCTATAGATCTACCTTGCTACTCAAGTGCTTTAATAGATCTCTGCTCTCCCCATGTGTGTGAAAGTGATAGCGTGCTCACCATGGTGGCACTTAGGCTAGAGATTACAAATACTTGTTATGAGTTATATTTGGAGTTGGATGTCTATATGAAATTGTGGTGTTTGTTGGACTCATCTAGTACTCAAGGTGACAGTGTGGGGTTTCTAGATGGGAAAGGCTTACTTTGAGGTGTACTGTTATAGCCCTACCAACGATCAGAGTGTCCAACCAAAGAGTAGTATCATAAAGTGAAGATATTTATATGAGAGTGTTCACTAGTGAAAGTATGATCCCTAGGCCTTGTTTCTAAGCATTGATACACCATTTGCATTTAGATCAGTTACATGTTTGCTTGCTTCCATCTTTATTTCAGTTTTCCTCTAGTCTTTTCCACTCTATCAAGTTATCTTCTATCACCGTTACCACTTGTATTTCACTATCTCTTCGCCGAACTAGTGCACCTATACACCTGATAAGTGTATTGGGTGTGTTGGGGACACAAGAGACTTCTTGTATCTTGATTGCAGGGTTTGCTTGAGAGGGGATACCTTTGACCACTTCCTCCTTGAGTTCGATAAACCTTGGGTGATCCACTTACGGAAAAACTTGCTGTTGTTCTACAAACCTCTGCACTTGGAGGCCCAACAACTGTCTACAAGAATATAAGTGTGTAGACATCAAGCTATTTTCTGGCGCCGTTGCCGGGGAGGAAAGGTAAAAGGTATTCACACCGGAGGATTAAAGAAGAAGAACCTCCCACGGCAAACGCCTATTTTCTGGTGTGAGTACTCAAAGTTATTTCCTTTAGATTCTGCATTTTTGTCTTTTTGTTTCTTGTTTTCACTAGTTAGGCTTAATGGAAAACAACAAGAAAATTAGAGAGCTTGATAGTATCTATCTTGAGTTAGGACATGAAGTGTTTGAAGAGCAAATTAAAAAACCTATGGAACTTTATTTCCATGCTAATAGCAATGGTGTTAGTATGAATTATTTGGACACCATTATTGCTAATGCTATGGAAAAGTCTAAGCTTGGGGAAGCTAATTTTTATGAAAATGATCTTTTTAGTCCCCCAAGCATGGAGGAGAAAATTTACTTTGATGACACTATGCCTCCAATATATGATGATTACAATGATGAGTATGATATTTTCAGTCCACCTACTATTGAGGAGGAAATTAATTATGACTACAATATGCCTCCTATATTTGATGATTATGGTGATGAGAATAATAATGATAACTATTTTGTTGAATTTGCTCTCACTACAATTAATAATAATGACTATGTTTATGTAGGGAGTATTAATTATTTTATGCATGTGGCTCATGATAAGAATGTTATATGTGATAGTTATATTTTTAATTTTATTCATGATGCTACTGAAAGTTATTATGAGAGAGGGAAATATGGTTTTATGTATCTCAACAATATTAAGTTTCCCCTCTTTATGTTGAAAGTCTTGAAGTTGCACTTGTTTTGCTTTCCTATGCTTGTTGCTTTGTGCTTTCATGACTTGTTTCTTTACACGATTCCTATGCATAGGAAGTGGGTTAGACTTAAATGTGTTTTAAATTTTATTCTTGATGCTCTCTTTCACCTCAATTCATATTTCTTATGTGAGCATCTTCTCAAACTATCATGCCTAACTTAAAGGCGTTAAATAAAAGTACTTATTGGGAGATAACCCAAAAGTTTTAGATGAGTCTTGGAAGTTATTACCTCTGTAATAACCGCTCCTTATCCTTTTTATTTTGCTTTTTGTGCCAAGAGTAACCTCTAATGAGAAAGAAGTAATGATTGGGAAAGTTGCTGTCCCGAAACAGATTTCTATGCTTCACCGTAAAAATTCGTGCAAAATCTCTGAAAGTCTTTTTGAGTCGTGAATTTTTGTGCTTCGGTCCCAGGTTGTTATCTAACTTTCGTTAGTTCAATACTTTTTGATTTGAGCAACAGAAGGTCTTCGAAAAAATTCGTCTTTACCTGCTGGTCTGTTTTGACAGATTTCTGCCATTATTTGCATTTGCTTCTTGTTGGTTCCTTTTTGAGTTCTTTTGGGGAATTGAGATTTTTGAGGGAAGTGCTACAGTATCTTGTGTTTTAATGGAAGTTTTATTGGTGTTATAACTGAACCTAAAGACCTATTATCTTGAGTGCACTAATGTTTCTAATAAAGATTGTGTGAAGTTTTGTATGAAGGAAAAATTTCAGGTGTATGGAAGGAATGAGTAATGAGATGAAGGATGGACTAAAGCTCAAACTTGGGGAAGCCACGCATGTCACCGCAAGAAATATCCAAGAAGTACAAGCGTCAAAGCTTGGGGATGCCCAAGGCATCCCCTTCTTCATCAATAAAAATCCCAGGTTTCTTCCAAACACTTTATTTTTATTGTTTCATGCACAGTTGTGTTGTTCTTGGAGCGTCTTCCTTTTTCGTTTTTGGTTTTTCGTTTGCTTGGTTTTCTTAGTTTTCTGAATAAATTGGTTGGACCCCCTCTTTCATACATTGGTTTTCAAATAGTTTGGTTTGGTTTGAAAAAGAGTAGGAAAGCTCATGCTTAAGTGGTAAAGAGAGCTTGTTTTTGACTGTGGCCTATGCTTTGTCATGCCATGCTTGATATTGTTTTGGCTTTATGCTTAGTATTCTTTGCTGTAGCATGACTTGTTATAAACAATTGAGATTGCTTGATGTGCCTTGGATGAATCATGCGTTGTTTTAGCATATTAAAGCATAGTATAGTGGTATTCTCCTTTGATGCTTTATTTGGGTTGACTTGGCACATGCTCACACCATGTTATGACTATCCAAGTCACCATAGCCTTTATGACACTTTAGTTTTCAACTTGTAGTATCACTTTATTTTTTGATCAATGATGTTTTGTCGCTCTGCATGATTATGACCATTATTACTCTCTTAGTTTGTCGCTCCCAGTCTTTTGCTAGCCTCCACAACCAAGTATGAGTTCCACTCATGCATCCAACTCCTTAAACCAAGTTATTCCAAAGAGTCCACCATACCTACCTACTAGATTATGCTATTCCAAGTATATTCATGCTTTTGTTTACCTTCCAAATTAAACTTGTTATGAGAAAACTAGTGATTAAAGCTCTCACGAACTTGATGGCACACTTTACTTTTCTTGCCCTTAATAAACTTGAACCATTGTGTCGTCTATGTTGTATATGCTTGAACTTATTTGTTGGGAATTAGCAGAACCATGTTGTCATGGGGAACGCTTTCAACATTGCACTTGGTACTTGTACCTAGTTGATATCATGCTCTTTTGTATATGGATGTCATCGGTGTGAAATGAAAGGGGAGCTTGTAAGTCCATGGAGTTATGTATATGTGTTAGAGAAACTCCTGGGCCGCTGGTCTAATCCATGCTGACATGGTGGAAACCTGCAGCGTAACCATAATGAGCTGTCTATGAAGCATTCTTCTTATAAAAAAAGAGCCCTATCTTGAAAAAAAGAGAAAAAAGAGAGATTCTATGAAAAAGAGGAAAGAGAGAAAAAAGCACCATATTCCCATGGTAAATAAGAAGAATGCTGAGATGCTCGTTGTCTGCTTGCCTTGTCATTTTGATATGGGGATTCTTCCGTATCATCGGGCAAGGGGTACCCCGTTGGCGGTTCTCTATGATAAACATATACTTACAATGACAAGAACTTACCGGTGACTAAACTTGAGTAGCATGAGGAGCGGCCCTCGTATACAAGGGACATGAGATTTCTGACTTATACTTCGTCAAGAATGTACACCATAGTTTGTTCACTTTAACCTTAATCACTTCAAGATGATTCTGATAGGGGCAATGAGAGCTAAAAGCTATAAGTACCATAATTTTTGGAAGCTTTTTATGAGACTTGAATCCCTACTTCCTTTTAAAAAGGCCTTTCTTCCACCATTATATTGAGTATCCACCTTCTATCTTTATGCACCTACTTTGAGAGCATAGTGGCCATTCTTAGTTCTATGTGCATTGTCCCAAGACTAGTTGATTGATGCATAATTTGATATTGCTTGTTTTAAACTATTGTATCTAGTCACTCTTATGAACTTTGAAGGTGTCCTATGCATTTATATTTGCTACTCTATTGAGGGACAAGCTAAATACTATTATGCTATGTTTTCTTTATGTGAAACAAACAAACGTCTTGCAAAGCATTGTTATTCATGAATCTTTTGTTTGTGCCTTTTCATGTTGCATCATAGTTTCTTTGTCTTATTTCTAGAACTTTGTCTTTCATGCTATGATTGAAGTACTTTGATCCCAGCTTTGAATGTTTTACAAATACTTTGATCAAGTCTTTGATGGTGCATGTCACCTCAAAAATTATTCTTTCTTTTTATCACTTACTTACTTGAGGACGAGCAGGAGTTAAGCTTGGGGATGTTGATACATTGCAAATGTATCTATAATTTTTGATGTTCCATGCTTGGTTTTATCTACTTTCTTGTGTTTTGTTCCAACTTTGGAGTACTTTTCATATGATTTCTTGGACTAACCTATTAACAAGATGCCACAGTGCCAGTTGCCTGTATTCTGCTGTTTTTGGTCCTAGGAAGTCAGAAAATGAATATTCTCAGAATTGGACCGGACAAAAGCCAAAGTCGATATTTTCCCGGAAGATTCATGGAGCCAGAAGGAGAGCCGGAGAGGGGCCACGGGGTGGCCACACCACCCCATGGTGCAAGTCCACCTAGGCCGCGCCAGGGCATGGTGTGGGCCCCCTGGCTGCCCACCGACCTTGCCCTCTGGCCTATAAGAAGCCTCCCAAGGCATAAACCCTAGATCGTCAAGCTTCCAGCCACGAAAAGTTCTGCAGCGCCGCCGCCACTGAAGGGGAGATTCGGGGGATAGAAAGTCTCTGTTCCGGCACCCTGCCGGGACAGGGAAGTGCCCCCAGATCCATCTCCATCGATCTCTACCACCATCTCCATCACATTGCTGATTCCCATGATGAGGAGGGAGTAGTTCTCTCTCGAGGCTAAGGGTTCTACCGGTAGCTATGTGTTCATCTCTCTATCTATGCATGACATCTCTCTATCTATGCATGATCTTGTTGTGGTCATGAGCTTGTAATCTATAGATCTACCTTGTTACTCAAGTGCTTTAATAGATCTCTGCTCTCCCCATGTGTGTGAAAGTGACAACGTGCTCACCATGGTGGCACTTAGGCTAGAGATTACAAATACTTGTTATGAGTTATATTTGGAGTTGGATGTCTGTATGAAATTGTGGTGTTTGTTGGACTCATCTAGTACTCAAGGTGACAGTGTGGGGTTTTCTAGATGGGAAAAGCTTACTTTGAGGTGTGCCGTTATAGCCCTACCAACGATTAGAGTGTCCAACCAGAGAGTAGTTAAGAGTAGTATCATAAAGTGAAGATATTTATATGAGAGTGTTCACTAGTGAAAGTATGATCCCTAGGCCTTGTTTCTAAGCATTGATACACCATTTGCATTTAGATCTGTTACATGTTTGATTGCTTCCATCGTTATTTCAGTTTGCCTTTAGTCTTTTCCACGCTATCAAGTTATCTTCTATCATCGTTACCACTTGTATTTCACTATCTCTTCGCCAAACTAGTGCACCTATACACCTGACAAGTGTATTGGGCGTGTTGGGGACACAAGAGACTTCTTGTATCTTGATTGCAGGGTTGCTTGAGAGGGGATACCTTTGACCACTTCCTCCCTGAGTTCGATACACCTTGGGTGATCCACTTAAGGGAAAACTTGATGCTGTTCTACAAACCTCTGCACTTGGAGGCCCAACAACTGTCTACAAGAATAGAAGTGCGTAGACATCAGTACTTCAATCATAACATGTAAGACAAAGTTCTAGCAATAAGAGAAAGAAACTATGATGCAACATGAAAAGGCACAAACAAAAGATTCATGAATAACAATGCTTTGCAAGACGTTTGTTTGTTTCACATAAAGAAAACATGGCATAATAGTATTCAGCTTGTCCCTCAATAGAGTAGCAAATATAAATGCATAGGACACCTTCAAAGTTCATAAGAGTGACTAGATACAATAGTTTAAAACAAGCAATATCAAAGTATGCATCAATCAACTAGTCTTGGGACAATGCGCATAGAACTAAGAATGGTCACTATGCTCTCAAAGAAGGTGCATAAAGTTAGAAGGTGGAGACTCAATATAATGGTGGAAGAAAGGCCTTTGTAAAAGGAAGTAGGGATTCAAGTCTCATAAAGAGCTTCCAAAAATTATGCTACTTATAGCTTTCAGCTCTCATTGCCCCTATCATAAGCATCTTGAAGTGATTAAGGTTAAAGTGAACAAACTATGGTGTACATGCTTGACAAAGTATAAGTCAGAAATCTTATGTCCCTTGTATACGAGGGCCGCTCCTCATGCTAGTCAAGTTTAGTTACCAGTAAGTTCTTGTCATTATAAGTACATGTGTATCATTGAGAAGCGCCAATGGGGTACCCCTTGCCCGATGATACGGAAGAATCCCCATATCAAAATGATAAGGCAAGCAAACAACGAGCATCTCAGCATTCTTCTTATTTACCATGGGAATATGGTGCTTTTTTCTCTCTTTCCTCTTTTCATAGTATCTTTTTTTCTTTTTCTCCTTTTTCTCAATATAGGACTATTTTTTTATAAGCTCCCCTTTCATTTCACACCGACGACATCCATATACAAAAGAGCATGATATCAACTAGGTACAAGTACCATGTGCAATGTTGAAAGCGTTCCCCATGAAAGCATGGTTCTGCTAAATTCCAACAAATAAGTGCAAGCATATACAACATAGAAGACACAATGGTTCAAGTCTATTAAGGGCAAGAAAAGTAAAGTGTGCCATCAAGTTCGTGAGAGCTTTAATCACTAGTTTTCTCATAACAAGTTTAATTTGGAAGGTAAACAAAGCATGAATATACTTGGAATAGCATAAGCTAGTAGGTAGGTATGGTGGACTCTCTGGAATAACTTGGTTTAGGGAGTTGGATGCATGAGTGGAACTCATACTTTGTTGTGGAGGCTAGCAAAAGACTGGGAGCGACAAACTAAGAGAGCAATAATGGCCATAATCATGCATAGCGATAAAACATCATTGATCAAAGCATAAATTGATACTACAAGTTGAAAAATAAAGGATCATAAAGGCTTATGGTGACTTGGGATAGTCATAACATGGTGTGAGCATGTGCCATGTCAACCCAAATAAAGCATCAAAGGAGAATACCACTATATTATGCTTTAATATGCTAAAACAACGCATGATTCATCCAAGGTACATTAATCAATCTCAATTGTTTATAACAAGTCATGCTACAACAAAGAATATTAAGCATAAAGCCAAAAAAATATCAAGCATGGCATGAAAAAGCATAGGCCACAATCAAAAACAAGATCTCTTTACCACTTAAGCATGAACTTTTCCTACTCTTTTCCAATCCAAAACAAACCATTTGAAAACCAATGCATGAAAGAGGGGGTCCAACCAATTTATTCAGCAAAATAATCAAACGAAAACCAAAAACGAAAATGTAGACGCTCTAAGAACAACACAATTGTGCATGAAACAATAAAAATGAAGTGTTTGGAAGAAACCTGAGATTTTTATTGATGAAGAAGGGGATGCCCCCCAAGCTTTGACGCTTGTACTTCTTGGATATTTATTGGGGTGACACGCGTGGCATCCCCAAGCTTGAGCTTTAGTCCATTCTTCATCTCATTACTCATTCCTTCCATACACTTGAAAATTTTCCTTCATACAAAACTTCACACAATCTTTATTAGCAACATTAGTGCACTAAAGATAATAGGTATTTAGGTTCAGTTCCAACACCAATAAAACTTCCATTAAAACACAACCTACTGTAGCACTTCCCTCAAAACGCTCAATTCCCCAAAAGAACTCAAAAAGGAATCAACAAGAAGCAAATGCAAATAATGGCAGAAATCTGTCAAAACGGACCAGTCAGGTAAAGACAAAAAAAATTCGAAGACCTTCTGTTGCTCAAATCAAAAAGTGTTGAACTAACGAAAGTTAGATAACAACCTGGGTCAGAAGCACAAAAATCCACGCCTCAAAAGGACGTACAGAGATTTTACACGAATTTTTACAGTGAAGCGCAGAAATCTGTTTCGGGACAGCAACTTTCCCAATCATTACTTCTCTCTCATTAGAGGTTACTCTTGGCACAAAAAGCAAATAAAAAGGATAAGGAGCGGTTATTACTGAAGTAATAACTTCCAAGTCTCATCTAAAACTTTTGGGTTATCTCTCAATAAGTACTTTTCTTTAACGCCTTTAAGTTAGGCATGATAGTTCGAGAAGATGCTCACATAGGAAATATGAATTGAAGTAAAAGAGAGCATCAAGAAGCAAATTTAAAACACATTTAAGTCTAACCCACTTCCTATGCATAGGAATCTTGTAAATAAACAAGTCATGAAAGCACAAAGCAACAAGCTTAGTTAAGCAAAACAAGTGCAACTTCAAGACTTTCAACATAAAGAGGGCAAACTTAATATTATTGAGATGCATAAAACCATGTTTCCCTCTCTCATAATAACTTTCAGTAGCATCATGAATAAAATTAACAATATAACTATCACATAAAACATTCTTATCATGAGCCACATGCATAAAAGAATTAATACTCCCCTCATAAACATAGTCATTCTTATTAATTGTAGTGGGAGCAAATTCAACAAAATAGCTATCATTATTATTCTCATCACCATAATCATCAAATATAGGAGGCATATTGTATTCATAATTAATTTCTCCTCAATAGTAGGTGGACTAAAAATATCATATTCCTCATTGTAATCATCATATATTGGAGGTTTGGTATCATCATAAGCAATAGAATAGTTATCTTCCAAAGCTGGGGAACTAAAAAGATCATTTTCAAAAAAAACTAGCTTCCCCAAGCTTAGCTTTTCCATAGCATTAGCAATAATGGTGTCCAAAGAATTCATACTAACAACATTGCTATTAGCATGCAAATAAAGTTCCATATGTTTTTTAATTTTCTCTTCAAACACTTCATGTCCTAACTCAAGATAAATACTATAAAGCTCTCTAATTTTGTTGTTGTTTTCCATTAAGCCTAACTAGTGAAAACAAGAAACAAAAAGACAAAATTGCAGAATCTAAAGGAAATAACTTCGAGCACTCACACCGGAGGATGTGAGTACCTTTTACCTTACCTCCCCGGCAATGGCGCCAGAAAATAGGTTGATGTCTACGCGCTTCTATTCTTGTAGACAGTTGTTGGGCCTCCAAGTGCAGAGGTTTGTAGAACAGCAGCAAGTTTTCCCTTAAGTGGATCACCCAAGGTTTATCGAACTCAGGGAGGAAGTGGTCAAAGGTATTCCCTCTCAAGCAACCCTGCAATCAAGATACAAGAAGTCTCTTGTGTCCCGAACACACCCAATACACTTGTCAGGTGTATAGGTCCACTAGTTCGGCGAAGAGATAGTGAAATACAAATGGTATAGATAATTATAAGTGGTAACGGTGATAGAAGATAACTTGATGGCGTGGAAGAGACTAAAAGCAAACTGAAATAAAGATGGAAGCAAGAAAACATGTAACAGATCTAGTAGCAAACGGTGTATCAATGCTTAGAAACAAGGCCTAGGGATCATACTTTCACTAGTGAACACTCTCATATAAATATATTCCTCTTTATGATACTACGCTGAACTACTCTCTGGTTGGTTACTCTAACCGATGGTAGGGCTATAACAGCACACCTCAAAGTTCAGCTTTCCCATCTAGAAAACCCCACACTGTCACCTTGAGCACTAGATGGTTCCAACAAACAACACAATTTCATAGAAACATCCAACTCCAAATATAACTCATAACAAGTATTTGTAATCTCTAGCCTAAGTGCCACCATGGTGAGCACGCTCTCACTTTCACACACATGGGGAGAGCAGAGATCTATTAAAGCACTTGAGTAGCAAGGTAAATCTACTTGATTACAAAGCTCATGATCATGCATAGAGAGAGAGATGAACACATAGCTACCGGTAGAACCCTTAGCCTCGAGAGAGAACTACTCCCTCATCATCATGGGAATCAGCAACGATGATGGAGATGGTGGTGGAGATCAATGGAGATGGCTCCGGGGGCACTTTCCCGTCCTAGCAGGGTGCCGGAATTGAGACTTTCTTTCCCCCGAATCTCCCCTTCGGTGGCAGCGGTGGTGCGAAACTTTTCGTGGCTGGAGGGTTGACGATTTAGGATTTTCACATCGGGAGGCTCTTATAGGCAAGAGGGGAGACCGAGGGGGTGCCGGAGGGGCCCACACCATCCCCTGGCGCGGCCTGGCTTGGCCCGCGCCACCAGGTGGTGTGGCTAGCCCCAGGGCCCTCTCCGTCTCGTCTTCTGGCTCCGTGAGTCTTCCGGTAAAATATCAACTTTGGCTTTTGTCCGGTCCAATTCTGAGAATATTGATTTTATGACTTTCCTGGAACCAAAAATAGCAGAAAACAGGCAGCTGGCACTGAGGCTCTTGTTAATAGGTTAGTCCATGAAATCGTATGAAAAGTACTCCAAAGTGTGGATAAAACATAAGAAAGTAGATAAAACCAAGCATGGAACATCAAAAATTATAGATACATTTTCAATTTATCAACATGTCACCGTAGTATGACGAGGATTTACCCTCGTCCTAGTGCAAGCTTGAGTACGTCCCTCCGTAATGTGCGGAGTGATCGTAGGAGGGTACATCCTCCTGGTGCTGCTCGTGGAAACCTAGCAAGCGAAGCTGCTCGTCCACGTCTTCCTTGGAGCATGACCATGGTCTCCTGTGAACACTAAACAAAGAAGACTATGTCAATGGTATTTCCCTCTCATCCCCGTTAGTAAACATCATCCTATATACTAGACTGTCCAAATCGGAAGCAGCAGTGACAAAGTGGTGAGTTTTCATAGCAACAAGGTCAAGCCTTTGTGGTGCCAGTACAATATCATTGGGGTCCACTAAAAGACCTAATGCATTGACCATACGTGAGGCAATGATGCCCACATAGATATGCCCCCTAGCAACTAGGCGGCGAGGAATAAGCAAGCCAAGGTTGTACCGAGTATCATTGTTAAGCGCAGCAACAAGGAAGGCTAAATGATAGTTGGAGATATTGCTTGTGTTCTCCCTACCAAGTATGCTAGTAGCAATATAATACGCAAAGTATCTGAGAGCAGGCAGTTGGATGTTTCTTATCTTTCCGCGTTGCGCCACGCGGTCATCATCATTGGTCACCCCTCAGTAAAGCTCCAGCAAATCAGCGGGTCGCCCTTGAATTTTCTTCACGGTCCCTATCATTCTTACACCTACAATACTGCAAAATCTTTCCAATGGCATGGTAAAGGGTAGATTATAAATTTTGAAAGAGACAGTTGACTGATAGGGCGTGTTAGTAAACGTGAAGCTCTCAACAAAGGTTTTGGTAAGCATAGCGTATTGCTCACTCTCATCTTGCATATATGAGGTCAAACCAACCCTCTCAATCAATAGCAAGAAATCATCAAGAATCCCTGCAGCTTGTAAGAAAGTAAAACAAGGAAAAGTAGATGGGTGAGCATCCCCATCATCCCTTTCATTACCAATACGAGTTGCAATGAAATCTTCGTTGTATGATGGCCTAAACTGAGAGGCTGATCATGAGGGCCTCGACCTCCTAGGTGCATCCCTCTCAAATATCTCTCCAAAGGTATGGTTGTTCATGCTTGCTATTCTGAAAATTAAACACCTATTAAACAAGTGATTGCAAAGTGAATAAAATGAAGGATTCTACTCATAGGGACTTGTAAGAGGCCTAAACATGCATCAAAACTATATCTCTAAGCATCAAACAAGCTTACAAGCTCTCATAACCTGTCACCTACAGCAGCAAAATACTCAAGATATAATCCACTAAACACAAATCTACTTGGACAAGGGGAGGAGTCACATATCGAAGAACAAGTGCTCCAAATTTCAGCAACAAAGATGGGCTGAGCAAGGAGATCAAAAAAATCGAGAGCAAGCACAGCAAGAACCCGATTTTGAGCAATGAACTGGAGCTTACTCGGGAGAGAGAAGAAAGTGGCAGGTGAGAGAGTTAGTGGAGGGCCAGGGGTGGCCCACACCATGGCATGGCGCCACCCAGGGCAGGCCGCGCCACTAGGTGGTGAGCCTGCCTGGTGGGTCCCCCTGGCACCTTCCAGGAACTCCTCTGCCCCTTTTTTCACGTAAAAATTTAATATGAATTTTCTGCTGAAACACTAGAAAAAGGGCGTTGTCGTCGGATTGAGGACAACTACGACATGAGGGGGTCCTCGAGGCGTGCGGAAGAGAGGGGTGTGAGACGTACGGTATTCTGGGATGGTGAGCACACAAGTTTACCCAGGTTCGAATCCGCCGGCTTTGGACGGATCCTACTCCTGCTAGCAATCCAGTAATACGGCAGAGCCGGAATATGGGTTACAAGGGTTTCGCCTGTGCGAGTTGAGATTGTAGACTATTGTGTTGTAAGGTGTTGCCCTAAAGGCTCTCCCTAGGATGGCTTATATAGATATCCGGCCTAGGGTTTACAGGAGAGATTAATCCGGCTACGAATAAGAGTTGGTTACATAGTACATCTTGAACTACAAGTAACATTATGGGCCTAAGTCGGTAAGTCTTCTGGGCCTTCCCATAGCCGGATTGGACTCCGTCTTCTCTCCCTGACCAGGCCGCCCTTGAAGCAAAGCTCTAACCCAAAGTGGGCCACCCTGGTCAGTGAGGAACTATGAGGATACCCGGAAAGTATATCCCCAACAGAAGCCTCCGGAGGCCTCCAAGATTCAAAGTCGGATTTATCATCGTCTAGCTTGATCTTCGGCTTGCAGAATCTTGAAGGGTTCGTGAAACTTCACAACAAAAAATATGATCCGGGTCTTAAAAGTAAGTCGGACCTATCAACAAGTTATTCGGATTTTCCAGCTCGATTTTACACTAAGCCGGAACTTGGTTTCTAACGCCACCTGACACAAGCATGGTCAAGTCACGTCATCTGACAGGCGTGCCATCAGCACGACCGTTGGTGGGTCCGCGGCTCGCGGAACCGAGGCGCCGTTTCAATGCATGCGTGGAGATCGAGGAGACGCAATCATCGCGTGGGTCCTTCCCAGCTCTTTCCACGACGCGTGGCAGTTATACTGTAGCATTTGCACGAATCTTGGCGCAGTTAGGTGGATATAAGGGGCTTGGATTTCTCCTTCTCCTTTCCACCAGTCCTTTGCCGTTTCCTTTCCTCCCAATCCTCCTGCGCGCACAGAGCTCCCTCGTCCTTCCCCCCACAGAACTCCTAGCGCCGCCACTTTCAGGTCATCTTCTCACCGGAGAAATGGCTTCATCATCTTCTTCCTCCGGTTTGGCGGCAGCAGCGGCGGTGGTGACGGCGAAAGCAGCAGCGGAGAAAGAAAGTTTCCGGGGAATCTGGATCCCCTGCGCCCTCGACGAGGACGGCCTCAAGAACATGGAGAAGGAGGGGCTTCTCGCCGCCGGCGACTGGCGGAGCGGCTCCGGCGAAACCGTCCCCAACCCGCACTACGGCGAGCAGGTCCACTTCGGCACCCATCTCGACCGAGGTCTATCTTTTCCTCCCTCGGAGTTCTTCTCCGAGGTGATAGATCATTACGGAGTTCAACTCCACAATCTTCCTCCCAACTCTCTGTTAGAGATGAGTGCGTATGCATCACATTGCGAGGGCTTTCTTGGCATTAGGCCGAGTTTGCTTCTCTTCCGGTACTACTTTCATGTCCGGAGAAATTCCATTACTGCCGGTGTTCCTTACATCACCGGCACTATTAGCTTTTCACTTAGACGTGACCGGGCATATCCCAAAATTTCTGCCAGTGACTCGGTCAAACAATGGCCAGCCATCTTTTTTCTACCATAGGGATATTCTGGCTCCCGGCAAAGCTACTGCTTTGCTGGCTTTTGTCGACAGAGCCACCACGGCCCAGCCTTCCTGGGACGAGGCTGCTCCGGCTCTCACCGATGATCTAATCCTCGCTAAGAGGCGGATCGAATATTTGATCAAGCATAAGGGTCTGAAGGGATCCGACTTTGTCCAGTGCTAGGTCTCATGTCGGATCCAGCCACTTCAGTACCACAGGGATATACTGATGCACTCCATCACGTCATCCAAAAAAGATTCCCTCCACATCAGCCCCAAATCCTACACCACTCAAGGCTACATCAGCCAGATCAAGTGGCTGATCAAGGAGCGGATCAAAAGGAGAATTCTGGAGATTTCTCTGGATATGTACACGGCGGAAAACCCCGTGGTGCCGGTAAGCTTCCATCAATACACCTTTTATGTGTTTCAATCTTCAAGTTATACTGCAATGCTGATATGCTTTCTTGTTTTCTGCTTGCTGACCTCCCCGAGTCGGAGCTTGCTCTGCTCGAAGGATATCCTCCTGAGTTTTCTCAGGAGACAGAAGTGGTCCCATTGCTGGACCTTGCGCTCAAGAAGCGCAAAGCTTCGACAGTGGCTGTCGGCACAAAGGAAGTGCCTGTTGTGAAGAGCTAACTTTCATTCACAATTTCCGCCTTTGTACCTTTCTCGAATTTCTTTCTGAGATGTAATGTTTCCGACTTTACTACATTCTCAGAGCAAAGCCTCTCATCAAGGGTAAGGGAAAGGGATTCCTTCGAAGCCCCTGCGACAGACGAAGCTCACCATAGCTTTCCCTGCCGTGGCTCCTCCAATCCTGCCCCTCAACCTTCTGCAACTCTGGCAATCATTCCTTCTCCGGTGGTTTCAGAAGATCCGGCTCCTCCAATAGAGCTTGCAATCCTTGGTTCGCAAACTGACGTCACCGTGGGTGCGTCAGGTCAAGATAAGGGTGAACCCTCTTCGGGTAATGATCCCTCGGCTGAAGTCTTCGCCGACAACCTCATCAGCAATCCGGGACTTGCCAAGTTTGGACTGTCCTGGAAATCTGCAGAGGAAATCCAGCGGCTAGCCAGGCAAGTCCTGGACACAAGCCATTTATCCCCCGAACAGGAAGCGCAAGAAGCGGAGGACATCAAGTTCTCTGACCTTCTTGCTCAAGTCCACCTTCGTGACGAGAGGATTAGGGCTGGCGAGCTTCCAACAGCCCCAGTGATCCCTCTTACTCTTGCCGAGAAGGTGGCAGTTGAAGTGAACACGGGTTTAGATAAACTCACCCGCGAGCAATATGTAAGTCGGAATTTCAACTATTGATTTTACATTATGTTATATCATATCCTCTAGCCCCCAAGCATGAAGTAGGATATAGAATCCGGGTTTATGCTTTCATTAGGATGCCAAATAACGAACTAGTGTAGCCCCCAAGGCTCGTGCTGATATTTAGCAAAAAATATTAGCCTGAGTCTTAAGTAGCTTTCTGACTTTGGGTATTCTGACTTATAAAAAGTATGTTCCTATAACCAGGAATTACTGACCAATGTCTGCAATAAGCGGAGAGAAATCAAGGCTCTCCGGCTTAAAAATGCCGAACTTAAAGTGGCCAAGGATGAAGCCGAAGGTAAAGATTTCGAGATTCAAACCTTGTCTTTTGCTTTTTCAATGTCGAATTTTTCTGAACTGTTGTTCTTTTTTGACTTACAGCGCTGGTGAAACAATCCATCACTATGATTGAAGAGGCCGAGAACCTCAAGACCCTGGTGGTAGAGAACAAGGGACTTCGCCAAGAGCTGGATAAGCTCCAGGCGGATCATGAAAGGAGCATAGCTCAAGTCCTTGAATCCTCCTCCATGGCCACCGAAGAGCACGATCGCAAGATTGCCGCTCAAGATAAAATAATCTCGGACCTCAAAAGTGAGCTTGGCAGAGAGAAGGACATCTCCCAGGCGCTCCGGGCTGAACTCCAGAGTCTCCGGGAGGAGAAGACCAAGATTGACGACGTCATTCTCGGTACGTTCCATCTGTCTGACTTATCTTTTCTTCGACTTTTATCAATGTCGGATTTTTCTTGACTTGTTTTCTATATAGGTCCTCTGAACTTGACGAACTCTTCCTCCTCCGAGCCTCGCACCCACCGGATTACCCAAGTCGGTGATCTTCTGGATGACTTCCGCCAGTCTCTTGAGGACATTGGTGAGTCTCTTAGGATTCCGGACATGCCAAGCATGTCAGATTTTCAGGTACGGGACAAGGCCAAGGAGATGCCGCAGCTTGTTCCGGACTGGAACATGTCCTACGCGCGGACTGCTGCGCAGAACACTCTCACCATGGTCATGAGCCACCATGGAAACATGGAGATATGACAAGTGACCAGAGGGCACTACAAGGTAGACGAAGACGGCCAGGAGCAAGACCTTCAAGCCATCATGCACTCCTGCACCGGATACGGGTGTCACGTAGCTGATCTGACCAGCTACGAGATCCCCTTCGTCAACCGTGTAGCTACTCCGCCACCTCCTCCAGAAGAAGCCAAAGAAGTTTCCGACGATGAACGGACTACCTCAGATCCGGACATCTCGGAACGATATCAAGGCGGAGTAACTAGCGAGCCGGCAGCTCCTTCATCTCCTCCTGCATCATAGACCATAAGATTATGTATTATTCCAGAAAGAACATGATGCGTTTTGTAAATATTAAGTACTATTGATTTTGCTAGTGCCAAGTTTGTGATCTATTCAACACTTTTGGCTTTGGTTTTTTTTGTGTGTGCTTGAAATATTTTCATAAGCACTTGAATTTTTTTGTCTCTACTTATTGTTTATCTGGCTTTCCGCCTCGTCCCTTTCGTGAGCCGGATAAACCTTCAGCCGGAAACTTTGCCGAGCAATGGAGCTCACTTGCTAAACCAGTTTAAACTCGAAAACAAAGCCGGCTACCAATACCAACAATTCACTACTCGGAAAATACGCGCATCCAGTAATCTGACAAATAACCAAAGTAAAGACTAGAAATTTTAGAGTTATAGCCGAAGGTAGCAGTTTTAGAATCGAAAATCTAGACCAGAACGAAAATGAGCATAAAGTACTTTCAAGCATTCTGGGATTTTCGACTATAACATGATCATTTGGAAATAAGATGGTAAGAACTTCTCAGAAAAACTTGAGGCAACCAAAAAATTTATTTCTCAAAGAACATGTACATATATATGACTAGAAAGAAGGATAAACTAAGAATAAAAGGGACGTAGCTGAGCAATATTCCACGGTCTGTCTAACTCATCCGGATTTGTACTGCCTCCAGCTCTCTTTCTCTTCTTAGTAGCAGGTCTTTCTTTGACTGGCCTCATGTCAGTTAAGTAGTACGATCCATTGTGCAATACTCGACTAACTAAAAAGGGCCCTTCCCATACCGGGGAAAGTTTGTGCTTTCTTTGTTTCACAAGCTGGAGAACCAAATCACTTTTATTGAAAGATCTGTTTCGGACTCTCTGGCTATGATACTTGCGTAACTTCTGCTGATAGGCTGTAGATCTCATTTCAGCAACGACGCGAACTTCTTCGACTAAGTCAAGATCATTTTGTCGAGAAATCTCGGCATCCTCTTCAATATACGTGGCCACTCTAGGAGAAGTATGAATTAAATCACTAGGAAGAACTTCTTCTGCGCCATAGACCAAGAAGAAAGGTGTGTATCCTATTGACCTGTTCGGAGTTGTTCGTAAACTCCAAATTACAGAGGGTAATTCCTCTGCCCAAGCCCCCGCATCACGTCGTAGTGGTGCTTCGAGTCTCGGTTTCAGGCCTTGTAATATTAAACCATTAGCTCTTTCGACTTGTCCATTAGCCTGTGGATGTGCGACTGACGCAATGTCAAGCCAGATATTTTGCTCGTCGCAGAATTCATCTAATTCTCCCATAGAGAAGTTACTCATGTTGTCCGTGATAATGCTATGCGGATAACCATACCGGATTATAACATCCTCGACAAATCTTTTGGCTGTTGCTCCATCACAACTAGTGACAGGTTTAGCCTCAATCCATTTGGTGAATTTATCCACCATCACTAAGAGGTGAGTAAATCCACCCGGAGCTCGTTTAAATGGTCCTACCATATCAAGCCCCCAGATCGCAAAGGGCCATGTTATAGGTTTTGTTCGCAGCTGATCAGCCGGAACATGAGCTTGCTTAGCGTAATTTTGGCAGCCTTTGCACGTCTTGACTAATCGTTCGGCATCTGCCTGAGCTGTAAGCCAGAAAAATCCGTATCTAAAATCTTTTGCCACTAAAGATTTGGTTGCAGCATGGTGACCACACTCGCCTTCGTGGATTTCCCTTAAGATTTACACTCCTTCTTCCAGAGATACACAGCGCTGAAAGACCCTAGAAACACTCCATTTATGGAGCTCACCTTTAACAATAGTATAGGCTTTGGCTCGTCGGATGATCTGCTGGCTCAACACCTCGTCTTCGGGTAGTTTGCCATCTACCAAATAATCGAGGTAGGGTTGAGTCCAGCTTGGAATTACAGCCAGAACTGCTATCAAAGGTGAGTCGGATTAGGTCGGATATTCCTCATCTACTCCCTTTATCGAGGGGACTTTGAGGTGCTCTAAAAAAGCGCCATCCAGGACCTCTTTCCGTGTAGAGCCTATGCGAGATAGTGCATCTGCTTCCTCATTTTCTGCTTGAGGGATGTGTTGAACTTCAAACCCTTTGAACGATTTAGATAGATCATCCACGATAGCTTTATATGCTGCCATGTGTTTATTTGCATTACAAATATCTGAGACTTGCCGAGCAACAAGATTCGAATCTCCGTAACACATCAAACGTCGGATGCCAATATCCTTAGCAATCCGGATTCCATGCAGCAGTGCTTCATACTCAGCAATGTTGTTTGTCACTGTGAAGTGGATCTGCAACACGTATAAAAGTTTGTCTCCTTGGGGTGATTTGAGCACCACACCAGCCCCCGAGCCCCCTCGAACCTTAGACCCATCAAAAAAGAGGGTCCAATATTCCGACTCGGGGAGGATCATTTTCTCCTTTGTCTCAATGTCGAAAGCTGAGAGCTCTATTCCCCATTTGGCGACGCGTCCCGTGGCGTCACTATTATTGATTATGTCTCTCATGGGAGCCTTGCTCACCACGGTAATTGGATGCTCCTGAAAATAGTGTCGTAACTTACGAGATGCTAGAAAAACACCGTAAGCCAATTTTTGATAGTGCGGATACCGCTACTTTGATTCTGTCAGAACCTTGCTAACAAAGTACGTCGGACGCTACACTAGGTGTTCCTGATTTTCCTCTGGTCTCTCCACCACCATGATGATACTGACAACCCTATTAGTCGCAGCAATGTAAAGCAACATCGGTTCCTGAGGTTCCGGCGCTGCAAGGATAGGAGCAGATGAGAGTACTCTTTTCAGATCTTGTAGTGCGGCTTCAGCTTTGTCGGTCCAGACAAAATCCTTGGTCTTTTTCAGGAGTTTATACAATGGTGCGGCTCTTTCACCAAGCCGGCTTACAAATCGACTAACCGGAGCAATGACACCAGTTAATCTTTGTACGTCTTTCAGGCGAGTTGGCCTGGAAATATTGAGTATAGCCTTGATTTTGTCTCGGTTCACCTATATGCCTCTTTGAGACACAATGAAACCTAACAATTTTCTGGCTGGTATTCCAAAGAAGCATTTCTTCGAGTTAAGCATGATGTTGTATTTTCGTAGATTGGCGAACGTCTCCTCCAAGTCGGAAATCAACGTTTCCTTCTTTTTGGACATGACCGCAATATCATCCACGTATGCATGTACATTGCGTCCGAGTTGGTCATGGAGGCAACGCTGCATCGTGCGCTAGTACGTAGCTCCTGCGTTCTTTAGCCCAAAAGGCATCGTAACAAAACAGAAGGTTCTGAAGGGGGTTATGAATGAAGTTTTGACTTTGTCAGATTCCTTCATCCGGGATTTGGTGATAACCGGAATATGCGTCGAGAAAACAGAGGAGTTCCGAGCCTGCCGTATAATCAATGACTTGATCAATTCTAGGCAGAGCGAACGGATATTTTGGACAAGCCTTGTTCAAGGCAGTATAATCAACACACATCCTTAAATCAGTGGTGTCCTTTTTAGGGACCATTACAGGATTGGCCGACCACTCAGTGTGGATGACCTCTTCTATGAATCCGGCTAACTCGAGATGAGCTAGTTCCTTAGCTATTGCCTTACGCTTTTCATCGCCAAACCGTCGTAAGGACTATTTGATGGGTTTAGCGTTTGGGTTTACATTTAGAGAGTGCTCGGCAAGTTCCCTAGGTACTCCGGTCATGTCAGATGGCTGCCATGCAAAAATATCTTGATTTGCTTGGAGGAACTTGACGAGCGCACTTTCCTATGCGCTACTTAGGCCTACGCCTATCTGGGTCACCTTGGAGGGGTCATCATCCTTCAACGGCGTCGTCTTCTCTCTTCTGATGCCTTGAACTCCGGATTTGGCTTTGTCACCTACTTCTTCGTTGCGGGCATCTCAGACGGATCTATGCTCGTCTTAATCTCCTGGTACTCCTAGGCGTGCAGCACGGCTTCGGCAAAGGCGGAATTTCCATCTTCGCACTCTCGCGCTTTCTTCGGGTCTCCCCTGATGGTGATCACGCCGTTGGGACCTGGAATTTTCATCATACTGTAAATGTAACACGGACGAGCCATAAAGGCCTAGTAAGCCGGACGTCCGAATATAGCATGGTATGCGCTCTTGAACGGGACCACTTCGAAGGAAAGTGCTTCCGTCCGATAATTCTTTGGAGTTCCAAAGGTAACATCCAAAGTAATCTCTCCCAGGGAATTAGCTTGTCTTCCCGGGACAACTCCGTGGAAGATCATAGAGCTATGGTTCAGCTATGTTTCCGAGATCTTCATCCGGCGTAGCGTTTCGACATAGAGAATATTGATGCTGCTACCACCGTCCATGAGGGTCTTGGAGAAACCATAACCGTCAATAAGTGGATTGACGATTAAGGCGTATTTTCCATGCCTATGTAGCTTAGGCGGATGATCAGCGCGGTCAAATGTGATTGCCACCTCTGACCAGACCAGAGATTGAGGGACAGCCGGAACTGTTGCATTGAGCTCGTGGAGAACTGCTTTCTTGATCTTTGCTGGTTGAGATCTGAGGAAGGTGACATAAGTGTCCTTCTTGGTGGGAAAAGTCTTCTTCCCTTCCGACTTGGGATTTGAAGCATCAGCTTCCTCCATGTCGGAATCTTCCTTGGTATCTTTATCTTTGTCGGGATTTTTCTTTCCCTTCTTCCGCTTAGCTTTGTAGCCCGCGGTATCGTCTCTCTTGATGTCGTCATTAAAACGACATTCAGCGTTGGTGTGGGACGAGCCCCCATTGGCGTCCAAGTGATGCACACATGGGTTATTGGCAATGTCGGCCCAAGTGTAGGTTTTGCCTGGTTGTTGCTCTCCTCTACCTTGGACCCTTGATGTCCCACGGCCACGCCCGCAGCCTCCGCCATGTCCTCTAGACCCGGAAACAATAGTGACCACCGCTGTCTCCGCGTTGGATTTTTCTTCCGAGGTATTTTTGCGCTTCTGAGCCTGTTGCTTTGTCTTTGCTGACTGAGGTACAACCAGGACGTTGAGTAATCCTTCTGCGTCGTTGTCACCATCTGCATACTTGCTCGCTGTTTCTAACATCTCTCCCAAATCAGTGACCTTGTCACACTTCAAGCGGTGACGCAGTAGACCAATTGGGAGTCCTGCGATGAAAGCTTCAATCGCAGTTTGATTGTTTACTCCCTCACAGGAGTTCTTGGTGTCAATCCATCGTCCGAGGTAATCTCGACAAGTTTCTCCGGCTTTCTGGGTGCAATGCTGTAGGTCTCCGACCAAACAGGGCCTCCAATATGTGCCTTCAAAATTCCAAAAGAACGCACTTTGCAAGTCATACCAGTTATGGATGGTGTTTGCCGGAAGTTCATTGAGCCATGAACGTGCCGTCTTCCGCAGCATAAGTGGGAGATATCGGGTTGTGACCAGGCTGTTTCTGCCTTTAGCGAAGCAGCAAGCTTGAAAGAAATCCTGTAACCAGGTGTCTGGCCGAGCAATGCCGTCGTAGGCTTGGATATGTCTTGAGATAGCAAATCCTTCTGGGAATTTTGTAGCTCTGATGCATGGTCCGAAGCACTTTGGGCCCACGTATACGTCATCGTTTTCATAGCGCCGAGCCTCTATGTTGGAGTTGATCCTGTGCCTTGCGTCGTTCGGGGATGGAGATCGTCTCGAATGTCGGCTCTGGCTGCGGTGCCCTAGAGCCGGACTTTGGCTTCTGCCACCACCTCCTCAGCCATGTCGTCCTCCTTGCCTTCCTTGGGGGCCGTTGTGATAACTGCCTGGTGGAGGGGGTGGGGCAGCTGAATTGTTTCTGGCTGATCGCCGGTCTCCGTCCGGAGCGTCATTATTCCGGTTCCGGGGAGGTTCTTGACTACGACGAGCCCCCTGCCGGCTTGTTCCAGCATGGTTTCCGTTGTTCCTTCGTCCGTCGTTCCCACCATGGTGAGGCTCAGTCGGACGGCTCTCATGTCTGGAGGTGGCATTCTCTGACGATCCTCCTCCCGACGTTTCTCCTTATCTTCTCCCTTTCGATCGTTGAACTCTCGTTGGGGAGGATACCTCGGATTCAGTGCAGCGATCGCGTCTTTCTCGGCCGCTGGGGCGACATTGCTCCAGTTCTGTGTAGCTCTGCGATGCTGTCCCGATGATCCAGTTCTTGAATAATTGTCTTCCCTGCGTTCGGGGTGATGGTACTGCTCCCGAACGTAATGGGATCTTACGTCAGCCCATGCCAGATCTGTGCGACACTGGTCAGAATCCGAGACCAGTTTTTGACTTCGGGACAGGGCGACCTTCTGCTGCTCCAGTCCCTTGTTGAGTAGCTTGATACCCAAACGGATCTCCTCTGGTCATGGATTAGCCGATAGAATTTCTCGGGCTGCCATGGTATTCTGTACTGGGGTTGGGTATACCCAATCCCCGTTGCTGTCTTTCCGTGTCTTCCCCATCTCGTCCCCAAAAAGGACGGCACGGATACGTGGGAATTGGTCATCATTGGTGTGACGCTTCCGTGTCTTTTGATGCAACCGAGACATGTATTCCTTGGTTGACATGCGTTTCTTCTCCACCTCGATGTTTTTGGCTTCATCGAGGAGTTGTTGACGACACGCTTCTAGGGCTTGGGCCCTTTCGTCTAGCTCATCTACAGTAAGTTCTGCAGCTGTAGGGATAGGTGTGGTTAATGCGGCATCGATGAGTTTACGCGCACCTTTTGTGATCACGTGCCCATCCACCGATGCTTCTTTTTTCGGCTCGTCTGGGATAAGTGCTCCATCCGAGTCTTCCTCGTATTCCTCGGCAATCACCTCCTCTGTTAGAGCGTCTTTTGCCGGGGTCTTGTTCTTCTTGTTCTTCTTCTTTGCCTTCTTGGCAGCGCTGGTAGCAAAGACGGCTTTGGGTCCGTTTCCCGGAGTCAAGCTCTGATCGGTACTTTCGGATATCTGGACTTCGGGATTATCTCCGACGTCCATGTCATCCTGCGCTTTGGGAGAGTGTTCCCTGGATCCTTCATCCATGGCTTCTCCTTCTTCTGTAGCTTTGGAGTTGTACTCCTCTTCATATTCCGCGGAGAACTTTCGGAAATCTGCCGACGTCATAGATTCATCCGAGGATGCGGGAACATCGGCATTTGTTCCAATTGCCTCCAGCACAGAGTCGGTGTTTTCTCCAGCATCGGTAGAGCCGGATCCGGATCCAACATATCCGACGAAGTGCGACGCGTGCTTCCTGAGGTACCTACGGCTGAGGAAAGGCATGTCTGTCCCGACATCGTCAGAGCCGGAATCAGTGTCGTTGATACGCTCCTCCTGGATTTCGACCTCCATGGGTGGGTCGATCTGGGATCCGGCTTCTCCAGGGAGATCCACTCCAGTTTCAACTTGGACTATGAGGTCTTCTTCAGGCTCAGATTTCTCCACCATCTCCGCAACTGGTGCGGGCTGGGTGGGATTAGGGTTTTCTGAGATCCGGAACTCTGCCGCCTCCGCGGACAAAGGGGACCCAGAAGGTTCTTCTGCCTCTATCATCACCGCTGGGGTGGGTTGGGCAGGTTCAGCGGAACCGATGTAAACATCGATCTCACCAAAAGACATGATTGTATAGGCAGTCATAGCCTCCCTAGACGGAATCCAAGTCTCGTCGAGAACGATGAGAGGGACGTCGCTGGCGTAGAGGATGCAACCGATGGCGATGGTCTCGCCGATTCCGATTCTTGCAGATTCCGCTTGGAACACAGATCCGAAGCTCACTTGCCCCACGGTGGGCGCCAACTGTCGTCGGATTGAGGACAAGTACGCCATGAGGGGGTCCTCGAGGCGTGCGGAAGAGAGGGGTGTGATACGTACGGTATTCTGGGACGGTGAGCACACAAGTTTACCCAGGTTCAAATCCGCCGGCTTTGGAAAGATCCTACTCCTGCTAGCAATCCAGTAATACGGTAGAGCTGGAATATGGGTTACAAGGGTTTCGCCTGTGCGAGTTGAGATTGTAGACTATTGTGTTGTAAGGTGTTGCCCTAAAGGCTCTCCCTAGGACAGCTTATATAGATATCTGACCTAGGGTTTATAGGAGAGATTAATCCCGCTACGACTAAGAGTTGGTTACATAGTACATCTTGAACTACAAGTAACATTATGGGCCTAAGTCGGTAAGTCTTCTGGGCCTTCCCGTAGCCGGATTGGACTCCGTCTTCTCTCCCTGACTGGGCCGCCTGTGAAGCAAAGCTCTAACCCGAAGTGGGCCACCCTGGTCAGTGAGGAACTGTGAGGATACCCGGAAAGTATATCCCCAACAGGCGCCCTTCCCAGAGGGCGCCCCACATCGCACCTCGCGCTGACAATTGGCGTAATGTGGTTCATCCCGTGAATTCCCTCTCCTTCCCTGTGCGCCACGTGTCGTCTGCGGAGGATGTTCCTTGTGATGTTTTCCTTTTTTTGCCGATCTAAAGACGAAAAATGAAATATCTATCGAACCGAACGTCCAAATTAAGATTCGTTTTCACAGTTATGCTAGTCACGTCAAGAGCTACAAAACTAGATCCCATATTGATATGTTCTGACAAAAAAAATTTACACTGCCTTTGGTCCCTCGCTTGCACTGCCTCGTATTCTGTAGTAGTAGAGAACTACCCATACACTGCCTTACTGTTCTGCGCCGTACTGCTTTCGGTCGTAGTGCACGGGGTGGTGCACTGGCAGTGCACTGCCCGTGCATGGCGCGGTGTTCTGCCAGTGCACGCCCCACGCACTGCCATGTTGTACTATGTTGCACTGCCTTCAGTTACAGTGCACGGTGCGGTGTTTTTGCAGTGCACTGCCTTATTGTAATGTGTGCAATGCCTTCAGTTGTTGTGCACAATGTGATATCCTGGCAGTGCACCCGCCGTGCACTTCTTTGTTATACTGGGTTGCACTGCCTTCAGTTGCAGTGCACGGCGCAGTCTCCTGGCAGTACATGGGCGGTGCACTGCCTTGTTATACTACGATACACTGCCTTCGGTCGTAGTGATACACTGCCTTGTGTTATGTGTTGCACTGCCTTCGGTCACGATGCAAATGATGTGGTGTTGTCGAAGTGCCTTTTTTATGGCATTGGACTGGCCTGGTTTTTTTCTTTCCGTTTTTGCATGTGGTGTGGTGTCGTGCTTTTAAATTTTTGTCGTGTCTGTGCCATGCGACACAACCTAGCTAGAAATCCCTCGCCATGTTGCTCATCCTAGACCTGCCAAGCCGCCACATGGCGACTAGTCCATTCCCCCGCTCGCATGCATCCGCGCTGCCGCGCGCTGCCGCTGCTGGTTGAGCGCGTCCTCACGCTAGACGCTCTCAATTTTCTGGAATTTTTCGAGACACTTTATTTTTGGGCATTTTTCAGGTATAGAAGAATGATTTTCTAACAGACAGATTTTTTTACTGAAATGATGCAATGACAAAACAAAGCTAGAACTACAGAAGTTCTAAGACACTCTAACATGCAAGGAGCTAACAACAAAAAGAAAGCTAAACGAAAAAAAACTAAAATGGGTAGAATAGAAGTGAGCGGGGATAATCATGGTGAAAACATTGTTTTGTTCAATGAAATCATTTGTTAACAAGGTTGATCAGGTCTTGTTACCAAAACAATTCCATATGAGACAAAACTTTGTATTCCACTAATGATTATGTTACCTCAACCTTGATAGCAATAGTCCCAATCATAATAGTTTCAAATTTTTCTCTTGGTATGGGACAATATATTTCTCCAACTTGAATGCCCTCAACATGTTCAATTGAATTCAAACCATAAGTCCTTTCAATCTTCTTGGGGAAATAGACAGTATGTTCCGTGTCATTAACATTGAAAGTAACCTTTCCTTGATTACAATTGATAACAGCTCCTGCAGTATTAAGAAATAGTCTCCCAAGAATAATAGACATATTATCATCTTCAGGCATTTCAAGCACAACCAAATCAGTTAATATCAAGCAATTATGAGCCACTTGAACAAGTGTATCCTCACATATACCAACAGGAATAGTGGTAGATTTATCAGCCATTTGCAAAGATATATCAGTCGGTATCAGTTTTTCAAGTTGAAGTCTCTTATAGAGAGAGAAAGGCATAACACTAACTCCAGCTCCCATATCACACAAAGCAGTTCTAACATAACTGTTCTTAATAGAGCAAGGGATAGTTGGAATCCCTGGGTCTCCAAGTTTCTTTGGAACCTTACCAATAAAGGAATAATTAGCAAGCAAAGTGGAAATTTCTTCATTAGGGATCTTCCTTTTATTCGAGACAATATCCTTCATATACTTTGAGTAAGGAGGCAATTTAATAGCATCAGTCAAAGGAATTTGTAGAAATAAAGGTTTCATCCATTCACAAAACTTATTATAGTGTTCATCTTCCTTTGACTTGTGTTTCTTATCAGGGAAAGGCATAGGTTTTTGGACTCAATACTCTCTTTCACTACCATGTTTCTTAGAATAAAATCTTCTTTAGTGTATTTAGTATTCTTAGTGTGGTTTTCAGGTTCTTCTTCAACTTTTTCTTCATTAGGAACTTCATTTTCTTCATTACCACTTTCAGTTTCAGCATTAGAGACAGATATACTATTAGGATCTATAGCAGGTTCAGAGGGTTCTACAATAGTTTTATGTTTCTTTTTTCCTTTTCTTACAAGTAGAACCACTATTTTCAGCTTGTTGAGAATCCTGCTAAATTCTTTTGGGATGCCCCTCACGATATAGAGGATCCTGGGTAGCAGCACCACTTCTAGTTCAAATTTCATAAGCATGTTTTTCTTTAGCAGCATTAACTAGCAAGTCTTTTTGCACCTTAACGAGTTGATCTACTTGAGTTTGAACCATTTGAAATTGTTTAACAATCATTTTAACATTATTAGAGGTTCTTTCCACAATATCTTTCAACTCAACAATAGCTCTAGTGTTTTCCATTAGATGATTTTGTACGCTTTTGTTAAAATTATCCTGCTTAACAATAAAGATATCGAATTCTTCTAAGCATTGATCATGAGGTTTAGAGTAAGGGATATCACCTTCATGAAAGTGTTGGAGAGAGTGTACCTTGATACATTGCAAATGTATCTATAATTTTTTATATTCCATGCTTGGTTTTATCTACTTTCTTATGTTTTGTCCACACTTTGGAGTACTTTTCATATGATTTCTTAGACTAACCTATTAACAAGATGCCACAGTGCCAGTTGCCAGTTTTCTGCTGTTTTTGGTTCCAGGAAGTCAGAAAATGAATATTCTCGGAATTGGACGGGACAAAAGCCAAAGTTGATATTTTACCGGAAGACTCACAGAGCCAGAAGATGAGACGGAGAGGGGCCACAGGGCGGCCACACCATGTGGTGGCGCTGGCTAGCCCTGGCCGCGCCACCAGGTGGTGTGGGCCCCCTGGACACCCACCGACCTTGCCCCTTTGCCTATAAGAAGCCTCCCGATGCATAAACCCTAAATAGTCAAGCCTCCAGCCACGAAAAGTTCCGCAGCGCCGCCGCCACCTAAGGGGCGATTCGGGGGACAGAAAGTCTCTGTTCCGGCACCCTGCCGGGACGGGGAAGTGCCCCCGGAGCCATCTCCATCGATCTCCACCACCATCTCCATCACCATTGCTGATTCCCATGATGAGGAGGGGGTAGTTCTCTCTCGAGGCTAAGGGTTCTACCGGTAGCTATGTGTTCATCTCTCTCTCTCTATGCATGATCTTATTGTGATCATGAGCTTGTAATCTATAGATCTATCCTACTACTCAAGTGCTTTAATAGATCTCTGCTCTCCCCATGTGTGTGAAAGTGACAGCGTACTCACCATGGTGGCACTTAGGCTAGAGATTACATATACTTGTTATGAGTTATATTTGGAGTTGGATGTTTCTATGAAATTGTGGTGTTTGTTGGACTCATCTAGTACTCAAGGTGACAGTGTGGGGTTTTCTAGATGGGAAAGGCTTACTTTGAGGTGTGTTGTTATAGCCCTACCATCGATTAGAGTGTTCAACCGAAGAGTAGTTAAGAGTAGTATCATAAAGAGAAGATATTTATATGAGAGTGTTCACTAGTGAAAGTATGATCCCTAGGCCTTGTTTCTAAGCACTGAAACACCGTTTGTTATTAGATGTGTTACATGTTTGCTTGCTTCCATATTTATTTCAGTTTGCATTTAGTCTTTTCCACGCCTTCAAAGTATTTTCTAGCACCGTTATCTTATATGCAAACCACTTGTATTTTACTATCTCTTCGCCGAACTAGTGCACCTATACACCTGACAAGTGTATTGGGTGTGTTGGGGACACAAGAGACTTCTTGTATCTTGATTGCAGGGTTTCTTGAGAGGGGATACCTTTGACCACTTCATCCCTGAGTTCGATAAACCTTGGGTGATCCACTTAAGGAAAAACTTGTTGCTGTTCTACAAACCTCTGCACTTGGAGGCCCAACAACTGTCTACAAGAATAGAAGTGCGTAGACATCAAGCTATTTTCTGCCGCCGTTGCTGAGGAGGTAAGGTAAAAGGTATTCACACCGAAGGATTAAAGAAGAAGAACCTCCCATGGCAAACGCCTATTTTCTGGCGCCGTTTCCGGGGAGGTAAGGTAAAAGGTACTCACATCCTCCGGTGTGAGTACTCGAAGTTATTTCCTTTAGATTCTACAATTTTGTCTTTTTGTTTCTTTTTTTCACTAGTTAGGCTTAATGGAAAAGAACAACAAAATTAGAGAGCTTTATAGTATTTATCTTGAGTTAGGACATGAAGTGTTTGAAGAGAAAATTAAAAAACCTATGGAACTTTATTTGCATGCTAATATCAATGTTGTTAGTATGAATTCTTTGGACACCATTATTGCTAATGCTATGGAAAAGTCTAAGCTTGGGGAAGTTAGTTTTTATTAAAATGATCTTTTTAGTTCCCTAGCTTTAGAAGATAGCTATTCTATTGCTTATGATGATACAAAACCTCCAATATATGATGATTACAATGATGAATATGATACGTTCAGTCCACCTACTATTGAGGAGGAAAGTAATTATGATTACAGTATGCCTCCTATATTTGATGATTATGGTGATGAGAATAATAATGATAGCTATTTTGTTGAATTTGCTCCCACTATGATTAATAAGAATGACTATTCTTATAGGGAGAGTAATAATTGTTTTATGCATGTGGATCATGGTAAGAATTTTTCTTGTGATAGTTATATTGTTACTTTTATTCATGATGCTACTGAAAGTTATTATGAGAGAGGGAAACATGGTTTTATGTGTCTCAATAATATTAAGTTTCCCCTCTTTATGTTGAAAGTCTTGAAGTTGCACTTGTTTTGCTTTACTATGCTTGTTGCTTTGTGCTTTCATGACTTGTTTATTTACAATATTCCTATGCATAGGAAGTGGGTTAGACTTAAATGTGCTTTGCATTTCCTTCTTGATGCTCTCTTTTACTTCGATTCATATTTCTTATGTGAGCATCTTCTCAAACTATCATGCCTAACTTAAAGACGCTAAAGAAAAGTACTTATTGGGAGATAACCCAAAAGTTTTAGTTGAGTCTTGGAAGTTATTACCTCTGTAATAACCGCTCCTTATCCTTTTTATTTGCTTTTTGTGCCAAGAGTAACCTCTAATGAGAGAGAAGTAATGATTGGGAAAGTTGCTGTCCAGAAACAGATTTCTGTACTTCACCGTAAAAATTCGTGTAAAACCTCTGAACGTCTTTTTGAGGCGTGAATTTTTGTTCTTCTGCCCCAGGTTGTTATCTAACTTTCGTTAGTTCAACACTTTTTGATTTGAACAACAGAAGGTCTTCGAAAAAATTCGTCTTTACCTGCTGCTCTGTTTTGACAGATTTCTGCCATTATTTGCATTTGCTTCTTGTTGGTTCCTTTTTGAGTTCTTTTCGGGAATTGAGATTTTTGAGGGAATTGCTACAGTAGCTTGTGTTTTATTGGTAGTTTTATTGGTGTTGAAACTAAACCTAAAGACTTATTTATCTTGAGTGCACTAATGTTGCTAATAAAGATTGTGTGAAGTTTTGTATGAAGGAAAAATTTCAGTTGTATGGAAGGAATGAGTAATGAGATGAAGGATGGACTAAATCTCAAGCTTGGGGATGCCACGCGTGTCACTCCAATAAATATCCAAGAAGTACAAGCGTCAAATCTTGGGGATGCCCAATGCATCCCCTCCTTCATCAATAAAAATCCCAAGTTTCACTAGTGGAAAACAGGCCTCCAGTCCCGGCCTGTAAGGGGCTTTAGTCCCGGTCCTGATAACCGGGACTGAAGGAGCGGGACTAAAGGCCCACCCATTTGTCTTGGCCCTCTTACCAGCCGGGACCAATGGGCATCCACGTGGCTGTCTCTGCGGGCGCTGGGTGCCCCCCATTAGTCCCGGTTCGTATTACGAACCGGGACAAATGGTTCTCTGCCGTGGCAGAATTTTAGGCACTTTCTCTGCCGCGGCAGAGAATTCAATTTGTATCCTTTTTTTTCATTTCAAAATAGTTTTCTACGCTACCATATACCGTACATGTTCGTGCATACATAAGATAACTTCTCTTAAGATCGAGCATACAAATATATACATGATAGTTACACATGGAGATCACAATTATCGGGACTAGAGCCCGTCTATTCAATTACACGGTCGGGGATCATCGGCGCCTATTCACACTAAATTCTCTGGCGTCATCTATCATCTCGTTCATCAAGAATCCTGCCACTTCTTCAGCAATTGCTACTACGCATCGCTGTGGTAGGAGCTGATCCCGCATTTTCTCGAACTATATAAGAAAAGGAGATCAATATGAATATCAATCATGATAACAAAAGGTGACGGTAATAAAAAATAATGTTATGAATGTATTGCTTACATCGACTCTATAATCATTCAGCTCACTGGTAAACGTGCGAATGAACTCGCAAACATATAATCCACATAGATTCGACTTCGATGGCTGCCTCGCGCACTTTACGAGAACATAATTCAATCAAAATAATAATCCAGCATCATAATTGTATTGAAACTAGAAGTGAAGAGATGCACGTACTACTTACCGAGACCGGCTTAAACGTCAGCTTCTCACTAAAGTCACCCGTAACCGCACTCTTGAACTGGTTCCAAACCCTACCCGGTAAAGAAAATGAATGAGTTATTTATTACGTGATATCTCAGGAAATCAACGAAAGAGACCGATGTAGCGCGAAAATTACCTCTGGAGAATGTCCTGCATGTCCCTAAACATTTCCTGGGGTCTCTTTAATGGATCCATGACTTCAACTCTTCCCTTATCAAGTTGAATGTCCATGAGAATCCAGTGGAAACTGTACACGTTTATATATACATCAGTAACTCATCAATTACACTTAACATCGAGTAAGCAAAAGAGAATGTGTACAATAGAGTAAGACCCTCATGCGAAATTGTAAGGAAACAGTATGTGGTCACATAAATTTTGCTCCGTTAGAAACCTTAGAAGGTTTTCCTGTGTGTCCTCGGGTTTATCCTTTAGCATCTGACAATGTATTTTATCTAGGTCAATGAACCCAACACTGAAGATTGACCTTCTTTTACATTCCATGATCTTCATTCTGCATAATAATAGAGTACAAAAGGATATAATTAGGATAATTACATGCAATGAACTGAACAACTGAAAAAATGAACAACTTATATATAGACAATGAATTCAACAACTTACAGACAATAGCAACTCATGAGACTTTTGTCGAGGGCGTCGAAAATGTATAACTGGAAGAGTTCTGGAAACTCGACATGGACCTCTTCTTCTCGGAAGTAGTAGTCATGTGGGACTTTCGCCACGATCATTATTCTCTCCTCCTTTACGGCTTTCAAGTACCATTTATGTAAACTCCGCATTTGTGTTGGCAGTTGTTGGAACTGCTCAAAGCTGAACAGAGGCTTCCCTGGGACATATGTAGGGACTACCTGAGACTTGGGTAACTTGTCGTCCTGGGAACCTAGCAATTCCTCAACAGTCACATTCATAGAGGCCGCAAGCTTCGCAGCTTCTTCCATATTCTGCTGGGGAATGTCATAGGATACCACCTTGAGGGGTGGGGTCGATTTTTTGGCCTGTTCCCCGAGCTGGGGGACGTCCTTTCTTTTCCCGGTTGCACTTTGACTTGATGATTTGCTCCCGCTTGCACTTCTACTTGATTTGCTCTTCTTCACTTCCTTCTGAAGTGTGCGTCGATAGTCATCTGGCTTATGGTGCAAGTCATATTGCGATTTTGTGTTCAGAAAAGAAAGTGCATACGCTTTTTGCTTCTCGGTGTATACCGGGGTGGGCTTAGATTTCATCCACACCAACTTTAGCATAGCCAGCTGGAATCTCACGGCCATGCCAGCGTGCGCCAGGTGGACAAGGTAAAGCACATCCGACCGCCACCTTGATGGATAGATTCTTCACCTTCTGATGGAGCTCACAAGATGCCTGCTCCTTGATTCCATCCACGGGGTAGCCGGGACCGCCATCTACCATACGTGCATCGTCAGAAGGGACCTCCGATTCAGCCACGCTGCTTCACCGCTGAGATGGGACGGCGGTAATATCGAGTACAGGATCTTGCAGGTGTGCTGCTCCTCGAAGTTCGTCAATCTGTTGCTGATGCATTCGAACTCGGTGAACCTGTCTCCCTCCTCCTCCTGCTGTCGCCTCTTTGCTCTCTCTCGGCTCCTATAAGTATCTCTATCTTTGGGAAAACCCATCTCCCACGTATAACTAGGGCCAAGGCCTCGTACACGTCCTCCGCATTCGTCATTCCCGAGGACCTTTGTAAGCAAGTCTTTCTCTCTATCGGGACGAAACTTTGTTGTCCCCGCTTTAATCTCCTTCACCACTTTCTGCCATGTATCCTGGGGTATCCTAATCCCGTCACTGCAAATAAGGTCCCGTGTACTTTCGTCATACTCACTCCCATGCCCAAGGAACCAATTCCTTGCCCTCAGATCCCATTCTTCGCGTATTGGTTCTAGAGTGATCCCTTTAGCAAGCAGCTCATTCTCTTTAGCATCCCACTTTGGCATGGCAGCCGCGTAGCCCCCTGGCCCCAGGTGATGGTGATATTTCTTCATCGCGGCATTTTTCTTGTTTTTTCCGACATTTCCATAGCAGGTTGTGACTCCTTGTACTTCACAAATGCATCCTAGTTAGCCTGCTGCTTCGTTAGATAGCATTCAAATTTAGGAGTCTTCTTCGTCTTCTGATACTTTTGCCATAATGCTTTCTTCCAGTTCTTGAATAGTTCAGCCATCTTCGTAAGAGTCCACTGCTTAACTTTCTTCCTCGATGCAGCTGTGTCGGCATCATCCTCACATTCTGGCAGGGTGAAATGTGTCATGAGGTCATTCCAAAGACCCTCTTTGCACCTGTCGGCGACATACTCACCCTCTTTCGCCCCTTTGGTCTTATTCCACTCTCGAATGGTGATCGGGATGCGATCCCTAACCATAACTCCGCATTGTTGTTTAAATATAGTTTTAGCCTTTTCGGGTCCACCGGTTCACCCCGTGGTGATACCCGCGTAATTGTATAACGCGTAGATGCGTCCAACTTTTTGGCCGGGCCTCGTTTGGAATATTTTTTGCTCGATGTGGAGGCCTAAGAGAAGAAACATTCGTCAATTTATATATATACAACTCAGTTAATGCATCTACTGATCACCAGACTTCATATATATACCTTGCCATCGGCTTCTCCAGCACCAGAGCCGTCAGCTTCTCCTTGATCATTTCGGTCGACCTCCTCTCCCTCACCGGAGGGGTTCAGATAAATCGACGGAGATTCGGGTGGATCAACATGGGGGTGTCGTTGATCATATTCTCGAGAATTTCTTCCTGTGCTAGGTCTCTCTGGATTGGATCCATAGTTTCCTACAAAATGCACATAATAACATTTTTCATTTAATATTGCTGCATAAAATAATACTAAACAATAATATGAACACGCAATTTGCTACAATAATACTAAACAATAGCAAAATTCTAGTGATGCCCTAACCCTAACCCTAAGTCTGGGGGCCCACGAGCACTACCACACTAACCCTAAGTCCGGGGGCCCGCGAGCACTACCACGCTAACCCTAAGTCCGGTGCCCCGCGAGCACCACCACCCTAACCCTAAGCCCGGCTGCCCGCGAGCACTACCACCCTAACCCTAAGTCCGGGGGCCCGCGAGCACTACCACCCTAACCCTAAGTCTGGTGGCCCGCGAGCACCACCACCCTAACCCTAAGTCCGGCTGCCCGCGAGCACTACCACCCTAATTCCTATATACACATATTTCCTATATACAAATAATTCCTATATACAAATATTTTCTATATACAAATATTTCCTAAATACAAATATTTCCTATATACAAATAATTCCTATATACACTACTAATACTACACTACTAATATACACTACTAATAATATTACAATTCTAATATACACTACAAATAATAATTCCTATATACACTACTAATACTACACTACTAATATACACTACTAATATATACTACTAATATACACTACTAATAATAATTCCTATATTACACTACTAATAATTCCTAATATACACTACTACTAATATACACTACTAATAATAATTCCTATATACACTACTAATACTACACTACTAATATACACTACTAATATAAACTACTACTAATATACACTACTAATAATAATTCCTATATTACACTACTAATAATATTACAATTCTAAAAAAAAGAGGAGCCGCCGGAGCCTGGCCGGCGCGCGCGGCCGCCAGCCAGCCGTCGGCCTCCCCTGCTGCGAACGCGACCGCCGGCCTCCACCCGCGCTGCGCGCACGGTCCCCAGGCGCCGCCGCCGGCCTCCCTTTGCTGCGTGCGGGGCCGCGCGCCAATGTACTGCTCGTCGGTATTACCTGGCCGACGGGGATGACGGCGGCTGGAGAGGCGGTGGTGCGGTAGCGTTTGTCGCTGAGACGGCGGCAGCGCGGACGGGCAACCTGCCGGCGTCGTTTCGTCGTCCTAGCTCGCGCGCGATTTCCCCCTACAGTGAGTAGTGGAGATGGTGGGGGAGTGAAGGGAGTGAAGAGGCGTGCGTAATAAGGAGAAGGCCTTTAGTCCCGGTCCCAGTGTGTTACACGAACCGGGACTAAAGGCCCCCCCCCCTTTAGTCCCGGTGTGTGCCACCCACCGGGACTAAAGGGTTTTCGGCACCGCCCAACGCGCGCGCGCCAACGCCACATCTTTAGTCCCGGTGTGTAGCACGCCCTGAGACTAAAGGTCCTTTTTTCAAAAATTTCACCCCAGGGGCACGCCTGTTTAAAAAAAATTCAATTAGCATATTTTTTAAACATTTGAATTTTACAGTTTTTGCATACTTATGAAGTTGAGAAAAATTTCAACATGAAAAGTTCTTGAATTTGAATAAGTAATCCAAATCTATTTTCTGTTTTATAAAATAATTATTCTAACTAGTGAAACTAATAACCATTTTGCCATTTTCAATTTAAAAATGCATTAACTATTATATTTTGCATATTGTTGAATAAGTGATTCAAATCAATTTTCTGTTTTATAAAATAATTACTCTAATTATTCAAACTATTAACCATTTTGCCATTTTCATGTGATTCCGACGCTGCGGTGGTCTTCCTCCGGCAAAACCCTAGACCGGGGGCCCCGGATCGTCTACCCCGCCTTATTTTTTCCCGCCCGTTTTCTTCCTGCTCGTTCTCTTCCGGATCGTAGCCCCTTTAGGGTTAAGGGTTTAGGTTTAGGGTTTAGGGTTTAGGGTTCCCTCCTCTGACTTCCCGCCATTTCTCACTATATATATGTAGGCTTGGTCATTGCCATAGCACATCTAGACTCATATCTGACGCCTCTCTCCACTCTATCCCATGGCTTCCACCATACCTCTAACCCCAGGGAGGCGGAGACGGAGTCTTTCACGGGCTAGCAGGAAAATATTTTCCGAGGCGGAACTTCCGAAGATGCCATAGGGCGTGTGCACCAAGGGCATCTTTGAGAAGTTTCGCCACGGGAGATTTCCCAACCCTTTCCTCCATCCATGGGTATGAAACTCTCCATCCATGTTGGCTTGTTGAGTTGCTTGCCATGGCGTATCGATGCTCCTTTTATAGGCACGGCGCCGCTTCTACTATGTCTTCTTCCTCCGACAGGGCGTCGTGCGCTACATGCTTTATCTCATCGAGCAGTGTGTCCACCCACGCGTCCTTATCCTACCGACAGCTTTAGTCCCGGTTTGAGCCCCCACCCGGTACTAAAGGTTACCCATGCGTCCTTATCCCACCGACAGTTTTGTTAGATGACACAAAAACCACCTTTAGTCCCGGTTGCACCCACCAGCCGGTACTAAAGGTTAGCTACCCCCATATAAGGCCCTCCCAGATAAGCCTCCCCCAAATAAGGCCCCCCATCTTTTGTCTCGGTTTGAGCCCCCACCCGGGATGAAAGTTTCCCGCGCCACTACGTTCCCGCGCTTTCCACCGGTTCCCACCTCTGTCTTCCCGCCATTTTTTCAGTATATATATATGTACGCATGGCCTCCATTTACATATCACATCTAGACTCATCATTCTCTTCCCATGGCTTCCATCGTATCTCTAACCACCCGGGAGGCGGAGGCGCTTTGTGCCTCGAACTGCCCCTGCCCACCGGGCTACCGCATCCACACCGGCTGGATGCTGAGCGCCGGAGGCGTGCCGGTCCCTCCTGTCCCTCTAGGTGTGGAGCGCCGGATGGACATCACGAACCACTACTACCTCGAGCTCACGCCAGAGCAGCGGAGGAATCCCAACTGGCATCCCGACTATTTCCCGACTTGGGAAGCCTTCTTCATAAATCGGCGTGAGAGGGCGCTCGCCAGGCACGAGGAGGACGACCCACCTCCTTCGAACTTCAATGAGGCCGGCCGTCGACTGTGGTGGCGCGGCCGGACTCTCCAGAGTGTCATGGCCTACAACACGACCGGCAATAACCCCCACCTGCGGTACCCTCAAATCTAGCCCACGCGTGCCCAACCTTCAAGGTTCGACTACGGCAACCCCGACGACGCCAGCGACGACAGCGCCAGCGACTACGACGACTACAGTGGCGTGTATTACAGGGCTAGGCAGGAGCATGACTGAATCACTCCAACCATTAGGCATGTTTCTTATTTTTTAGTTGTGCTATGTATCTTAATTTTCAGTTGTGCTATGTATCCTTAGTGTTTGTGGGTTCCTTCTCTTGTGATGGTTCCTTCTCTTTGTGTGATCACCTCCCGCGGCTCAGAACCCGGTCATCAACGTCTAGTTTGATTGAGCAAGATGTATTACATGAAAGGGGACCTTTATGTCTCAAATAAAAGGTTTAATACATTACATAGATTATGTCTCAAATAAAAGGTTTAATACATTATTACACATCACCAACATCTAGTGTTGTGGTTTTCTTCTGCACCGTAGCCATGGAGAATCTTCATCATTTAACATGATGCTTGGGTCAATTTTCACTTTGAAGGGCGGAATTTCATGAAACTTATTGTAATCTTCTGACATGTCCGTCTTGTCATCCACTCCCACGATGTTTCTTTTCCCTGAAAGAACTATGTGGCGCTTTGGCTCATCGTATTTTGTACTCTTTTGCTTATCTGTCCTTTTTCTCGGTTTGGTAGACATGTCCTTCACATAGAAAACATGAGCCACATCGTTGGCTAGGACGAATGGTTCATCCATGTACGCAAGATTGTTGAGATCCACTGTTGTCATGCCGTACTTTTGGTCTACATGTACCCCGCCTCCTGTCAGCTTGACCCATTTGCATTGAAACAAAGGGACCTTAAAAGTAGGTCCATAGTCAAGTTCCCATATCTCCTCTATGTACCCATAATATGTGTCCTTCTGCCCATTGTCATCTGTTGCATCAAAGCGGACACCACTGTTTTGGTTGGTGCTCTTTTTATCTTGGGCGATCGTGTAAAATGTATTCCCATTTATCTCGTACCCTTGGAAAGTACATATAGTTGAAGATGGTAACCTAGCCAACAAGTACAACTCATCTCCAAAAGTGGTGTTATTCATGAGATGTGTCTGCAACCAATTGCCAAAATTCTTCTCGTGTTCCCCTTTAATCAAGGTTTTAGGCTTCCCCGGGTTTTCGGAGCGTAGAATATTCTTGTGTTTCTCGATATACGGAGCCACCATGGTGGAATTGTGTAGAACTGTGTAGTGTGCTTGAGTGAAAGAATGCCCGTCCCTACATACCATTGATTTCCTTCCTAGTGTGCCTTTTCCAGTCATCCTCCCCACATACCGAGATTCAGGAACACCAATCGGCTTAAGGTCTGGAAGAAAGTCAACACAAAACTCAATGACGTCCTCTGTTCCATAGCCCTTGGAGATGCTTCCTTCTGGCCTAGCAAGGTTATGACCATATTTCTTTAAGACTCCCATGAACCTCTCGAAGGGGAACATATTGTGTAGAAACACAGGACCGAGAATTCTAATCTCTTCGACTAGGTGAACTAGGAGGTGCATCATAATATTGAAGAAGGATGGCGGGAACAACAACTCGAAGCTGACCAGACATTGGACCACATCAATCTGTAACCCTGATAGACTTTTTTGATCGATTACCTTCTGAGAAATTGCATTGAGGAATGCACATACCTTCACAATGGCTAGTCGAACATTTTTTGGTAGAATTCCCCTCAATGCAACCGGAAGCAATTGCGTCATAAGCACATGGCAGTCATGAGACTTTAGGTTTTGAAATTTTTTCTCTTTCATATTTACTATTCCCTTTATATTCGACGAGAAGCCAGACGGGACCTTGTTACTGAAAAGGACTTCAAAAAAGATTTCCTTCTCTTCTTTGGTAAGAGCGTAGCTGGCAAGCCCTTGAAACTGCCCTGGATGCTTGCCGTCTCGTCCTTTATGATGTTGCTGGTCCTCCCGTGCTGTCGGGGTATCTTTTGACTTCCATACAAGCCCAGGAAGCCTAGAATATTCACGCAAAGATTCTTCGTCAGGTGCATCACGTCGATTGTAGAGCGAACCTCATGCACTTTCCAATAGGGTAGCTCCCAAAATATAGATTTCTTCTTCCACATGGGTGCGTGTCCGGTAATGGGGTCTTTTGGACAGGTTGTCCTCCAGGACCCTTTCCAAAGATTACATCCAAATCCTTGACCATACCAAATACATTTGCACCACTACGGGGGACAGGCTTCGTCCGGGTTTCTGCCTTGCCTTTGAAATGCTTGCCTTTCTTCTTTAAGGGATGACTAGGCAGAAGAAAATGATGATTGTACAGGTACACATTCTTTCTACATTTATCCAGATATATACTTTTAGTCTCATCTAAACAGTGCGTGCATGCATTGTATCCTTTGTTCGTCTGTCCTAAAATGTTACTAAGAGCATGCCAATCATTGATGGTTACGAACAGCAACACTTGTAGGTCAAATTCCTGCTGTTTGTGCTCATCCCACACACGTACACCTGGTTTGGCCCACAACTGTAGAAGTTCATCAACTAATGGCCTTAGGTACACATCAATGTCGCTGCCGGGTTGCTTCGGGCCTTGGATGAGCACTGGCATCATAATGAACTTCCGCTTCATGCACAACCAAGGAGGAAGGTTGTAGATACATAGAGTCATGGGCCAGGTGTTGTGACTGCAGTTCTGCTTCCCAAAAGGATTCATGCCATCGGTACTTAGACCAAACCATAAGTTCCTTGCGTCACCAGCAAAGTCCGGGAAGTCTCTCTCGATTTTTCTCCACTGCCGACCATCAGCAGGGTGCCTCAACATCCTGTCTTTCTTACGGTCTTCCTTGTGCCATCACAACAACTTGGCATGATCTTTATTTCTGAACAAACGTTTCAACCGTGGTATTATAGGAGCATACCACATCACCTTGGCAGGAACCCTCTTCCTGGGTTGCTCGCCCTCAACATCACCACGGTCATCTTTTCTAATCTTATACCGCAATGCAGTGCATACCGGGCATTTATCCATATTCTCGTACTTCTCACTGCGGTAGAGGATGTAGTCATTAGGGCATGCATGTATCTTCTGCACGTCTAATCCTAGAGGGCAGACAAGTTTCTTTGCTTCGTACGTACTGGAGGGCAATTGGTTATTTCTTGGAAGCAGCTTCTTCATTATTACCAGCAACTTTTCAAATCCTGAGTCAGTCATACCGGTCTCTGCCTTCCACTTCAACAATTCCAGTGTGCTACCCAGCTTCTTCTGGCCATCTTCACAAGTTGGATACAGCAATGTGTTGTGGTCCTGTAACATCTGCTTGAACTGCAACCTCTCCTTTTCTGTGTCGCAGTCTCGCCTTGCATCATTAATGACCCGACCAAAATCATCAACGGGCTCATCTGGTTCCCGTTCTTCACCCCCTTCTTCTTCATTATCTTCAACTGTGGTATCATCGTATTCAGGGAACATAGATCGGTAGTTGTCATCATCGTTCTCTTCTTCATCGCCGTCTTCCATCATAACCCCTCTTTCTCCATGCTTGGTCCAAACATTATAGCCGGACATGAAACCGAACCGAAGCAGGTGGCTCTGAATGACTCTTGAGGAAGTGTGAGCCTACTCATTCCGACATTCAACACATGGACAACACATAAAACCATCCTGCCGCTTGTTCGCCTCGGCCACAAGGAGAAAAGAACGCACACCTTCTCTGTAAGCGTTAGAGCATCAGTCACCGTACATCCATGGGTGGATCATCTGCATCATACAACCATGCATATATATCAAATGCAATCACGATGCTTAAATTAGTACCGCGCAGTCAAAACAAGAAAATAGTTGCTAACCTTTTAGGACACTTCAAAACAAAGAGGAGAAACCTTAAGTGTCGCTCTGGCACCTCATATCATATTTTGTCTTGTGTGAACTCAAGTGGCATCGCTCTAACAGGCATTTCACCGAACACCTCTAGTGCATATGAAGAAAAAAAGTTAGCACAAAGTTATAGCCACCTCTCACATAGGAAAAAAACAGGAGAGAGTGGAGGGATGGGTGCATATATATAGGGCCAGGCCATTAGTCCCGGTTTGAGATACAAACCGGGACTAAAGGTTCTGCCAGGAGCACGCGTGCCAGCCCAGACCCATTTGTCCCGGTTTGTATCTCAAACCGGGACTAATGGTTCCTTACGGACCGGGACAAAGTGCCTCGGCCTCCTCGGGCCGTCTGGTTTGGAACATTAGTCCCGGCCCCAGCCACGGCCGGGACTAATGGCCCGAACCAAAGGCCCATTTTCTACTAGTGTTTCTTCCAAACGCTTCATTTTTATTATTTCATGCACAGTTGTGTTGTTCTTGGAGCGTCTTCTTTTTCGTTTTCGTTTTGGTTTTTAGTTTGCTTGGTTTGCTTAGTTTTCTGAATAACTTGGTTGGACCCCCTCTTTCATACATTGGTTTTCAAATAGGTTGGTTTGGATTGGAAAAGAGTAGGAAAGTTCATGCTTATGTGGTAAAAAGAGCTCATTTTTGACTGTGGCCTATGCTTTGTCATGCCATGCTTGATATTTATTTGGATTTATGCTTAGTATTCTTTGCAGTAGCATGACTTGTTATAAACAATTGAGATTGCTTAATGTGCCTTGGATGAATCATGCATTGTTTTAGCATATTATTGTGGTATTCTCCTTTGATGCTTTATTTGGGTTGACTTTGCGCATTCTCACACCATGTTATGACTATTCCAAGTCACCATAGCCTTTATGATCCTTTAGTTTTCAACTTGTAGTATCATTTTATGCTTTGATTAATGATGTTTTGTCGTTCTGCATGATTATGGCCATTATTGCTCTCTTAGTTTGTCGCTCCTAGTCTTTTGCTAGCCTCCACAACCAAGTATGAGTTCCACTCATGCATCCAACTCCCTAAACTAAGATATTCCAAAGAGTCCACCATACCTACCTACTAGCTTATGTTATTCCACGTATATTCATACTTTTTTTACCTTCCAAATTAAACTTGTTATGAGAAAACTAGTGATTAAAGCTCTCACGAACTTGATGGCACACTTTACTTTTCTTGCCCTTAATAAACTTGAACCATTGGGTCCTTCTTTGTTGTGTATATGCTTGCACTTTATAAGTTGAAATTAGCAGAACCATGTATCATGGGGAACGCTTTCAACATTGCACTTGTACTTTGTACCCCGTTGATATCAAGTTCTTTTGCTATGGATCCCGGTGGTGTGAAATAAAAGTGGAACTTGTAAGATTATGGAGTTTGTATGTGTGTTAGAGAAACGCCTGGGCCGCTAGCCTAAGCCATGCCTAATCATGGTGGAAACTTGCAGCATAACCATAATGAGCACTCTATGAAGCATCCTCAATCAAAACCTATGCAAATAGCAAATAAAAATATCGCTGAGATGCCCATTGTCTGCTTGCCTTATCATTTTGATTATGGGATAGCTCCTGTATCATGTGCAAGGGGTACCCCGTTGGCGGTTCTTTATGATACACATGTACTTACAATGACAAGAGCTTACTTGTGACTGAAGTTGAGTAGCATGAGGATCGGTCTTCATAAGTAAGGGGCATGAGATTTCGGTTTATAACTTGTCAAGCATATCCTCTTAGTTGTGTCACTTTAACCTTAATCACCTTAAAGATGCTTATGATAGGGGCAATGAGAGCTGAAAGCTAATAAGTACCATAATTTTGGAAGCTCTTTATGAGACTTGAATCCCTACTTCCTTCTATGAAGGCCTTTCTTCCACCATTATATTGAGTCTCCACCTTCTACCTTTATGCACCTACTTTGAGAGCATAGTGGCCATTCTTAGTTCTATGTGCATTGTCCCAACACTAGTTGATTGATGCATAACTTGATATTGCTTGTTTTAAACTATTTTTATCTAGTCACTCTTATGAACTTTGATGGTGTCCTATGCATTTATATTTGCTACTCTATGAGGGACACGCTGAATACTATTATGCTATGTTTTCTTTATGTGAAACAAACAAACGTCTTGCAAAGCATTGTTATTCATGAATCTTTTGTTTGTGCCTTTTCATGTTGCATCATAGTTTCTTTGTCTTATTGCTAGAACTTTGTCTTTCATGTTATGATTGAAGTACTATGATACCAGCTTTGAATGTTTTACAAATACTTTGATCAAGTCTTTGATGGTGCATGTCACCTCAAAAATTATTCTTTCTTTTTATCACTTACCTACTCGAGGACGAGCAGGAGTTAAGCTTGGGGATGTTGATACATTGCAAATGTATCTATAATTTTTGATGTTCCATGCTTGGTTTTATCTACTTTCTTATGTTTTGTCCACACTTTGGAGTACTTTTCATATGATTTCTTGGACTAACCTATTAACAAGATGTCACAGTGCCAGTTGCCTGTTTTCTGCTGTTTTTGGTTCTAGGAAGTCAGAACATGAATATTCTCGGAATTGGACGGGACAAAAGCCAAAGTTGATATTTTACCGGAAGACTCACAGAGCCAGAAGACTAGACGGAGAGGGGCCACAGGGCGGCCACACCATGTGGTGGCGCGGGCTAGCCCTGGCCGCGCCACCAGGTGGTGTGGGCCCCTGGCCGCCCACCGACCTTGCCCCTTTGCCTATAAGAAGCGTCCCGATGCATAAACCCTAAATAGTCAAGCCTCCAGCCACGAAAAGTTCCGCAGCGCCGCCGCCACCAAAGTGGATATTCAGGGGACAGAAAGTCTCTGTTCCGGCACCCTGCCGGGACGGGGAAGTGCCCTCGGAGCTATCTCCATCTATCTCCACCACCATCTCCATCACCATTGCTAATTCCCATGATGAGGAGGGAGTAGTTCTCTCTCGAGGCAAAGGGTTCTACCGGTAGCTATGTGTTCATCTCTCTCTCAATGCATGATCTTATTGTGATCATGAGCTTGTAATCTATAGATCTATCCTGCTACTCAAGTGCTTTAATAGATCTCTGCTCTCCCCATGCGTGTGAAAGTGACAGCGTGCTCACCATGGTGGCACTTAGGCTAGATATTACATATACTTGTTATCAGTTATATTTGGAGTTGGATCTTTCTATGAAATTGTGGTGTTTGTTGGACTCATCTAGTACTCAAGGTGACAGTGTGGGGTTTTCTAGATGGGAAAGGCTTACTTTGAGATGTGCTGTTATAGCCCTACCATCGGTTAGAGTGTTCAACCGGAGAGTAGTTAAGAGTAGTATCATAAAGAGAAGATATTTATATGAGAGTGTTCACTAGTGAAAGTATGATCCCTAGGCCTTGTTTCTAAGCACTGAAACACCGTTTGTTATTAGATCTGTTACATGTTTGCTTGCTTCCATCTTTATTTCAGTTTGCATTTAGTCTTTTCCACGCCTTCAAATTATTTTCTAGCGCTGTTATCTTATATCCAAACCACTTGTATTTTACTATCTCTTCGCCGAACTAGTGCACCTATACACCTGACAAGTGTATTGGGTGTGTTGGGGACATAAGAGACTTCTTGTATCTTGATTGCAGGGTTGCTTGAGAGGGGATACCTTTGACCACTTCCTCCCTGAGTTCGATAAACCTTGGGTGATCCACTTAAAGGAAAACTTGTTGCTGTTCTACAAACCTCTGCACTTGGAGGCCCAACAACTGTCTACAAGAATAGAAGTGCGTAGACATCATACCTCAATAGTGGATGAGTAGGGAATAGGCTTACATCACTCTTCAATAGCAGGTAAGTTCTTGACATCTACAGCTTTAATTCCTTTATCCTTAATACATTTCTTAGCTTCCTTCATCACTTCATCATTTAATTCAATAACTCCCCTCTTCTTTGATGTTAGAATAAACACTACTATAGTAGGTTCAGGTATAATTACTTCAGGTATAGCTTGTTCAGGAGGAGTCCAATCTTCATAATTCTTGCTTATTTTAGCCATTAATTCCTCAGCTTCCTTGGGAGTCCTGTTCCTGAAAACACAATCAGCACAACTATCTAGGTATGTCCTAGATTCTTCGGTTAGTCCATTATAAAATTTATCAAGAAGCTCATTCTTAGGTAATAGACTTCCAGCCTATGCATGAATCAAAGCACAAAACCTTGCCCAAGATTCAGGCAATACCTCTTTTTCTCCCTGTTTAAAATCAAAAAGTTCCTGCAAAATAGCATGTCTAGCACTAGGAGGAATATATTTCTACAGGAAAGTACTAATCAAGCAATCAGGGCTATCAATAGCTCCAGGAGGTAAATTACTAAACTAAGTTTTAGCTTCTCCTTTTAGTGAAAAGGGGGAAATCTTAGCAACAAAGTAAGTACGCATCTTAATATCATTAGAAAACAAGCCACTCATGGTAGAAAGTTCATTCATATCTGCTACCACACTTTCATTCTTAGTCCCACAAAAAGGTTCTGTCTCAACAATAGCTATGTAAGATAGATCGAGAGAGAAATCATAATTTTATCTATAATGTTTATGGGAGAGGCAGCAAACTTAGCAATAGGAGATAATTTGGGTCTAACAGTACGCCTCTCAAGGAGACTCTTAGCAGCGCTCCTATCATGGGTGTTTTTACATTCTTTAATAAATTCATCAATCATCTCAACATAACCATCTTCAATATCATAACTTTCACTAGACTCAGGTGAACTAACAGGTGTGGTAGTGTCTTCATTAGGAGTTTCAGTATTTCTAGCTATAGTTCTAGCAATTGTAGCATCTAGGAAAGGACCTAATGAACCACTCTTATCAAGCACAGTAGAAGCAGCATCATAAGAATCAGAAGTTTCAGATTCAGCAGTAGTAGCAGTGTGTGTAGCATGTGTATGTGGTGGTGTAACGAGCTTACTTATAACAGATGGTGAATCAAGAGCAGCAGAGGTGTTCAGAACCGTACCTCTTCTTGTAGTGGATGCTAAAATAGGAACCTTGCCATCACGAGACTTACCCATGATGGATGGATAGCAGCGAACAATAGAGAATCCAAGTGAACTTGATAAATAAAGCTATGCTCCCCGGCAACGGCGCTAGAAAATAGTCTTGATGACCCACAAGTATAGGGGGTGTATCGTAGTATTTTTGAGGGAGCCAAAGAATATTTATAAGCCTTAAAAACTGAGTTGTCAATTCAGCTGCACCTGGAAACAATCTTGCTCACAGCAGTTTATCAGTAGCAATAGTTTTGTAGTAGGAATAGTAAAGTAGAAGCAGTAGTAAAGTAGAGACAACAGTAAGAATAGCAGTAAACAGTAGGATTCGAGTGCGGTAGGCATAGGGATGGATGGACAGGCGTTGCATGGACAAGACAATTCACATAGTAATCAGAACATAGGGCAATTGCAGATAAATAAGATAAAGCATCCAAGTACTAGATAATCCTAGGCATGTGTTCCATATATAGTCATACGTCCTCACAATGAGAACTTACACAACATCTTTTGTCTAGCCAGCCCGTTTGCAGCGGGGCCTCAAGGGAACTACTGGCAATTAAGGTGCTCCTTTTAATAGAGCACCGGAGCAAAGCATTAACACTCTGTGAACACATGTGATCCTCACATCAAAGCCATTCCCTCCGGTTATCCCGATTTCTGTCACTTCGGGGCCATTGGTTCTGGACAACAACATGTGTATACAACTTGCAGATAAGACCATAAACAATACTATCATAATAAATCAATAACATGTTCAGATCTGAGATCATGGCACTCGGGCCCTAGTGACAAGCATTAAGCACAACAAGTCGCAACAAAGTCATAAAGCACTAATAAAAGATACCAGGCACCATGCCCTAACAATCTGATGCCATTACATGAACGATCTCATCCAATCCCTACCATACCCATAGCCTACAGCGAGGGATTACTCACTCATAGATGGGGGAAACATGGATTGTCGATGGAGAAGCGATGGTGATGATGATGGCGATGATCTCCTCCAATTCCCCGTCCACCCATGGTGCCAGAACGGAGTTTCTGGTGTTGTTTCGTGGAATCTGGTGGTGGCGGCGGAGGGGAACTCCTTCTGGAAAAACGTTGAAACCCCCCTGGGTTTTTAGGTCAGAAGGCAACTTATAGGCGAAGAGGGAGACCGAGGGGGTGTCTGGGGCGGCCAGACCACCCCCTGGCGCGGCATGGGCTTGCCCACGCGGCCAGGTGGTGTGGCCTGGGCCCAGCCCCCCTCCGTCTCGTATTCTGGCTCCGGGAGTCTTCTGGTGAAATAGGATTTTTGGCATATTTTCCTGGATTTTTCCTGATAGTTGATTTTCTGCACAAAAAGTAGACACTAAGGCAATTATACTGAAAACAGCGTCACTTCGCGTTAGTTGCATCCAAATCACACAAGTTTACAGGAGAAACAATAGCAAAAGTGTTCGGGAAAGTAGATACGTTTTGGACGTATCAGATAGTACCGACCAAGTCTTCGAGGAGGAGGAGTTCTACCAAGAGGAGGAGGAAGAGAATTTCAACCACTGCACTACCCAAGGCAAGCCTAGCACTTCAAGTAAAATGAACAAGCTATTATTTGCAAGCTAAATCTTGCAAGCCATCAGTAACAATGCAAGAAAACCCTTGCAAGCTAGATAATCTAAGCAAATGCATTTGGCATGCTTTGGTTATACTTTTGACTATTACTTACCCCAAGTTTTATTTACAAGCTTTACTTTCCTTACTTTACTAAAGTCCTTTACTTGGTTTAAAGGTAGCATAAAGACTATAAAACTTGACCTATCTAGTTAGACTTATATGTCATTCCATGGCATGAGATTGATCTTAGCATCCCACATTAGTGAACACTCTTAACTTAGTAGTTTAGAGCTAAAACAAAACTTGATCACTTTAGATGGGAATACTTGGTGAAAATGACTTGTGAAAACCTTGGAATGATGAGTCATTCTATTGAGATGTTTTGACATGTGTTGAGAAACGCATATGGTTTATGATGATGAAAATGTTGAGGCATGAGCCTTAGCCCATTTTATAAAAACTGATGGTTGGGTTCGGATGCGATACCATTCCAATTTTACCGTACAACCACAATACCTGAATTGGGTAAGGCTTAGCCGGAAGTTTATATGCATTAGTATTAGTTCCCTCGCGGGAGAGGTTTGAGCTGAGGCTACCTCTCAATGTTGTCCACCTATAAAGTGCCTAGGATGACAGATTGTCATGGCTGCGAGGCCATACTCATAGGATAGGTTCTTATACTAGAGTGTGTAAAGGAAAGGTTATGTTTGATTATCTGCATACTAAGTATGATGATTCAGGGTTACCCCTGATAGATATATCGAATCTTGTGGTGAAAGTGTACCACCTCTGTAGAGTGTCAAACTATTCGAATAGCCGCGTTCGTGGTTATGGATAGTTGGAGTGGCCATATTGTTCCGTTGTCAGATGTTTTCAAAATGACTTATGAAATGAATTGTGACATGACTTGACCACAACAGAGTTGTGACTATGACAACTAAGTTCCCACTTAGGTGATTTTAAACTTTATTTTATCTTTCTTTGTTTCTGAACTCAGCTTAGGTTTCAAACTTAACTTTACGATTAGACTTAGAACTTAGTATTCCTACTAGAACTATTTTGCTTGTTAGTGGTAGTTTGCGAGTACTTAAAGAGTACTCATGGCTTTGTCCCTAGCTATTCCTATGGCCAGACTATGAGGAGGACTACCCTGGAGGAGGACAGCAGGACGACTACAACAACTAGGATCATCTCCCATCGTCAGCATTGCCTGTGACACTGAAGATGGACCCCACCGCTACGCTATTTATTCCGCTACTTGATTGTACTAAGACTGGATCATGAGATCCTTTATTTGTGTAAGACCTTATTATGGTTTGTAATGGATGATGTATTGTGATATCCAATCTATTATGTCTCGCAAAAATGGTAATCCTGGGATTGTGATGTATGGCATAATAGGCAACTGGGATTAAAAATCTGGGTGTTGACAAGTTGGTATCAGAGCCATCCTGACCATAGGAGACCCTAGTTAGAATGGACATCCGAACAAAAACTTAGTTTCAAAAACCAAAGTGAGTATTTATGTAAACTATTTCCTCTCTTATCCTTGGGATTCTTTCTCTCAAAAAAATTCATGTTCCTCCAAATTCTTACATTACTACATAAAACTTTGACACACTTGATCAATTCACTAACTTTCTCATCCTAAATTCTTATAGATGGAAGCTCAATACAGCAAGTTCTATACCAGTTGGGAAACGGAGGCCAACTGATCTTCGAGAGGGATCTAGATTCACTGTCGGAGTACTTGGAGCGTCCTCATCCGGAATTCCTTGGAGCTCAACTCCCTGGACCCCAAGGAGGAGATTTACAATGGCTAGTAACTGTTTCTCTTCGAGGCAAGATAGAGGCACCAGTATCTGGGAGGATTCAGTTCTCAGTGAGAGAGAACAACTGGCTAGATGGATTAGCCAAGGAAATGCATGAAGCTCTCGCACGTCTTTGTGCCCAGAATGTCAACTTGATCCAAGGAACCCGCTTCACCCACTATGCAAGGCATGATTCCATGGGAATGCCTTTGGAGATGCCAAGTTACCCGGAGTTGAAGCATCAAGTGGAGAACCTCGACTTCCTGCTATACGACAGACATAAGGAGTTGGACAATACTAGAGAGTTCGCCAACCACAACCTCGCCCTTGCCACCTAGAAATCCCGTACTTTCTCACTCCTAGTCAAGGATCGTTAGTCTCTTCGCCATCAACGTGCCAAGAAGGATCGTGTTGACTCGTGTATTAACGAGCTCGTTGGGGAACCCCAAGAGGAAGGTATGATGAGCATAGCAGTAAGTTTCCCTCAGTTATGAAACCAAGGTTATCAATCCAGTAGGATCAAGGAAACACCCCAAAGGTGTTGCTAGCTGAGCCTTGGCAGGGCGCACTACCGGTGCTAGTAGCAATGTGGAGACCTGCACAACACAACCACAGAACGTTGTCCCCAACTTGCGATGAGGTTGTCAATCTCACCGGTTTTGCTAAAAACAAAGGATTAAACGTATCGAATGGAAGGAAGTAATAGTTTGTAGAAAGTAAACACAAAGCAGTAAATACTTTGTAGATTGTATGTAAAATAAAGGACCGGGGTCCATAGTTCACTAGAGGTGGCTCTCCTTAAGATAGATAACATGTTGGGTGAACAAATTACAGCGGGGCAATTGACAAACACCGAGAAAGCAATATATGCATATACTAATCATCTTGACTCCTTTGGAACTTGATTGGGAATTACAACATTATACATAGACCGCCATCCAACTGCATCTATGACTAATAATCCACCTTCAGGTTATCATCCGAACCCCCTCCAGTATTAAGTTGCAAGCCCCAGATTATTGCTTTACGAATTGCGTGTAATGTAAACAATACGATTGTTCTATGAACAAAGGATTGTTGTTTTCTCCCTAGTAGCAACAGCACATCTAGTACCTTAGAGATTTCTGTCACTTCCCTAGATTACTAGAGGCATGAACCCACTATCGAGCATAAATACTAACTCTTGGAGTTGCTAGCATCTACTTGGCCAAGATAGCTACTAACAACGGAAAGCATGCAAGATCACAAATAACAAAGACATGATAGAATCAATAATCAATCTAAAATAGCATCTCAATATCCATCAGATCCCCGCAAACACAACATGTAGAATTACAAATAGATGATCTTGATCATGAACGGAGCTCACAAGATCTAGACATGAAAGCACAAAGGAGGAGAACCAGCCATCTAGCCACTACATGGACCCGTAGTCCAGAGATGAACTACTCCCGCATCACACCGGAGGCTCGAATGATGATGAAGAAGGCCTCTAGGGTGAATTCCCCTCTTCAGCAGGGTGCCCGGAAGAGCTTCAGATCCCTCCCGATCTAGGCATGGAGATGTCAGCAGCTATAGACTCTTTCATGGATTTTTGATCGGGTAATTAGGGTTTTGGTCCCGAAGGCAATATATAGGCGAAAGGAGAGGCCGAGGGGGTGCTGGGGTCGGCCAGACCACCCCCTGGCATGGGTCAGGCCTGTCCGCGTGGCCAGGTGGTGTGGCCGGCTCCCAGCCCTTCTCTGTCTCGTATTCTGGCTCTGGATGTCTTCCGGAAAAATAGGCACTTTAGCTTTTGTCCCGTCCAATTCTAAGAATATTCATTTTCTCACTTTCCTGGAACCAAAAACAGCAGAAAACGGGCAGCTGGCACTGTGGCTCTTGTTAATAGGTTAGTCCAAGAAATCATATGAAAAGTACTCCAAAGTGTGGACAAAACACAAGAAAGTAGATAAAACCAAGCATGGAACATCAAAAATTATAGATACATTTGCAATATCCGATCGCACCATCGACCGTCTTCGCAAAAAGGTAGCCGAGCTCGAGAAGACCATCAAGGAACAAGAAGCTCAGCTTGCAGCAAAGGAAGAAGAAGAGGAAGGTGAAGATATACAAGGAGATATTGACTCCTACCTCAGTAATGATGATGACTATCTGGAGGAGGATGCCGTGGACTTCTACACCAACGGTGATGACTCCGATTTCATCGATGATGAGTAGATGCACTAGAGCACTATCGTAGAGTGAGGAGTATCGGTCCCATTGTATCTTAGCTTACAGAATGGTTCATAAAACCATCTATTTTCATTTGATGTTATGGTGTGTGTGAGTTTATATCGTGTGCTTTGCTTGAATGAATGAAAATAAGTTAGTTGCGAAACCTGAGTCAAACTCAAAGTTCTAGCTTTGAAACCAAAACCATGAACCTTAGAACTTTCCCTCTTACCCCTTTATCTATCTCAATCTTCAGATGACTCGTGGAAACCAAGGAGGGAGCAGCTCATCGCAAGACCCAATGCTGCAGATTCTGCGGACTCTCATTGTAGACCGTGAAGCTAGTAGGACAGAGCGCCAAGCTAATCTAGCAACACTGCAGCAGATCGCCCAGATGTCTCACAACAATCAGAACCATGGGAATCAGGATCATCATGGATCCAAACTCAAAAACTTCCAGAATACCAATCCCCCAATCTTTAGTACTTCAGAGAACCCACTGGGTGCTAATGACTGGTTGCAGACATTGGAGAACAACTTAGAAGTAGCCGGAGTGGATGCCAACGAGAAAGTTTTTTTGCCACCCACTATTTGGCAGGAGATGCAAGAGCGTGGTGGAACAGCACCCGCATAATGAACCATGAGCAAGTGATGACGTGGGAAGCCTTCAAAATCAAGTTCAGTCGCACCCACGTGCCGCAAGGTCTAGTCACCAGAATGAGGGATGAATTCAGAGAGTTGCAGCAAGGCCGAATGACTGTAGTGGAGTACCGCGACAAATTCTTGTCCCTAGCTAGGTATGCACCTGATGAGATCAACACGGAGGCCATGAAGAAGGAGAGATTCCTGAACGGACTGCACGATGAGATGTAGATGGTTCTCGTCAGCATCCGTTTTGAGGATCTTGAAGAGCTAGTCGACTCTGCCATTCAGATGGAATGGAAGATTAATCAAGCGAACGACAACCGCAAACGTCGTATGATGCACCAAGCTGGATCCAACAGTCACCAAAAGTACCGTCCCAACCCTTCTGCAGGATATGCACCGCGGAACAATCGACCCCCAATGTCTCGCCCCAGCTACCCCAACCGTAGCTGAGGAAATGTGAAGTCCGGAGGAAACAACAATCACCCCGGCAATTCCAGAAATTTCAACCGTGCACCTCCCAAGAACAACAACAACAACAACACTGTACCCAGAACTGGGAGCAATGTTGTGCCCATGGCAGCGAAAGATATGTCTCAGATTACTTGTTTCGAGTGTGGAGTGAAGGGTCACTACTCAAATGAGTGTCCCAAGAAGATTGCCGCCACTGCCAATGTGAATGCCCCAGCTCAACAACAGCGTCGTGTTCAACCAGGAAGAAGATTCGCCCCAGGGAACCCTCACAACTGCAATGGCCGTCTCTTCCACATGAACGCCGAAGAAGCCTAAGAAGCGCCAGATGTAGTGCTGGGTATGTTTTCTGTCAACTCAGTTTTAGCAAGAGTGTTGTTTGATTCTGGAGCATCACACTCATTTGTCACCGAATAATTTGCATGCACTCGTAAGAGTCACCCAACCAACTTGAAGACGGTCATGATAGTTCAAATCCCCGGTTCAACTACAAAAGCTAGAAAAATTTGCAAAGCTGTGCCTATCAGAATACATGGGATATGTTTTTATGCCAATCTAATAGTACTTGGAACCATAGGTTTGGAAGTAGTACTAGGTATGGATTGGATGTCAAAGCATAAAGAATTGATAGACTGTGCCAAGAAAGCCATCACCGTGACCAGTAGCTCTGGAGTCTCAGTAGAGCATATATCTGAAACCTTACCCTGTCAATTCAAGTGCAACAAGAGTCTAGCCCTACCCACCATAGACCAAGTCAGAGTAGTCTGTGAGTACCCCGACGTATTCCCAGATGAATTGCTAGGTATGCCCCCGAATAGGGATATTGAGTTCATTATTGAACTAATCCCCGGAACCGGACCCATAGCCCAGAGACCCTATAGCATGAACCCCACAGAGTTAGTAGAATTGAAGAAGCAGTTGGATGCTATGTTGGCAATAGGCTTGATTCAACCAGGCGCATCTCCATGGAGATCGTCAGTGTTATTCATCGACAAGAAATATGGAGGCAACCGTTTGTGCACAGATTACAGGAAGCTGAATGACGTCACCATAAAAAACAAGTACCCTTTGCCAAAGATAGAGGATCTATTTGATTAGTTGACTGGAGAAAATGTGTTCTCTAAGATCGATCTTAGGACTAGTTATCACCAACTTAAGATTCGTGCAATGGATATTTCAAAGATCTCCTTTACTACTCGTTATGGATTATACGAGTATACGGTCATGTCTTTTGTATTAACCAATGCCCCTGCTTATTTCATGAATCTCATGAATAAGATCTTTATGAATTTTCTAGACAAGTTTGTCGTTGTGTTTATCGATGATATCCTTATCTACTCCAAGTCAGAAGAAGAGCATGAGAAACATCTAAGAATCATCCTTGAAACCCTTAGAGAGCATCGGTTGTATGCCAAGTTCAGCAAATGTGAGTTTTGGCTGAAAGAAGTGGGATTCCTAGGACATATTGTGTCTGCCGGAGGAATCGCTGTTGATCCCACCAAGATCAAATATGTCGAAGCATGGGAATCCCCAACCACTCAAACCCAAGTCCGTGCATTTCTCGGATTAGCGAGATATTACCGCAAGTTCGTAGAAGGATTTTCGAGCATAGCAAGACCCATGACCCAATTGTTGAAGAAGGACAATAAGTTTGAATGGACTGACAAATGTGAAGCAAGTTTCCAAGAGCTCAAGAAGAGATTGATTTCAGCCCCAATATTGATTATGCCAGATATCAAGAAGCTATTTGATGTGTATTGTGACGCATCCAAGATTGGTCTTGGATGTGTGTTAATGCAAGAAGGCAAAGTCATCGCATATCTATCTTGACAACTGAAGCAGCATGAGCAGAACTATCCTACTCATGATATTGAGTTAGCAGCCGTAGTTTTGGCATTGAAGACATGGCGTCATTACCTTAGTGAGATTTACTCGGATCACAAGAGCTTGAAGTATATTTTCACTCAGAAGGAGCTGAATATGAGGCAAAGGAGATGCATAGAGTTAATTAAGGATTATGACCTTGGCATTCACTATCACCCCGGCAAAACCAATGTGGTAGCGGATGCTCTTAGCAGATTTCCGTGTAGGCTAAACACCATGATCAAGGAGAAGCAACCAAGTTTGTATGAGGAGTTGGAGCAGTTTAGAACTGAGCTAGTTAGCAAAGGATTATTAGCTAGCATTGAACTTCAACCCACTTTGATTAGTCAGATCAAGGAAGCCCAGAAGGGAAATGAAAGTATCGATGGAATCAAACATCGTATTGGTACAGGAAAGGTACTTGGATTCACCAAAGATGAAGAAGGAGTCCTATGGTACAAAGGACATATCTGTGTGCCAGCAGATTAGGAGCTGAAGCAAGTCATCATGCAAGAAGCTCATGATACTCTTTATTATATCCACCCCGGAGGAACGAAGATGTATTAGGATCTAAAAGAGAAATTTTGGTGGCACAAGATGAAGAGACAAATCAAAGCTACATCGCCAAGTGTGATATATGTCAGAGAGTCAAAGCGGAACATCAGAGACCTGTAGGACTGTTGCAACCATTGTAGATTCCGGAATGGAAATGGGATTCCGTCGGAATGGACTTTATCACCGGTTTTCCTACTTCTAGTAGGGGAAATGACTCAATCTGGGTCATTGTTGATAGACTGTCGAAGGTAGCTCATTTTATACCTGTCAAGACAACCTACCAGAGTTTGAAGCTAGCAGAGTTGTATATTGCTAGAATTGTTAGTCTGCATGGAACCCCCAAGACCATAGTATCGGATCGAGGAACCCAATTTACCGCAAGATTTTGGCAGAAAGTCCAAGGAGGATTAGGAACCAAGTTGAATTTCAGCACAACTTATCACCCGCAAACCGATGGACAGACTGAAAGAGTCAACCAAATCCTAGAGGATATGTTGAGAGCTTGTGTGCTCGAGTATGGATCAAAATGGGAAGATTGTCAGCCTTTCGCAGAATTCTCATACAACAACAGTTATTAAGCCAGTTTGAAAATGGCCCCATTTGAGTTCCTATATGGAAGAAAGTGCCGTACCCCTTTGAATTGGTCGCAAGTAGGAGAGAGTCAGATTTTTGGAACCGACATTCTTCGAGAAGCCAAAGAGAAGGTTCACAAAGTCCGTGAGCACCTCAAGACCGCCCAATCTAGAAAAAAGAGTTATGCTGACAAGAGAAGGAGAGACCTGACTTTCAATGTCGGAGATTTTGTGTATCTCAAAGTTTCACCATTGAAGGGAACCCAACGTTTTAGTCTGAAAGGAAAGTTAGCCCCCAGATATATTGGACCCTTCAAGATACTGAATCGTCGAGGAGAAGTATCGTATCAACTGGAACTGCCAGACGAGATGTTAGCCATCCACAATGTGTTCCATATCTCGCTACTTCGCAAATGCCTAGAAGTGCCGGAGAAGACCGAAATTTTCAAGAACATCGATCACCGAGCTGTTGATATCAACAAGGATCTGACGTATCGTGAAGTGCCCATCCGTATCTTGGAGAAAGCCTACAGAACCACCAGGACCCGGAGTATCAAATTTCTCAAGATTCAATGGAGCAACCAAACAGAAGAAGAAGCCACTTTCGAGCGAGAAGATTACATTAGGACTGAATTCCCAGATCTCTTTAGTTCCTAGTTTTCTTTCTTAAATCTCGGGACGAGATTTTGTTTAAGGGGGTAAGGTTTGTAACATCCCAAATCTTAAATCAAGGTTAATCAAGATCAAATCTACCCAATTTAGGGTTAACAAAAACTTTTTCCATTCAAAATAATTAAGCATGCATATGAGTGTTGCATTAAATAGGAATTGTTTTGAATTGCCATCATTGAGTGATCTATTGGTTGCAAAATGACTCTAAGGTGAATTACACATCATCTAGATCATCCCCAAGCAAATCCAAAAGAAAAAGAAATCAAAAAGAATAAATAATGGAAATGGTCACTTTTGCCATTTTAACATACTAGGACACTTTGGGTGTTCCTGGGACTCAAATGCCAACAGAAGCAATTATGGATCTTTGCACCCCTTGCTAGTACAAGTAGTGATGTGCCAAGGCCCACTTTGTGATCTCCCAAAAACATTCAAACTCTACTTTTAAATGACAATTGAAAATTGAATCTAGTGTATGTATCTAGATCACACTTTTTCAAAAACCATCCAAATGAATTCCATTTGGCACATCCTAGAAACCACATATGTTTAAGCATGTGATAAACAACTCCACCAAAAATCTTTGAAAAATTCAAATCTTTTTGTCATGTGGCCATTTGATCAAACACTTGGCATGCATGAATCACACTCTAGTTTAGGCTCACTGTTTCTATAGGGTTTTGCCACCCATTTGACCTCAATTTACTCCCTGTGTCCCTCCTAGCTCTAACTAAACCATAATCAGCCCACCCCCTTGTCCCTAGCAGCAGTGCACCACCACCCCGAGGACATGCCCACCGGCCAACCTTGCCCAAGCCTAAGCAGACCGCCAGCCCCTCTCCGCCGCTCCAGGAAGGGAGGCGTGACCTCACCGCCGTCCACGGTCCACCCCACGATCACTGCTAGCCCCTGGACCACCCCCGAGCAGCGCCGCACTATCCTCTCTGCGCCACGCTAGAGCACGCCAGAGCGCAATCACCACCAACATGCCACAGACCGCGCCTCGACCATAGACCATGCATGTCGCTCCGCTTTGACCACCTCACCCTGCCAGACACAGCCGTGCACCGCCGCACGACCCACAGTTGTGGGGAACCATGTCGAGTACCGCCCTGTCTCCCAGAGCGCGTGATGCTCCTGACCGCTAGCCACCGTCCCTCGCGTCGCCATTAAGTCCTAGCTGACCGCCAGGGAACCACCCACCGTCCACCTATCTCGCCGACGCCGGTAGCTCGCTGTATCGTCATCACCGACGAACTCCGCCCACACCTCTCTGCCGCTTCACCGCGCCTACGAAAGGAAACCTCCCTAGCACGAATTCCTCACACCATTACACTCCCCTCTCACCCCCAGTCCTTCCGCACCTCTCACTAGAGAAGCTCGAGCAGCAGGCCGCCGGAATTTCACCTGAGGCAGCCGCAGCAGAGGAGGAGACGCTGCCAACGATTTCGTCCACCCCAGCCTCTGTCGCGACTTCGCCTGATCCCGCCGTCATCGACTCGTTCGTTTTCCCACCTCGCCGCACTGGCTGGAGCCCTGGTATGCCCCCACTGCACCCCCGCCGCGTAGCTAGGTCACCGTCTCGCCGTCGACGTGTTCGTCGTCGACGACGACCGTGCGCCGTTGATCTAGTTCTAATCGTATGGTCCATACCGCCCCGTACCGCTTCGCGTGAGATGTACCGCTGACATGTGGACCCCCTGTCATCTGTCCTCTGCGCCGCGGAGTGTACATGGGCTGGCCCAATTAGTTTCCCGCGTGACCCAGTTAATTCAAATTTAGATTTTTCTTTTTAGACTTAAACTAGAATCTGTCCCTTAATTTGAAAATCAATTCAGAGAGTTATACAAATCCAAATTAAGTGATTCCAATTTTGTTGGACAGCTAATGAAAATCTATATCCAAGCCAGTTGGATTTAAATCATTTAGAGTTAGAGATCTCTCCTAGTAAAAATAACTAGACAGAAGCTTTTGCACATTCAAACATTTTTGTAAAATCAACCATAATAGCTTTTGAGTTAATTCCAACTCTCAAAAATCACATTTAACCATACCTCTCTGAATATATAATAATATTAAGGTTTGCATGCAGTGATTTTGGACTAGTACCAAAATAATGCTATATAGGCATTTCTAGTCACTTTAAATCATTATTAAATAAACTTAAACTTATTAAAATGTGATCCAACCTTTAAATCACATTCCCTGTATTAGAATATGTGGTGATTACATGTGTCCACATGATCCCATATTTTAATTGGAGAATATTAAAGCTTAGTTAATTTCAATGTGTAGAAATTACTTTTCTCAAATAAAATAAATGAAACTAGTTCATTAAACCTTGTGATGTTTGTGATGATAATAGATCATCAAATGTGTGCCTTAGTGTGCTAAGTAGACTAGTTAAGTATTGTTTGGTGATTGTGTATTCCGTATGTATTTATAGACGATAGTATCGACCAAGTCTTCGAGGAGGAGGAGTTCTACCAAGAGGAGGAGGAAGAGAATTTCAACCACTGCACTACCCAAGGCCAGCCTAGCACTTCAAGTAAAATGAACGAGCTATTATTTGCAAGCTAAATCTTGCAAGGCATCATTAAGAATGCAAGAAAACCCTTGAAAGCTAGATAATCTAAGAAAATGCATTAGGCATGCTTTGGTTATACTTTTGACTATTACTTACCCCAAGTTTTATTTACAAGCTTTACTTTCCTTACTTTACTAAAGTCCTTTACTTGGTTTAAAGGTAGAATAAAGACTATAAAACTTGACCTATCTAGTTAGACTTATATGTCATTCCATGCCATGAGATTGATCTTAGCATCCCACATTAGTGAACACTCTTAACTTAGTAGTTTAGAGCTAAAACAAAACTTGATCACTTTAGATGGGAATACTTGGTGAAAATGACTTGTGAAAACCTTAGAATGATGAGTCATTCTATTGAGATGTTTTGACATGTGTTGAGAAACACAAATGGTTTATGATGATGAAAATGTTGAGGCATGAGCCTTAGCCCCTTTTATAAAAACTGATGGTTGGGTTCGGATGCGATACCATTCCAATTTTACCGTACAACCAAAATACCTGAATTGGGTAAGGCTTAGCCGGAAGTTTATATGCATTAGTATTAGTTCCCTCGCGGGAGAGGTTTGAGCTGAGGCTACCTCTCAATGTTGTCCACCTATGTAGTGCCTAGGATGACAGATGGTCATGGCTAGGAGGCCATACTCATAGGAGAGGTGCTTATACTAGAGTGTGTAAAGGAAAGGTTATGTTTGATTATCTGCATACTAAGTATGATGATTCAGGGTTACCCCTGACAGATGTATCAAATCTTGTGGTGAAAGTGTACCACCTCTGCAGAGTGTCAAACTATTCGAATAGCCGCGTCCGTGGTTATGGACAGTTGGAGTGGCCATACTGTTCTGTTGTCAGATGTTTTCAAAATGACTTATGAAATGAGTTGTCACATGACTTGACCACAACAGAGTTGTGACTATGACAACTAAGTTCCCACTTAGGTGATTTTAAACTTTATTTTATCTTTTTTTGTGTCTGAACTCATCTTAGGTTTCAAACTTAACTTTACAATTAGACTTAGAACTTAGCATTCCTACTAGAACTATTTTACTTGTTAGTGGTAGTTTGCGAGTACTTAAAGAGTACTCATGGCTTTGTCCCTGGCTATTCCTATGGCCAGACTATGAGGAGGACTACCCTGAAGGAGGATAGCAGGACGACTACGACAACTAGGATCATCTCCCATCGTTAGCATTGCATGTGACACTAAAGATGGACCCCACCGCTACGCTATTTATTCCGCTACTTGATTGTACTAAGACTAGATCATGAGATCCTTTATTTGTGTAAGACCTTATTATGGTTTGTAATGGATGATGTATTGTGATATCCAATTTGTTATGTCTTGCAAAAATGGTAATCCTAGGATTGCGATGTATGGCATAACAGGCATCTGGGATTAAAAATCCGGGTGTTAACAAGCAAGTACCATGAACCCTATAAAGATATTGTTGACTGTGTTCTTGTTGGGAGTACTGAGTATTGCACTATTGATCACATCTTACCTGAACCTTATATCAAGAAGATACCCTTCCTAGATAAGGTAAAGGATCATCCTATGATAACTAGTGTAATCACTAAAAGTGAAAAGAGAATTGTAAAACCTGATGAACAAATAAACATTGAACCTGTTGTAGCAATTGTTAAAGATCTTGTCACTAAAAGTGTAGAAGATGGACACATAGTATTTTGTGAGGACGCTTCTAATATTGTCTCGCATTCCAATAGAACTAAAAAGGCTAGTGTCCCTGTGCTTTATGTTAGAATTGGTGATCATTCCTATTATGGTTTGTGTGATGTTGGTGCAAGTTCAAGTGCTATTCCTTATGAGCTTTATAAAGAAATTATTCATGAAATCAGTCCCTGTGAGTTGGAAGAGATTGATGTGGTTATTCACCTTGCTAATAGAGAGACCATTTATCCAATTGGTATTGTGCGGGATGTAGAAGTTCTTTGTGGTAAGATTAAATATCCTACTGATTTTCTAGTACTTGGTTCAGCTGCTAGTAAAACTTATCCCATCATTTTTGGTAAACCTTTCTTGAGTACTTGTGGAGCTATTATAGATTGCAAGAGGGATAAAATCTTGACTAAGTTTGATGGGGAATCTTATGAGTTTATTTTTTCGAAATTTACTAAAGAACCTTGTGAAAATGAAACCCATAATGAGGATTTTTGAGTTGAACAACTTGCGTCTATTTCTCTTGCTCCTAACAATGATTTGCAACAATTTATGGAAGACCACGAAAATAAGATCTTCATGGAAGAAAGGAATGAGATTGACGAGATCCTCCATCGTCAACCTAAGATGCTTAAGCATAACTTGCCTCTAGAAGACTTGGGTACCACATTGCCACCTAAAAAGGATTCGGTCTTCAATCTAAAACCTCTCCCTGACGATCTTAAATATGCTTACATTGATGATAAAAAGATATATCCTGCTATTATTAGCTCGAAACTTTTAGGGAAGGAAGAGGAACGATTATTGGAGGTTTTGAAGAAACACCGAGGGGCTATGAGTTATACTCTGGATGATTTAAAAGGGATCTCTCCTACTATATGTCAGCATGCTATCAGTATAGAACCAGATGCAAAGCCAGTAGTAGAGCACCAACGGCGTCTAAATCCTAAGATGAAGGAAGTGGTAAGAGATGAGGTATTGAAACTCCTTGATGCTGGTATTATTTACCCTATTGCTGATAGTGAATGGGTTAGTCATGTTCATTGTGTTTCTAAAAAAAGGAGGAATTACCATTGTTCCTAATGATAATGATGAGCTTATTCCCCAAAGAATAGTAGTAGGCTATAGAATGTGCATTGATTTCAGGAAAGTTAACAAGGTTACTAAGAAAGATCATTACCCACTTCCTTTTATCGATCAAATGTTAGAAAGGTTGTCTAAAAAGACCCATTTTTGTTTTCTTGATGGATATTCCGGTTTCTCTCGAATAGCTGTTAAACAACAAGATCAAGAAAAAACTACGTTTACATGCCCTTACGGAACCTATGCTTATAGACGTTAAGCCTAGGATTATTAGATGGGTGTCGCTTTTACAAGAGTTTGATCTACATATTGTAGATAGGAAAGGTGCTGAAAATCCTGTTGCTGATAATTTATCTCAGTTGGAAAATATCTCTTTTGATCCTATGTCTGTTAATGATAGTTTCCCGAATGAACAGTTGGCAGCAATAGCGATAAGCTCACGAGGGAGCCCTTGGTATGCTGACTATGCTAACTTTATTGTCTCCAAGTATTTGCCTCCAACTTTCACAGCTCAACAAAGAAGGAAGTTCTTTTACGATTTGAGGCATTATTTTTGGGATGACCCACATTTATATAAAGGAGGAGTGGATTGTATTATGCGAAGATGTGTTCTAGAATACGAACAAAAGGAGATATTGCGGAAATGTCATGGTAGTGCCTATGGAGGACATCATGCGGGAGATAGAACTACGCAAAAGTTGCTACAATCAGGTTTCTACTGGCCTACCCTTATTAAAGATGCAAGGAAATTTGTTTTATCTTGTGATGAGTGTAAGCATGTTGGTAATATCTCTAGACGCAATGAAATGCCTATGAACTACTCTCTAGTTATTGAACCCTTTGATTGCTGGGGATTTGACTTTATGGGTCCTTTTCCTCCCTCGAAAGGTTATACTCATATTCTTGTTGCCGTTGATTATGTTACTAAGTGGGTAGAAGCCATATCTACGAAGAGTGCTGATGGGGAGACCTCTCTAAAAATGCTTAAGGATGTTATCTTTCCTAGGTTTGGAGTGCCTAGGTATCTCATGACTGATGGGGTTTCTCATTTTATTCATGGTGGTTTTAGAAAGACCCTTGCTAAATATGATGTTAATCATAGAATTGCTCCAGCTTATCACCCCCAAACTAGTGGGCAAGTAGAGTTATCAAATAGAGAAATTAAATCCATCTTTCAAAAGACCGTTAATAGATCTAGAAAAAACTAGGCTAAAAGTTGAATGATGCTTTATGGGCTTATAGGACTGCCTATAAAAACCCTATGGGGATGTCTCCTTATAAAATGGTTTATGGGAAAGCTTGTCACCTACCTTTAGAATTAGAACACAAAGCTTATTGGGCAGTTAAAGAACTCAATAGAGATTGTAAGCTTGCTGGTGAAAAAAGATTATTTGACTTATGTTCTTTAGATGAATGGAGGAGTGAAGCACATGAGAATGCTAGGCTCCTTAAGGAAAAAGTTAAAATATGGCATGACAAGCGAATACTTAAGAGAGAATTCCATGTTGGTGAGAAAGTTTGATTGTATAGGTCTCGTCTCAGATTTTTTGCAGGAAAACTACTGTCAAAATGGGAAAGACCTTTCATTATTGAAGAAGTGTACCGTTCAGGAGCGATAAAAATTTCCTCTTTAAAAGACAACACTACACAAGTGGTGAATGGGAAACAAATCAAGCACTATATTGCTGGAGATTCTTACAATGAAGATGTCGGTGCTTTTCAAGTTATAACTCCGGAAAAAATTATCATAGACCAAATTCAGAAACCTGCAGAGTCCGTTTTCAAATAGGTAATAGTTCTGGTAAGAAAAGTTCCACGAAAGATCTGTCCAATTATATTTTTGCAGTTTTTGCCAACAAGGAAAGCAACGAAGCGAAAGAGGGACGGCACCCTATGGCGTGGGCCCACCCCTGGCCGCGCCACTAGGTAGTGTGGCTACTCCGGACTCCGTCTTTGACCCGTTTTCTCCCAGTACCTTCCTTCTATTGTGAAACTTCATAATATATAATCCCCCGGATCTTCTGAGGTTCATATATCGTGTTCTCGTCGTGTTTTTATTTTGATCTGTTTCTGCCAGGAACTATTCTTGAAAGTTTAGAAGTACAATGGTGTCTGCCAAGGATAAGGGAAAGGAGCCTATGGAGGAAGATCTCCAAGACCCCGGACAAGAGATGGTGATCAAGGGTGAAGGTGAAGAGGAGACAAAGCAAGACCAACATCCTCACACCGGCACTACCATTGCAAGTATTGGAGTGTTGGCAAGATCTGTCAAGGTCAGGAGGACTGCACGGATGTCAACTGAAGGGAAAACTCTGTGTCACTGTTTGGCTCCACGGTCACTTCCTCCACACACCAAGAATCTTTTTTATAAGCATCAACACCAGAATATTCCCAAGGAGAAATTACCCTCCAATTGGGATTTGCCTCGTTCTAGCGATACAGGGAAAGAAGACTTCAAGGAGGAAGAGTGGGAAAAGAATCGTAAGAGCTGGGATCCACAATCTGACATGATCATGCACCGCATCAAGCACAACTAGGAGTTGATTCGTACTCTCACCTTTGGGATTGAGGACTTGGGGAAACTGATCAAAGAGCTCATCGAGAGAATACCACCACCACCGAAGGAGTAATTCGTCATCAGGTTTGGCATCCCCTTGGTTTGTTCCAAGCTTGGGGGATTGTCGCGGTATCACATCACTATCTTCTATATTTTTACCTTTTTAGTAGAGTCATATCATGAATAGAGAAGTTATCATGAAGGATGGTTTGCATTTTGGAAGTGTCCCCTCTCTCATTAGATATGTATCCCTTGGTGTGAGTTGCCGTTATGGAATATTAATGAGAAGTTCTATCATTTACTCTTTTGCATATCTTATATTAGTTTTCAATTCGTGGTTATATGATTGATCTTGTTGTTAGTATTGGTATCACTTTGGGATCATTGAGTTAATTTAGTTGGTTTTGGAAAACCTGGCTTGGTCAGTAGTAACACTATTTTTGAGAGTTGAATGAAAAGATAAAAAGTACTCTTAAAGAAATATAATTTCATCATCTTTCTTTCTTGATTTGCTCATAAGTTTAGTATTCTCTAGTTAAGATCTTTTGTGCTTATGAGGAAAATTGCATGTTTATTTTTATCGCTTGTATGTTTGTTTGTTTCCTTCAACTCTTATACTTGCTACCCAGCCTTGCTAGCCAAAAACCTGTACTGAGAGGGAATTCTTCTCGTGCATCCAAACCTTAAACCAAACCTATGCCATTTGTGCCCACCATACCTACCTATTAGCATTATTGCTATTCCAAGTAAATTCATGTTTTTATCTACCTTCCAAATTAAACTTATTATGTGAAAATTAGTGATTAAAGCTCTCACGAACTTGATGGCACACTTTACTTTCTTGCATCTAATAAACTTGAACCATTGTGCCCATCTATGTTGTGTATATGCTTGCGCTTTGTAAGTTGTGAATTAGCAGAACCATGCTATCATGGGGAACGCTTTCAACATTGCACTGGTACTTTGTACCTAGTTGATATCATGTTCTTTTGTCTATGGATGTCGTCGGTGTGAAATGAAAGGGGAGCTTCTAAGTCCATGGAGTTATGCATGTGTGTTAGAGAAACGCCTGGGCCGTTGGTCTAATCCATGTTTTCATGGTGGAAATCTACAGCGTAACCATAATGAGCATCTATGAAGCATTCTTCTTATAAAAAAATATTTAGGGATTGAGAAAAAGAGAAAAAGAAAAAAAAGATGAGAAAAGAGGAAAGAGAGAAAAAGCACCATATTCCCATGGTAAATAAGAAGATTGATGAGATGCTTGTTGTCTTCTTGCCTTGTCATTTTGATATGGGGATTCTTCCGTATCATCGGGCAAGGGGTACCCCGTTGGCGGTTCTCCATGATACACATGTGCTTACTATGACAAGAACTTACCGGTGACTAAACTTGAGTAACATGAGGAGCGGCCCTCATATTCAAGGGACATGAGATTTTCAATTTAAAACTTGTCAAGCATATCCTCATATTTGATCACTTTAACCTTAATCACCTAAAGATGCCTATGATAGGGGTAATGAGAGCTGAAAGCTAATAAGTATCATAATTTTTGGGAGCTCATTATGAAACTTGAAATCCCTGCTTCCCTCTATGAAGGGCCTTTCTTTTTACTTTTCAGTTGAGTCAGTAAACTAACTCCCTTCTATCTCAACAAGTATTTTGAGTTGTTGTGTTTCATTCATTCATATGCTGATTTATTCAATCATGTTTCTTATGTTCCTTGTTTTGCACATTACTCTTATCTTGGTGTCTACTACTTTGAAAGCTATCTTTGAAAACCAGTTATTTGTGAACTCTAGCAAATTATCAACTATTCTTCGACCAAGAGCTAAGTTTGCCATTACCAATTATGATTCACTTTATGTATCTTTATTGTGTTTTCTTTACTTATTGCAAGTTAAGTTATATAATAGTGAGTTGTCTTCTATTATGACTTATGTATTGATGAATGTGATGCTTCTTGTCCGTATTCTTTTATCGACTCTTCACTCCATAAACCCGAGGCCATGTTTATTGAGCTCAGTTTTGCTTGGGGATAAGCGAAGTCTAAGCTTGGGGGAGTTGATACATCCACTTTGCATCACTATTCTATATCATAATTTACTGTTATTCATTGATATATTTCATATTAAGAGATGATACTTATGTAATTTCATTTGTTTTTGCATGGTTGATGACTTTTGGAGCATGGACCGCTGTAGTCAGGATTCTGATGGAAAAGGTGCTGTTTGGAGGCAAAATTCGCGAAGATCAGAAAATCCGGGAAAATACATGGAAAATCCTATTTTTCCATAAGATGAAGGAAGCCAGAAGGGGATGCTGAGATGGGCCACAGGGGGCCCACACCACCCCCTGGCGCGGGCCACCCTAGGTCGTGCCACCAGGTGGTGTGGCCGCCCTGGCCTACCTCTAGCTCTCCCTCTGGCGTATATTATCCTCCCGAAACCCTAAGACTCGGGGAGCGACCACAAAAAGATTCTGACGCCTCTGTGGGACAGAAAACACCGAGAGAGAAAGATCTTTCCGGCAGACGGATTTCTGCCGGGGGAATTCCTTCCCGGAGAGGGGAGATCATCGCCATCAACACCACCATCAAGCTGGACTTCATCGGGATCATCATCATCATCATCATCACCAGCATCATCACCATCAGCACCACCATCACCATCTCCATATTGATGTAACAATTGGGTTGAATCTTGCATAGTTCTTAGGGGAAACTTTCCTGGTGTTGATTACTCCTTGTAGTTGATGATATTGAGTGAACCATTGAATTATTATTTATGTTCAGATTGTTATACATCATTATTCCATCTCTGATCATGATCCATATGATGTCTTGTGAGTAGTTCGTTTTGTTCTTGAGGACATGGGAGAAGTCATGTTGTTAGTAGTGGAGTTATGTTGAGAAAGATTCGATAGTTTGATATTTAAGTTGTGGTGTACTTCTTCTAGTGGTGTCATGTGAACATCGACTACATGACACTTCACCTATATGGGCCTAGGGGAATGCATTGTGTATTTGGCTACTAATCGTAGGGGTTACCGAAGTGACAGAAACCTAAACCCCCGTTAGGAAACCATTGCACAAGGGACGTCAGGGTCTTAGAGTTTAAAGTCGTTGTTAGGTTTCTACCTTAATTACTTTTTTGTACATACAGATGTTTGCAAGGGGTATAATCACAAGTATGTATTAGCCCTAGGAAGATCGGTACATTAGCACAGGTTCATCCACACAACACTTAGCAAACTAAACAAGATTAATTGACTATATGAAGCGAAAGCACTTGACAGTCTTCATGCGTGTCCTTGAGAATGTTTGGTCATCTTAAGTAATACAACCGGCTTGTCCTTTGCTGAATAAAGGATTGGGCCACTTGCTGCATTTATTCCTACTGTCTTTTATTTACTCGTACTTTATTTACTTGCATTATCAAAAACCCCTAAAAATCCGTTTGCTAAGTATTTGCAGAGAATTCCTGATCTGTACCACTAGCCAGCACTTTCTGCTCTTTGTTGGGTTCGACACTCTTACTTATTGAAAATACTGCGATACACCCCCTATACTTGGGATAACTACCGACAAAGAATTACGGCCAAAGAGTAGAAAAAGAATTTTAAAAATAAATTATTTTGGGCGAAATACGGTGAGAGAAGTGCTCAACATTCACCATCAAGGAGTTACTGTTGGGTATCTACCAGTGAGAAATTACCCACGGAAAATAGTGTCGAAGAATTAGCGGTTTAATAGTTTAAAAAGGTAGAAAACGTTGTAGTTAACACCGGCATGGAAATTACCAGAATTTATGCAACACTAGAAATACTGATAAATTATAGTGAGGGGATCACTGACCTTGGGATAACTACTGACAAAGAATTACGGCCAAAGAGTAGAAAAAGAAGAAATACTGATAAATTATAGTGAGAGGATCACTCACCTTGGGATAACTACAGACAAAGAATTATGGCCAAAGAGTAGAAAAATAATTTTAAAAATAAATTATTGTGGGCAAATTACGCTGAGAGAAGTGCTCAACATTCACCATCAAGGAGTTAATGTTTGGTATCTACCAGTGAGAAATTACCCACGAAAAATTGTGACGAAGAATTAGCGGTTTAATAGTTTAAAAAAGGTAGGAAAATACTGTAGGTAAGACCGGCGTGGAAATTACCAGAATTATGTAACACCAAAAAATTACCGATGCGTGATAATCATTCACACCGGTGGCAAGAGACCGCTAGAGAATTACCGATGACAAAATTATACAACATGGAAAAATTACTGGACCGTAAGAATAATTTAGGAATTGCCGTCGGAAGGTATGTTTTGTCCATGATACTACCGGGTAATAGCTTACCGGCGAAGATTTATTGTATGATAACTATTGGCAAGAAATGGTGCCCAAAGTTTGTGTGAAAAAATTACTATAGGAGCATAGAAAAATATATTGTACTGATGTAGGGTAACTACCGTTGAAAAATATGGACGAAAAGTTGCGCAAAATTTACCGATGTGAGGTGTTCATTCGTGTTAGTGCTATTGTAGCCGTCGGATCAAAATCTAAGAGTCCAAGCAGGGGGAGCAGTGTTCATGCGCTAGGTGTCGCCATGGGATTTGTGGAGAATGGGAATCTACAGTACCTACACAGCTACAGTAGCCGGAGCTCTCGCGGGCTGCATATCGCACGACCTTTTATATATAGTATATATGTTATACGTGGAGTTGTGGATTGCTTCAATATTTGTATAGACCCTTCTATTTATATAGAAATCAACTCATGTCCATAGCTGGAATGTTTTATAGACCATTCTCCGAGGTTTCACACCTATTTCTATCAATGTTTCACACACAAGGAAAGCTAGAGGTAGACGTTGTGGGGCCCACGAGGCACGGTCTTATAGCCCAAAAACGTGCGACGAAGTGTGGAAAACTTCCCCCCACTTACATAGGGGTTCTTGACAGAGGCATATGAGTGTGGTGTGCTTGATTAAAAGCAGTATACAACTATGAAGATTTTAAACTTACAATGCAAAATTACCAATTCAAGAGCACATTGTGTATCATTGCTCTCGAAGGAAATACATGTGGTAGACACAGTGGGCCCCATGAGACACGAGATGTGGGAACCTCTCCACAAGTTGCACGGGTTCCTAATATGGATATATTAAGGTGGTGTGCTTGAATAAAAGCCAGTACTCACTTGCAAAGTAGCACTTGCTTCACAAACAAGACTAGCATTACTGTTTCCAAATCAGCAACATTCTGTCGATTCATGGATGCATAAACCAACAACCTAAATTGGTTTACTTCTATGTCTTCAATGTGTGTCCGGTTCGTCCTCTATTACTCCTCGAGGATATCGAGGTAGGCTTATCCCTAGCATTGTACTGCCAGAGGACGCCGGCGTGGATGTGCCGCCCATTCTAAGATGCTTGGAGTAAGGTGTCGACTCCCGGTCATCGATCCCCAGCCTGCACATGAGGTCAATGTAGTAGGCCTAGCGCATCAAGGGCGGGCGGAGCAGACGCGATCGAAGTAGTGGAGGGCCTCCGCTTCCACCAGCCACGTCCATCTCCCGTCCTCTATCGTCGTCGTCGTCATCATCATCATCATCATCGTCGTCGTCGCCGTTGTCTTCAACACCGTCCCCTTTTGTATACTTGGTTGTAATCTAAGCCCTTGTGGATTTGCACTTGTATTCAATTGTACTTTCATCCATACCATTGCCATGATGTTGATCCCCTTCATATGTGAGTAGTTCCTTTGGTATTGGGGGGCGATGGAGAAATCCTAGTATTATTATGCAATGAAATAAAGATGATATATGACTTTGGTCCATAATGCTCGATGGGACAGCAACGGTGGCGGCGACATCTTCATTGGTGTGCTGAACACGGTGGTCAGTTGATCATGTTCCTTAGGGCTGAGGTGCTCTATTCATTATTGATATATTTGTGGCCTATAGTCCCAGGATATGTTGGAATTGTACAACCATGGCGTCCAACAGTTCTAATTAACCGCATGGGGATTCATTTGTCTTGAGTTGATATGCCCTGAAAATATAAAAACATTGTTTTAGAGCCTAGGCTCATTGGAGCCTTTTATTTTAAAATTTTAAAAATGGTTTATGATGTCTCACAAAATTCTGAAACAAATATGTACACATAGATAATGATGTATACTTTAAGCATGGCGAATCTCAATCCAAAATCCATTGTATTATTTGCTATAAAAAGATGAAACCTGAAAAGATTTGAAGGTGTGCATTCAGAACATAGATATACAATTTTTTCTTTTTGTGAGATTTCTGTACATACAACTACATGTACATTTTTTCAGAATTTTTTATATCTTTGAAAAACATTTATTTTGTTCACAATAAATATATGACTCCACTTAGCTCGGGAGCCAAATCGATCGCACTGCTCGAAATAGGCCCAAAGTTTTAGCTGCACGAGGATTCTTGCGTCCAGATACAAATATTGTAGTCCTTCTATCCAAAAAAAATATCGTAAATTTGTCTATATTTATATGTATCCATACACCAAAACGAGTCTACATACACGCAAATCTAGAAAAATTCCTTGTTTTATCCGTAACTCACCATTACGAACAAAGTTCCTTGTTTTATCCATCGTCCACTTTCAATATGTATTCCGTCTCAAAAGTGCATACGTCGCTTATATGTCTACCTAACAGCCACGACGGCGACGACACCGCTGCAACTATGATATCTGTAGCTGCACGGCAGTCGGAAGACAACTCTTGCCACACCCCTAGTACGACTCCATTGGATTTTGTGCGTCCTGTCGTCTTATAGATATCATATCATGTTCGTGCCTAGTATTCCCTCCGTTCTAAAACGTAAGACCTTTCAGTTTTTGTGAAACGAAAATATACAGTAGACATTTTTTAGTGTGGAGGTTTGGAGTGATTTGCGCACTAAAAGACGTCTAGATAAATTTGTCGTAAAGCTAAAATGTTATTATGGAGGAGTACGTATAGAGCTTCACCAGAAGCACGATCAGATTTTTCCTTCACCGTCTGTATTGAAGAATTGACCACACTTTAGTATACGTGCTCTTTGTCCAGCTCCGTTACAAGCCATGAGTTTGAATCGTCCAGCCTAATGTTTGGATGGCGTTGATGTGTTGCCTATCACGGCGTCTCGAGCGTTGAAAATTTCATATTGGTTCACCTTAAGGTAAACGTGCAATGTTTCAAACACACTCCGGGAGATCGCTCTTTCGCCGAGAGCATTCCATCTGATGCTCGACATGGCCCCTCTTTGCCGAGGCTCGACCAAAAAAGCTTGGCAACCCAACACAAACACGCACGCCGCAGAACAAAAATGCTCGGCAAATTGATGAACAAATCCTCGACAAAGCCCTACTCTCCACAAAATGACACAAACATGGATGCCAAAGAATAAACACTCGGCAAAATAATAATAAACACATGTCCGCTCCGTTCACGGCTGATTAGTGTCTCGCCAAAGATTTTAGAATTTCCAACACCCTGTTCCCTGCAAATATTTTTCCGCTATGTTTCTTTTTTCCCCGCCAGATTAATACTTTTTCGATTGCCTTTAAGCCTTTATATATTTTTCTTTTATTTCTCCATTTTCTTTCACCCGATTTCCCCATTACAATATTTTTCAGGCATGAGGTTAAGCTTTTGCCGAGCGGCAAAGATTTTTCTATTGTCCTTCTACGTTCATTTATCATTTGTTTTTCTCTCTCTTTAGCACTCTTTCAGTTTTTAACCGAGCTATAGCATTGTCTTCCTCATAGGAACGCTACATGGTAGCGCGGATAGAAGTCGGTTGTGTTGAAATATAAATGCATTGTTTAGTCTCTTTCATCAAATCGGCCTTTTGGTTGTATTGGTTAGATCATGCAGTTCTACATGGTATCAAAATCAAGAGGTCATGAGTTCAAGACCGGGCTGACCTAATATAAAATAAAAATATTGCAGCCCACTTAGCATGCAGTTCTACTGGCTGTCCTCACTTTGGCTCGCCGACTGTTCTTCATAGCCGTCATCACGTACGTGTGCGTCGTGCCGTACCACTCGATGAATTAACCCAACACATGTGGGGTAGAACGGCTTAGTTAATTAGCTGTTGTGTTCGTGGCGCCTGTTTGGTACAGTCCAACACACGAAAGGCTCATACTGGTGAGCTGACTGGGACGCTCCATCGATTCATGGTTTTAAGTTTTTAACGGCTAGCGCTACGACGAAAGTGATATCACAAATCCGAGTCCGAGCTTTATCACTCGTACGAAATAACCGACAAGACATAATTTCTTCGAGTCGAATTCGTCTTGTGCAACTCTTTGGATGGCTGCGGCGAGTGGCCACGGATTTTGTATATTTCAAGTCTAGACTTCACAATACAACATGTTTTTTATTAAGTTAATAACAACACTCTACACAGTTAGTCGAGCACGGAGGAACGCATTCAGCCGAGTATAGTCTCTAAATGGGTATACAACATTCATTTCAAGTTTGCTACACATCTAAAACACACCAAGCCTAGCGTGAAAAGTGAGCTTTAAAGTTGAAACTTCCAAAGATGTGTTGCGTCATTGTTATTTTTTTCCTTTTTTTTCCAGATGTGTGCATCCTGAAAGTGTAGACTTTGCTCTAGATATTGCGTTGTTGCAGAGGTTAGAGCATCTGTAACATATACTGTAAAAGCGTGAACCGTAAACGTGTTTTACAGGTCCAGAAAAATGCGATCTTCAGGTTCGAAGGAGTCCGGACGGATCTCTTTTGCAGTTCGCGTGTCTGTTCCACCTGGGCTCGACCCCTGCCCGCAAAATATCAATTTTTCTTCAAAATTAGCACACACATCTCACTTGTCACATACAAATATGGTACCAAACACAATTTAAAATTTAAAATTATTAATTGTACACCACATCAATGGTCCAAATTACAATAATTGTTCAAATCAAATAATGATACAAATAGCCAATACAAGAATAGGTCCCAATACAAATAATGTTTCAAATCACACAAGAATAAATGTATATTCAAATGAAGTAAAAATGACAGTCTACAGCCGGCCATGTAGCTACCGATGGTGCTCAACGAGGTCATGCTGCTGCTGGTCATGCGTGGTGCAGTTCTCGATCTCTCGGTAAGTTTCAAGGAAAGCTTGGATGCGATCTTCATTTCTAGTTGGCTTCACACGAGTTAGAGGAGAAACAAGAGAAGTTGCTAGCAATCTATGAAGATGCCAAGCGCAAGACTGAGTTAGACGAGAGGAGAGTAAAGATCGAGGAGGAGAAGGCTACAAGGGAGCTCATTGCCGAAGAAAACAAGATCATGATGATCAGGCCCATACCATACACATGTGCGGAAGGTTCGGCTGCATAGGGCCTCTAAATTAGGAGGGCTCCAAATTTCCGTGTTAACTAATACTCCTACTTAATAATGATAATCACCTGTTTAATTGAGCCTAATTCCTTCCCCTTAAAAAAAATATCAGCCTAATTCCATGGAATACTGCTGCATGCTACCTCCAAGTTATCAAACTCGATAGGCCCCAAATCAATCACGTCTCTCTCTGCCCTTTTCTTTTTTCTTGCTGTGCTAGCATAGTTTTGTTCTTTTTCCTATCCCGCTCCTACTCGGAATAATGTCGTCACGATTTTCCCAGAATAGAGTTGCACCCTTATCAATCTAGCATCTATCTATTTGGTATTTTTCTTTCAAATATCTGGCTGCATGGACTGGAGTTAGAGGCCTGGCCATGATGATTTGTCGCCAAACGTTGATTCATCAATAGGAGTAGAAATTGGACTTTGAGAACCACGCGCCACCACCGTCTGACGGTGTGCTTCAAGAATCAATCGAATGACGTGTCTCCCCATTTTTTTTCCATTTTCAGGTTTTGATACTACATCGCATTTTCGAGAAGGTTTATATATTATAAAATCCTGTTTTATGAATGCACAAACGTTGCCTCGAGGGCCTAATTTCTGGTTTCACATCGGGTCCCTATTTTCTCAGATACGGCCCTGATGATGATGGATCCTACTAAAATGGATTCATTTCAATTGGAATGGTGGAAGCTTGCAAGGCTCGCGATCTTTGAGAGAAAGAAGCAATCTCTTATATTTGGTGGTGGTGGTGGTGGCGGCGGTGGCGCAGGTGGTGGTGATGGTGGTGCTTCAGCCTAGGATGATTGCAAATATGATGTTAAAACTATGTACTAGCGCATCTTCGTTTGCTCGTGTTTGAAAAATCTTTGAAATCATGTTTTATAGTTCCCGTCGCTCGTGCGGAACAGACGCCGAATACGCGACCCGTGAAACATAATATTCTCTATCACAGTTCTAGTTTTCGGTGTCTGACCGTCGCGAGCGTTTCAACCTGAGAAACACGTTTACAGGACGTGAGAACGCGTTGTACAGGCCGCACGTTTTTGGTGTCCGCTAGAATTGCTCTTACAAGGCGTAAATGGAATACTACTGTGGTGTATAGAACCTAAACCGTATCAACTACTATTGGTATCTACTCCCTCTGTTTCATAATATAAGATGTTTTAGCTTTGTAAAGATAATGTATCTAGACATCTTTAATGTGTAGGTTCAAAGAGGTTCACTCCGAATCTACACACTAAAAGGTGTTTAGATACATTACCTTCACAAATCTAAACCATCTTATATTATGAAACAGAGGGAGTAAATGATAGATAGTTTATCATCGCGCATCCTCATCCTCAATTACAGCTTCTTTAAACAGACGGTGTCCGCGCTAAGTACCTCCAAATCCACACCTTGCGCGCGAACAAGGATGCCACCGACGAGTTCTGCAACTGACCGTACCGGCACGAAGACAGCGACGGCAAGGTCCCATGGATATGGCTAGCGCCACGCTCGATCGAGTCCAACATCACCACACATGTAAGGTCACATCTGCAAGGGAAAATAAAAAAGGAGTTTTTTCAAAACGAACAACGCCACAAGTAAGCAAAAGGGCGATATTTGAACCTGTTTTGCAGCCGTATCACAAGTTATCCGGAGCAAGAATAAGGTGCGGTGTTATTAAAGCATCTCCACTCGAGGTCTGGAGGAGCATTTTTTCCTCGTATGGGGACGCCTTTTTTTATGGGAGGGTGATGGACCCAGCCACACCCCCTATGCTATATTTGTTTTTTTCTGGTATTTCACCAAACATATTGAGGACGCATGGTCTGGCAGGGAGTGGACTGAAGAATCTGAATTTTTATCGCGCGAAAACTACTAGCTCGATTGGTTTTCACCGGAAGACTACGTTCGTTATGCTACTCTGGGTGGCGGCACGCGGTGGCAAAGCGCCTGGGCGACGGCGCGGCGCCCATGGAGATGCGGCAAGGCGGTTGCGGCCCCCATTCCCCGCTACACCATGGCCACTGCCAAACCAGAGCCCCGACCTCCGCTCCACGCGACACTCTCCGTGGTGGCGGCATGCACTAGGATGGCGATGTCACATGCGGACGCCGTGACGCCATGATGCCTCCCGTAGCTCGGTGAGCTCGGCAGCGGGGTGGCGCCTAGCGAGACAGAGGAGCTCGGTGTGGCGAGGTCGGGGAGGTGCAGGCCGGCGAGCTCGACGCGCACGGTCGGGGGAGAGATAGAAGGAGTGTGCAGTAGGTGGGGAAGAGGTGGGAGAGAGAAAGAATGGACAGTGGTCCTAGGACGCATGGCGCAATTTTAGATATCCTGCGGTTTAGCCGGCGCCCCCGATCAACTCCCTTTGGATAAGGGTTGGCAAGGGGGCGCCGAATGTCTACCTGGACCGTGCCGGAGGAAAAATTAATATGGAGGTGAGGGCTGGGAGCCTTTTTTACGCTGGCGCTCCCAAATATCGCTTGAGGGGCCTTCAGAGGCCTGTAATGGAGATGCTCTTAACTTCTGTTTGTCCTCTATCCAGTCGATCGCGACCGGGATTTTTAATGATTAGATCCCTGTAAAAAGGGCCTTCCTTCTCCCTGCCCTGAGCTCATCTTCAACATCACGTCGTACTCCATAGAAACAAGCTAGCTAGCTCGACCCCACGAGCTATTCCTCCTCGTCAGATTCTGATCATGCTGCTGCGCATCATGTTGCTGCTGCTCCTGCGCATCTCTGGCGACCAGACCGCCATGAGCACGACGCCAGGCGACCTGGTCGTGGCGCTCACCCAGCTCATCCAGAAGCTCCTCCACGCGACCTACTACCCAGCCAAGTGGATCGGCGCCGCCGTCGAGTTCATCCTCAACTTCATCGCGCTCAACGGCGGCTTGCTTGGGATCATATGGAACATCATCACACGTACGTACACCATATATATACTTCTTCCATAAATATTGGCCTCAGTACAGATATCAAGCACATCTAGCAACAAACGAAAGTAACAAGTGCACATTATTTCGTAAAAATCAACCACCTTTAGTAAACTACAAGCGAAGCGAATAAAAAGCACAGTAAGCTCATTGACCACAACAACTAATGAAGTTGAGTTATGATATACTGTCAAAACAAAGTTCAAGGATGATACTCTCTCTCTCTCTCCCGCCCGGTCGCTCTCTAACACACGCATTTTCTACATTGCTATACATGTGAATCTATTAGAATGTGTGTTATGTTTAGTGATAGCTTTTTCATTAATTTTAGTGATAGTTTACAAAGTAATCTCCGTCAATAGTGTGCTAGTTTAATATCCTCTTTTATAATGTATTTTGTTGGGGAAGTGGATGTACAGCCTAACCACTCAGGTTCAAATCTTCACGGACGCAGATTTAAGTTCTTATTATTTAAAAAACAAACTCGTTGTAGGGGCTTCCCCTACCGCATTTTTTCAAACAAATGTTTTCACTTAAGCATTTAATAATATTATTATTAACCAAGTTCTATTAGACCCTAGTTTCATCTAATTTCTCATGCTCCATCTGTCCCGAATTACTTATCATTGATTTGACTTGATACACATGTATCTTGATACAATTATGAATTTAGACAAATTTGTGACATCTAATTCGGGATATAGGGAGTACATGCTACACATAACCTGATTATTATGTACTATTGATATGGGAAATTATAAAATCATGCCGTGCCGAAAAAGAGAATGGAAAAGGAAGTATGTGCGCATGTTAAATTTTTGTAGAACAATATGGCTGTAATTAGATATATATCCAAACAACATATATATTGACTTTCGTGATTGTTTCTTTTTCAAAGATCTCACAACTGGTCATATCTTATTTTTTCCAAGATTCAAGGAAGAAGTTTCTACCCGGTCTCCATATACATGAATGTTGTTTACTTTTTCAGAAAAACTCATTGAATTATTTTCGTATACCATGTTAAGAAAGCACATGCACGTGTGTGCGCACATGCAGACGCACGCATACACATATTCTTCAGCATGCAGACACTACCAGCCTTTTTTAACACCTTAAAATGAGTAATACATACTGGAAAATAGTTACGTACCGAATTTTGGCTACACACAGACATGGAGAGCAGCCAAAAATTTGAGGCCCTTTAATCACGGAGTACAGAACGATATGCACCAACTGACCACTACTACCCTAGCGCATAAGCTCGGAAAAAGGAGTACATAACAAGCGGAGATAAATCTATTAAGTTAAATAGTTTCACTAATTTCAGCCTCCCAGATTACGGTAGGTTATATGAAGTCGCTGGCAACTAAGTAGGTGCATGTCCCCCCGCAAAAAAAAAAGTACGTGCATGTCATTCCGTAAGTTTATTCCATAGTTAAGTTTGGCAGCTGTAACATCATTGATTTGACAATATGTAAAAGGAGACAAAATCAGCAAAAGAGGCGTGTAAACGGAATCTGTTTGTGGGAGAAAAAGCTAGAGACATCCACACTGATATATCAGCTTATCACATCAATAAAATAGCCTTTGCAAAAATAGGAGGAAAAACTCAAGAAACAACCATAGGTTAAGAGGTAAGTATAGTGTTGTAGTCATAATCCACAGGACCATGGCTAAAATCCTACAGTAGATCGAATGTCGTGTGTCCTGTTCAGACAGATCATATTGTTTCATTGGTAGACGACGTTTTTCATCGGTAAAGACAGACAACAGCGTGACATCTAATGTCAATTTTCACTTTCTAGCTAGGGGGTAGTTTGTCGATATGTCTATGTAGCTAGGGGTAGAAAATCTGAACAGAACACGTTGGCATGAACCTCATGGAAAGAGAAAATACCTGATCATCCAAGAGCATGTTATATCGTACTTCTTCAGCCGATAGCATAAATTAGGGGTCTTTTTATGCTGTCCTCGTCATAGCAGTACGGAAGATGTAACTGTCTGGCCCTATGACCAACCTGATCAGGCGCCACATGGTGCTGATTGGCCACATGGGTCTCTTGAGCTATCCAGTTCATTTTCGTTAATATCAGGCACATTCGTTCACTGAAAGCATGCAGTTTCGTTAAAAAATATACACAGTAGTTCTCTAAAGGGTGTGCAGTAAGAATTTTCTAATTTTTACTAACAATATCTTAAACTTACCAAAGATCCATGAGATAAAAATTAGTATAGTTATGGCCATAAATTGGTTTAAAAGGTTTTTTACTCTTATGTTAATACAAAAACTAGTGGTTACAGCCTCGCATGTATATATTGGAGGTTATGCATGTCGAACACCATCTATTTAGAGATGGAAAAAATAAGTATATGATGATATGACAACCGTCAACATAAGGTGTAAACATATAGCCGTAGGAACATGTCATCGCATATTGTTATTTTTTGGAAATGGCATCGCATATTGTTTGGATAGGTCCTCCATCACATTAGACAGCATATGAGTCAAGCATGAACAATTTTGCTTCTTTTACCTTTATATCATAGTTTTGTGATTGTATGCATCATAGATATGCAGACCCGGGTTGTCATATCATATAATATAGTAGTATATGTAAACTCTTGTTGCTTGTATCTTCTTGATGCAAACATTGGGGTTTAATAGAACTACCTATTATCGGCACATCGTATTCTATGTTAGTAATGATATTCACATAGTTACATGGGGGGGGGGGGGGGGGGGGGGGTAATTAGTCAAATATTCACATAGTTTTCTTGGTATGTTCAACAAAAGAGACTTTACATCTCGCCATGTAAGTTGTCTAGCGGAAAAACAAAAAAGATATATATTACCTAAATCTTGCTATCTGTTGGGGGTTAATGAGGGTACTAGCTTTCTCTCTAGTGCTGGTGTCTCGACGTGTAGTGCTTCGCACCCTGATCAAAACTATACATGATTGTGTCGAGATCCATGCACAAACTTTCCCTTTTTATTTCTCCCATATGAAAGAAAACACAAACTTAAAACTTTGCAAGTCAAGAAAATAATTGAACTACAATGTTTGCAAAATAAATACACATTTTTTGTAGACCATAAACTGAAATAATTTAAATATATTAGTAAAATACTTATTTTTAGATATTCACGGTGGAACAAAAGATCAAAATTTATTTTTCATATACTTCTTTTCTCATATACTAACAACTGCAAAGTTTTAAGATTGTGTTTTCTTTCGTTTGGGAGAAAAGAAAGTAAAGGTTTGCACAAGGCTCTCAACAAGATTCTGTTCGTAACTTTTTGAGGGTAGTTTCATGAGAATATTTTGTGATCTCTTTTCACATTAACAGAATACACGATTACCTGAAAAAGCTAGATAGGCGGGTGTACCTATCATAGTGTTCCGAAAACCCACTCTCTGTGTTGATAAAGTTGTGATTGAACCCCATGACATGTACACCTCACACTTTTTTAAGTTTTTTTGTATCTCTCAGAAAATATAACACATGGATTTGAACTTTCCAGATCACTGAAACATTGCAACAAGAATGTGCCAAAAATAGTTCGAAATCCTTTTTGTAATTTAAAAATTCAAACATTTAAAATTGAAAACAATTTCCTTAATACACATCTATTTTTGTAGAATAGTACTTTGCGGGTCAACTAATTTCAGAATAATACGAACCTATTTTTCCATGTTTTATCTCAAATATTTGAGTAAACTCCAAAGGTTCAAATTTAAAGGTTTTATGGTGTGAGATATAGAAATGTGAACTTGTTTGAGAAGAAGAAAAAGGGCTAGTGCAGGTTTTAATGCACCTATAATAAATATACCAGATAGGTAGGCGTACCTGAGTGCCTTCTCTATTTAAATACTAGCTAAGGGCGCCTCGAATAGATGATGTGAAATCGGGCACCTAGAATAAATTAAGGGCACCAGAAAAATGGGATATAATACACCAAAACTGTTTGTGCTTTTCAAGATGATGTATCTAAGGGCACGGCTACTGCAGCGGGTGATATAAATAAGGGCACCAAAATGAGATCGGACGGTTTGGACGAAGGAAAGCAGATCTAATGGTCGATGGGTGCCGAGCTCGACTTTGGCAGGAGGAATTTGCCGGAAGCCAAGTAAGTGTAGAGAGAGCTCAATAGGCACCGCGAGAAGTGCTAGGGCATGCAATGCACAACGACATCATGATTCATCTATGGTGAGGAGCTTCGTCTCCGCTTGGTCGTGTTTGTCCGGCGTACAAGGATCCCCTGATCTTGCAGGAGCTGCACTCAAGCCGATGGGATTGAGATCTGCACGCTCGTACGCTGGGTGCAGGAGGAGCTCGCTGAGGCGACGGGGATGGCCCACAACATGGGTGGAATCAGTAAGGAAGGGGCAATGGGGGATGACCGGCCAAAGAGGTGAATTATAAGGGGAGGGGGAAGGGCTAGCTAGCAGTGTAGGGGAATCCGTGGGCCTTGTTTTGCGGAGGTGGTTTACATGGGATTATTGACTATGATCTGCAGGGGATTTTCGTGAAAATTCTTGTGACACCCAATCCCTTTGATGGCATGGTAATCCACTTCTATCCCAAACCCCTACTACAATATGGCTGTTTTGGACACGAGGGTGTCAGCGCGAGGGAGATTGGGCAGTCGTGTATGCGCTGCCAGATACCATGGAAACATGAGGGGGTAGTAGCGTCTTGTTTTTGCCTCAACCCAACATGTTTTGCAGGGATTGCAAGGGTGAGCCCGCTTAAAACCGGGCTGCAAAACGGTGTATTAGTGGTTTGTTGTGCTTTCATGTTGGATCGGGATCAAACCCAAGAAACCCTTCCGTAACTCTAATGCAAAACGAGGCCGTAGGGAAGGTGAAGGGGCCGGTGGGGATGGGCTGGCGGCGGAGGGGAATCAGTAGTGGAGGCGGCGGTGAAACATCAGATCAGCAGTTCAGACGAAAATCAGCTAATCATATTATATGGATATATGCAGGTAATATATCATCATGTTATATGGATATGCAGGTAACCTTGTGGTTCCGTTGAACCGGGACGCGCCAAACTTCTCGAGGATTGTCGCGTTGGTGGACGGGAGGACTGAGTTGCAGGTGGAGAGCAACGAACAACAACATCTCCTTGAGGTCACCGTCATGGCGGCCAAGATCGCGTACGAGAATGCCGCATACATAGAGAACATCGTCAGCAATGTGTGGAAGGTATGCATATACATAGAGAACGCACACACAAAATTAGTTATATCTCTCACTAAACGCATAATTAACGATGTAACACTGGAAATTTGATTATGATCTCTGGAGAAACATTTGAGTTGTAAGTGTGTGATTCTCGAGAAACATAGAGAACGTTACATCTACACAGGGCGTCATCAGGAGAGGGAGTAATTTGTTGGACACGAAGACAAGCATTATTCAAGAACCATTAGTTGCTTTGTCTTCCGTTGAGTACTAATACATGCATACTAACTCTGCACACACAACTTCCCTTGTGCAGTTCAATTTCGTGGGATACTACAACTGCTGGAACAGTGAGTAAAGAACAAAGATCTTACATTATTAATTACATTTTGAAATACTACACTTTTTGTTCCGAATTATAACCTTTGTCATGTTTCCATATCATGACGCAGAGTTCCTCCAGTTGGACACGACGCGGGTGTTCGTGGCGACAGACCGCAACCAGGACGCGGACGTAGTGCTCGTTGCGTTCCGTGGCACAGAGATGTTCAACACGCAGGATTGGACGACGGACCTGGACCTATCGTGGATAGGCCTAGGCGAAATGGGCCAAGTTCACATGGGTTTCCTCAAGGCGCTCGGGCTCCAGGTGGTGGATGACGAGGACGCCGCACATGCCTTCCCTCGTGATGCCCCTGCCGACATCCCGTCTGGCAAGATCGTCGCCTACTATGAGCTCCGGAAGGTGCTCCAGGAGCAGCTCTTGAAGCACCCGAAGGCTCGCGTTGTCATTACGGGCCATAGCCTCGGCGGCGCGCTCGCCGTCTTATTCCCGGCCGTCTTGGCTCTGCAAGGGGAGCGGTACGTACTCGACAGGCTCGCCGCTGTGCACACCTACGGGCAGCCGCGCGTCGGGAACAACACATTCACCGAGTTTTTCCACGCGAGGGTGACAGACGCGAAGCACTACCTGCGGATGGTGTACCGGTACGACATGGTGCCAAGGGTGCCATTCGACGCACCTCCGGTCGCTGAATTCCGCCATGGTGGGACGTGTGTGTACTACGACGGGTGGTACAACGGGCGTGTGCTAACTGACAAAGTGTTGGACCCAAACTACTTCGACCCGTGGTATACCCTGTCGAAGTATTATAACGCGATGGGCGACTTGGTGAAGGCCATGCTCCTATGGTCATGGTCGGGCGAGACTACCGAGAAGGTGCCGTATCCCTGCTCTACCGTGCAACCGGGCTGCTCATCCCCGGTGTCGTCTCGCATAGCATGCGCGACTATGTCAACGCCATCCGCCTCGGCAGCAATGCCCTTGAGGGCCTCAACTAAGCGGGCCTAGGTATTTGGTGGCTATAGCGTATCAGCATATATATAGCTGATCGTTTATCAACTGCATTTTACTAGACAGTGTGTTTTATTGTTTCTGCTATAAAAATTCTGAAGTAGTAGTAAGTAAAATAACAATAAAGTAAACAGTATTACATCATGTCCTATGAATAAAAAGCAAGGTTTTCATGATTTCACTTTTACCGAGAGTTAGTCCAAATAATTTGATAAAAATAATATCAACTGAAATTGTATATTTAATACTACCGATCTTCTCATTTTGAATTTGTGTAATGTAAATGAAATATTGTTGATAACATTTTGGCCAAAGAGTCGTGTGTGCGTCTTATATTCATGAAAACCCGAGGAATAGCTAATATATGACCTCATCTTCAAGATAGTCCAGGGATAAACTAGCGATTATCTTTATTCTTAATTCTTGGATCGGATGGCGTCGACGCCGGATAAACAAGCTTTGTTTATCGACATGCTGATCGTGTTTCTCTCTCTCCTAGGACTTGGCGAGTCCATGGCGATCGCCACCCCTAGGGTTTGAAAATGTGTTTGTGACCATGCCGACGAGCGTCATCTCTCTCCCTTGTCGTCCTGCTCTGCTTGTGTGCCCTAGGTGACCCTCCTGCTTCTTCTTCGGGAGATCATCTCTTAGATTGCATCCAGCCCTTGGTCTTGTTGCAGGATTGCTTAGGGTTAGAGATGATGCGCACGTCTGAGGTGAACCATAGCTCACTTAAGATACGCGTACCTTGACGCTGAGGGTGATGAACTATAGCTCATGTGAAAGGAGATCCGTCTTGAAGTGAGATACGCAAGACATCCGGTGGACGCTTTTAGACCTGAAGCCCTGCTCTCCCGGGAAGGACCCGTCCGGACTCGCTGGGACTATGGGCTTCTCCAGGTCAGCCTAACCGCCCCGTGAGCCTCATGGATTCATAGCTCGCCTCCATATGAAAACTAACGAAGAACGAGAAGCATATGTATAAAGGTAAAGGGTAACAATAGATGAACACGAAAAGGGTAATAGATTGATAGATTTGATTTATGCTATTCAATTGAACATCTCCCCTGACATATATCTGAGGCGGCTGCTATTCAATTGAACATCTCCCCTGACATATATCTCCTCTAGATTTTCCTTATAAGAAAAGTATTTTAATTCACATCCATAATATCCTAGTTCTAGCCTAACTCGGACACATTTCCAGAATCGACTACGCTTTTATTATGTCTCTACCTTTGGCTATGATAGTCACACTGTAACTCAGATGGAGATGCTGTAAAAGGCTGACTTCTATGTCGCGAAGATACAAACAACTCTTATGTTGACCACATTTTCATCAAGAGCCATCTTGATGCATCCACGGGCACATCTTCAGCTTGTGGTCAGAGTGTGTTGTCTGGTGGCCGACTTAGTACCCGGTTCTTGTTACGTCTCTATAGGCTACATAATTACTCGGATCAATATGATTCAAAAAATCCAAGTAATATGTCTTGGTGATATGCACAACTTTGATGTTATGTACATCTCCACATGAGATCATCTTGGAAGCGTCTAGCTCAGGTTTTCGCATGCTTGTCTCAAGAGGTAACCTTAGGCATAAACACTATCGGCTAACATGCCTAATCATGGCATAAAGCGATGTTATGTGTACATGGCGTCTAACCTACTGATCAAGGATTGTAGAGTAATGTATGCTGGGTGGCGGCCTAAGTCGAGTCAATGTCGAGTAATCCTACTGATAAAGGATTGTCGAGTAATGATCCCCTGGGGGACGCTCAGCACGCTCCTTTGTGGAAGCGCCTCCAGAAATTATGTTTATATTGACCCATCACAAGGAAAATCGACATTAAAAGTTATGAGCATTACAATATATAAAACACAAAAACTGTATTGTACATAGTATGCCATCATGTATATATTTTATTATATTCTTCTGGACTTCTAAGGCAAGAAAAATTATTGAAAGTAAAATTATGTACGGTTGCGAAGAAATGGGTTGATCGTAGAACTATTTTGTACCCCCTCGGGTTAAATAGCATGACCATCCATTGCTATATTTCTTATTAAATAGAGGTACCAAAACATAAGTTGACTGTAATTACACCTAACTAGAGGCGCAACGTAAAACTTATGGTCCATATCATTTTTCCAATAGAAGTCATGATATATATTGTAGCATTGCTATTATTTTGTCCATATGAACTAATCTTTTTTCTGAGGGACCATATGAACTAATCTTAACTTAGCTACTGACGTAACATTTATCATTGTCGGAGCCTTAGAGAGCAACATGATCTAAATCTACACAAAGCGTGCAAGAGCACATCCTTTCGGCACAAATGGCACTCCATGTGCACCCCGCTCCTGAAGGGCAGTCTTTGTTGGACTTTTGGCGGCAATTATCCTCGCAAGTACCACTTGGACACACATCCGAGCGCCCGACAACGTGTACCCTACATTCTTTTTTTGCTTGTACATCTGGAAAGATATCACCACGAAGAATAAACGCACATCATCATATGTTGGTCGGGTTTGCAAAAAGTAACATCATGTAGAAACAAGCTAGATGCTACCTGATGCCATTGCAATATATGATATGTGATATTAATGGCATTAAAACAATCTACTTTTTATAGGATATGTAGAAACAAGCTAGATGCTACTTTTTATAGGATATGTGATATTAATGGCATTAAAACAATCCCGAGATGGCACTAAAGTAGAAGAGTACGTACATTAGTTTGTGGATATAGAATTATTTACAAATTTAGTGGTAATTAAGTGCATTAATTTGTGGATATATACATATTTACAAATTTAGCGGTAATTAAGCACCATGCACCAGTGGTCTTTACAAAATTTCTCCGGACAACAATCATTTGCACGATCGACCTGTCATGTTCGTCTGCGCGTATAGATAAGTACGTACGTCCAGACAATGCGAGCAGATCATGTGAGATGCAGAGTAGCAATATTGTGATTTATTGAAAAATAAAATGGTGTATAACTCATTTAAGGTCTGGCGAACCACGACCCCTCACCAGTAGGAGGGTTTGCCTTCTCGCTACCAGAAAACCGGATTTTGCCGTGTGCGTTGCGATTTGCCGTGAGAACTCTGTCGGGGCACACGCAAAATCCCTGTTTCGCCGGTAGTCGTCCATAAAACGCACGGCAAAAGGAAAGCCCACGGAAAATTTGCAAAACCCACACGGCAAATAATCTGCTCACGACGAATCCGGAAACTACTCGTGGAAAATCAGCAGCTCACGGTAAATTAGATACAAAGCTCACGACAAAAAAACTCTCTCGGTAAAATAATCAAGAGGTAATAACGCTGGAAGTACATGAACTCGTTTTACATGTGCAAACAGGTGCATGAACTTGAAAATTGGTTTGGTCAAATACACAAACTTATCTTACGGGTGCAAATCGGCCAGACACAGCAAATCTCCGTCGAGGTGGCGTGCAGCGGCGAGGCTCTCGGTAGGGCAAGGTATGGCGCCCGACCAAATTTTTTTATACCTAGGCAATGCAGCGGTGCTGTATTGTGTACTATATATATATATACCCTGGAGCCTGGATGACAGCTGCATGCATGCATGTGCACTGTATACAACGTATATATATGCTTCTGCATGGGCCTATGGTTTTGGGCCTGCCGTGTCCGGTGTTCCATCGAGCATGCAGCCTACAACTGACGCGTAGCGGCGTAGGTCTTCCAGGTGCTTCTGCCATCGATAGAAACAAAACCTGGCGATCGCTCGCCGGCTCGCGGCGGCGTGATCGATTTCAAGACGCCGGATCACCAGATTGAAGGGAGCGCTGAACCTGACCGGGCGGGGGACTGATCAACAACGCAGGTAGGCCACTCGCCATGGCATCTTATATTCTAAACTGCAATCGGCAACCGGCAGTGGACTTCTGAACCCTAATCACTCAAATTTTTAGCGAAGCCACACTTGGGCATTTGGGTTTTTTATGAGAATTCAAGCAAGATTGAAGATGGACAAAAAGGGGAAGGGGCCAAAGGGAGGAAAAGGTACTTTAAAAAAATTACAATCAGGTAGAACACTAGTGTCTTATTTAATGAATTTGTAATTTATGAACTATGAATTGCAGGTCTGACAAGGTATTTTGTGCCAATTTCGAGTGGCACTAACTCTAAACCAAGCACACATGAGAGTGGTAATATTACAATACATCAAGAGCAAGAGCAAGAAGTGGAAAAGGAGAAGGAAAATTCCAGGGCGGTCGAACAAGTGGAAGAAGATATTGGAGATACGGTCGAAACCATTGTTGAAGAGAGCGTTGATGTTCAAGAAAACGAAGGTATAAATCATTTTGGTCTAGATGACATCAAGTTTGATCTAGGACTTCGCATTCCGATTGATCAATTTCACCCCAATATTAGAGATGATGTTATATTTGCTTATCTAGAGAAGGGTCCAACTCAACCAACTTGTCATAATTTTCCTAAAGATAGAGATTCTAGAAGCTTTCGGCCACAATGGTACAAGCAATTTAATTGATTGGAATATAGTGTGGATAAGGATAGGGCATACTGCTTCTACTGTTATCTTTTTAAACATGATCGGATGGATGACAAATTTGGTTATGATGTTTTCACCAAATTGGGGTATGATCATTGGAAAAATGCGGTGGCAGCATTCCGTAAGCATGTTGGTGGGGCATGTAGCATCCATAATAATTCAAGGATAACTTGTGGTGATTTTAAGAATCAAAGGGCAAGTGTGAAAAGCAAAGTTATAACTTACAGCAAAGACTCCCTAGTCAAGTATGAAACTCGCGTTGATACTTCTTTGGGAATTGTAAGTTACCTAGCATTGCAAGGTGAACCATTTCGTGGACACGATGAGTCCTCTACTTCTTTGAACAAAGGCAATTTTTTGGAAATGCTTGATTGGTATAAAGAAAGGAATAGGGAAGTGAAGCTTGCATTTGATGAGTTATGTCCTAAAAATGCAAAGATGACTTCCTCTGATATTCAGAAAATACTTTCTAAACATTGCGCGGAGGCAGTCACGAAATATATCAAAGAGGAGATGGATGGTTGTCTTTTCACTATTCTTATATATGAATCTCGTGATATCTCGATCAAAGAACAAATGGCTGTGGTTGTGAGGTACGTCTTCAAGTATGTTAACTAATCATGTGTTTTCTTTTGTTCAATATAGTATAGTCCAACTAACTGTATCATATTATCGTAGGTATGTGAATAAAAGTGGAGCGATTATTGAAAGATTTTTGTGTATTAAGCATGTCCCAAACACAACATCTGTGGCTTTAAAGAAGACACTTTTGGAGGTTTTTGTCGAACATGGTCTACTTATTGCAAGATTACGAGGGCAAGGGTATGATGGAGCATCTAATATGAGAGGAGAATTTAATGGCCTTCAGAAGTTAATCCGTAATAAGAACCCATATGCTTTCTACATTCATTGCTTTGCCCACCAGTTGCAGTTGGTAGTTGTTGCTTTATCAAGATGTTGCAAAGGTCTTGAGGATTTCTTTGACGATGCAAAAGAGATTGCCAATCTCTGTAGTTCATCTTGCAAGAGGATGGATATATTGCTTGATAAGCACAAAGAGATTCTTTTAGCTAAGATTAAGGGCGGTGAGATGCCAACGGGACGAGGGAAAAATCAAGAAACATCCTTGTGCCAACCTGGAGATACAAGATGGGGTTCTCACTACACAACATTATCTCGTATTGAATCAATGTGGGATGCAGTGATAGAAGTTTTGGGCATTGTTGAGGATGACTCTCGTAATCCAACTAAGGCGGGAGGTTATGTTCATAAAATGGAGACTTTTGGCTTTGTGTTCATCATGAAGATGATGTTAAAACTACTTCGTATGACAAATGATGTATCTCTTCTATTACAAAAGAAGGATCAAAATATTGTTCAGGTATGTGATGAGTAGTATTTTATGGTTTTACTCTCTATGCTTATTTTATTGATCTAAACTTTGTAATTGTATCATTTCAGGCAATGTCTTTGGTTACTGATGTGAGAACACGATTGATGAATTGGAGGAATGATGGTTGGGAACAACTCTTGGAAGATGTCAAATCATTTTGCACTGAAAATGAGATCACAATCCCAAGTATGGATCTAAAGGTAACAAAATGGGGTAAAACAAGAAAAGGGGGAAAATTCTAGGTCACCACTGATCATTTTTATCGTGTTGCACCTTCTATGCTGCCATAGACTCTATTGTCACTGAGTTTGATCATCGCTTTAATGAGATATCTTCGGAGGTTGTTCAAAACTTCTCTTGTCTTGATCCAAGAGATTCATTTGCTAGGTTCAATGTGAAAAAGCTTGCTCGCCTTACAGAGATTTACCAAGAGGATTTCTCTGATTATGAGCGTGAACATATACAAGATGCTCTTGAACTATTCATTATTCATATGAAGAGAACTGAAGATTTCAGAATTTGTCTTGATATTGAAGGCCTGGCTAAAAAGATGGTTGAACTTGAAAGACATATCATGTTTCCTGCAGTTTACCGCCTCATTGAGTTGGCATTGCTTTTGCCGGTGGCGACGGCAACAGTTGAAAGGGCATTCTCAGCTATGAAGATCATCAAGACCGAGTTACGCAACAAGATGTCGGATGGTTGGCTTAATGATTTGATGGTGTGCTACATCGAGCGAGGAATATTCAAAAGTCTTGATCTTGGTGAAATTAAGAAAGATTTTCAAAAAGAAGGTAGAGCTTTGCCATTGCCTGGGACTTCTAGACGACATTAATGCTTCATTGTTGGTACGTTCGTAGGTTATACTTTTATTTAAATAAGTTGCATTTACTATTGTACTAAGTTATTATGATCATATATTAATGTGTCTAGACAATTTTGGATTTTTATGTCAATCTTTTTATATATTTTAGAGTTCGTCCGACCTCGATTTTTTTTCGTCCTTCGCCACTGGTGGCGTGCCACGTAAGCGAGAAGAGGTCACACGAGCCTCACCTAGCCTGGCTCAAGTTGTGCGTTTAGGCCCTCTAGTAACCTCTTGAGTCTCTTTTTGACTAAACTGCAGTTCATCATCTACTTTCTGCGTAGCCAGTAAGTTGACATGATGAACATAAACTTCCAGTGTCTTGGTACATTCAGATGCAGTGATCATGTCAACCAAAAACTACTCCGACACCTCGAGTTAACACAGTATTGACTGAAGTTAGCCGAAAGTTGACAATATTGACTAAAAAAGTGCGAAAATATGTGTAAAAATAGTGAATTTAGATGAAATTTGTTGGCTAGTTGCTGTTAGTTTCTATCAGTTGCAGGTCAAACTCGATTTTGCATCTTTTTGTGATGTGAGTAGCCTTTCATAACTGAATTTAATTGCAGTCAATTGAATGTGGCTGTCAGTTATAACTGAATTTTGCTGAAATGAAAGTTTGCCATTGTATTGCTTCAAATGCAGGTCCAGGAGATGAGTTATGTACTTTGGAGTTACATCACGGAGTATTTTTTTGTGGAGTAATGAAGGGATGAGATCGAAAAGTTCAAATTTGAATGATAGCAAGTGGTTCAAACTTGAATGTTGTACTAATGCAACTGGTATATCCTCTTTACGATATGAGCGGCGATTCAGGAGGCGATCCCGGTTTTTCCGGAATCCTTTCGAACGGATATTGCAGGGGTGATTCTTCGTCGCCTCTGGAATTTTCGTCGGGAGGAAGCAGATTCTAGGCGTTGTCATCGGATGGTATTGAAGATTCGGAAGATGAGGTGGAAGATTCGGCGGATGATGAGGAGGGGGGATTCTCCCTGGATTGGGTGGATCAATCCGCCAGCTATCTCTGTTCGTTGATGGAGGAGGATCGATTGGCGTTCTCGGCAAGGATGACGAAGCGTTTGAATCGTCGACGCCAACAGAGGCTTGCTGCGATGCAGCTATGGGTCTCACCGGCGTCGTCCAAGGTACGTTTGGAATCGGTAGATGGTAGCAGAACTGTTTCTGTGAAGCGGGATGCTCGGTCACTAAGATCTCTCAGAAGGCCACCGTTGGAACCTTCTGTATTTCTTGGTGATAACTCCGATGAGGATGATGATAGTTGGACACTAGTCTGCCGCCGGCGATAATCGAAGAAGGCCAGCTCGCCGTCTTCAGTGCCCGCCGAGGCGAGATCTGTTGATCCGAAATTCATGCATAATTTGAATTTCATGTTTTTGGGCCCTAGACGGGCATGGGTCGGCCCTACTCCTTTGCGGGATCGGATATGCAAGCCCAGACCTCTTACGTGTTTTTTGACGATTTCTGATACCGGCCTGAACCCAAATTGAGACCTAAGGTAAAGATACCTACAGACGTAAATTTTGGGGTTGGGATTCTTTTCTGTAGCACACTAATAGTACACTAGTACACGAGACGGCCGGAACCCTATCAGGGATGCGGCCTTGCGAGATGAGTCATGGTGGAGGAGGCGGTGGTGGCACTGGGAGAGGGAATGGTCCGGGTGGTGGTCGTGGCTTCCAAGGTCGAGGTCGTGGCACTTACTCTGGAGGCAGGAACTTCTTCCATGGCGAAGGCAGTGGCGCTGGAGGAAGAGAGTTTCAGAGATACGAGGAAAATCAGTTCGGTGGCTTCTCGGGAAATAATTTCCGGGGAGATGATGGTTTCCATGGTGGACCAGGGTTCCCCCAGAACAATTCCAACAACAATGACATGGGCTACCAAAATAGGAGAAGGTATGAGTTTAGAGCAACTCGTGGAGGAGGTCAGACTTGGAACGGGGGAAGGTCTGGTGGCCGAACCAGTTTTGGTAATGATGGGCACATGAATTTCAACTCTGGGAACAGTTCGTCCAAGATGGGAAATTTGAATAATGGGGCACTTGATCAAAACATTCTCAAGCAGGTGGTTGATGCGGTTGCTGCTGCAGCCTAAAGCGGTGCCATTGCCTTGACTCAACAACCGGCTTCCCAGGTGTGAGAAGGTGTTCCCAGGCCTGGTGCTTCTGTACAGATGATCTTTGGCGGCAGGGCAGCCTGCCGCGGCATAGATGGGGACTGTCGTGGCTGCCGGCCAGCCTGCCGCGGCACAAAATAGGGCTGCCACAGCGCCTGGGCAGGCTGTCGTGGGTTCCTCGGCTGCCGCGGCAGCTCCTGCTGGCACATCCGCTACTCCCACCCAAAGCTGCGACATGGACGTGAACGGTAATAGGCCTGCAAATAAGCCTAATAAGAATGATAAGCTACATTGTTTTAGGTGTAATCAAGCTGGTCATTTTCATGAGGATTGCACGGTGACAATTGTAAATATCCTCAGCATATCACATCTTCATGCCCTTTGCTCCTTGCTCCTAAACTGTCTGTGGTGGTCCATGGACTTGGAAATAGCAAGCTCACCTTTCTGGAGATTCCAACAACCGGAACATACAAACCAAGAGTTGAGAACTCAAGGGTGGGTAAGGTTCTTGTCGAAGGGGGTTCTCTGACAGTGGCCTAGGTAATTGAAATTTTAAAGCGTCTTGTGCTTTCACCTAATTACATTTGGGAGGTAATTGAGTTTCAGCCAAACTTGTTCAAAGTTAAATTTCCAACAAAGGATGAAGTTCAAATAATGAAATCACTCAAGCAATATCAAATACCTGACACTCCTATTTATCTGAAATTTGATGAATGGGGTGTGGTTGATGAACCAGTGGTTATGCTACCCGAGGCTTTTGTGCAGATTGAAGGGGTTCCCAAAGATGTTAGGGGAGATTTTCTTGCTCTATGGGGACTTGGGACTCTTTTCGGCAAAACCAAAAGTGTGGATATGGCTTTTACTAGGAAGAAAGGCATTGTCAGGATTTTGGTGTATTGTGTGGACCCGACTTTTATTCCACCTTATCTAGATATATGGATTAAGAGGGGTTTTTATAGAATGAAACTCCTAGTGGAGGATGCTTTGGCTAATAAGGTTGGGGAACCTTCAGATTCACATTTTGGCAAGGATGGAGATGATGGGACAGATAGAGGAAAGAAGGATGACACAAACAATTTGAAGGAAGACGGTAATTCACGTAATGGTTCTAAGGAAACTAATGATGAGCAGCCAGATGGTGGAAAGCATTCAACATCGGATGGGATCCAGATGGCGAGTTTGCTGTCCTCTCCTGCTGTCAATATTTGCTCCTTTGAACTCCAGATGAAGGAGGTATCTCCTAATAGCGAAAATATTGTTGAAAACTTTAATTCTCATATTTCTCCTTTTTCTGATCTTTGTCCTTTTATGGCGAAAACTCAGGATACAGGTCCTCCCTCTAGTACTCTCGCCCAACTACACTGATGTGGTGGAGGCGGGTGTGCTACCGGGGGTCTCTGCCGCGCCACGAAAAAGCCTGCCTGGAGCTGGGGCAGGCTGATGCGGTGGAATTCTCTGTCGCGGCACAGTCGTCTGCTGCGGCACAGAACCTGTCTGTCAACGAGCGAAGGCTAGACATGGAGGATGAGGTTGCAGCATTGACGCCTTCTGCGGTGGAATGGCTGCAGGCTGACACGACTGTTACTGCTGCAGCGGCCGGTGGTGATTCTCCTGCCGCGGCACAAGTTTTGCCTGCCGGGGCGATGCAGCAGGCGGTTTCGGATCATTCGGCTGCCGCGGCAGAGGGCATGGGGATGGCGACATCTAAGATGAAGATGGTTCACCTTATACGCCCATAAACAGAAAGAGGATCTGGGGTTCTGAATCAATGTCTACTGGTGGAAGAATCGACAGGAAGAAACCTTCTTTGGCCAAAGTCATTGCCTTTGGAGGTATTGCGAAGACGGCAGCAACGGAGCTACGGTCTAGTGATCGTGTTCGTGCTCAACCTAATGCTGACGCCACACAGCTGGAGCGTGCAGCAGATCTGGTACAGCGTCGGGATGATCTTCAAGGTAAAAACATGAATCCTACCTTTTCTATCATGTCGTTTTCCAATATTGATATTTTAGAGAGAGCGAATTCGGTAGGGGTATCGCTTGGGGAAACATCGTTACAAAAAAATGCTGCGGTAAAGTTAATAAAATACAATGAGATTCATAGAACGCTAACTATGCTTGGGAATAAAGTTGCTAAAATGGATACAATTTCTATGGGTGAAGCTTGTTTGGCGGTATCTAAAGTTTCAAATCTTTATGATGATTTAGTTGAGGAGGAGCTAACTGGGCTAGATAATCTTGCCGATAATCTCGCAAAAGATCCTCCTCAGGTGCGTGGACGTAAGAAAAAGGTTTATGATACAGCCAGTGTTCGCCGGGTACAAGAGTTAGCGTAAAGGAAACCTTCTACAAATGCAGGGTTTAAAAGGGATGATTTGGAATAGTGAAGGCTTTCGTGATATAGGAAAACACCTTTTCGTATCTAAAACTATTTGGGAACAGAAACTTGATTTTATTGCTCTGTTGGAAACGGGAAGATCAAATTTCATAGTTCCTTTCCTCAAACACTTGTCACCTGGGAAGGATTTTGCATGGTTTTGCTTACCACCATAGGGTAGATCAGGGGGTATTTTAGTTGGTATCAATACCGCAACTCTGCATATTATTAAGGTGGAACCTAGAGATTTCTGTATTAAAATCTTTTTGAAATGCCGTCAAGATGGTTTCCAATGGATTTTGGTTCCCGTCTATGAGGCTGCTCAAGATAATTTGAAACATGTGTTTCTAGCTAATTTGGTTCGTGTGTGTGACAAAGAAACTTTGCCGATGCTAGTTGGGGGATATTTTAACATTTTACGAAGAAGGAAAGAAAAAATAATGATAATTTTAACTCACGCTAGTCCTTTATGTTTAACTAGATGATACCCCGCGCTTTGCTACGGGAAAGTTTAGCCAACATGAAACATAATATAATGGATATGTCATACTTAGAACATAAAATGTGAACATGAATCAACCAACTATGTTGAAAGTACAAAAATTTAGAAGAAATTTGTTGGGTACATTAACCTGCCGAATCATACTTTGTAGACACACATAGAAAGGCGATTAATTGTGAAATGCATGCTAAAGCCAAATAAGTGAGGCTATTGGGTTTGGGTTACATTAGTATCACTGTTTTTATTCTAATATGAAATCATAATCTGTAGAAACCATATGAGCAGGATCTACATATTTTCACTCCTTAACAACACATGCTAAATTAGCACACGGAGGAAAGGAATGTTAATGGAGGGGTAAGGTTCTTCATTCAGACATATACCATTAGCAAGCTGAGTGGTTATTCTTCTCATTCAACAACGGTAGTCCAAATACTTTAATTAGAAAAGCTAGACTCCACCAGTGCAACAAAGTAAAAAAAAAACAATCTTTCCAGTACTGAACCGAAATGTTTTATCGCTTCGAACAAATAACGTACCTAGAAAAATATCAACACCATAGAGTACAGCACCTACGATTGTTTCCTCGTGGCAACCATGATAATTGAGTTCGAACTCTTAAGCTGGATGGCAGTGTAACAAAGTGTGATAGTAATAATAGTCTACATAACCCACTCTTACGAAGATGTAAACACATTTTCTCTGCTTTCTCTCTCTCGGGAAGCTGCCACTCGTGGCATGTTTGATTACACAGGAATTGCTCATGCTGCACCAAGCGAAGGAAGGTAGGGCTGAAGCACAAAATTTACCAGACTGAACCAACTGCAAAAAATTAAGAGGTAGCAGTTTAAAAGTCTCACTTCATATCTACTACTCCATTCGTTCCACAATATAAGCCTAGTTTGCTAAAAATGCTTACATTGGAACAGAGGTAGTACTATAATGAATGGTTGCAATGATGATCAAAATAAACTTTGATATAATTGTTAGCTAATCACAGTGCTTGATAGTGAGGGATGGTCGTAGCGACAACTCTCACCGTAGTGGCAGGCGCCTGTGCAGAACTACATATATAGTTGGTGTGGCTTGGTCATTCAGCAGCCTGAGCCACTCCATTGCCTTCCTACATACAAACCAAGAGTCCATTGATGACATTTAGAACTTGGTAATCCACACACTCACGGGCCTAATTGGAAGATTGTGATTTAAACCAACAATTGCAGGCTGATGTAAATGATAGAATAGAAATGCTTCTGGTTGCAAAGAGATGAAAAATAATAGCGAGGCTTAAAAAATATTAAACATACAAAACATAAACAAAGTGATACCTTGTAATTTCATAACTGAACCCATGGATGGAGTAGGTAACCATCCAGGCTCTAACAACTATTTGCCTATGTGATAAATTTCAGAGACCGTGAAATCCACATCAATAATTTGCAGAACATAAACATCTACAGGCAGAAGATAATGCACGCAAAAAGGGTTCAGTATTAATTGAACTCCATGATCAAACCATGATAGAGAGATTAATAACCCAACGTCATTACCTGCACCTACAGACCACGAACACCGTGTAGACAAAAGGCGCATGCCTCTGTTCTAGCAGACAATAGCAGAAATTTCTGACCGGTGTAAAATTCCATTCCGTTGATGGAGACTAACTTGCATGGTGGTGATGGTCCTGACGGGCGGAGGACGGTGAGAACAGTCTTCCTAGCGGGGCGAACTGCGGCATCGACTGCGCAGTTGCATCGATCCTAACTGGACACAAACGGTGAGAAGGGAGGAGCAAACTACGAAATCAGGGAGCTAATGAACGATCAATCGGAGGGTCAAGAAATAGGGGAGGGTAGGGGAAGGGATGGGATTCGAGAAGACGGGGAGGCATGGAGACTATCAATCTGGGATACCTGTCGTTTGGTTTCCTCTACTAAATCTGAAACGATGAAGTCTGGAAGCACGGAAGACATCGGGAGTCAGGACAAACTCGGCATCTACAGGTACATCTGCATGCATAGGAATGTGATGATGTGGCAGTGGGTTGGGTGATGTGGTGGGACCGCTGAGGTGTCATAGCTGCATGTTAAGAGAATTCACTTAGTGGGGATGAACTTCTTAGTTATATAGGATGCGATCATTGAGAGCTTAAGCCTTCGAGAGATTGATCTCTCGGGTATACAGTTCACTTAGGAAAATCGTAGGAGTACTCCTACTGATGAAAAGCTAGATCGTGTTGAAAGGACATTTACTGTGATAATCACTTTTGGTGTTCGTTAACAGCAAGTAGAGCATTTTACAGTATGTATTGTCTACAGGTTGATATAATGCAAAGTGAAAAGAACTCTTGGCATACGGGACTTACCCTGCAATATTTACGTAATCCTGGGAGCTCTAGACCGTAGTCTTCGGCCTTGCTGACCGGAGTCTCCGGTGTGGTCCGGAGTCGCCCTAGGAATATCCAGAGTCTAGTTTTCTGCCTGGGTCAGCCAGATAGGTGGTCTGGAGCCAGGTCCGGAGGTCTGACCGGAGTCTCTGGTCCAAGCCCCTGACAGGAGTCTCCGGTGTGGTTGGACCAGAGTCTCCGGTCCACTTGGCTCATAGAAGAGCTGGGTCAATCTGTTCGATGGTCCGGAGGCTGGTCCGGAGATGGGCCGGAATCTCCGGTGTAGACCGGAGTCTCCGGCGTGTAGGTCGGAGTCTCTGGTCTGACTTTTCTCCAACGGTCAGAAAACAGTTTAGTGGAGTGAAGGGCTATAAATATAGGACCTTATTCCCTTCCTCTAGCTGCTCATCCACTTCAAGAACACCATGCCCATTTGAGCCACCAAATCAATAAGATCTCTTCATCCAACCATCCAAAGTCATTGATCTTCGGAGAATCGAAGGAGGAGGCCTTGATCTACAGCTTCACCAAGAGAGATCTTCATTTCCCCCTCATTCACTTGAGGGCCCCCATGCTCTAGTGTTTCTTTGGAAACCCTAGCTTTTGATTTGGTTCTTACAAGCTTGTATTTGATTGTTTGACAGCTTGCTTGTATTTGGGAGCCTCCAATTAAGTTTTGGATGTGTGCCCCGAACTCGTTGTAAAGGTGCCGGCTTCCCCCTCGAAGGTTGCTATATAGTGGAAGAGGTGAATCGAACCCTTTGGGGTGAGGTTCATCGGAGAACAAGGGAGACCTCTCGTGGCGTTGGTGGTTTGAAACCACCCCCTCTCCAAACGTAGACGTACCTCCCCTCAAAAGGAAGGAACTACGGGAAACAAATCATTGTGTCTCCGTGTTCTCCACTTTGGTTACTTCTATCCTTTACCGCACTTTACTTATCTAGTTCTTGCTTAGTACTTGCTCTAGGTTGACATATAGGTAAATTCACCATAGTTGCATAATCTAGAGAATTTACCTTTTGTGTCAAACCCTAAATTGAAAAGAGTAAAATTTGGAGTAGCACGTATTCAACCCCCCCCCCCCTCTAGGTGCCCATACGATCCTTTCAATTGGTATTAGAGCCTCGACTCTTTATTCGGGCTTAACCGCCTAAGAGATTATGGGCAACCCAGATGAGGGAGAAAGTGAAACTAGCCATTCGGTGACCATGGTAGATCTCAAGAATTTGGAAACAAGCTTGAGCTCTACCTTGGGCAACGAAATCCAACAGTTGCGCCAACTCATTGAGAAACTTGTTAGGGATAAGCAAACCTCACCTCCTCCCTCTCAAGAGCAAACACCACCTAACCCAAAGGCAAATGCTCCGGCTAAGCCTTTGGAGGAAGTGGCGGGGGATGAACATAATTCCACTAACTCCACCACCAAAAAGGGTGGTGGGAAGGAAGAGCACCATGCGGTTCCCGGATGATACTCTCCCGGCCCTCCTATCCCTCACCCACATATAAATAATAGAGGTGACCCACCTAAGTTAGCTATACATACCTTCGCTCAATGGCAAGTTTTAATGAAATCTCATGTGCGCAACTCTTCCATTGATTTGTGGAATATTATTGAAGAAGGACTCAAAATTGAGGATCCAACCAACTTGACTAGAAGAGAAGTGGTCAATAGCCAACTCAATGTGACTGCTTTTCACATGATCCAACTTGGTGTGGGGCCAAAGGATTTTCCCCACATTGAGCAATACAATACCGCCAAGGAAGCTTGGGATGCTCTCATTGAGTTGTTTATTGGCAATGAAAGTATGGGAAGAAATAGATATGATGCCTTAAGCAATGAGGCCGAAGGTTTCTTCATGAAGGATGGTGAGGACCAAGAAGACATGTATCAAAGACTCAAATCCATAGCCACCACCTTCAGGAATGTTGGTGCCTCTCACATTGATGATGCTTGGATCAAGAGGAAGTATGTGAGTACTCTCATGCCTTTCGAGCCTACGGACTTGAAGAGTCTCCAAGGAAGACACAACTACCATCTCATGACCTCCAATGAAGTTATGCAAGAGATGGCCGCCTTCAAGGTTGCTTCCAAGAATGCCAAAGACGCCCGTGCTCGGGCCATTGGAATGAGTAATGGTGTCAATCTTGCCTTGAAGGCCAAGGTTGTGGAGTATGATGAAGATTAAGGAAGTGATGAGGGACTTTCAATGAGACACCACGAAGATGTCAAGGTTGCTCATGGTGAATACATGACCTTCTATGCAAGAAATTTTTGGAAAGATCCTGTCAAGGCCAAGATGGAAATGCAACGAAGAAGCAACCCCAATGGGAAAAGAGATAATGGGTCCAAGTTGAGAACTTACTTCAATTATGGTGACTGCTATCACTTTGTTGTTGCTTGTCCCTATGAGAAAAGAGAAGATCATGGGGGTAAACTTGTGTTGAAGAAGACCTCTAGAGCTCCTTACAAGAAACCCTTCGTCAAAAGGAATGCAACCAACAAGAAGTCGGGTGAAATTGTCTTGATCACACATGAAGAATTTTACTCCGATGATGATGATGAAGATGATGAAGAGGAAACATCAAGTGGTGTGGCAGCTCTTGCCACCACTTCTGCCCTACATTCTCACTCTCCGACTCTCCAAATGAGAATATCTCCAACAAGAACGTTAGTTGCCTTATGGCAAGAGGAATGGAGGTATTATCATTATCACACTCCACTTCTTTAATCAATGATGAATTTGATGATGAGTTATCTGTTGAGGTCAAAAAGGAATTAGTTGCTTTTGATGTGTTTATGAACAAATTGCAAGGGGAACACAAGAAACATGTTGTAGACCTCTTAAATCAACTTGCACACACACAAGAACTTCTTGATGAGAGATGTAAATTAGGTAGAGAGCACATGATTGAGGTAAAAGCTCTAAATAATGCTCAAGAAGAAGAACAAGAAACTCGAATGTCTCTTGAAACTAAACTTGAAGGGCTTGATGAATCAAATGATCTCATCATTAATAAACTCATCAAGGAACGTGACCATGCTATTGCTAAATATAAAAGGGCTAAAAGGACAAGATTGAGTTTGATGTTGTTCATGAAAAACTTGCCGAGGACTTTAGGATGCTTGACAAGGCGCACAAGGCCTTGGAGAGTGAACTCTTATTGCTCACAAAGTCTCGTGAAAAGCCTCAAACTCAATTGACCAATATTACTTCACCTAGTACTTTCATTCCCTCTAGTTGTACAAGTATACTTGAAGAAAATGGTAGGTTGAAGGGGGAGCTAGCTAAGGCCACCTTTCCAAAAGGAAACAAGTCTATTGATGACCTCTTGAGTAAGCAAAGGTTAAGTAGTGAGAAATGAGGCATTAGATTTGTCTCTAAAGGGAAGAAGAAGAAGAACAACAAGAACAAAGAAGGCCCAGCCCACACAAGAAATGGACAAGGTCATTGTGGATAGTAAGTCCACGAATGGCAAAACTATGTCTCATGATGATTTTGTGGGAAGTGCTAACCCTCACTATGTTTTAATGCGTGATTATTATGGTGATGTATATGAACAATATGTTGGCCCATTTGATGGTTATATTGCTCGGTCTATTTAGGTTCCCAAGACCCTTGTTGCTAACAAAAGAGGACCCATTGAAAAATGGGTACTTAAGAACTAGTTTGATCTTTTGTAGACCTATGCTTCCCGAGGGTCAAAATGGGTGCTTGATCATGGATGCATGATACGTTGCAAATGTATCTATAATTTTTTATGTTCCATGCTTGTTTAGTATCTACTTTGCTTTGATTTGTCAACACTTTGAGGTATTTTTATATGTTTTCTGGGACTAACCTATTAACAAGATGCCACAGTTCTAGTTGCCTGTTTTCTTCTATTTTGGGTTCCAGAAAAGGAAAAAAATCAATATTCTCGGAATTGGACGGGACAAAAGCCAATATGCCTATTTTTCCTGGAGCAACACGGAAACACGAAGCAGACACGGAGTAGGGCACCAGGGTAGGCACACCATATGGTGGCGCGGGCTAGCCCTGGCTGCGCCACCAGGTGGTGTGGGCCCCCTGGCCGCCCACCGACCTTGCCTCTTCGCCTATAAGATGCCTCCCGATGAAAAAACCCTAAATCGTCAAGCCTCTAGCCACAAAAAGTTCCATAGTGTTGCCGCCACCGAAAAGGAGATTTGGGGGACTGAAAGTCTCTGTTCCGGCACCCTGCCGAGATGGGGAATTGCCCCCGGAGCCATCTCCATCGACTCCACCGCCATCTTCATCGCCATTGCTGATTCCCATGATGATGAGGGAGTAGTTCTTCCTCGAGGCTAAGGTTTCTACCGGTAGCTATGTGTTCTTCTCTCTCTCTATGCATGATCATATTGTGATCATGAGCTTTGTAATCAAGTAGATCTACCTTGCTACTCAAGTGCTTTAATAGATCTCTACTCTCCCCATGTGTGTGAAAGTGACAGCATGCACACCATGCATGGTGGCACTTAGGCTAGAGATTGCAAATACTTGTTATGAGTTATATTTGGAGTTGGATGTTTCTATGAAATTGTGGTGTTTGTTGGAACCATCTACAACTCAAGGTGACAGTGTGGGGTTATCTAGATGGGGAAAGCGAACTTTGAGGTGTGCTGTTATGGCCCTACCATGGATTAGTGTATCCAACCGGAGAGTGGTTCAGAGTAGTATCATAAAGAGAAGATATTTATATGAGAGTGTTCACTAGTCAAAGTATGATCCCTAGGCTTTGTTTCTAAGCATTGAAACTTTGTTTCCAACTAGATCTGTTTCATGTTTTCTTGCTTCCATCTTTATTTCAGATTGCCTTTAGTCTCTTCCACGACATCAAGCTATTTTATGGCATCGTTGTCTTATATCCATACCACTTGTATTTCACTATGTCTTCGCCGAAATAGTGCACCTATACACCTGACAAGTGTATTGGGTGTGTTGGGGACACAAGAGACTTCTTGTATCTTGATTGTAGGGTTGCTTGAGAGGGGATACCTTTGACCACTTCCTCCCTGAGTTTGATAAACCTTGGGTGATCCACTTAAGGGAAAACTTGCTACTGTTCTACAAACCTATGCACTTGGAGGTCCAACAACTGTCTACAAGAATATAAGTGCGTAGACATCAAGCTATTTTCTGGCGCCATTGCCGGGGAGGTAAGGTAAAAGGTACTCAAATCCTCCGGTGTGAGTGCTCGAATTTATTTCCTTTAGATTCTGCAATTTTGTCTTTTCGTTTCTTATTTTCACTAGTTAGGCTTAATGGAAAACAACAACAAAATTAGAGAGATTTTTAGTATTTTTCGTAATGTAGAACATGAATTGTCTGAAAAGAAAATTAAAAACCCAATATAATTTCTTTGCATGCTAATAACAATGTTATTAGTATGAATCTTTTGAGCATCTTTGTTACTAATGGTATGGAAACTTCTAAGCTTGGGGAAGTTAGTTTTTATGAAAATGATCTTTTTAATTCCCCAGCTTTAAAGAAGAAAATTTGCTCTGGTGATACTTTATCTCTCATATGTGGTAATTCTAATGATACTTGTGATATTTTAAATCAACATACTGAAAGCATCTCTTTTAAAATACCTATAAAAATTGTTGAACGTGTTATGAACAACTGTTATTTGGGAGATGGAACTGTCCATCCTGGTGATCATTTACTCTTTATACATGAATTATGCGAGTTATTCAAGTGTGCATGTATTTCAATGAACCAAGTTAAGAGGAAGCTATTCCCTTTTTCACTTAAGGGAAAAGCAAGGGAGTGGTATGAGCTACTAGATGATCCTCATCATTTGGAGTGGAAGGAACTTGAATCTCTCTTTTACTCTAAATTTTATCCTCCTCGTGAAATTCATAGAGATAGGAATTACATTTATAATTTTCATCCACATGATGGAGAAAGTATTGCCCAAGCATGGGGAGATTAAAGTCACTAATGCTCAAATGTCCCATTCATGAGCTCCCCAATAATATTGTTATTAATAATTATTATGCAAGGCTTTCAGGACATTACAAGGACTATCTAGATACATGTTTATAGGGATCCTTCACAAGCAAGGAGGTCAAAGCTAAGTGGGATCTTCTTGAAACAATTCAAATCAATACTGAAGATTGGGATAACAACAAAGGTAAAGAACCAGGTATAAACTATGAGTATGATTGCATTAAGTCTTTCATTGAAACTGCTGATTTTCAAGAGCTTAGTGCTAAATATGGTCTTAATCCTCAAATTCTTGTTGATTGTTGTAGAGCCTTTTCTTCTCATATTAATGCTCCTAAATCAAAATGGGACATGTCTCATGAGCCTTTTAAAGACACTTGCATGGAAAATGAAATTGTTATTAATGATAGCAATAAACATGCTCAAGCCTCTGAAAGTACTATTTCTTATAAGCATGTTAAATTTTGTGGAATACATAGACCTTGTGAGAATAATCAAATTGAAGAATAATATTGTATCACCCATAGGAATGAAAAACCTAGAATGTGGTATAGGGCTTTAAATGATCTTGGTAAAAAAGTTTGTGCCCTTTATCCTTTTATTTGTGAACTTTGCTTCGAAGTGGGGGATTTCAGTTTTCAATGCTCAGACCAAATAATAGCCCTTCTAATCCAATGAGTACTGCAAGGTTGTATTGTGATGACATGATCACTCCTAATCAGCATGATGAACTTACATTATTTTTGGGGGGTGAAGAGTTATCAAGAAAAACCTCTTTGGTAGATATGGGTGCTTTTGATATGAATAGTGTCCTGCATGGTTGTCAGCTTTATTGTGTTGATAATTGCCACACAAATAGTTACATACAAAATATTATAGAAGATTAGATTTTACCGAAATATGATAGGACTAATATGTGTTTTGATCTTATTAATGAAAAGAAAGAATCCTCCAAAGTTTCTTCTATTGTCGCTAATAATAAACAAGGGTATATGGAGAACCTTCCTTTCAAGCCTCTCCATCCTAAAGAGAAGAAGATAAAGAAGAAAAGGAGGAGTAAAAGGAGGGAGGAAACTGTATTTTCCTCTAAGAATGTTGCTCCTATTATAGTTTTTGATGAGTCAGAACTCGATGATGTTCCTATTCATGTTACCTATAGTAGTGATCATGATTGGGAAAAGCACACTTCTTTTGATATTGAAAATCTCTTTGGTACCAATTCTGAAAATGATGATACTAATAATTGTTGTACTATTAGTGCTATCCATGTTCCTTCCAATGATGATATGTTTACAAACGAACACACTTTGGAAGATAGCTATTTTGTTGAATTTACTCCCACTACAATTAATAAGAATGACTATGTTTATGTGGGGAGTATTAATTCTGTTATGCATGTGGCTCATGATAAGAAAGTTTTATGTGATAGTTATATTGTTAATTTTATTCATGATGCTACTGAAAGTTATTATGAGAGAGGGAAACATGGTCTTATGCATCTCAATAATATTAAGTTTCCCCTCTTTATGTTGAAAGTCTTGAAGTTGCACTTGTTTTGCTTTACTATAAATGTTGCTTTGTGCTTTCAAGACTTGTTTCTTTACAAGATTCCTATGTATAGGAAGTGGGTTAGACTTAAATGTGTTTTGAATTTGCTTCGTGATGCTCTCTTTTACTTCAATTCATATTTCTTATGTGAGTATCTTCTCAAACTATCATGCCTAACTTAAAGGCGTTAAATAAAAGTACTTATTGGGAGATAACCCAAAAGTTTTAGATGAGTCTTGGAAGTTATTACCTCTGTAATAACCTCTTCTTATCCTTTTTATTTGTTTTTTGTGCCAAGAGTAACCTCTAATAAGAGAGAAGTAATGCTTGGGAAAGTTGCTGTCCCGAAACAGATTTTTGTGCTTCACTGTAAAAATTCGTGTAAAATATATGTACGTTGTTTTGATGCGTGAATTTTTGTGCTTCTAACCCAGGTTGTTATCTAACCTTTGTTAGTTCAAAACTTTTCGATTTGAGCAACAGAAGGTCTTCGAAAAAATTGTTTTTTACCTGTTGGTCTGTTTTGACAGATTTCTGTCATTATTTGCATTTACTTCTTGTTGATTCCTTTTTGGGTTCCTTTTGGGGAATTGAGCTTTTTAAGGGAAGTGATACAGTAGCTTGTGTTTTAATGGAAGTTTTATTGGTGTTGAAACTGAACCCAAAGACTTATTATCTTGAGTGCACTAATGTTGCTAATAAAGATTGTGTGAAGTTTTATATGAAGGAAAATTTTCAGGTGTATGGAGAGAATGATGTAATGAGATGAAGAGTGGACTAAAGCTCAAGCTTGGGGATGCCACCCCATGTCACCCCAATAAATATCCAAGAAGTACAAGCGTCAAAGCTTGGGGATGCCCAAGGCATCCCCTTCTTCATCAATAAAAATCTCAGGTTTCTTCCAAACACTTCATTTTTATTGTTTCATGCACAGTTGTGTTGATCTTGGAGCGTCTTCAATTTTGGTTTTCGTTTCCTTAGTTTTCTTGAATAAATTGGTTGGACCCCCTCATTCATACATTAGTCTTCATATAAATTGGTGTGGATTGGAAAAGAGTAGGAAAAGTTCATGCTTAAGTGGTAAAAAGGAGCTTGTTTTTTACTGTGGCCTATGCTTTGTCATGTCATGGTTGATATTGTTTTGGCTTTATGATTAGTAATTTTTGCTGTAGCATGACATGTTATAAACAATTAAGATTGCTTAATGTGCCTTGAAAGAATCATGTGTTGTTTTAGCATATTAAAGCATAGTATTGTGGTATTCTCCTTTGATGCTTTATTTGGGTTGACTTGGCGCATGCTCACACCATGTTAAGACTACACCAAGTCACCATAGCCTCTATGATCCTTTAGTTTTCGACTTTTAATATCACTTTATGCTTTGATTAATGATGTTTTGTCGCTCTGCATGATTATGGCCATTATTGCTCTTTTAGTTGGTCGCTCCCAGTCTTTTGCTAGCCTCCATAACCAAGTATGAGTTCCACTCATGCATCCAACTCCTAAAACCAAGTTGTTCCAAAGAGTCCACCATACCTACCTATTAGCATTTGCTATTCCAAGTATATTCATGTTTTTATCTACCTTCCGAATTAAACTTTTTATGAGAAAACTAGTGATTAAAGCTCTCACGAACTTGATGGCACACTTTACTTTTCTTGCCCTTAATAAACTTGAACCATTGTGTCGTCTATGTTGTATATGCTTGCACTTATATGTTGGGGATTAGCAGAACCATGCTTTCATGGGGAACGCTTTCAACATTGCACTTGTACTTTGTACCTAGTTGATATCATGCTTTTTTGTCTATGGATGTCGTCGGTGTGAAATGAAATGGGAGCTTGTAAGTCCATGGAGCTATGTATGTGTGTTAGAGAAACGCCTGGGCCGCCGGTCTAATCCATTCCATCATGGTGGAAACCTGTAGCGTAACCATAATGAGTTGTCTATGAAGCATTCTTCTTATAAAAATAAAAGAGTCAGATATTGAGAAAAAAGAGAAAAAGAAAAAAGAGATATGAGAAAAGAGGAAAGAGAGAAAAAGCACCATTTTCCCATGGTAAATAAGAAGATTGCTGAGATGCTCGTTGTCTGCTTGCCTTGTCATTTTGATATGGGGATTCTTCCGTATCATCGGGCAAGGGGTACCCCGTTGGCAGTTCTCTATGATACACATGTACTTACTATGACAAGAACTTACAGGTAACTAAACTTGAGTAGCATGAGGAGCGGCCCTTGTATTCAAGGGACATGAGATTTCCAACTTATACTTTGTCAAGCATATACTCCATAGTTTCTTCACTTTAACTTTAATCACTTCAATATGCTTATGATAGGGGCAATGAGAGCTGAAAGCTAATAAGTACCATAATTTTTGGAAGCTCTTTATGAAACTTGATTCCCTACTTCCTTCTATGAAGGCCTTTCTTCCACTTTTATATTGAGTCTCCACCTTCTATCTTTATGCACCTATTGAGAGAGCATAGTGGCCATTCTTAGTTCTATGTGCATTGTCCCAAGACTTGTTGATTGATGCATAACTTTGATATTTCTTGTTCTTAAACTATTTATATCTAGTCACTCTTATGAACTTTGAAGGTGTCCTATATATGCATCTATGTTTGCTACTCTATGAGGGACAAGCTGAATGCCACTATGCTATGTTTTCTTTATGTGAAACAAACAAACGTCTTGCAAAGCATTGTTATTCATGAATCTTTTGTTTGTGCATTTTCATGTTACAACATAGTTGCTATGTCTTATTGTTACAACTATATCTTTCATGCTATGTTGAAGTACTATGATCCCAGCTATCAATGTTTTACAAATACTTTGATCAAGTTTATGATGGTGCATGGCACCTCAAAATTTATTCTTTATTTTTATCACTTATCTACTCGAGGACGAGCAGGAGTTAAGCTTGGGGATGTTGATACGTTGCAAACGTATCTATAATTTTTGATGTTCCATGCTTGTTTAGTATCTACTTTGCTTTGCTTTGTCAACACTTTGAGGTATTTTTATATGTTTTCTGGGACTAACCTATTAACAAGATGCCATAGTGCCAGTTGCCTGTTTTCTTCTATTTTTAGTTCCAGAAAAGGCAGAAAATCAATATTCTCGGAATTGGACGGGACAAAAGCCAATATGCCTATTTTCCCGGAGCAACATGGAAACACGAAGGAGAGGCAGAGTAGGGCACGAGGGTGGGCACACCATATGGTGGCGCGGGCTAGCCCTGGCCGTGCCACCAGGTGGTGTGGGCCCCTGGCCGCCCACCGACCTTGCCTCTTCGCCTATAAGATGCCTCCCGATGCAAAAACCCTAAATCGTCAAGCCTCCAGCCACGAAAAGTTCCACAGCACCACCGCCACCAAAAAGGAGATTCAGGGGACAGAAAGTCTCTGTTTCGGCACCCTGCCGGGACGGGGAATTGCCCCCGGAGCCATCTCCATCGACTCCACCGCCATCTCCATCGCCATTACTGATTCCCATGATGATCAGGGAGTAGTTCTTCCTCGAGGCTAAGGTTTCTACCGGTAGCTGTGTTTTCATCTCTCTATCTATGCATGATCATATTGTGATCTTGAGCTTTGTAATCAAGTAGATATACCTTGCTACTCAAGTGCTTTAATAGATCTCTGCTCTCCCCATGTGTGTGAAAGTGACAGCGTGCACACCATGGTGGCACTTAGGCTAGAGATTGCGAATACTTGTTATGAGTTATATTTGAAGTTGGATGTTTCTATCAAATTGTGATGTTTGTTGGAACCATCTAGAGCTCAAGGTGACAGTGTGGGGTCATCTAGATGGGGAGCGCGAACTTTGAGGTGTGCTGTTATAACCCTACCATGGATTAGTGTGTCCAACCGGAGAGTAGTTCAGAGTAGTATCATAAAGAGAAGATATTTATATGAGAGTGTTCACTAGTGAAAGTATGATCCCTAGGCCTTGTTTCTAAGCATTGAAACTTTGTTTGCAACTAGATCTGTTTCATGTTTGCTTGTTGCCATCTTTATTTCAGTTTACCTTTAGTCTCTTCCATGCCATTAAGCTATTTTCTAGCACCATTGTCTTATATCCATACCACTTGTATTTCACTATCTCTTCGCCGAACTAGTGCACCTATACACCTGACAAGTGTATTGGGTGTGTTGGGGACACAAGAGACTTCTTGTATCTTAATTACAGGGTTGCTTGAGAGGGGATACCTTTGACCACTTCCTCCCTCAGGTCGATAAACCTTGGGTGATCCACTTAAGGGAAAAGTTGCTACTGTTCTCAAAATCTCTGCACTTGGAGGCCCAACAAGGCAACAACTGTCTACAAGAATAGAAGTGCGTAGACATCAAAGCACAATTCATATGACTGGAAGCGCATCGAGTGTCAAGGAGTTGAGACCAAATATTGATCAAATATCCGTGACATATGCCGACAAGTCAAAGTCTAAGGTAATGGGTTTCGGCAAAGTTGTGTTGCACACGATATCACTCGCATGGACGTCATGCTTGTTGAGACCCTAATACGTCCAAAACGTATCTACTTTCCCGAACACTTTTGCTATTGTTTCTCCTCTATACTTGTGTGATTTGGATACAACTAATGCAGACTGACGCTGTTTTTAGCAGAATTGCCTTAGTGTCTACTTTTTGTGCAGAAAATCAACTATCAGGAAAAATCCCGGAAAATATGCCAAAAATCTTATTTCACCGAAGACTCCAGGAGCCAGAATACGAGACAGAGAAGAGCCAGGGGGTGGCCACACCACCTGCTTGCGCGGGCCAGGCCAGGCCACGCCAGGGGGTGGTGTGGGCCCCCTAGGCACCCCCTCGGCCTCTCTCTTTGCCTATATGGAGCCTTTCGACCTAAAAACTTCGGGGGGTTCGACATTTTTCCAAAAGGAGTTCCGCTCTGCCGCCACCACCAGATTCCACGAAACAGCACCAGAAACTCCGTTCTGGCACCCTGCCAGGACGGGGAATTGGAGGAGATCATCGCCATCATTATCACCATCGCTTCTCCATCGACCATCCATGTTTCCCCCATCTATGAGTGAGTAATCCCCCGTTGTAGGCTATGGGGATGGTAGGGATTGGATGAGATTGTTCATGTAATGGCATCAGGTTGTTAGGGCATGGTGCCTAGTATATTTTATTAGTGCTTTATGACTTTTTTGCAACTTGTTGTGCTTAATGCTTGTCACTAGGGCCCGAGTGCCATGATTTCAGATCTGAACATGTTATTGATTCATTATGATAGTATTCTTTTTGGTCTTATCTACAGGTTGTATACACATGTTGTTGTTTGGGACCCATGGCCCCGAAGTGACAGAAATCAGGATAACCAGAAGGGAAAGGCTTTGATGTGAGGATCACATGTGTTCACGGAGTGTTAATGCTTTGCTCCGGTGCTCTATTAAAAGGAGCACCTTAATTGCCAGTAGTTCCCTTGAGGCCCCGCTACAAACGGGCTGGCAGGACAAAAGATGTTGTGCAAGTTCTCATTGCGAGCACGTATGACTATATATGGAACACATGCCTAGGATTGTCTAGTACTTGGATGCTTTATCTTATTTATCTGCAATTGCCCTATGTTCTGATTGCTATTTGAATCGTCTTGTCCATGCAACGCCCGTCCATCCATCCCTATGCCTACTGCACTCGAATCCCACTGTTTACTCCTTTTGTTACTATTGTCTTTGCTTTACTACTGCTGTTACTTTACTATTCCTACTACAAAACTGTTGCTACTGATAAACTGCTGTGAGCAAGATTGTATCCAGGTGCAGCTGAATTGACAACTCAGTTGTTAAGGCTTATAAATATTCTTTGGCTCCCCTTGTGTCGAATCAATAAATTGGGTTTCACTTTCCTTGAAAATACTACGATACACCTCCTATACTTGTGGGTCATCAAGACTATTTTCTGGCGCCGTTGCCGGGGAGTATAGCTTTATTTATCAAGTTCACTTGGATTATCTATTGTTCGCTGCTATCCATCCATCATGGGTAAGTCTCGTGATGGCAAGGTTCCTATTTTACCATCCACTACAATAAGAGGTACGATTCTGAACACCTCTGCTGCTCTTGATTCATCGTCTGTTATGAGTAAGTTCCTTACACCACCACATACACATGCTACACACATTGCTACTACTGTTGAATCTGAAACTTCTGATGATTATGATGTTGCTTCTACTGTGCTTGATAAGAGTGGTTCATTAGGTCCTTTCCTAGATGCTACGATTTATAGAACTATAGCTGGAAATACCGAAACTCCCAATGAAGACACGACCACACCGTTAGATCACCTGAGTCTAGTGAGAGTTATGATATTGAAGATGGTTATGTTGAGATGACCGAAGAGTTTATTAAAGAATGTAAGAACACCCATGATAGGAGCGCTGCTAAGAGTCTCCTTGAGAGGCGTACTATTAGACCCAAATTTTCTCCTATTGCTAAGTTTGCTGCTTCTCCCATAAACATTATAGATGAAGATTATGATTTCTCTCTCGATCTATCTTACATAGCTATTGTCGAGAAAGAACCTTTTTGTGGGACTAAGAATGAAAGTGCGGTAGCACATATGAATGAACTTTCTACCATGAGTGGCTTGTTTTCTGATGATATTAAGATGCGTACTTACTTTGTTGCTAAGATTTTCCCCTTTTCACTGAAAGGAGAAGCTAAAACTTGGTTTAGTAATTTACATCCTGGATCTATTGATAGCCCTGAGTGCTTGATTAGTACTTTCCTGTAGAAATATTTTCCTCCTAGTGCTAGACATGCTATTTTGCAGGAACTTTTTGATTTTAAACAGGGAGAAAAAGAGGTATTGCCCGAATCTTGGGCAAGGTTTTGTGCTTTGATTCATGCACAGGCTGGAAGTCCATTACCTAAGAATGAGCTTCTTGATATATTTTATAATGGACTAACCGAAGAATCTAGGACATACCTGGATAGTTGTGCTGATTGTGTTTTCAGGAATAGGACTCCTAAGGAAGCTGAGGAATTAATGGCTAAAATAAGCAAGAATTATGAAGATTGGACTCCTCCTAAACAAGCTATACCTGAAGTAATTGTACCTGAACCATCTATTCCCGTGTCTATTCCAACATCAAAGAAGAGGAGAGTTATTGAATTAAATGATGAAGTGATGAAGGAAGCTAAGAAATGTCTTAAGGAGAAGGGAATTAAAGCTACAGATGTCAAGAATTAACCTCCTATAGAAGAATTATGTAAGCCTATTCCCTACTCATCCACTATTGAGGTACACTCTCTCCAACACTTTGATGAAGGTGATATCCCTTACTCTAAACCTCCTGATCAATGCTTAGAAGAATTTGATATCTTTATTGTTAAGCAAGATAACTTTAATAAAAGGGTGCAAAATCATCTAATGGAAAACACTAGAGCTATTGTTGAGTTGAAATATATTGTGGAAGGAACCTCTAATGATGTTAAAATGATTGTTAAACACTTCCAAATGGTTCAAACTCAAATATATCAACTCGTTAAAGTGCAAAAGGACTTGCTAGTTAATGCTGCCAAAGAAAAATATGCTTGTGAAATTAGAACTAGAAGTGGTGCTGCTACCCAGGATCCTCTATATCTCGAGGGGCATCCCAAAAGAATTGATCAGGATTCTCAACAAGCTGAAAATAGTGGTTCTACTCGTAAGAAAAGGAAAAAGAAACATAAAACTGTTGTAGAACCCTCTGAACCTTCTATAGATCCTAATAGTATATCTATCTCTGATGCTGAAACTGAAAGTGGTAATGAAGAAAATGTTGTTCCTAATGAAGAAAAAGTTGAAGAAGAACCTGAAAACCACACTAAAAATACTGAATACACCAAAGAAGATTTTATTGCTAAGAAACATGGTAGTGAAAGAGAACCCTGGGTCCAAAAACCTATGCCTTTCCCTGATAAGAAACACAAGTCAAAGGAAGATGGACACTATAATCAGTTTTGTGAGTGGATGAAGCCTTTATTCTTGCAAATTCCTTTGCCTAATGCTATTAAATTGCCTCCTTACTCAAAGTATATGAAGGACATTGTCTCGAATAAAAGGAAGATCCCTAATGAAGAAATTTCTACTTTGCTTGCTAATTATTCCTTCAATGGTAAGGTTCCTAAGAAACTTGGAGACCCAGGGATTCCAACTATCCCTTGCTCTATTAAGAACAGTTATGTTAGAACTGCTTTGTGTGATTTGGGAGCTGGAGTTAGTGTTATGCCTTTCTCTCTCTATAAGAGGCTTCAACTTGAAAAATTAATACCAACTGATATATCTTTGCAAATGGCTGATAAATCTACCACTATTCCTGTGGGTATATGTGAGGATGTACCTGTTCAGGTGGCTCACAATTGCTTGATATTAACTGATTTTGTTGTGCTTGAAATGCCCGAAGATGATAATATGTCTATTATTCTTGGGAGACCTTTTCTTAATACTGCAGGAGATGTTATTAATTGTAATCAAGGAAAGGTGACCTTCAATGTTAATGACAAGGAACATACTGTCTATTTCCCCAAGAAGATTGAAAGGACTTATGGTTTCAATTCAATTGAACATGTTGAAGGCATTCAAGTTGGAGAAATATATTGTCCCATACCAAGAGAAAATTTTGAAACTATTATGATTGGGCCATTGCTATCAAGGTTGAGGTAACATAATCATTAGTGGAGTACAAAGTTTTGTCTCATATGCAATTTTTTTGGTAGCAAGACTTGATCAACCTTGTTAACAAAAGGATTCCATTGAACAAAACAATGTTTTCATTATGATTATCTCCGTTTATTTCTATCCTTTGCATTTTAGTTTTTGCTTTCGTTTAGTTTTCTTTTTGTTGTTAGTTGCTTGCATGTTAGAACTTCTGTAGTTCTAGCATTTTTTTGTCCTTGCATCATGTTTCCAAAAGAAGAAAAATCTGTCTGTCAGAAAAATCATTCTTCTATTTCTGAAAAATGCCCAAAAATAAAGTGTCTCGAAAAATTCCAGAAAATTCATATTAAATTTTTACGTGAAAAAAGGGGCAGAGTAGTACCTGGGAGGTACCAGGGGGCCCACCAGGCAGGCACACCACATGGTGGAACGGCCAGCCTTGGGTGGCGCCATGCCCTGGTGTGGGTTACCCCTGGCCCCCCACTAACTCTCTCACCTGCCACTTTCTTCTCTCTCCCGAGTAAGCTCCAGTTCATTGCTCAAAATCGCATTCTTGCTGTGCTTACTCTCGATTTTTTTCGATCTCCTTGCTCAACCCATCTTTCTTGCTGAAACTTGGAGCATTTGTTCCCTGAATACCAAGCATGAACAACCATACTTTTGGAGAGATATTTGAGAGTGATGCACCTAGGAGGTCGAGGCCCTCGAGGACAGCCTCTCAAACTAGGCCATCATACAATCAAGATCTCATTGCAACTCGTATTGGCAGTGAAAGGGATGATGGGGATGCTCACCCATCCTCTTTTCCTTGTTTTACTTTCTTACAAGCTGCAGGTATTCTTGATGATTTCTTGCTACTGATTGAGAGGGTTGGTTTGACCTCATATATGCAAGATGAGAGTGCGCAATACGCTATACTCACCAAAACTTTTGTTGAGAGCTTCACGTTTACTAACACACCCTATCAATCTACTGTCTCTTTTAAAATCTATGATCTGACCTTCACCATGCCTTTGGAGAGATTTTGCAGTATTGTAGGTGTGCGCATGACAGGGACCATGAAGAAAATTCAAGGGCGACCCGCTGATTTGTTGGAGCTTTACCGAGGGGTGACCAATGATGATGACCGCGTGGCGCAGTGTGGAAAGATAAGAAATATCCAACTCCCTACTCTTAGATACTTTGCATATTATCTTGCTACTAGTGTACCGGGTAGGGAGAACACAAGTAATATCCCCAACTATCATTTAGCTTTCCTTGCTGTTGCGCTTAAAAATGATACTCGGTACAATCTTGCCTCGCTTATTGCTCGCCGCCTAGCTGCTAGGGGGCCTATCTATGGGGGCATCATTGCATCGCGTATAGTCAATGCATTAGGTCTTTAAGTGGATCCCTATGATGTTATGCTGGCACCACAGAGGCTTGACCTTGTTATCATGAAAACTCATCACTTTGTCACTGCTACTTCTGATTTGAACAATCTAGTATATAGGATGCTTTTCACTGATGGGGATGAAAGGGAGATCATTTTGCCACAGCCTGCTTTGTTTAGTGTTCACAGGAGACCGTGGTCGCGCTCCAAGGAGGAGGTGGACGAGCAACTTCGCTTGCTGGGTTTCCACGAGCAGCACTAGGAGGATGTGCACTCCTATGATTACTCCGCGCATTACGGAGGGACGTACTCGAGTTCGCACCAGGATGAGGGGACCTCTTCGTCGTACAAGGGTGACACTTCATCCTGGCCAGCTTGGGATCGATACCCACTTAGGCCAAAAGCCTAAGCTTGGGGGGAGGTACGCCGACACCGCACTCATCTCCATATCATGTTGCGTCGGTACTTTGTATATTCATGTTTTCGTTCTCTTTTTAGTTTTCTTTCTCTTTCTTTGCTTTTGCTTTCTAAAAACACAAAAAGACCAAAAATATTTCTGTTGTTTCTCTTTGGTGTGCTTCTTCTTTTTGCCTTGGTTTGCTTTTCCCTTTTTGCTTTGTTTGAACTATTCGAAAAACCCAAAAAGGTTTTGCTTTGCTTGTTTTTCCCTTTTGGTTCTTCTATAAAAAAATCGAAAACACCAAAAATATTTGTCGTTCTTCTTTGGTTTTGTGAGTTTGCTACAGGGTTCAGCAGTCCTCAGTGGAATATTGGTTTCATATTATTATTCAAGCCACACAAGTGAAGAGAAATAATGAGGATTAATGACATCTTGAGGCATGGTAAGAGGCTGGTAACGAACTCTATTTGTTTACATTTTTGTACATATACTCATCACTGTGGGCTTGCTTAGTCCGTTCAAGTAGGGTGTATGTTATCTTTGGATGCTTAGTATTTCTTGCTTTCTTATGATTAGCTCCAGCTCGCTAATAGTTTGTAGCATGTCTTATGAATGTTTGCTTGCATTGCTCTATTCATAAATTGGTATGACACCGCAGTATCCTCCTCTGAATGTTTGATTTGAATTGACTTGGCACATGCTCACGCATGCACATGACTATGATAATCAGTTAAGCCTTGATGAATTATTTTGCCTTGAGGATCTTGAATCACTTTCATGCCATGAGTAGTCATGTTTTGTTGCAAGCATGATAATGACAGCTATTGCTCTCTCGTTTGTCGCTCCCTTACTATTGCTAGCCTTCACTTTCACTGAGTATGTTTTACTCAAGTTCCCAACTCCCTAAACCAAATATTTCCAAAGTGTCCACCATACCTACCCATTAGCATCATTTGCTACCTCCGTGCATATTCAATATGCCTTGTTTTTTCCGAATAAAATGTTTGCTTGCTATGAGAAAGTTAGTTAGTAAAGCTCTCACGAACTCGATGGCACACTTTACTTTCTTGCACTTAATAAACCTGAACCATTGCGTCCTTCTTTGTTGCGCATATGCTTGCGCTTTATGAGTTGAAGTTAGCAGAACCATGTATCATGGGGACCGCTTTCAACGCTTCATAGGTACTTTGTACCTAGTTGATATCATGTTCTTTTGCTTATGGATCCCGGCGGTGTGAAATAAAAGTGGAGCTTGTAAGATCATGGAGTTTGTATGTATGTTAGAGAAACGCCTGGGCCGCTAGCCTAACCATGCCTAATCATGGTGGAAACTTGCAGCATAACCATAATGAGCATTCTATGAAGCATCCTCAATAAAAATCTATGCACATAGTAAATAAAAAGATCGCCGAGATGCTCATTGTTTGCTTGCCTTGTTATTTTGATTATGGGATAGCTCCTGTGTCATGTGCAAGGGGTACCCCGTTGGCGGTTCTCTATGATACGTATATACTTACAATGACAAGAGCTTACTTGTGACTGAAGTTGAGTAGCATGAGGATCGGTCTTCGTAAGTAAGGGTGACATGGGTATACCCTACAGGTACTCGAGCTTGGTATATATGGTCCAAATATGTACAGGCCCACGGTGTCGCCAAGGCCTAGATGGAAGGACTCGAGTAACCTGCGGACTCTCGATTGCTTGAAGGACAAGAAGAAGCTAAAGATAGAAAGTTTGAAGGGGAAAACCCTAACTTGTAACCGACTCGACCTGCTATCCGCGACCTAGCCTATCTATATAAAGGCTAGGAGGGGCGGCGAAGAGTACACACGCAACCCTAGTTTCCACAACCCTCGCCAGATTGCATCTACGCACCATTGTAACTTTTGACTCCTTCGATAATTCCACGAGCAGACAAGCAGGAGTAAGGGCCTCTACGAGGCCTGAACCTGGGTAAATCCTTTGTCCCCTGTGTGCTTGTTTGCTAGCCGATAGATGTCTCCAACGCTCCCTCCTTCTCCAAAACCCAAGTCCATAACAATGGGCATTGATGAGTTAAACCCTCGTCAATTGGCGCCGTCTGTGGGAATTGGGAGTGCTGATGTTGCGGCTTCTTCGTCCCCATCAACTGTGATCTACAACTCCGCAACAGCGGAGATTCGCCAGATCTTCGGCGCCTTCGACTTCACTAGCCACACGTCGGCCACCCACTCGGCCTTCGAGTCCTTGGGCGACGGAATCAGCCTGGCGATTGGGAGCTTCCACTTCCAAGTTGGTCAGATGGGCTCGCTTCGCATGCCTGATCAACCGATAGCACCGGCGATTGCCCCGGCATCATGGTTCCCTCCATCGATCGGCACACTCAGCGAGCTCAATGCTCCGGTGGCAGTCGGAAACACGATCAGCGACAGTAGTCGTGACTCCGATCTGAGCGATCTGGCCACAGAAGATGGAACCTACGGTTCCGAATCTGAAAGTTGTGGAAGCAACAGCTTCCCCAATCACTTCATGTGCGCCGTCATTAACGCAGCCGACACCTCCGCCAATCGCGGCAACGGCAGTAACACCGGCAATGGCACCGATCCACCCAACGGTGGCAATGGTGGCAACGGCGGTAACGGCACCAACGGGGGAGCAGTCGAACCTCCCAGCATAATCAATGAGCAAACTGGCGAACGCGTCATAATCAGGCTCAACGAGCAAGAGTGGGAGCGCTGCCGCGAAGCCCTACTAGGTGCACCTCTACCCCTTGGGTCCCCGCAAGAACTGCTGATGGGCTACCACTGGCTCCTAAAAGAAGAATTCAAGCGCCAAAAACAAGTAATCGTGCAACTTGAGGCGCGTAAAAAGGCAGCGGACGAGTCAAGACTTCGTCGCGCTGGGCTCTCCTCCTACGGAGGATCCTCCTCAAGAGGCAACGAGTACCTCGCCAAGAAGAGGCAGTCGCGGATGGCTCACCTCACTGAGCAAGAGCACATAGAGGCCGCGAAAGTCCTCGACTTCGGCTCTATGATAGTCAACACGAGAGGCAGCGTGGTTCCCAGGACATCGCAGGCTGCGGTAACAGCAGCCACCATGTACCTCCTCAATAACCAGCCGCCAGCTGGAGATCCCCGAACTGCCATGCACCGATCTACGATCGCGGGTTTGGAGCTAATTGAGGCCGCCCTCGATAAGGAGCCGGTACCAGACCCAAAAAAGGGCAAAGCGCTACTCCTCGCCCTCATCTAGCGATGACAGTCACGACCTGTCTCGACGCCGTCGCTCACGGCGACACGATCGCGACTACGATGCACGCAACGACCTCACGCAGCGCAAGATCGACAAGTCAAGGGCACGACGTGCTCGTTCGACTGACTCGGAAGAGTAAGATGGGGAGCTCTACGGCGCCAGATGCTTCAGCAGATCCATTAGGCAGAAGCGAATGCCTAAAGGGTTTAAACTCCCGTCGGAGAATCCGAAATTCGACGGTCTACAGGACCCTAAAATCTGGCTGGAGGATCAGATCTCCTCCGTCAGGCTCCACGGAGGCAGTCGAAGTACTGCCATGCAATGTTTGCAGCTACAGCTGCAGGGCGCCGCCCGAGCATGCCTCAATAACCTCCCACGCGGATCCGTTCACAGTTGGGATGAGCTGGTTTACAGCTTCGTGCGCAACTTTAAGGGCACGTACAAACGGCCCGCATCAATCGAAGAACTAAGATGCTGCCAGCAAAGATCTGGCGAATCGCTGCGCTCATACATCCAAAGGTGCTCCATCATCAAGAACTCCGCGGAAAACATCTCGGAGGACCGCGCGATTGATGCATTCAATGGTGGCGTCCGCCGCCTAGAGCTCAGGGAGGAGCTGGGCCGCTCAAAGCCCCAGACCATCGACCACCTGATGGAGATCGCGAATCGGTGGGCTGATGGAGAAGATTCGGTGAAGAATCGCGCTCACTCCGACGAGGAGGCAGAACTCGAACGCAGACGCGACCGTCGGGGCAAGCGTCGCATGCGCATCTACGACGATCGCGACGACGTCAACATGGTCGCAGCCGGCTACGCCGATAGACGCGACGACAACCGCAACAGCGGATACCGTAGCGGCGGATACCGCAACTCCGGGAAAACCACGCAAGTGTGGCAACGCCGCGCTCGCGATGAGGCACCCATGACCTCCATCGAGGACAAATTATCCGGGCCATGCACGGTACATTTCTACATCGACAAGCATGATGGCAAGAGAAAGTCCAGCCACCTCCTCAAGGACTGCCGCGAGTTCCTCAAACTACACGAGGGATTGGTTCGGATGAACCACAATGCAGTCGAAAGAGGCTATGGAGCCGCTCCAGGCGCCGTGGCACATGGTGCACCACCACCACCACCTGGGCCACCCCCGAACGGAGCCGCACCGGACCAGCACAACGGGGGCGAACCGTACCCACGGGCCATGGGCACCATGATGATACAAAAGGGGCGCCCCTCCAAGAGGGTGCAGAAGGCCATCACTGGCCAAGTCAACCTAGCCATGCACTCACCACCATCCACCACTGAGTACCTCAGTGGCAGTGAGTCGTGCATTACCTTCGACAAACGCGACCACCCACCTCAGGTACCTCGCCCAGGTCATTGCCCTCTCGTACTCGAGGCGCAAATTGGAGGCTTCGACATGAGTCGCGTCTTCATGGATGGCGGAAGCGGCATCAACCTCATATTCGCGAGTACCTTGCGAGCAATGAGGATCCCTCTAACCTGCTTGGAGGCATCGGACAGAACGTTCCACGACATCGTCCCAGGGAAAGGCATATACCCCCTGGGCAAAATCAACCTCGACGTCATCTTCGGCACACCGAAGAACTTCCGGCGCGAGCGCATCGACTTCGAAGTCATCGACTGGCCCTCACAATACCATTGAATCCTCGGGCGCGTCGCATTCGCTAGGTTCATGGCGGTGCCCCACTATGCCTACCTGCAGATGAAAATGCCAGGACCCAACGGCGTCATAACGATCAACGGGAACTTTGAGCGATCTGACGCTTGCGATAGGGAATTCAACAGAATCTCCTAGTCCTTCGGAATGCAGGAGGAACTCACAAGACTAAAAGAGACGATAGACAACAGTCTGCCTCCCTTGAGTAGGCCAAGCTCACCTGATCTCTCCTTCGACTCATCCGTGCACATAAAGAAAGTACAGGTCCATCCATTGGATCCCGCCAAGACGGCCCTCATCGCCAACAACTTGAGTCCCGCATAGGAACTCGCGCTCGTCGAATTCCTCCGTGAGCACTGGGAAATTTTTGCCTGGTGTCCTGCGGACATGCCAGGAGTTCCCAGGGAATTCACCGAGCACGCACTCAACGTCAACCCCGACGCAAGGCCAGTCAAGCAAACAATCAGGCGACTGTCTGAGCCACGAGCGCAGGCAGTCGAAATGGAGATCAACAGACTCCTCGAGGCCAAATTCATACGCGAGATCAAGGAAAGCACTTGGCTTGCCAATACGGTGCTGGTACCAAAAAAAGACACGGATATCCTACAGATGTGCGTGGACTTCACTTCTTTAAACAAGCACTGCCCAAAGGATCACTTCCCACTGCCACGGATCAACCAGATCATCGACTCCACTGCGGGATGCGAGCGTCTCTGCTTCCTCGACGCCTACTCAGGCTATAATCAAATCCGAATGAAGGAGGAAGATCAAGAGAAAACAGCGTTTACAACGCCCTTTGGTGTGTTCTGCTACAACACAATGCCATTCGGGCTAAAAACGCGGGAGCCACCTACCAACGGTGCATGCAGGCTTGCCTCAAGGAGCAACTGGGTCGCAACATCCAAGTCTATGTCGACGACATAGTAATCAAGACCAAGGAGGAAGCCTCTCTAATCGACGATTTGCGTGAAACCTTCGCCAACCTCGATCGCTATCGGATTAAGCTAAATCTGGACAAATGCGCCTTCGGTGTACCATCTGGGCAGCTACTCGGGTATCTCATCTCCGCAAGAGGGATCGAGGCAAACCCAAAAAAGATAAAAGCCATACTGGCCATGGAGAAGCCAAAGAACATAAGAGGCATCCAGCAACTAGCCGGACGAATCGCAGCACTCAGTCGATTCATCAGTTGGATGGGTGAAAAGGCGCTGCCCTTCTACCAGCTCCTCCGCAGTGCTGAAAAATTCGAGTGGACCAATGAAGCACAAGAGGCATTCGAAGATCTCAAGCTCCTGCTATCCACTTCACCAGTGCTGGTGACTCCACGAGAAAGAGAACCACTATTGATGTACATCTCCGCCACCAACCAGGTGGTCAGCACAGTGCTCGTCGTCGAGCGGGCTGAGGAAAACAATATCCATGGCGTACAACGCCCGGTATACTACCTCAGCGAGGTCCTCACGCCAACAAAATAGCGGTACCCGCACTACCAGAAGCTGGCGTACGGCGTCTTCATGACCGCCCGGCGACTGCGCCACTACTTCCAGGAACACCCAATCATGGTAGTCAGCGACGCCCCATTGGGACATATCCTCAATAACCCCGATGCCACGGGGCGAGATGCGCTTTGGGGAATAGAACTGTCTCCACGAGACATCATATATGAAAAGCGCGACGCAATCAAGTCGCAAGTTCTTCCTGACTTCCTCGTGCATTGGATGGAAAACCAACTCCCAGATAAGCCAGATATGTCCTACCTCTGGACTGTGCACTTCGATGGGTCCAAGCGGAAAGACGGAGTAGGCGCAGGTGTCATACTGACATCACCTCAAGAGGACAAGCTGAAATATATCCTGCGAATGCAGTTCACAGCCTCAAACAATGAGGCCGAATATGAGGCCCTGTTACACGGGATGAGGATGGCAAAAGCTTGCGGCGCCAAGAGGCTCATCATATATGGTGACTCCAAGCTGGTCGTCAACCAAACAATGCACGAGTGCGACGCACTAAACGACAACATGATCGTGTACCACGACCTCTACGATACACTCAAGAGAGACTTTGATGGTTGCGAGCTGCGACACGTAGGTCGCGAAAGCAACGAGGAGGCGGACACACTCGCCAACATAGGCTCTACCTGCGCCCCATACCACCTGGGGTATTTCTCGAGCGCATCTGCGAACGCTCCATCAAGCCAAAGGCCGCAGAGAAGAAAACAAGCGCAGCAACGGACTTGGGGGCTACGCCAACCAATGAGCCCATGGCACTCGATGACTTGGAGCTGGACACCAGACTCGAAGGACCAATGAGCGTCATGTTGATTGAGCAATCATGGACGCAGCCGTACATCACGTACCTCCTCAGCAAGAGGCTACCGGACGATCCGACAGATGCATGGCACATCGCGCGGCGCTCCAAGGCATTCGCCGTCATCAACGGCGAACTGTACAAATGCAGCATCACAGGAGTGCTACAGCGATGTGTCTCCATGGCCGATGGAAGAGCAGTTCTCCTCGACATCCATGAAGCGACCTGCGGGCACCACGCTGGCAGTCGCGCCCTCTTTGCCAAAGCTCTACGAGCTGGATTGTACTGGCCTACGGCCATGCGCGACGCCAAGGACATCGTCCAAAAATGCAATGCTTGCCAACGATTCGCGGACAAGCCGCACACACCGGGCGCAGAGCTACGGCCAATCCCATTGGCCTGGCCCTTCGTGCAATGGGGGCTCGACATGGTCTGCAAGCTTCCAAGGTCCTCACGAGGAGGTTACGTCTACCTCTTGGTCGCAGTCGACAAATTCACCAAGTGGATTGAGGCCATGCCAGTAACCAACCAATCCGCGCACAGCACAGTCAAATTCTTTGAGTCCATCGTCTACCGCTTCGGGGTGCCATATAGCATCATTACTGACAACGGGACGAACTTCACATCCAATGAGTTCCAAGAATTCTGCGAGAACCTAGGGATCAACATCAGCTACGCCTCAGTAGCGCATCCACAGACCAACGGTCAGGTGGAAAAGGAAAATGGCCTCGTCTGCAGCGGAATCAAGAAGCGACTCCTCCGACCACTCGAACAAGCCGCGGGTTGCTGGCCAGATGAACTGCAATCCGTACTCTGGAGCCTTCGTACAACTCCAAACAGCGCCACGGGTTACACGCCATTCTTTATGGTGCACGGAGCAGAGGCAGTGCTACCCACCGAAGTACGGTACAAAGCGCCACGCGTGGTCGCCTACAGCGAACAGGAATCATCCCTCGCACTCGAAGACTCCGTCGACCTCCTTGACGAAGCAAGAGAAACCGCCATAGAAAGATCCACGATCTACCATCAGAACCTGCGGAACTACCACAGTAGGAGGCTTCGCCCCAGATCCTTCGTCGAAGGTGACCTGGTCTTGTAACTAAAGCAGCAGGGGCATCTCAAGCTCGAGTCCCCCTGGGAAGGACCGTACATGATTACAGAAGTAATCCCAGGTGGCGCCTATCGCCTTAAATATTTAGAGACAGGAGTCGCATACTCTAACCCCTAGAACGTCGCACAGCTACGACGCTTCTACCCTTAGTCGTTTTACTTTTTACATCACAAATAGGGCTACTCAGCCAAGGTTACTTAGCCACACATTGTACCACGCACTGTTTCTTCAAATAAATAAAAGCTAAGTGCCACAAAACTCTGTGTTCTGCTTTACTTTTTCAATTTATATACTCGGGCGCTACGCCACCCTATACACATCTGTTCTTCGAACCAAAACGCGATATCCTGAGTAGCTGGCACATCAATCGAAACCCTTAAAACACGACCTCAACTCAGCTGCAACGCACCTGACAGGTTGACAAGGGACCGAGATAAAAGATGGCCAGGCTAACGAAAAGGACTCGCATAGTGCAACGCACCTCACGCTCACAGAGCTCTTTATACACATTCGACAATTAATTATCTACAACATCTATACGAACTTTACAACACAAGTACACTTATGTGCAGGATACAAATTTGGCTACTCTTGCAACAGATGAACATTGGTTTGTTCCTAAAAGAAGTCGACAATATCCTCTGCTGGACGGTCCACAGCCTGATTGTGCGGTACCATATTCCAGGCAGATCCTGCTGGTGGCGCTGGCGGCCCAGAGGCAATGGCGGCAATATCTACGCCAGGCCTGTGCAATCGCACCATCGAGAGGGCAGCCTTGGCACTAGCCACCAACTGTTGCCTCACGCATTCGCGAACCGCGGACAGATCTTGAAATTTGGCAAGAAGGGCCAACAGGCTTGATGGAGTATCATCCAGCGAGAACATCGCCCGACAAATGTTCTTCAAGCATGACTGCAATTTCTTCAGGAAGAGCAGCACTCGCGACGCACGATCCTGCAGGGTCGCCAACGCAGTCACACGATCATGATCTACCCAGAAGTATCCACTCTCTTGAAGTTGCTCCTGGGTGAGATCATGAAGGTGAATGGCAATCCTATCCTTCTCCTCCTGCGGATGGCGTGCGCTAACAACTACACGAAGCAGCATCAACAGCATGAGTACAACGTACCGTTGCGACTAACTACAAAGGAAAAGATGAGAATGAGCAAACTAACACTTAAACTGGTCGCCCAGCTGCGTCACCTCGCCAAGCAGATATTGCTCGTAGGCGGTGGCCTTTTCCGCCTTCGACTTCCACACGTCTGTGTTACCGCGGATTAGGGGCAACTCACGCTCTAGCTGCTTCACGTGGTCACGAAGTCGCGACAGCAAGGATAGCTCATCTACCCTGGAGCGCAGTGGTGTCACTGTCTCACCAAGAGATGGCGAGTCCTGGTTTTCCCCCACAGGATCACTTGACGTACCCTACCACAAGTCAAGGCAGAGGCAAATAAGGCGACCAAATTAACACAAAGGCAAGGGGAACAGATGCATTCAAGATAAGCATAAGTGTTCACAAACACACTCGCCAGCAGGCATGTTCTTAGACCAAAAGGGAAACTCATCAACTATTACAACAAGCTAACTACGGAGCAGCTGGCTTCTTCGACTTTGACGGCTTCGGGGGCTTCATCAAGTTCGTGGCAGTATCAGATGCCACTGACTTTCCGCCGGCCCCTGAGGCCGAAGCTTTCGCCGCCTTCTTCGCACGTTGGAGCTCCTCCGAATACTTGGCAACGGTATTTATCAAGGAATGGCCATATTTGACACAGGCAGTCACGAAAGGAGCGAAGACTACCTGCTGACCATCTGCGCCAATAGGCATCGCCTTCGACACCGCAGAGGGATCTACCTCGACTCCGTGGGCTTGCACCATGGCGGGTGACATGGTCGCGCCAGCCGCGCGGAGGGAGTTCTTGTAGGTGGAAGGCACACCCCCGGCAAGTGACTCCGCTAGCTCGTCCATATTATCGACTAGCTCCGCCTTCGGCATCAACTCCTCCTAGAGGCGACTGAGGACGACCTTGGCCTTAGACAATGTATCTTGGATGGCGGCGCTTCGGTCCTCGACTACAGACACCGCGCTGGCCAGAGCGTCATCGCGACGAAGGGCCTGTGGGTCAAAGCTCAAGTCGCCAGCATCTGCACAGAAAACACACACATGGATCAAACCTCTAGCGCCACCGGCAAAACTCTAGATACAGAGAAGGACAACAACAAAATATCTACCAGCAAAGATACCTGAGAGGGCCTTGACGACTAAGAATAGTTGCTCCTCGAACAACTTTTCCCTGGCCGCAAAGGAGGCACGAAGATCTTCTTCGCGCTTTTGTGCATCATCACGAGCCGTGATAGCCTCGTCGCGCCCCTTCACAGCCGCAGCTAATGTTTTTCCAAGGTGGCGACGTTGCGCAGCAACGCGTTATGCTCGGCTACATGGCAATCAAAGGTTGACCACCAGTCGACTATACCAAAAAAGGAGAAGACGAAAAAGAATAAGTGTAGAATACTCACTTTCGACAACACGGTGACGCGTCTCCAGCATTGCATGCTGGCGACCCATCGCCATCACCTGCTCCGCTACTTGCGCGGCCTCCTTTACAAGGAACTGTCGCACAAAACAAGGAATCCGAGAGGGCAACAGAAGTCGTCGACTACCACACAAAAAAAGAAGGAAAGATATACTTACATGGTCCTCTAGCGACTCCGAAGAAGTTTGCTGAACCGTCATCCGAGCAACCATTCGATGCTCCCCTATGTGAGGAGAGCTCGAAGAATTGTGCCCGGAGTGGGCCGCTGCCGCAGGAGAAGGAGCGCGCTCAACCTCCACCTTGGCCCTTGAGGTCGCGACTCCCGATTCTTTCAAAAACTCGACGCCGCTAGAAGATGACGATGCCTCTTTGAAGGGAATATGCCCGAGAGGCAATAATAAAGTGGTTATTATCTTATTCCTTGTTTATGATAAATGTTTATTTTGCATGCTATAATTGTATTAATTTGGAAACGTTAATACATGTGTGTTTAATAAACAAAAGGAAAGTTCCTAGTTATGCCTCTCTTATAAACTAGCTCGTTGATTAACAAGATGATCAAGGTTTCCTGATCATGGACATTGGATGTCGTTAATAACGAGGTCACAACATTGGTGGAATGATGTGATGAACATTCATCCGAAGTATAGCATTACGATCAGAGTCATTATGTTTATATTGCTATAACATCATACGAAGTAATCTTAGTCCTTAGACCATGAGATCATGTTAATTGCTAACATCGGAAGAGTATCTTGATAACATCAAACGTCACACCGTAACAGGGTGACTATAAAGGTGGGTTCAGTGCTACGAAGGTGTTATGTTGAGGCTCATGGATCAAGAGTGGGATTTTTCCATCCCGATGATGGATAGATATACTCTGGGCCCTCTCGGTGATATCACATTGAAATAGCTTGCAAGCAAGTGATGTGATCACTAGAATGTTATATCACGGGAACGAGAAAAGAGTGCATGTCGGTAACGAGATCAAACTAGGTATTTGGATACCAATGATCGAATCTCGGACATGTAATATATCGCGAGACAAAGGGATTTAGTTACGACATTAAAGGTTCACACGATCACAAGAGTCATCGTTGAATATGTGGGAGTCAGTACGGATCTCTAGGTCCCGCTGCTGATTATTGATCGGAGAGGGGTCTCGATCATGTCTGCATTATTCACGAACCGTAGGGTGACACACTTAAGGGATACCGACACCATTTAGGAGCAAATATGTTTCAGATAAAGATTTAAGAAAGCGCTGGAATCATTTCGATGGAAACCGAAATTGTTTTAGGTGAAATTGCTGAAACTGGTTCTGCATGTGATATTGAAATGTTGCAGGGGGTTTTATGTGAATGTTTGTTAATTAATGTAATTAACAAAATTCTGAATAAAATAAATAAAATAGTTTTATTTAATGAGAGCTTGCATTAAATTTGGTGGAAATTTAATGCATGTGTGAGTGGAATTTGAGTGGAGGCTTTTTATGGGAGTGGGAGCTCCACCCACATGAATGTGGAAGAGGTGGGGGCACCACCATGGCTGCCATGCCATGGCCCTTGGGTGCCCCCCCCTCTCCTCCTCTCACAACACCACCTCCTCGTGAAGGTTCTCTTCTCCCTCTAGTTATTCCCCATGGTCTCGGATTAGCGAGATACATGTTCCCAGTGGCTTTATCTAGAAAGGAGTTGCTGCTTCCGCTGCATCGCTGGAGCGAGGAGGCGGAGGTTGTTCGGTGGACCGAACGTGTGTGCGATCACGGATGCACCGCTACTTTGCGGTGCTGGACTTGATGGTGCTGGACCTGATGGTGCTGGAGCTGCTGGACCTGTCGGACTTCCACACGATCTTGAGATCGGCAAGCATACGACTACATCAACCACGAGTTCCTACTCGTTAACAAAACTCGTTTGTCTTCGAGGGTAAGTTCTCCATGGATGTATGTCCACCCGTTGCTCTATATCTACTAGATAGATCTTGGCGTATAGTTCTCATCGTAGGAAAATTTTGGTTTTCTATGCTGCGGACCCAACAGTGGTATCAGAGCCTGATCTATGCGTAGGTACTTTGCACGGGTAGTACACATATGTTTATATGTGGGCGATGATGATCATGTTATTGCATCTTCTATGTATTTTGGATATTGGTGGCATAGTGGGATGAAGCGGCCGGGACCAACCTTACATGTCATCGTACATGACACCGGTTCCACGACTGACATGCAACTAGTTTTGCATAAGTGGCTAGCGGGTGTCTGTCTCTCCTACTATAGTCAATATTTGATTTACAACGAGTTGCTAATAGCTTGGTTATCCTTGTTGTGGTTCATGTTCGTAGGTAAGACCGGTTCTATCTCCGAAAGCCCTAAGCCACGTAAAACTTGCAATTGATAAATTAGAGGCGTCTAGTTTAGATCGTTGTTGGGCTAGTTTCTTGATATGGTATTGTTGTAAGTAGATGTATGATAGATACTCTTACAGCTCACTTAACGTGTAAGTTCCATAGACTTTGGCCTTACACACAAAGGAATGATAGAGATCATACCACGATGTAAATGATAGAGATCAAATGCATGGACCATATCACCTCACTTCACACATTAGATGTTAGCATCTTATATTGCTAGTTTGGCGCTTTTGGTAGCATTATAAGATGATCCCTCATTTAGATATCAAGATAAAATGTGTTCTTCCTTAAATATGCACCTTTCTATGGATCGTGTTTTGAGGCATCACGTGATGATCGGGTATTCTCAACTCTACGCTTTCATACAACGGGTGTAAGACAGTTTTACACACGCGAATACTAAGGTTCTTACTTGGCGAGCCTAGCATGTACAGACATGGCCTCGGAACACGGACCGAAAGGTTAAGCATGAGTCATATAGTTGATATGATGCCCATATAGATGCTCGCCTTTGAAGCTACACCGACTCACGTGATGATCGGACTTGGTGTAGTGGATTTGGTTCATGTAATCACCAAAAAGGCACGAGGGATGTCAATTTTGAGTGGGAGTTCATTTCTAATTTGGATTAGTCGAACTCTATTTGTCATAAACTAAATTGAAGTGAATTTGCATAATTTGTTGTAGACATTGGCATCTGTTCACTACCTTATACTTAGTTTTATTTGAGATAATAGAACTATAGAATTCTAGATATTTACTTTACGAACTGGTATCGTATTGTTTTGAATGACAATTTTAAGTTTATAAGTCCTATTGCAAACTTTCAGCAAACTCTATTTACTCCATGAGGTTTAATAAGTAGTATTAAATAAAGAGTAAGAATTCCAATGTTAGTATCTAAAGTATCATGTTTGCCTCCATGATTATTGATATTCAAAAATTGTTTTAATATCAAGGTTATCTAGGAGCTGAAAGAATTGTTTCAGGAACCATCATGTGTGGAAGATATTGTGATATCTGAAACAATGTTTTTGGTTGCATTATGATAGAGTATAATTTAGCAAAATACATGTTCTCATATTGTATGAGAATTTGTGAAGAATGGAGATGCTAGGCATTTGGATCTCCCAAAAGGTGTTGGGAACTAACATTATACTCGTGATTCTTCCTTATAGGCTATAGTAGCTTGATCATGAAAGTTGTCATGATAAGGATGAATAGAAGATGTAAGTAAAATGTTTAATACACTAATAGATTACTAAAGGATGGATTTTTGAAAGAACACCAAACATTTGATGATGGTAATCCACTTCAAAGTGCAAGTCCAAAGGTATTAGTATTTGACTATATACGCTTTGTACTATGTGTCATGTGAATGACACCACTACTGATGTTGATAGATTCTTTTAAAAGAAAAGGAATTGTTGAAAGAGAGTCTATAAAATATTTGGCAGAAAAGAAAAGGTTGGAGATGTCCAACTTAGGTATATAGAAGATGTACATGTTATGGTTGTATTCCTTGCTTGTTAAACAATGTGGTTCTGAGGTATTGGATACCGAATTGGTTGGTGTGAAGTGTCATACAGAACAACACAATTCATGAACTACAACGGCCTAAGTAACTAGCAAAAGAATAAGTGATGATGTTCATCAAAAACAAATAAAGTGTTATTGTGTTTTTCGTTGTCGTCAAACCTAGCCTTCAAGATTTGTTTTAATAATTGTTATTTTGTTCCGGTATTATGAGAACAATGGTTGTTCAAATAATTACTGTATTCCATAAAGGATGGATGAACTTTTACAAGTCTAGTTGGAGAAATCACATCCATAAATATTATTGCTAAAATGTCGTAAGACAAATGATTGGAAGATCACTTATGAAGTGACATTGCTGTTTGAATTATAATGGAAAGTAAACATGAAGAAACTCCATCTTGATGGATTTTTGGAGTCTTTTTATTTTGATCAATTGATGCTTGTGAAACTTCCCTCAAGATAATGGAAACTCTGTCCATAGGCCAAAGAGGAACGGATGACTAACTTATTGGATATTATGCATGTTGATGTATATAGTCCATTATGTGTAGCCATATGCGATCGATCTTTTTGCTTCATATGCTTTCTCCAGAAATTTGAGTGAATATATTTATATATTTACTTAATATGGAAGAATTATGAAACATTTGAAAATTGTTCAATGACTTTCAAGATGAAGTGAAAAATCATTGTAACAAGAAAATAAAAGAGTTTATGATTTGATCATAAAGGAAGATATTTGAGTTACAGGTTTAGCAAAACACCTAAGATTTGAGGAATTGTTCCATGAATTTGCATTTCCCGATAAACCACAGGAGTATGGTATGTTCGAGAGATCAAATCAAACCTTGTTTGACATGGTAAGATCAAAGGTGTCATTTATAAACTGCCATTATGTTTTAAAGATTAAAGCTTTAGAGATTGCCGCTTTTACACTGAAAAGAGCACCGTCGTGATCCGTTGAAATGACACCATATGAGTTATGGTTTGGGATAAAACCCGAATTGTCTTTTCTTAAATTTTGGTATGCTATGCATAAGTAAAATGTTTACAACCAAAGTCGGATAAGCACGTCTTTGTAGGTTATTCCAAAGAATTTGTTGGGAATTCCTCCATAACACCGAGGACAAAAGAGTTTGTCGCTTAGAATGTCAAGTTTCTTGAGAAGGAATTTTTCGTGAAAAGTTAAGTGGGAGGACAATAGAACTGATAAGGTTGTTGAACCTTAGCTATATGTGCTGAGTAGCGCAGTGCTGGAAAGTGTCCCGGTGGCGGCCACAATGCTCATGGCTCCCGTGATTACAAAGGGTGTGATCTTGGAGATTAGAGTTCTTATTGAACCATGTGGGTCGGTAAGAATCAAATAGTAAGATTTGAAACAAAAGTCGTTATTGTTTTGACAATGATGAACCGACTGCATGCAAAGAAGCGATGATGGGCCCTGACTCCATAAAATGACTAGAAGTCATAGAATCCGTAGTAGTATCCATACACGAGAAATCAAGTTTCTGAACTTGGAAGACCCTCCAAAAGGGCGTGGAGCCTATCGGTCGTGTTTGATCTATAAAGAAATAAGACATGGATGTTTAACATCTATGAAATAGTCGACATGTTGGAAAGAAGTTTACGACAATGTTCAAGGAGTTGACTATGACAAGATTTGATCTTTCATAGCGATATATAGTCTTAACGGATTAATGTAGCAACCACTACATATAATTTGGTATATGGTAGTTGAATAAACAAAACAAGGTTCTTCTAATAGAACGGTAACCTAGGACATGTACATGACATGGTCCGAAGGGTTTTGTTAATTCAAAGGGTGCTAAAAGGGCATGTAAACTTCAATAGTTGAAGTAAGCATAGCGGAGTTGGAATCTTCACCATGATGAAACTAATAAAAGAGTTTAAATTCATCGGAGATGATGAAGATGCTTGCATTTGCAAGAAATTAAGTGGGAGCGCTGAGACATATTTCTAATACATTATGTAGAGGACATATTTTTGATTGGAAATGATGTATCTTGAATTGACACAAGTTAAGGATTTCATTAAAATAAGATTTCGATGAAAGACTTGGGCAAACCCAGAATATTAGGCATCAATATCTATATGGATAGATTAAGGCGCTAATATGGTTGTGCCAGACATACATATATGAGATATTGAAAGGGTTCAATATGGAAACAACAAGAAAGGTTCTTGCTGCATGGAAAGGATTATATCAAAATTCAAGTGTTTCAACACTTGGTGAGTAAAATCACATGAAGATTTTGATCGATTATACCATGATATGTATATATCCATAATGTCCTATGCTCTAAATGTTATGAGCATATACCAGAATGATTCATAAGATGATCATTGGACAATAGTAAAGATATTCTTATGAGCTTTTGGAAGAACTAAGAATATATAATGTATAAGTGACAAATAGTTAAAGGTAGTTCATTGTAAAGTGTTACATTGATACTAGTTTTGTCACAAGATACAAATTAAATTTATCTCAATTTAGACTATGGGTGGCACAATGTAATGGAAAGGATGTTCCATGATGGATTTGGATGAGTTCCAAAGTTGAGACATTGTGACGGATACTACAACAAAAGGCTAAGTATATGACTGCTATAGTAGCAGCATAGGAGGGCATTTGTGTTAAGTAGTTTGTTATCAAACTAGGTGTGGTTCAAAGTGGGCTAATACTATGAAGATATGTTGTGTGACAATAGTATCAACATATTTTAACGCGAACGAACTAAAGGTCTACCAAAGGACCAAATTTATACAATGCCATCTCATTTGAGAATGAGTGATGTGTAGAGACGCAAAGACATGCAAATACACACGGAACTGAAACTGTCAGAGCCGGAGATTATGTTAACCACTAGCAATCGCGTATATGCAACACCAGAAAGCCATAGGTGTTCAATACGCAAAGTTTTTCAAACTAGATTATTGACTCTAGTGCAAGTGGGAGACTGAAGGGAATATGCCCGAGAGGCAATAATAAAGTGGTTATTATCTTATTCCTTGTTTATGATAAATGTTTATTTTGCATGCTATAATTGTATTAATTTGGAAACGTTAATACATGTGTGTTTAATAAACAAAAGGAAAGTTCCTAGTTATGCCTCTCTTATAAACTAGCTCGTTGATTAACAAGATGATCAAGGTTTCCTGATCATGGACATTGGATGTCGTTAATAACGAGGTCACAACATTGGTGGAATGATGTGATGAACATTCATCCGAAGTATAGCATTACGATCAGAGTCATTATGTTTATATTGCTATAACATCATACGAAGTAATCTTAGTCCTTAGACCATGAGATCATGTTAATTGCTAACATCGGAAGAGTATCTTGATAACATCAAACGTCACACCGTAACAGGGTGACTATAAAGGTGGGTTCAGTGCTACGAAGGTGTTATGTTGAGGCTCATGGATCAAGAGTGGGATTTGTCCATCCCGATGATGGATAGATATACTCTGGGCCCTCTCGGTGATATCACATTGAAATAGCTTGCAAGCAAGTGATGTGATCACTAGAATGTTATATCACGGGAACGAGAAAAGAGTGCATGTCGGTAACGAGATCAAACTAGGTATTTGGATACCAATGATCGAATCTCGGACATGTAATATATCGCGAGACAAAGGGATTTAGTTACGACGTTAAAGGTTCACACGATCACAAGAGTCATCGTTGAATATGTGGGAGTCAGTATGGATCTCCAGGTCCTGCTGCTGATTATTGATCGGAGAGGGGTCTCGATCATGTTTGCATTATTCACGAACCGTAGGGTGACACACTTAAGGGATACCGACACCATTTAGGAGCAAATATGTTTTAGATAAAGATTTAAGAAAGCGCTGGAATCATTTCGATGGAAACCGAAACTGTTTCGGGTGAAATTGCTGAAACTAGTTCTGCATGTGATATTGAAATGTTGCAGGGGGTTTTATGTGAATGTTTGTTAATTAATGTAACTAACAAAATTCTGAATAAAATAAATAAAATAGTTTTATTTAATGAGAGCTTGCATTAAATTTGGTGGAAATTTAATGCATGTGTGAGTGGAATTTTGAGTGGAGGCTTTTTATGGGAGTGGGAGCTCCACCCACATGAATGTGGAAGAGGTGGGGGCACCGCCATGGCTGCCACGCCATGGCCCTTGGGTGCCCCCCCCTCTCCCCTATAAAAGGCCCCCCTCTCCTCCTCTCACAACACCACCTCCTCGTGAAGGTTCTCTTCTCCCTCTAGTTATTCCCCATGGTCTCGGATTAGTGAGATACATGTTCCCAGTGGCTTTATCTGGAAAGGAGTTGCTGCTTCCGTTGCATCGCTGGAGCGAGGAGGCGGAGGTTGTTCGGTGGACCGAACGTGTGTGCGATCACGGATGCACCGCTACTTTGCGGTGCTGGACTTGATGGTGCTGGAGCTGCTGGACCTGTCGGACTTCCACACGATCTTGAGATCGGCAAGCATACGACTACATCAACCACGAGTTCCTACTCGTTAACAAAACTCGTTTGTCTTCGAGGGTAAGTTCTCCATGGATGTATGTCCACCCGTTGCTCTGTATCTAGTAGATAGATCTTGGCGTATAGTTCTCATCGTAGGAAAATTTTTGTTTTCTATGCTGTGGACCCAACACTCTTGACTACAAGATCAAATCCACATTGAGAAAAGGCAAACTCCAGGGAAAAGTCAACAAGAAGACAAGAGAAAATAATGAATGAACTAGCAAATTTACCAGTCAAACTTGTCAGGATCAAACATGGCCTCCGCCGACTCCGACGAAGATTCCTTGGGCAATCGCATCTTCTTGCGAGAAGACGGTGCCACAGCCCTCACAGGAACGGCTGGAATTGGTAACTCCGTGCCAACAGCCATGCCTTCTGGAGTCAAAGGAGTCGACGCGTCTGAATCCTCGCTACGCGAACGCTTGCGAGTATCCGGACTCTCGGACTCGGGAGCTTCCTCTTCTACGTCAGAAGGGACAGTCGATTCAGACTCGTCCTCTTCCAAAGCTTTACCAGGAATAATCCCCTCAGGAAGAGGAGGCATACAGGGCGACACCGCCCAATCCTGCATACAAACAGCAAAGATCAGCAAAAGGCATAAGTAAGCAACAAAAAAGCAATCGTGCAAATGAGCTACTGCGTAGCACAACTGTACCTCAGGAGGGGGATTCGAAGCATCAAAAGGAGGAACGACTGGTTCACTCGGAAGCACATCCTTGACAGTGTACTTCGTGACCAATCGAACCCTCTTATCCACCTCACTCGCGGACATGCCATCGGCAGACACGCGAGTGGTATCATCAGCGCCACCCCATTGAAACATGGGGTGGACTCTGGCTTGGAGAGGCTGGATGCGACGGCGCAGCCAAGTTCTGATAAGGGCGCAGCCTCCCTCTTCTGCGCCTATGCAACTCTCGAGGTCGCAGACGCGCTGATATAGCATGTCTGTTTCCGCAAGTTCGCCAGGCATCACTACGTTCTTCCAAGAACGCATCTTCTTGCAGGGAGTCGCGGGATCGAAAGGCGCGAGTCCAAAGTGCTCATCTTCGGCCTTCTGATCCCGGACATAGAACCATTTGTCCCTCCATCCCTGGACGGACTTGGTGAGCTTGATATCGAAGTAGGTGGTGGATGGGTCGACGTGGATTCCGCAACCACCTATGTCATAAACTAAAGAGCCAGATGCGGACTGACGCTTTAATTTAAACAAGCGCTTGAAAAGACCAAAGTGTGGCTCGATTCCGAGCCAGCACTCGCAAAGGTTGATGAAGCAGGTGATGTGGAGAATTGAATTCGGGGACAGCTGATGGAGATGGAGCCCATAGAAACAAAGAAGACCCCTAAGAAAGGGGTGGAGAGGCAAGGAGAGACCGCGAATGACGAATGCGAGAAACATCACTCGAAAACCAGCGGGAGGAACAGGAATGGTCTCACTGCCAGGGACGCGTGCATCGGCGACTGCTACAGGAATAGCTTCGTCTTGGCGAAGAAGACGGAGATCCGACGCCTTGATGATGGAGGGGCGCCATGCACCATTGGTCACACGGGTGCCCGTGACCTTCTTCTTCCCGCCGGCGGCGGCGCTGGTGCCCGCAGTAGCGGAGCCACCCTTCTTCTTCCCCGCGGCGACGGTGGCCGCGGAATCAGCGGCAGCGCCTCCTTTCTTTTCCCCATTGCACGGCGGCGATGAGAGCGCAAAAAGTAGCTTGGAAACGAGCGGAGGTGGTCCAGCGCTGTGGAGCAAACGAGCGCAGGGAAAAGCAGAAGAACAGCGGCAATGGCGATGGCAGCGAAGAAGAAAGAGCGCAAATGGAAAATTACCGCCGCAGCGCCGCTACTTAACCCCTAGGAGATGCAATCCAACGGCTCACAAAAACCCTATTGGACGCGTGGCACGCATCGCGTTGGACACGTGGAGAAGAGGAAGCACGAACCGTCCCCCCCACTTCTCCCATTATGCGCAGAAATCAAGGAGGCGTAGTTAAAAATAAGATTACGCACGCCCAATCAAATCAAAGTCAGGAGGTGGGACCACCACTCGTCACGTCCCGTCAAACTGGCTCACGCGGACAACTGCGGTCATACAAGCGTCAGCACTGACGTCATCAAAGCTACGCAGCAAAAAACTTCGACTACTTTAGTCCTTGCTGGAGTCTTCGACTCCACCAAGCACTCGGGGGCTACTCCCATAGGGAGCGCTGGTCGCGCACCCTATGATTTTTTCTCTTTTATTATTGCAGGAATGTGGGCAATCACAATCAAACCCAACCACTCGAAACACGGTTCGATTACCGACATGGGTTACTCCCATAGGGAGCGCCGAAAACAATTTCGACTGAAACAATCAAGCAAAAGACGACAGCAGTTGCAGAAGTGTTTTAGTCCCTGCCTAAGTCTTCGACTGAGACAAACAAGCAAAAGATGATAGCAGTCGCAAAAGTTCTTTAGTCCCTGCCTGAGTCTTCGACTCAACCAGGCACTCGGGGGCTACTCCCATAGGGAGCGCTGGTCGCGCACCCTATGATTATTTGTGTAAAAACTATGTATTGATAACATCCGCACTCGCATCTCATGGCGACACCGCCTCATAATTTTCCCTACAAAGAGACTACGTCTCCTGGGTCGCCCGAATCGTCTCCGCGATGATAAAATTCGGATGCCGCGCTTACAGCGTGAAGGTAAGACCTGAATAAGGCCTAGCAACGCATTTAACTGCGCACTACCAGAAATATATCCGTGCCTACAGGCACGATGAACATGCCTTGACGGACGCGTCGAGGGCTCACACCCATATAACTGGAATTCGACTCCTGTAAGACCTCCGCGGCCTGAGTCGAATTACGCCAGCACTTTTCCAGATTCGAGTCCGGGGACTCGAGTTCGAGTAGATTACGTTGTTTCACCCTAAGGTGGTTAACTGATACCGATACTTCGGTTATATCAGGCACGTATATCAACAATACCTATGACATAAATAAAAGCAGTCGAAAATGTACTCATTCAGGCACTCGAACACTTCAAAAAGTCCCCAGTCGAATCTGCGATTCCATTGGACACTCGGGGGCTACTGACATGGGTATACCCTACAGGTACTCGAGCTTGGTATATATGGTCCAAATATGTACAGGCCCACGGTGTCGCCAAGGCCCAGATGGAAGGACTCGAGTAACCTGCGGACTCTCGATTGCTTGAAGGACAAGAAGAAGCTAAAGATAGAAAGTTTGAAGGGGAAAACCCTAACTTGTAACCGACTCGACCTGCTACCCGAGACCTAGCCTATATATATAAAGGCTATGAGGGGGCGGCGAAGAGGACACACGCAACCCTAGTTTCCACAACCCTCGCCAGATTGCATCTGCGCACCATTGTAAATTTCGACTCCTTCGATAATTCCACGAGCAGACAAGCAGGAGTAGGAACCTCTACGAGGCCTGAACCTGGGTAAATCCTTTGTCCCTTGTGTGCTTGTTTGCTAGCCGATAGATGTCTCCAGCGCTCCCTCCTTCTCCAAAACCCAAGTCCATAACAATGGGCATTGATGAGTTAAACCCTCGTCAAAGGGGCATGAGACTTTGATTTATAACTTGTCAAGCATATCCTCTTAGTTGTGTCACTTTAACCTTAACCATTTAACGATGCTTATGATATGGGCAATGAGAGCTCAAAGCTAATGAGTACCATACTTTCAGCATTTGGAAGCTTTTCAAAATTATTCAAAACCTTTTTCTTTACTTGTTGAGTCTCCATTTATTCTTTGAGCACCTTCTTGAGAGCATAGTTGTCATTCTTTGTGTTTGTTCCATTACTTGATTATTTGTGTTATGACTTTGATGCTTGTATCCTTGATATCTTTACTTCTAGTCATCACTTGAACTTCAGAGGTGCCTTGATATTCATAATCAAAGGCAAGCGAGATACCACTCTATCATACCTTTCTATGAGCATTATAATGTTGCTTATGTTTGTGCCTCATGCTACTTATTATTCTTGAGTTGGAATATCTTCATAGCTTGCAGTGACTATTAAGTAGACTCAGTTGCATACTCTTTATTATGAACTGTTTAAGTAGTTGATCGCATTGCTGAGAATATTTACATCTTATGAAGCAAATGTGTTCGTGAAAGTTCTTTTATCGCACTCAGTTTTCAACTGAATTGCCTGAGGACAAGCAATAAGCTAAGCTTGAGGGGAGTTGATACATCCAAAACGTATCTACTTTCCTGAACACTTTTGCTATTGTTTCTCCTCTATACTTGTGTGATTTGGATACAACTAATGTAGACTGATGCTGTTTTCAGCAGAATTGCCTTGGTGTCTAGTTTTTGTGCAGAAAATCAACTATCAGGAAAAATCCTGGAAAATATGCCAAAAATCCTATTTCACCCGAAGACTCCAGGAGCCAGAATACGAGACGGAGAAGAGCCAGGGGTGGCCACACCACCTGCTGGCGCGGGCCAGGCCAGGCCGCTCCAGGGGTGGTGTGGGCCCCCTAGGCACCCCCTCGGCCTCTCTCTTCGCCTATAAGGAGCCTTCTGACCTAAAAACTTCAGGGGGGTTCGACGTTTTTCCAGAAGGAGTTCCGCTCCGCCGCCACCACCAGATTCCACGAAACAACACCAGAAACTCCATTCTGGCACCCTGCCGGGACGGGGAATTGGAGGAGATCATCGCCATCATTATCACCATCGCTTCTCCATCGACCATCCATGTTTCCCCCATCTATGAGTGAGTAATCCCCCGTTGTAGGCTATGGGGATGGTAGGGATTGGATGAGATTGTTCATGTAATGGCATCAGGTTGTTAGGGCATGGTGCCTAGTATCTTTTATTAGTGCTTTATGACTTTTTTGCAACTTGTTGTGCTTAATGCTTGTCACTAGGGCCCGAGTGCCATGATTTCAGATCTGAACATGTTATTGATTCATTATGATAGTATTGTTTTTGGTCTTATCTACAAGTTGTATACACACGGTGTTGTCCGGAACCAATGGCCCCGAAGTGAAAGAAATCGGGATAACCGGAAGGGAAAGGCTTTGATGTGAGGATCACATGTGTGCATGGAGTGTTAATGCTTTGCTCCGGTGCTCTATTAAAAGGAGCACCTTAATTGCCAGTAGTTCCCTTGAGGCCCCGCTGCAAACGGGCTGACAGGACAAAAGATGTTGTGCAAGTTCTCATTGCGAGCACGTATGACTATATATGGAACACATGCCTAGGATTGTCTAGTACTTGGATGCTTTATCTTATTTATCTGCAATTGCCCTATGTTCTGATTGCTATTTGAATTGTCTTGTCCATGCAACGCCCGTCCATCCATCCCTATGCCTACCGCACTCGAATCCCACTGTTTACTGCTTTTGTTACTACTGTCTTTGCTTTACTACTGTTGTTTCTTTACTATTCCTACTACAAAACTATTGCTACTGATAAACTGCTGTGAGCAAGATTGTATCCAGGTGCAGCTGAATTGACAACTCAGTTGTTAAGGCTTATAAATATTCTTTGGCTCCCCTTGTGTCGAATCAATAAATTGGGTTTCACTTTCCTTGAAAATACTGCGATACACCCCCTATACTTGTGGGTCATCAGACCCTTGGCTCTAATTTACTTTTTGTCCGTACTCTTGGAAAGATGGGTTTTTCCGTCTTTATTGATAATGATATTGTGATCCTCATGTGGAGCAAGTCTCTAAAGGTCGCTTTCATTGGGTACGTCAAAAATGACTTGTATGTGGTGGACTTCTCAGGGAAAACCACTACAAGTCCGATGTGCCTACTCGGAAAGGCCGATGTGGGTTGGCTATGGCATCGCCTTCTAGCCCATGTCAACATGAGAACTTTGCAAAGCCTCCACAAGGATGGTCATATTGTTGGACTAAAAGAAAATGTTTGCTATGCCAAAGATCATGTTTGCAGGGCATGTGTAGAAGGAAAGATGCATGATTCTCCCCACAAGCCTAAGAACTACATTAAGTCCAAGAGGATCTTGGAGCTCCTTCATCTGGATCTCTTTGGTCCTCCATCTCATGCAAGCCTTGGTGGGAAGAAATATTGTTTGGTGATTGTTGATGACTACTCGAGATACACTTGGGTATATTTCTTCAAGCTGAAAAGTGAGACCCAAGAAAACTTCATTGACTTCATCAACATGGCTCAACGTCAACACAATGTCCCAGTATTAACAATAAGAAGTGACAATGGTACCTAGTTCAATAACTACACTTTGAATGGATTTCTTAGTGATGAGGGAATAAAACTCAATATTCCGCTACATATACCCCTCAACGAAATGGTGTAGCTGAGAGGAAGAACCAGACTATTATTGATATGGCAAGGACCATGTTGGCGGACTTTAAATCTCCATACAATTTTTGGGCTGACGAAATCTCCACCGTATGCCATGCATCAAACCATCTCTACCTCCAAAAAGAATTGATCAAGACTCCATATGAAATTCTTACCGGTAACAAGCCCAAAGTTTCATACTTCTGGGTGTTCGGGTGTAAGTATTTCTATCACATTAAGGGTATTCGTTTGTCCAAGTTTGATTCCAAAGCATTAGAGGGTATTTTTGTTGGTTATAGTCTCGAATCCCACGCTTATAGAATCTATGACAAGCTCTCCGGAACTGCCATAGAATCTTGTAGTGTGGTGTTTGAAAAATATGATGGTCCCCAAGCGGGGCGTGTTGATGTTTGTGATGTAGATGATGAAATGCCTCAGGATGCCATAGGAAGAATGGGTACGGGTTTCATCCGCCCTGTTGAGGAACCCCTTATGGCGGATCGAGAAGAACTATCCTCTACTCAAGTGGAGCCCTCATCTTCACAACATCAACAAGCTCCTATCATGGAAGACGATGACCCATGCCAAAGACAAGCTATGGACCCTCAACCTGTTGATCAAGTAGAAACCTCTAGCCAGGAGGTGCTTGAGTCTCCATTTGACAGAATTTCCAGTGGTGCTAAGGCTATTACACAAGGAAGATCTATAGAAACTGCCATAAGGGAAGCTCAATGCCTGTCTAGAAGTATGCTTGATCAAGACCAAGGTCAATCTTTGCCTCTGGTAGAAGAGAATAATTCCAACAATGATCAAGGTCAAGTTAATGGTCAAGACGAGGACCAAAATGATGAAGTGATCCCCCCAAGAAACAACAAGGAGATCGAAACTCGTCGCCAAGCTAGAATGGATAGAATTTTTGAATTGAGAGACCACACTCTTGAGAATGTGGTAGGAGATCTAAGAAGAGGGATATCCACTCAAGCTCAGCTGAAGAACTTTGGTGAGCACCAAGCACACATTTCCATGGTGGAACCAAAGAAAGTATGGGAAGCTCTTGAAGATTCAGATTGGTTGGATGCAGTGCACAAAGATCTCAACAACTTTGAGAGAAACAAAGTATGGAATTAGTTGAAAAGCCAAAAGATTGCCTCAATGTTATAGGCACCAAGTGGATTTTCAAGAACAAGAAATATGAGCATGGAATTATCGTGAGTAACAAGGCAAGATTGGTTGCACAAGGATTCTCTCAGATTGAAGGCATTGATTATGGAGAGACATATGCACCCGTGGCTCGCCTTGAGTCCATCCATATCCTTCTTGCTTATGCGGCACATCATAAATTTAAATTACAACAAATGGATGTAGAAAGTGCATTTCTTAATGGTCCATTACATGAATTGCTATATGTAAAGCAATCCCCAGGGTTTGAGGATCCCAACTTTCCAAACCACGTCTACAAACTTGATAAGGCACTCTATGTTGGAGATATGCCCAAGAGGCAATAATAAAGTGGTTATTATTATATCTTTATGTTTATGATAAATGTTTACATCCCATGCTATAATTGTATTAACCGGAAACATTAATACTTGTGTGTTTTGTAAACATAAAAGAGTCCCTAGTAAGCCTCTTGTTAAACTAGCTTGTTGATTAATGGATGATCATGGTTTCCTGATCATGGACATTGGATGTTGTTAATAACAAGATCATATCATTAGGAGAATGATGTGATGGACACACACCCGTAGTAATCATAGCATAAGATCAAGTCATTAAGTTCGTTTGCTATAAGCTTTAAAATACATAGTAACCTAATCCTTCGACCATGAGGTTATGTTAATCAACATCACCGGATGGGTACTTTGAAAACACCGCTTCGTAACTGGGTGGTCATAAAGGTGTCATTGGGTATTCTGAAAGTATGTGTTGAAGCGCATGGACCAAGATTGGGATTTGTCCATCCATATGACGGATAGATATGCTCTAGGCCCTCTCGGTGGAATGTCATCTAGTTAGCTTGCAAGCATGTGACTAGGTCACAAGGGATGACATATCATGGAACGAGTAAAGAGTACTTATCAGTAACGAGGTAGAACTAGGTATGGAGATACCGACGATCAAACCTCGGATAAGTAGAGTATCGCGTGACAAAGGGAATTCGTTTCGTATGTTAATGGTTCTATCGATCACGAAGTCATCGTTGAGTATGTGGGAGCCGTTATGGATCTCCAGATCCCGCTGATGGTTATTGATCGGAGAGGTGTCTCCATCATGTCTGCATATTCACGAACCGTAGGGTGACACACTTAAGGTTCTAAGTTATTTTAAAGTAGATATGGAATGTGCGTTGGAGACCGAATGTTGTTCGGAGTCTCGGATTGGATCCGAGACATCACGAGGAGATCCGGAATTGTCTGGAGAATAAGATTCATATATTGGGGATCATTTTCTAAGTTAGGAAATGTTCCGGAGTATTTGTATGGGGATTCTAGAAGGTTTCGGAATGTTCCGGAAGGTTCTGGAAGATTTCTTGGAGTTTGCTTGAAAACCAAGAAAGGATCAAGGAATCCTTGTGGGGTAAGACAAGGATTCGTGGGGGAGTAGGACTCTCCCCCCACCTCCTTGATCCGCCGGCCAAGGGAGAGGGGAGTCCTACAAGGACTCCACCTCCCCATGGCGCCTCCCTCCCATAAATAGAGGGGATGGAGGCGCCCCCCCCCCCTTGCCCCCTTCCACTAAAAAGCCTAGCCGCCTCTCTCCTCCTCCTTCCCTCTGCTCTGGCTTAGGCTCAGCCCTGCAGAATTCTCTACTCCACCACCACCACCACGCCGTCGTGCTGCTGGGATTCCGTGGAGAGATCTACTACCTCCGCTGCTCGCTGGAACAGGGAGAGGAAGGTCTGCTTCGACTCCGCACATGTGACCGACTGCGGAAGCGCTGCCGGAACGCGGCACCGGAAGGATCGTCCACTCGATCTTGAGATCGGCAAGTGATCGACTACATCAACCACGAGATCTGAATCTCGTAACGCTTTCGGATCTATAAGGGTTAGTACAGATCTATCTCGTTGCACATGTCTAATAGATTAGATCTTGGCTTTTATCTAGATTAGATCTGGGTTTTGTTCGTTCTTGCGGTAGAAATTTTTTTTTCCATGCTACGAACCCATCACTCTATGGGCTCAAACAAGCCCCACGCACGTGGTATGGGCACCTTAGAGAGTTGTTGTTAGATCGTGGGTTTGAGGTTGGGAAAATCGATCCCACTCTTTTTACTAAGAAGGTCAATGGGGAACTTTTTGTATGCCAAATATATTTAGATGATATTACCTTTGGCTCATATAACAAAAGCTTTTAGTGATGAATTCTCAAAGCTTATGACTGACGGGTTCATGATGTCTATGATGGGAGAACTGAGAGTATTTCTTGGTTTTGAGATCAAGCAAGTAAGAGGAGGAACATTCTTCAACCAAGCCAAGTATACTCAAGATATGCTCAAAAGATTCAACATGAAAGATCTAAATGGAGGTCCCACTCCCATGGCAACAAAGACTCATCTTGAACTAAACCCAAATGGTAAAGATGTGGATCAAAAGGTATACCGGTCCATGATTGTCTCTTTGCTTTACCTTTGTGCACATAGACCCAATATTGTGTTGAGTGTAGGAGTGTGTGCAAGATATCAAGCGGCTCCTAAAGAAAGCCATTTGATGGCAGTCAAGAGAATCTTTCGATATTTGGTTCATACCCCAAACTATGGTATTTGGTATCCTAGGGGCTCAACTTTCTCTCTTTGTGGATACACAGATTCGGATTGGGCTGGTGACAAGGATGATAAAAAATCAACCTCCAGGGCTTGTCAATTCCTTGGAAGGTCCTTGGTGTGTTGGTCTTCTAAGAAGCAAAATTGTATATCTCTCGCCACCGCCGAAGCAGAGTATGTGGCAGCTGCTAGTGCTTGTACTCAATTGCTATGGATGAGGCAAACTTTAAAGGAATACGATGTCCATTGTGACAAAGTGCCTCTTCTATGTGACAATGAAAGCGCTATCAAGATTGCCTATAACCCAGTGGATCATACAAGGACAAAGCATATTGAGATCCGTCATCACTTCATTAGAGATCATGTTGCTCGAGGTGATGTTGAGTTATCCTATGTGTCAACCAAAGACCAACTTGACGACATTTTCACGAAGCCACTTGATGAAGCAAGGTTTTGTTACTTGAGGAATGAACTAAATATCTTAGATTCTAGGAGCTTGACTTGATCACCTTGCATACTCACCTATGTCTTGACTCATATTTCGTGTAGGTGCAGGCATGGAGATAGGGGAGTGTGGTCCTAATACATTGGGTTATCCCTCCCCCCATAATGCCAAAATTAAGAAAGTCAATTATCTTAATATCATTGTGTGATATGTGATCTTCATTGTTGAGTAGTGGCTATGAACCCAAGGATAATTCTTCGTGGTGTCATGCCGTAAACTCTTACATGGTGGCCTCGGCCACCACCCTCTTCTCATTTAAGAGTTGGGTCTTAGTTCATGTTTATTTGGCGCGGTAATGAACATTTGAATGGATTTCTGTGGTTTCTTTGATTCTTCACAGTAGGTCATCTTAACCCAAGCCTATTCCTGGTCCCGTAAACACACTCTCTCTCTCGTATATGTCCCCATACAGAAAACCTGGAGTTTTTGGTCGAGGAGGACTGGTGTCTTCGGTGTGCTCACACTGGAGTTTCCGGTGTAGGACGGTTTCGGGCCACATAGAGGGAGGATAGGGTGAACTGAAACAGATAGTTTCATTCATCCACCCCTGTCCTCCCCTCTCTACCCCGTCTCCTCCTCCTCCAAAACTCCTCCCCGGAGGTCAAGAAGCCCCCGGGATACACCGTGCCGCCGGCCAACCTTCTTCCCTTCACCATTGGGTAATTCCCAAAGTTGGAATCAGTCCCATGGATAGATCTGGTATCTCTCCTCCTCTTTTTCTCCTAGGGTCCATCCCTTGATTTCTTTTTGAGGATTGGTACTATTTTTGCCCACGGGAATCTCTTGTATGTGTGCACACTAGTACATTAACCTTGTTGTCTTGCCGATCTGTTGGATTCAACCCCTACTGGAGCCTCATTGTTCTTCCCCGAGCCTCCCGACCGGAGAGTCCGGCCTCAGGGCCGGAGAGTTCGGTCCAGGACGGAGACTCCGGTGTGGACTACGGAGACTCCGGTGTGAGATGGATCAAATAGATCTCGTAATGCATCAAGGCTCTTATGCTGCCTCCTTGCGACATATATACTTACCTCCATGCTATCTCCCTCACTACTGTTCACGGGTTTTGGCTCTCGTCGTCCTCCTCGCACCAAGGCCATGTTAAAGAGGGCGTATCCTCGCTATGATGAGTCCGAGGGTCAGTATATTGTGCCCCTGAACAACCGGAGACAACAGACCTATGATGCAGCATACATGAGGAGGGAACAGGACAGGGTTGAGGAAGAGAACCGTGCCAAGAGGGCAAAGTACGACAATCTTCAGTCCTTGGCCCACATGTCAAAGGAGTACCGTGAACTATGGAAGACTGATTTCTATGCCTTGTCTCGCACCAGCAAGGACCCATGCTATTGGAGGAAGGAGCAAGCTGTTTTCATGAAAGACATTTACAGCATGCTCAAGAGGTCACTTGTGTGCCCCCATAAGTACATGAGTGTTGAGCATATGAGGAAGAGCTCCTACTTCTCGGATGCACTATGGATTAGTGATAAGTTAGGGTTGTTCGACTTGACGGAGCTCCATGAAGACTACAACATCACACTTGTACAATAGTTTTACGCCATAGTTGTGTTTGGGACTGACCAAGCCCGGACTATGACCTGGATGACCGGAAATCACAGCTGCTCTGCAACTTTCTACGACTTTGCTGAGGCCATATTTGAGACCTTCCGGGGTGTGTCCACTCATGTTGGGGTACGCATGCACTCTGCAACACTTGGGGTGAACAAGAACAAGCTTGCGCCATTGTATGGTAGCGAGGGTGTTGTGGGCGGGTCCAAGGGACTCAAACCTCTCTACAATCTGATGTTGAGGATATTCCGCTAAACCATCTCCCCTAGTGTTGGCAATGATGATGCCATCAGATGTGGTTTGGTCAACTCATACCCACAGGATTTACATGGCTGGCCCCGAGGCGGATGCAAATCCTATTGATGTTATGGATTACATATTTGAGGAGATGTACCATGCCATACTGTACAAGAAGGCTCCTCCATATGCACCACTTGTCATGAGACTCATCAACACCCCGGACCATGGTTCTCCACTTGGCATGGCTCCCAACCTTACCGAGCACACTCTTGTATCACTGCAGCAGAAGGGACACATGGGGCCTCCTCCTAGACGCTCTCATGCCAATGTGGAGGAGGAGATCTCTAAGACCGAGAGGGCCCCCTCTCCTACTAGGGATCAGAGGAAGAGTGCCTCCAATGCACCCTTGCCTCCCATGACATGTGACTATGTACATGAGAGGGTCAAGAAGGCCTCTTTCTAGGAGAGGACCCTTTGTTGCATGAATGTGGACATCCGCAAGCAACAGCATGCCTCCTACAAGAGAAACCGTCGCATAGAGAAACTCCTCAAGGAGATCAAGGCTCAGGGTGCAGCAGATGATGAGGAAGGAAAGGATGAGTACACTTATGAGCATGGGGCTCAACCATCCACTGAGTCAGATCACACTCTTTCTTTTGGGGCATGGAATGCCCAACAGGACAGCTTGGTGGATTGGAAGACCTTTTCTGATGTCACTTCTGGATATGGTACCAAGGTATCTCCTCTTCTCACCCTCACGGCAAAGGACCTACAGCTCCAGATGGTGATGAGGACTATGATGATGATGATGATGTGGATCAGGATATGGATGAGGAGGTGATACATTGCAAATGTATCTATAATTTTTGATGTTCCATGCTTGGTTTTATCTACTTTCTTATGTTTTGTCCACACTTTGGAGTACTTTTTCATATGATTTCTTAGACTAACCTATTAACAAGAGCCACAGTGCCAGTTGCCTGTTTTCTGTTGTTTTTGGTTCTAGGAAAGTCAGAAAATGAATATTCTCGGAATTGGACGAGACAAAAGCCAAAGTCATTATTTTACCGAGGGACACCTGGAGCCAGAATACGAGACGGAGAGGGGCTGGGGCCTGGCCACACCACCTGGCCACGCGGCCAGGCCTGACCCGCTCTAGGGGGTGGTCTGGCCGCCCCAGGCACCCCCTCGGCCTCTCCTTCCGCCTATATATTGCCTCTGATACGGAAACCCTAAGTACCCAATCAAAAATCCACGAAAGAGTTTGTAGCCACCATCATCTCCATCCCTAAATCGTGAGGGATCTAAAGCTCTTCCTGGCACCCTGCCGGAGAGGGGAATTCACCCTGGAGGCCTTCTTCATCATCATGCAAGCCTCTGGTGTGATGCGTGAGTAGTTCATCTCTGGACTACGGGTCCATGTAGTAGCTAGATGGCTGGTTCTCCTCCTTTGTGCTTTCATGAGCTCCGTTCATGATCAAGATCATCTATTTGTAATTCTGCATGTTGTGCTTGCGGGGATCCGATGGATATTGAAATGCTATTTCAGATTGATTATTGATTCTATCATGTCTTTGTTATTTGTGATCTTGCATGCTTTCCGTTGTTAGTAGCTATCTTGGCCAAGTAGATGCTAGCAACTCCAAGAGTTAGTATTTATGCTCGATAGTGGGTTCATGCCTCTGGTAACCTAGGGAAGTGACAGAAATCTCTAAGGTACTAGATGTGATGTTGCTACTAGGGAGAAAACAACAATTCTGTGTTCATAGAACGATCGTATTGTTTACTTTACACGCAATTCGTAATGCAATTATCCGTTGCTTGCAACTTAATACTGGAGGGGGTTCGGATGATAACCTGAAGGTGGATTATTAGTCATAGATGCAGTTGGATGACGTTCTATGTATACTGTTGTAATGCCCAATCGAATCTCAAAGGAGTCAAGATGATTAGTATATGCTTGTATGCTTTCTCGATGTTTGTCAATTCCCCTGCTGTAATTTGTTCACCCAGCATGTTATCTATCTTAAGGAGAGCCACCTCTAGTGAACTATGGACCCCGGTCCTTTCTTTTACTTTCAATCTATAATCAGCTATTTACTGCTTTGTGTTTACTTCTGCAAACTATTACTTCCTTCCATTCGATACGTTTAATCCTTTGTTTTCAGCAAAACCGGTGAGATTGAAAACCTCATTGCAAGTTGGGGACAGACTTTTGTGGTTGTGTTGTGCAGGTCTCCACGTTGCTACTGGCACCGGTAGTGCGCCCTGCCAACGTTCAGCTAGCTACACCTTTGCGGTGTTTCCTTGCTCCTACTGGATTGATAACCTTGGTTTCATAACTGAGGGAAACTTATTGTTGTGCTCATCATACCTTCCTTTGGGGTTCCCCAACGAGCTCGTTAATACACGAGTCAGCAAGTATTTTGCTAGCGCCATTGCCAGGGAGTCAAGGACATCTTCACAAGGGGAGTCCTCATAACCAATCTCTTTACTTTGTTATTTTTGTTTTTCTTAGTTTACTTTTGTTTTGTTTGCTTGTTTCTTTATAAAAAACACACCAAAAATAGTTTTACAAGTTTGATGTCTTTATTAAAAACACAAAAAAATGACTACTCTTGAAAACACTAAGTTGTGTGACTTCACTAGCACCAACAATAATGATTTTATGAGCACACATATTGCTCCACCTGTTCCTGAAGCTACTTTCTTTGAGATAAAACCTGCTTTACTCAATCTTGTTATGAGAGAACAATTTTCTAGTATTGGTAATGAAGATGCTGCTGCCCATCTAAATAACTTTGTTGAACTTTGTGAGATGCAAAAGCATAGGTATATAGATGGAGATATTATTAAGCTTAAATTGTTTCCTTTCTCTTTGAGAGGAAAAGCTAAAGAATGGTTGAATTCCTTAACTAGGAATAGTATTGATTCTTGGACTAAGTGCAAAGATGCTTTTATTGGAAAATACTATCCTCCTGCTAATATTATATCTATCAGAAGTGAAATAATGAAGTTTAAACAATCTGATAATGAATATGTTGCTCAAGCTTGGGAAAGAATGAAATCTTTGGTAAAGAATTGTCCCACTCATGGACTGACTGCTTGGATGATCATCCAAACTTTTTATGTAGGACTGAACTATTCTTCAAGGAACCTATTGGATTCTGCTGCTGTAGGTACATTTATGACCATCACTTTGGGTGCTGCAACAAAGCTTCTGGAGAATATGATGGTTAACTATTCTGAATGGCATACTGAAAGAGCTCCACAAGGTAAGAAGGTAAATTCTGTTGAGGAAACCTCCTCCTTGAGTGATAAGATTGATGTTATTATGTCTATGCTTGTTAATGGGAAAGACCATATTGATCCAAATAATGTTCCTTTAGCTTCTTTGGTTGCTCAAGAAGAGCAAGTTGATGTGAACTTCATAAGAAATAATAATTTTAGCAACAATGCCTATAGGAATAATTTTGGTAACAACAATTATAAACCATATCCTCCCAACAATGGTAATGCTTATGGAAATTCCTGTAACAACAATAGGAGTGCTCCCTCTGAACTTGAAGTTATGCTTAAGGACTTTATTAGTAAACAAACTGCTTTCAATAAAACTATTGAGGAAAAACTCTCTAATGCTGAAAGAAATATAGCATCTTTGGCTGAACCTCACTCTTCTTTGAATAAAATGACTACTAAACCTAAAAATAATGATAATCTCTTTGCAGCTACTAATGCCATACAAGTAAGAATTGATGAAAATGTTAGACTATTAGCTGAATTGCATGCTAACTGGGAAAGAGAAGATGAAATTGCTAGAAACATTAGTGTTTCTACTATCACTACCGCTAGGGTTGAAGCTAGTAATAGCTCTACTACTTTAGATGATAATTATGATTTTGATCTTGATGGTTGCAATATCTTTGAAGTTATTAAGCTCCTACAAAAGCTTGCTAAAAGTCCTAATGCTAGTGCTATCAACATGGCCTTTACAAAACACATTACTGGTGCTCTCATAAAGATTAAAGAAGAAAAGATGAAACATAAATCTTCTATTCCTATTAAACAAGAAGATGGTTCGGAACCCATCATTAATACGAAAATGAATGATTTTGATTTCAAAGCTTTATGTGATCTTGATAGTAGTGTTTCTATTATGCCTAGAAGTATTTATGATATGCTTGATTTGCCACCACTTGAAGATTGTTATTTGAATGTCCCACTTGATGATAATGCTAAAAAGAAACTCATGGGGAGTATTAAGGATGTTCTTATTATGGTTAACAATGCCTATGTCCCCGTTGATTTCTATGTTTTGGATGTTGAATGCAATGCTTCTTGTCCTATTATTTTGGGAAGACCTTTTCTTAGAACTATTCGTGCCATTATTGATATGAAAGAAGTCATCATTAAATATCAATTCATACTCAACAAAAGTATAGCACACTTCCCTAAGAAGAGAGAGAAGATTTCTTTTGCCTCTCCTATGAAAACAAAATTTGCTCTTAATGCTTCTTCATTTGAGAACACTTGATTCTTTTTCTTGCTTCTTATGTCTAACTTAAAGGCGTTAAAGAAAATTACGTATTGGGAGATAACCCAAAAGTTTTAGATGAGTCTTGGAAGTTATTACTTCAGTAATAACCGCTCATTATCCTTTTTATTTGCTTTTTGTGCCAAGAGTAACCTCTAATGTGAGAGAAGTAATAATTGGGAAAGTGGCTGTCCCGAAACAGATTTATGTGCTTCATCGTAAAAATTCGTGTAAAATCTCTGTACGTCCTTTTGAGGCGTGCATTTTTTTGCTTCTGTCCCAGGTTGTTATCTAACTTTCGTTAGTTCAACACTTTGTGATTTGAGCAACAGAAGGTCTTCGAAAAAATTCGTCTTTACCTGCTGGTCTGTTTTGACAGATTTCTGCCATTTTCTGCATTTCCTTCTTGTTGGTTCCTTTTTTAGTTCATTTGAGGAATTTAGCTTTTTGAGGGAAGTGCTACAGTAGTTTGTGTTTTAATGGAAGTTTTTGATAAAGAAACAAGCAAATAAAGCAAAAAGAAACTAAGCAAAACAAAAATAACAAATTAAAGGGATTGGTTATGAGGGACTCCCCTTGTGAAGATGTCCTTGACTTCCCGGCCATGGCGCCAGAAAAATACTTGCTGACTCTTGTATTAACGAGCTCGTTGGGGAACCTCAAGAGGAAGGTATGATGAGCACAGCAGTAAGTTTCCCTCAGATATGAAACCAAGGTTATCAATCTAGTAGGAGCAAGGAAACACCCCAAAGGTGTTGCTAGCTGAGCTTTGGCAGGGCGCACTACCGGTGCTAGTAGCAACATGGAGACCTGCACAACACAACCACATAACTCTGTCCCCAACTTGCGATGAGGTTGTCAATCTCACCGGTTTTTCTAAAAACAAAGGATTAAACGTATCGAATGGAAGGAAGTAATAGTTTGCAGAAAGTAAACACAAAGCAGTAAACAGTTTGTAGATTGAAAGTAAAAGAAAGGACCGGGGTCCATAGTTCACTAGAGGTGGCTCTCCTTAAGATAGATAACATGCTGGGTAAACAAATTACAGTGGGGCAATTGACAAACATCGAGAAAGCATAAAAGCATATACTAATCATCTTGACTCCTTTTAGATTTGATTGGGCATTACAAAATTATACATAGACCGCCATCCAACTGCATCTATGACTAATAATGCACCTTCAGGTTATCATCTGAACCCCCTCCAGTATTAAGTTGTAAGCAACGGATAATTGCATTACGAATTGCGTGTAAAGTAAACAATACGATTGTTCTATGAACAAAGGATTGTTGTTTTCTCCCTAGTAGCAACAACACATCTATTACCTTAGATATTTCTATCACTTCCCCAGATTACCAGAGGCATGAACCCACTATCGAGCATAAATACTAACTCTTAGAGTTGCTAGCATCTACTTGGCCAAGATAGATACTAACAACGGAAAGAATGCAAGATCAGAAATAACAAAGACATGATAGAATCAGTAATCAATCTGAAATAGCGTCTCAATATCCATCGGATCCCCGCAAACACAACATGCAGAATTACAAATAGATGATCTTGATCATGAACGGAGATCATAAGATCTAGACATGAAAGCACAAAGGAGGAGAACTAGCCATCTAGCTACAACATGGACCCGTAGTCCATAGATGAACTACTCACGCATCACACCGGAGGCTTGCATGATGATGAAGAAGGCCTCCAGGGTGAATTCCCCTCTCCGGCAGGGTGCCGGGAAGAGCTTTAGATCCCTCCCGATCTAGGGATGGAGATGACGGTGGCTACAGACTCTTTCGTGGATTTTTGATCGGGTACTTAGGATTTCCGTATCAGAGGCAATATATAGGCGGAAGGAGAGGCTAAGGGGGTGCCTGGGGCGGCCAGACTACCCCCTGGCGCGGGCCAGGCCTGGTCGTGCGGCCAAGTGGTGTGGTCGGGCCCTAGCCCCTCTCCGTCTCGTATTATGGCTCTAGGTGTCCCTCGGTAAAATAATGACTTTGGCTTTTGTCCCGTCCAATTCCGAGAATATTCATTTTCTGACATTCCTGGAACCAAAAACAGCAGAAAACAGGCAGCTGGCACTATAGCTCTTGTTAATAGGTTAGTCCAAGAAATCATATAAAAAGTACTCCAAAGTGTGGACAAAACATAAGAAAGTAGATAAAACCAAGCATGGAACATCAAAAATTATAGATACGTTTGCAACGTATCAACATCCTCAAGCTTAACTCCTGCTCGTCCTCGAGTAGGTAAGTGATAAAAAGAAAGAATTATTTTTTAGGTGACATGCACCATCATAAAATTGATCAAAGTATTTGTAAAATATTCAAAGCTGGGATCATAGTACTTCAATCATAACATGATAGACAAAGTTCTAGCATTAAGACAAAGAAACTACGATGCGGCATGAAAAGGCACAAACAAAAGATTTATGAATAACAATGCTTTGCAAGATATTTGTTTGTTTCATATAAAGAAAACATAGCATAGTGGCATTTAGCTTAGGATGGCGAACAATGTTTGACCTGAAACCTCGAACATAATAGGTCATTTCTGAGAAGGTTTTTTCGAGATATTTACAATATACCAAGTTAGCTATTTTGCTTCCAACTATGTCACATAATATGACACCACGTGATGGATTTACCTTGTTTGGACCGTTTTTGATTTTTTATGCCTATTTCAAACTACGGTCAAAACGGCGGGTATTAAGGTTTTTAGCTAGGGGGTGAGTCTTGCTAAACTTGCATTGGATCTCTAAAGAAAAAGCATATTGTGAAGTTAAAAATGATTTTTGCAAAAACTCATGAGCGTTAGATAATGTACATGTAGTTCAAATTGGACCCACTTCCTACTGATTCGGCAGACATTTGTCTTTTTCGCGAGGGGTGAAAAAAAAGGTTTGAGATATCCTGGTTGGGATATTGTCCATATAACATGGTCTACTATTTAAAAAAAATATGGTGGTAGATTTTTAAATTATGAGTTTGATGGTTACTTCACAAAACGCCCCTTTTTTAGCATTCAGAAAATAGAAAATCGAGACAGCCAATCACAAAAGAGAACAAGACTACTCACAGATCACCCCACTAAAATAGATTTCAGCCGTCCACACTGCCTCCCCATCCAACGCCCAAAATTTCCACAGCCCCCCTCCCGTCCCTGCCGAAAGTCTGAAATGCCATATAGTTCCTAGTTGTACCACAATAATGATCAGGGGTATTTGCGTAAAATCATCCACCACACCTCACCACGACACCACCCCAAACCCTAACCCTCACGCACGAGACCTCGTCTCCCCGACCCCGCCGCCTCTCTCCAGATCTCCAACAACCCCGTCCGACAAATCACCGGCCACATCGTCGGTCACCCTCCTCCCCTCGCCCCCCCTACGCTCACACCCCGCCCCACGCGTTCCTCCCCTACGTCGTCCAGCCCCACGAGGTACGCGCACGCGCACGCGTGCACCCATTGCTCGATTCTGATGTGTTCTGCGGAGGCGCTGCGGGCCAAGGACCTAAACGAGATGTTCTCGGTGCTCGACCCGGAGGCGGTCCTCTCCGCCAACCTGCGTGGCTTTGCCAACCTCCACTGGAAGCAGCTCGACGACCTCTCCTACCTCCTCTGGAAGCAGCTTCCCCAACCGACGAGGACGCGCCCAACGTCAAGATCTCCATTTCCTCTCCTGCTCAGGTCACATTTGAACGAGGTCCAAATCCAAACCAGTCCAGATTTGATCTGAACTTTTTTATCATCACCACCATGTACTCTTGTCTCGTGCAGGGATCGCCGTCGCCGTCCAAGGAATCACCTCGCGTGCGTCACGGGATTTCCTGGCTGCTGCTCGTCTGTATGTCCTTCCTCGGCACGTCGCATCCAGGACGGCCACATACAGATTTCCGCCAGCATCACCATCAACAACGGCCGCGAGGTAATTCCCCTCTCTATCCAACCTCCCTTTGTATGTGTATAAAATGAAAATGGTGGCTTAATCCAAAAAGTTCCTTACTCAAGGTCAAGTTGAAATTTGTTTAGCTGACTTCATGGTTTAGAGATTGCGGTTTCATGTGTCAAGTGCCACATTCTTTCCCTTGTTCTTTCCCTGATTTCGTCTATAATTATCAAGTATTTTCCATGTAACAATATGGCTCATCCAAGACTAGTGTATTTCATTATTTATTAAATATTAACCAGTGTTCAGTTTGGCCAAAAAATTAATTAATGCTTATAGTAGTGATGGTGATGTGCTTCTATTGCACCCAGTCTGGGGAACAATATCCCATGTACCTGTCTTCCATTGAAGTTTGGTATTATCTATAGAGCATTTGCCAATAATCCGAAAAATGCCTTGGATTGTAGTTTGATGTATGAAGTGTCACTGCCAATATGTATGTTTAACCCGATTTATTGAACATTTCCACTAACTATACGTACACTAGAATGATGTGTCAGTCTTTTCCTAACTTAGCAGATAAACCATGACTTTTCTTAGATGATACAAACCAGTACTTATTCATCAGTACACTAAAATAATCTAAAAAACGCCTTGGTATTGTCTGCCCATCACTTATTTTAAGAGTGATGGACATTCTTCATTTCTTGTTTACTGTCGTACTGGCTGACTGCCATTCTGAAATGTGGGAATTTTTGAAGACTAATATGTGTGAATTGGATAGAGTTTTATATGGTCATTGCTTTATGTTGCAATGAAGATCTTCCTGCTTTATAGTTTGACTTTCTCCTTGTGGAGGAACATGCACCTGTCCTTATTTGTTTTTGTCTCTTTCATTATCTGACATATTGCCCTTTTGTACCACGTAGTTGTCATGGACATTTGAAAAACAAGGTACAAAGTTGGAATGGTGTTGGAAACTGTAGCAGTCACTCCACACGCAACAGTCTATAGCTGAGGTTATGGATTTTCTTATGGATGCAAATATACGCTTGAGTGTACGTTAGTTTGCTCTACTAATTTCATCCATAGTGTTGTGATATTTTCTGACTCCTTGACAATTGATATTCATGCACTGTAATTTGCCATTGGTTACACGTAGAGGAATTGTGGCACTGTAATTTGTAGAGTTCTCCTTGTTTAACTGAATTATAGAGGAATTAGGAAACTTGCTCAAACTGGTGTCCTATTGCTAATTGGTTTCTTGTTGCTTGTGAAAAATGTAAGGAGTGGTTCTAGAGATGCATATTTCTGAATAATTGTTTCCATGTTTATTTCTGGTAAAATTAGTAATATTCCTAATTGATTTGGTGTACAGGAACAAGTTGCCTTATTAGTCCGGGCTACACACTGTAGTATTACATATTAAGCCCAATAAAGATGAATTATTCCTATCGCTAATCTTGACTTCTCTGACCAGAACGACGGCGAAATAGGTGAATCTTTCTCTATGCTCTATATTGTCCAATCTTGCTATGTATTCGATTTTGTTAGTGAGATCATCTTTCTTATTTGAGTAATTGCTGATGATTGTTGGCTACTGTACATGATTGGTGGCTGTGTAGTTGTACCGTTGTTCATATTAGTTACTTCTACACTGTCCTGTTGTACTAGTGTATGTCAGATGAACTGTACCAATGACCATGCTCAATATATGTCTTGCTTTTGTTTTTGAGTTTAAATTCAAGTCTTCTCTGGTTTGTACTAACTACTAAGGTTGGCCTAAACATTTTCAGATGAAGGATAGTAAAATGCATTCAACTAATTAGTTCTTACTATGTATTTTCACGTGTATGGTAGGAAGTTTGGAATCTATATGGGAATGCATGCATAGAGTATTGTCCCGTTCAACCTCTAAGTGTATTTGGATCATGCTCGTAAATATTGCATGCCCCGAAATAAACAGTACTACATCTAATTTTGAACCTCCTAATTTTGTAGATATAGATTGGCATTATTTAGATTGGTCTGCAACATACAGGTTGAGAGATCCACCTGGCTACTATCTGTACAACAGGTTTCTAGTATAACTATCATTACTTCTCTTTTTTAGAAGCTCCAGGTTGAATAAGTTGGAACAAGCGAAGGATTCAGAGATTCATACTCACGAAGGGTAGCTAGTTATAAGTTCCTCGGTAATCTGATTTATGAAATGGTTGTAATAATACACCACAGTACTATTTTTGTCGTTGTTTTGTATTCCTGGCTGTTGTGAAATATGCCCTGATTGTAATATATGTTCTAATTGTAGTCATTTCTGAAAATTAATGTTATTTGGGATCTGCTTATTGAAATACTTACTCCGTCCCAAGGCTTAAGGCGTATAATTTTTTTGAGAAGTCAAGCTACGGAAACTTTGAAAAAACTATCAAGAACTATGATATTATATAGATACGTGTTTCACGATGTATCCAAGGGTATATATTTTATTATTGTAAATATTAATATTTTTTTTCAAAAATTTGGTTAAACTTTATATAGTTTGACTTTTTCAAAAAATTATATGCCTTAAGCTTTGGGACGGAGGTAGTATTGGTTAGGTGCTACCTTGATGTTTAAAATAAATGAAATGCTAGTTGGGCTCTTAAAAGACCAGGGGCCAAAAATATTGGACTGAAATGATGTGTAATTCTGAAAAGAACGTTGAAAAAAGAAATGGATAGTAAAAGGCCAAAGCCTAGAAAACAAAAAGGCCAGAATGTTGAGCTTAGCCCATGTATCTTGCCTTAATTCACAAGAAAATAATCTAAAAAGGCTGGAATTATTGGGCTTGGCCCATGTAGAGTATCACATTGGACCAGGATGATTTCGATCTAGAACATGTCACGTAAACAACCACGTAGGATTGACCACGTTGGATCTGACGTGGATAGGCAAATTACTCATGACCAAATTGTTTGGTCATGGACACTATGACCATCTATTTTGGTCGTAACTATCTATGACCAATTCAAAAAAAGGTCCTTAGTTGTATATAGTGACCCTCGTTATGTGACCTACTGTTTTTGGTCATACAAAGGTCATAGATGAATTACTATGACCTTTATATAAGCAATATTTAGGGTCACCAGTTAGCACATTCCTTGTAGTGAACCATGCGAAGATCCACCGCGCAAAAGATCGAACGTGGCTAGATCCACCATGCGGAAGATGCTGGCGAGGGCCATGCAGATCCCACCTCGCAGAAGATGTTGACGAGGGCCTGAAGATCCACCAGGAGGAAGATAGTGGCGATGCCTGCAGATCCACCTCGAGGAAGATGAACATGGCTTTGCAGATGCACCGCGTGGGAGATGGTGGCCCTCGCCTTTGCTTCACCACCATGTCAACAAAGAAAACAAAAAAATAGTGTAATTAGGTTAGGTGGTTAGGTTAGATGAATGATTATCGCACTTTGCTAACTGTCCTCGATTTTAAAATTGGACAATTAGAAGAGTGCAATAATGAAATATAATGTAATGAGTTTTATGTTTTTAAATAAAATGGAATTTTATATCTTACACTATTGTGCATCATAATCTGTTTATATTAGCAACATAAATCAGTTATTGTTAATGTAATTAACTTGAACTGATGTTGGAATGTGTAACACAGCAAATAATTCGTGGGTACGCGGCACCAAATTTCCGCCGTCTTCATTAATGTAACGAGGCATATCCTTTGCCGCGCCACGGAAGCGCTAGGTTGACGGATCACGTTGTGCCATGCGAAAAAATCCGCCACCGTTCGTCAATCCTCGACGCAGTTATCCCTGGCGGCTTTTTTTGCTGCGCCAGCGCAAGCGCAACGAATAAGGTTGTGCCTCGGTGTCTATAAGCGCCAGCGGCAGACCTCCGTGTTGTAGTGCAAAACTAGCACAATGCCCCTCGCAAACGCACAATGGCCCTCCGCGTAGGAGTGCGGACAGACCCGCACGAATTCCGAGGCATGCCTCTCTGAGGACCCTCCCACCGACTCTCGCCGGCGCCACTCTGGCGCCGTCGCGCACCAAATCATGGGCTCTCTTGCACTGAATTCATCTGGTGGTGGTTGGAAAATCACCTATTCCGGGAGCTCCACCGATGGTAAGTTCCTTGTTGGATCTCTGGTTCTCTCGGATAATCGTTGGCTGGTCATTCTCAATGCCAACGGTTTACCACTTGAGGGTAGAAGCATGGAAAATGGGGAGGTACTCACCATTGGTTCTGTGGTGAGGTTCCCCTCTCATCTTGCAAGAATCAATGATATTTCGACACCATCTTCTGGTTTTCTTGGGACTTCTCATGATTTTGATAACAAGATTGAAGATTTGAAACTTATGTGGCACGTTACTAGCTCTTCCTTGCCATCTGATGATTTGGACAAAGCTCCTGGTTTTTTGGTCCTTTATTCTCTTGCTAAGCGGGTTGTGTTGCTTAATCATGATAAGGTGGTAGTTGATGCTAGATTCCTTCTTCAAAATGAGAAAATCTCCTCTGGTGTGACTTTGGACCTTGTCATCAAAAGGGTGGTGGTGGGTGCTCAAATTGTCGACGTGCCTCTTGCATCATCGGACAAGCACAACAATTGCACCTCATTGGATTTCTCTAAAGGGAAGATTTTTGAGACAAATATGTTCAAAAAATTTGGTCATCACATCAATTTCTCTAGAGGATTTCGCAGAAGGCCTTTCTTCCTAGTTGGCTCATTTGGTCGTGCAAATTTTAAGATTGATGTTCATACTATTGGCATTGTTCTTCAAGCATGTTTTGGGGGACAAGCATCCACATTTCAAGTCAAGATCCTCCAAGATAGAACCTTTAGGTTCTCTGTTGCATCAAGAGCTATGGGTTTCGAAGTATATAATTTTGGTTCTTTCTCAGATGAATCATTTATCTTGAAGATCAACCTTTGGGGTGATGGAGGTCCAAATTGGAAATTCGAAGAGAAACAATATTACAAAGAATTAGACAAAGATTGGACTTTTGTTTCATACAAAAAGAAAAATAAGATTTCTGTCTTTGATCGTATTGGTTCGCCAACGTCAACGGTCCCATGCAATAATGGTCATATCAAAGGTGATATTAAACGAGTTGTACCGGGTACATCATTTGCGGAAATTGTGATCAATGGTCAAGTTATTGAGGGAGCGAAATCACCTGCAGACAACAAATCAGCGACAATTAAATTGCCTGGTCTTTTACCATATTTAAAATTTCCAACTTTCCCTTCTTGTCCCTGGCCCGACAAATCTTACCTGCATTGGTTCAAGGTCCATGTCACGCCGCAAGTTTCGTGGCCCAGGGTGTACGACTATCTTAAAGATTTTGCTCTTGCCCAAAAAAAGAATTCGCCCGAACCCCCTGCCTACTCAACTCCCACGCCTGTAGAAACCCCAACTTCCTTGCTCTGCTCGTCGCCGGCGACAACCGCCGACGCAATGGCAAACATTCCACTCGACCCACAGCCTTTCCTACCCCATGGCTTCGAGATTATGCTGGTGGCTGGCCGGAATCGAGTCAAAAGGGTGGTGGTTCCTCGTCGACCAAGGGCACATGAACAGTATGCCATTGCGCACATCCATCCCCTTCCCCCTGGTCCAGTTCCTTTTGATAATATCAGAGATGTGTTGCAAGATTTCTTTTTCAATGAAGCTCATGTTGATTTTCGTGATATTCAAGATTGTCCATTTGGCTCTGCATATCTTCAATTTACCAATGTCAGTGACCGCGACCGGTTAATTGTTGCGGGTCCAATCCCCTTCCAGGATGTTGCAATCTCTTTTGGTAGGCACAATGAAGGAATTAACTGGCGTAGGACTGAATGCCAATGAGAAGTAGAAAGTCCATAGGGTAATCCATGCACCTAGGAGGATCCGCAGCTGGTATCCGTAGTTGGTATCTGTAGCTGGTATCCTAGCAGTTTAGCTAGTTAGGTCATCTTTGTATGATTTAAAGAGTATAAAACTTGGCCTAAGTTAAGAATGACATAAAGAAGTATAAGATTTAAGCGAACGGCTTTCGAGATGCTTCGCAAAAATGGGTTGCTAAAGTAAGAATGCCCAAAAGGGGGTAAAGATAATATAAGAAATGTTGGAAGACTCATTTCGGAGATCCACAATTGTGTGGGTGTACCGCAAATTCTTTTGTAAGGCCTTGTAGAGGTAAAGTATAAGCTGGACCGAGACCAATATCTTAACTATTGGGTAATGGGTCCTCCACTTGATCACTGGCATACTGAGGACCTGAATGCAGTCTTCTCGGATATTGGTAAAGTGCTGCTCTGGGAAAGGGACCCTGAGCACAAAGGCGGGATCATTGCTAAACTCAGAGTAACTAACCTTTTAGATGTTCCTAAAAGTGTTAGATTCACCATTGGGGACCTTGTGGAAACAGAATCATGGACTTTCTCTGTTGAAATTTTAAACAGCAATCTCCTGGGAGGGGGCCCACCTGATGAGGACCCACTACCTGATGATGGTGCTGACTCTCATCCCCTGCCTGTGAGGGACCCATTTTTGGCCCCCCTCCACCACCGCCTCCTCCACAACCTGAAGGGGACATTGGTGGATGGGACCAATGGGTTGAGCCTGCTCCTTCACAAAATAATGTTGGCTGGGGGAACTGGAATGCTGTCCAAGGACCTGTGTTTGCTGAGGGTGTTGACATGCCTATTGATAACCTGAATTTGCCACCTCAGGAGGCTGACAGTGTTGTTACTGGTTTAATCCCTGTAGCCAATATTTCATCTGACAATGACAAGGCATCTATCCATGGTGCTGAAGATATTGAAGTGGAGAAAATAATTGCTAATGCTAACCAGGATGTGGGCATGGGAGAAGGACTGCTTAATATTCTGCAAAATTACCAGGATGATGAGGATGACAACCACCATGCTAATGAAGGTAATCAACAAGATCACTGGATGATTGAGGACACAAACCTTCTCTCCCCAATGAGGCACATCTGCAAGTTGGAATGGCCATCATTCCATTTGTCAATTCCTCTGAAGTGTTATCTGCTAGGCAGTCCTTCTCAAAGCAAGGCCTAGAACTATGGGACAGATTCTTTGCTCCACACTTAAATCCCTCACCTGACAAAGGCAAACTGCAATGTGATATCCATGTAAGTTGGTTTAACTTTATCACCCTCATGCTCATCACTCCTGAAAAATTCAGTTGGGCAAGACACTTTCTTACCTCTCCCCTTTGGGATATTATTAAAGAGCCAATTGCAGAAGAAAATACTTTCACTTTCATTATCCCTAATGAATGTGTTGGACAGATGCCTCCTCACTGCCTGAATGAATCCCCATCAAGCATGATGGTGCCAAATGCTCCTTCAAAGATGAGGAGGGGTAAAGAACCAATGGTGGACTCTGAGGTGAGAAGGAGCCCCAGAATTGTGGAACTTAATGGGGGGTTTAAAAGCCATGTGAATTGTTTTGATCCTAATTGTCTCTCTTGCAATGCTGCACCACCTTGTCTCAGTAATAAAGTTGTTAAGAACCTTGCTGATTCATTTTGCAAGGTTAAGGAGGGGGAGCTTGAGAAAAGGTTGCTGAAGAAGAGCAGGATCAATGATTTGATCATCAAGCCACCTGGAAAACCTGGACCAAAGAAGACTGGTTCTGAATCAAACCTTCCAAGCAAGAAGAAAGGTGGTGCTGCTGAATCTTGTGGACAGCAGTCTAAGAAGAAAGCACCTAAATAATGTTGTTAATGTCTACAAAATTCTGTGCTTTTGTGGCTGGATCATTTACCTTTGGAGTCTGTTATGAGTTGTTAAAGACCTATTTGCTGATGTGCATGTTTATGAACTCAATACCCTATGATATTTTCTATCTTGTTTGTGTGACTACAAACCTTGTGTCACCACAATACTCACTCAACCTGTTTATCAATGAGTAACAACAGAAATTGGAAGATTCTGAACTGGAACCTCAAAGGAATTAACTCTGTGAAAAAATGGTTGGCATTAAAAAGCAAAATCACGGAATCTGAATGTGATATCATTTGTCTCCAAGAAACCAAGAGAGAAAACTTTGATACCAATTATTTAAAGAAATTCTATCCAAATAAGTTTGACAGCTTTGACTTCCTACCTTCAATTGGTGCTTCTAGAGGTATCATCATCATATGGTGCAGTTCATTATTTAATGGCATCAGAGCTTTTCAAAATGAATTCTCCACTTCTGTCACTTTCACCTCACAATTATCCAATGACTCCTGGACTCTTACAAATATCTATGGTCCATGTCAAGCTGATAGGAAAATTGAATTTTTGGACTGGTTTTCCAACATCACTATGCCTGATAATGTAGACTGGCTTGTCTTAGGGGATTTTAATCTTATCAGAAGACTTACTGATAGAAATAAAAGTGGAGGGGATGTTAATGAAACTATGCTTTTCAATGATGCTATCAGCAACCTAGGACTTATTGAGCTACCACTGAAAGGAAGGAAATTCACTTGGAGTAACATGCAGAAAGATCCACTTCTGGAAAGACTTGATTGGTTCTTTACTTCTAGCTCATGGACAACCAAATACCCTTACACTTTGGTTACCCCCATATCCAAGCCTACTTCTGATCATCTTCCTTGTGTCATCTCTATTGGAACTAACATTCCCAAGGCACAAATCTTTAGATTTGAAAATTACTGGCTTCACCATTCTGATTTTAAGATGATTGTGCAAAATGCCTGGAATATACCAGTGAATTATTAGGACTTGGCAAAAAGAATATGTGCCAAGTTGAAAAATGTAAGAAGAGGCATCAAGATATGGGCCAAACAGTTACCATGCTTAAGGGACCAAATTGCTAAGGTGAATGACACCATTGATCTTCTGGATCTACTTGAAGAATCTAGAACATTAACCATCAATGAATGGCACCTCAGAGATATCCTGAAATCCCATATTATCTCCCTTCTCCAGAACCAAAACACCTATTGGAAACAAAGAGGAAAAATTAAATGGGTGAAACTTGGGGATGAAAACACAAAGTTTTTTCACTCCAAAGCTACCATCAGTTATAGGCACAATTATATCTCAATGATCAAGAATGAAAATGGACAGGAATTTATCAATCACTATGACAAGGCTAACATTCTTTGGAATGACTTTAGAGCAAGAATGGGTACATCTATCAAAACTGAGATGCATTACAACCTAGCAGATTTTTATGGAAATGGAATGACTGATGAGATGAAGAATTCACTTGAAAACCCTTTTCTTGACAAGGAAATTGAGGAGGTTATCTCTGATTTACCAAATGACAAGTCACCTGGACATGATGGTTTTAATAATGAATTTATCAAAAGCTGTTGGTCAATCATTGGAAATGATATCAAATTACTGATTCATGATTTCTTCAATGAGAAAGTTTCCCTTGAGAGCATCAACTCATCCTACATTACACTCATTCCTAAAGTCACATGCCCTTCTACCTCTGCTGATTTCAGACCAATCTCCTTATTGAACTGTGTATTCAAAATAATTACCAAACTTCTTGCAAATAGACTTCAATCTGTTATTCTGGAATTGGTGCATAAAAATCAATATGGTTTTCTCAATAATAGGTCTATTCAAGATTGCATTGGATGGGCATTTGAATACCTATTCCAATGCCACAAGTCAAAGGAGGAAATTCTAATTCTAAAACTTGATTTTGAGAAGGCTTTTGATACAATTGATCACTCTGCAATCATTAATATCCTTAAAGCTAGAGGATTTGGGAGGAAATGTATCAAATGGATAGAAATGATCTTTGAATCTGGAACCTCTGAAATCCTACTAAATGGAGTACCTGGTAAAAAGTTCTATTGCAGGAGAGGTGTGAGATAAGGAGACCCCCTTTCACCATTACTATCTGTTCTTGCTGCAGACCTTCTTCAATCTGTCCTGAATAAGGTCATGCATATGAACCTCCTAACACCACCTATAGAGGGACCACCCAACAGTGATTTCCCTATTATTCAATATGCTGATGATACATTGGTGGTACTTAAGGCAGATGCTGCTCAATTATTGTGCTTGAAAGCACTTCTTCAAACATTTGCAAGTTCCACTAGACTCAAAGTTAACTTTTTGAAATCTAGCATGATGCCAATAAACATATGTAATGATAGGCTAATGCATTTTGCTAGGACAATGAACTGTCAGACTGGTTGCCTCCCTTTAACCTACCTTGGTTTACCACTAGGCATTTCAAAACCATCTATGGAGCACTTTCTACCCATTGTTCAAAGAGTTGAAAGAAGATTATGTGGTATAGCTGATTTCTTGAATTATGGAGGAAAATTGCAACTGGTAAAATCTATTATGTCCTCACTTCCTCTATTTTTCATGAGCTGTTTGGAGGTACCAATTGCCATCAAGGATCAAATTATAAAATACATGAGATATTGTCTATGGAGAAAGAGGACTGAAGATGTACAAGCAAAAGGACAATCTCTGGTGTCTTGGGATAAAATCTGCCGTCCTAAAAATCAGGGGGGTCTAAGGGTGCTAAACCTACAGATCCAAAATACTGCCCTCCTTCTAAAAAAACTGGACAAGTTCTACAATCACCATGACATCCCTTGGGTTCATATCATATGGGAAACTTACTACAAAAATGGAAAACTACCTGGAAGAAGCATGGAAGGATCATTCTGGTGGAAATCTCACATCAAATTAATTGATAATTTTAAAGGCATGGCTAAGTGCAGTCTGAATTCAGGAAATTCTGCTTATTTCTGGTCTGACCTTTGGCAAGATGAGTGCTTGATGAATAAATTCACTCACCTTATGCCCTATGCTAAGTTTTCAAATATCAGTGTTCATGACTTCTTACATGCTGACTACTTAGAGAATAATTTTCACCTACCACTCTCTCAACAAGCATACTCTGAGTTTCTAGTCATGGAAGAAAGATGCCAGGAATTCATGCATACCACTCAGGGGGATACCCATGATATTGGAACTATATTTGGGGGTCAGATAAATTTGAAGTAAAAAAGGCCTACTCAGCCATGATTGGATATTCACCATCACCACCACACTTCTCTTGGGTATGGGCAACCTCCTGCCAAAATAAGCACAAGTTCTTCTTCTGGCAGTTGCTTCTAGACAGATTGAATACAAGGAATCTTCTGAAAAGAAAACAGTTCATCCTGTCTGACTACAATTGTGTAACTTCCAACTGTTACTTGGAAGAATCAGTAAATCATCTATTCTGGGAATGTCCATTTGCAAACAAATGCTAGGACCATATTTACAGAAACAGAGCTGCAAACCTAATAGGAGTGGAAGCTATTTCAGACATCAAAGAAAAGTTACACCTACCATTTGCAATGGAGATCATTATCATGACTACCTGGGGTATCTGGATATGCAGAAATGAGAAGATTTTTAATGACAAAAGGCCCACAATTGAAAGATGGAAAGCAATCCTCTATCAAGAAATGAGATGGTTACAATTCAGAATCAAAGGAAAATACAAGGATAAATTCAAAGCCTGGCTTAACCAGCAATTAGATCAGGGATAGGGTAGATTTTACCCATCTTAGAATGATTTTACTTTACTGTTTTGATCTACCTTAGATCATTTTTCTCATTGTAACATACTCATACCTTATAATAAAAATTGCAGTGGGGATTTTTCCCTACTGTTTCACCTCAAAAAAAAATGCGAGGACGTCATCTTTAGTGTGTTGATAGTTTTTGAAAAATAAATTTGTGAATTCAGGTTTTGAGATTAACACAATTAGTTAAGGTACAAATCATAGATAGCTTGTATGTGATGTCAGATCATTAATAGTCCACTTAGGGACGATAGTTTGTAAGTGACATTATGTGTGCATATGATGAAGATCTATTTGTTGAGGTGTCTACCAAGTTAATGCCTTTGTGTTTCGCTTCATCTCTAGATTTTCTATCCTGATTCATTTTTCTTGTTTGATCATATGTGCTCTGAATAAAGAAAAATTACATTGATGTGAACAGATAATAGGACCAAGGCGTGGATAAAAAATCGCGATAAAAACCAAAACCTTTTCAATTGTTTTCCTGTGCCTATAGGACCATTTGAATTTTTAGATGGCCTTCTGAATTTGCCCCTGATGCCAAGCTGCGACGTGCCACTAATTTCCGAGAAATGGTTACACCGACACAACGACGCTACCTATCAGAAAAATCTGATTATCAGGAACTTGGAGAATGCATATTTTATTTTCGCAAGAAATATTTATCATTGTTTCACCCGTTGCAACGCACGGGCATTTGTGCTAGTCTTTTATAACATGACATAAAACATCTTTTGTATTACTCTTTCTGATCCATAATAAATGTCGGTAATTTAATACTAGCTTAGTACAAAGTTTGTACTAAGTCTCCGACACTTATTTTGAATACGAAGGGATTACATGTTTACGTTTTACAACGTAACACCTCTTATATTTTAATCTTAGATTAAATTTGAACCATTAAAATAATTATTTTAATCTTAGAATACGAAGGGATACTTATTTTAATCTTATGTTTACGTTTTACGTAACACCTCTTATTTTAATCTTCGAATACGAAGGGACACTTATTTTAATCTTAGATTAATTGACTTGAATTTGCCTACAAATTAATTGATTTGGATTTGCCTGCATTCGGATGCATCTAGCACTAAAACATGTCTGATATGAATCTAGATAAATCGAAGTCAATTAATTTGGGTCGGAGGGAGTATATTATTTTATATTATGTAGTCTCCCCGATCTAAATTAGTTGACCCATAATAGATTTGAATGTATTTAGACTTATTTTAGTGACAGATACATCCTAATTTAAAAACCAAATCAACTAATTAACTAATTTAGATCGGAGGGTAGAGATATATGTACTTAAATCAATTCAAATTTTAAGTAGACACAAGGCAGACAGATACCAGAGCAGAGTCACCTGAAAAAACACCACCGATCTGTGCGACGATTGGTGCTGGCGGTGGGACTTGGGAGGCTGTGGCTGGTTGGTGGGCCACCCTAGCCAGATACTCTGTTTTCGTATTTTTTTTTCAATTTCATATCTGGAGCAGAGGGACTTTCAATTTCAAGCCGCCGACTGATGCGGGAGAGGCGAACGATTCTGCGGGCGGCGGTGGCGTGCGCCGGAGCCTCCTCGCGGACCCGCCATCGTCGTCGTCCTATCTCGAAGGTCGAGACACGACGGCTTGATTTGTAAGTGCTCTGTACCTTGGTTAGGGTTTGTGATGTTTCTGATTGGGGATGGGGGCAGGAAGGAAGGAAGGCGGGTGAGGGGCTACCACCATTAGCGTGGCGTGAGGCGCAGCATCTCCGTCGTGTTAACGATAGCAAAGGCGGGGGCAGAGAGAGATAGCATCTCCGTCCGTTCTGTGTTCCCTTTCCTTGGCGTGCCCCTAAAAGCGAAGCAAATGGGGAGAAATTGGGGTACAATTGCTTTCTAGTGACTCGCCTTGTAACTTTTGTTCTCCTTCTCTAAGTAAACTACTAGTCCTCCATGGTCCCGAGTTAGCCTTAGCAAACGGGGGAAGAAAGCCCCATCTCAAATCCCCATGTATAATCCTCATTATACACCAAATGCAACATTCTATGTCTGGTCCTTGTAACTTATGGCCGTCTTAATGCCAATGAGGGTATATACTAGCACGAGAAATCGAATGATCAAAAGGGAAGCTGATCTTACAACTGTATGAAGGGTGTCAATAAAGTTCTGTGAGTGAAATAGACACCAAAGTCGAATGGGAGCAAATATACACCAACAACACACATGGTGAACTTTGTTGCAGGATAGCAGAAAGGCCACGAATCGGCGTTCATGAAAATAAATCATGTGCATTCAGGACAAACTTATTGGAACCACTTCAACATCTTCACGAGACAGAGTCCATAGTTGTAGCAGTATGGTACACCAAGCACCTGAGGATCCACCATTAGAGCCCGAGAAGCCGATAACACAATGTTGAGCGTTTTATTACAGGTTCCTTAGATACAGCCCAGCTAAAGGCTTAAAAGACACACCAGCTGTCGAAACACCAGCCTGGCACTCAAAGCAAACCTCAGTCCTATCCCGGGCAAGATTTACCCAGCCGAGGAACCAGCTGATGCCCCTGTTTACTTCTTCGGCGAAAGACCCCAATTGCCACCAGCGATGTCAACCTCGTGTGCAGGTGCTGTTTATTTCTTAGGCCTTGTTTCTGCAAACCAGTCCAGGTGATAACCAAATGTGAATCAAACTTTGTTAAGTACACTTAGAATCAAACTTCCCATCTTTGATTCTCACTCAGAGGTACACTGTTAGACTTCTCCCTGCTAGCTATAAAAAGACTACATCTGTAGCAGATTCCAGATCTCTAATCACTCGAACAGATTTATTTACCTCGAGAATATTTTTTTTTGATTAATAGAAGGTAGAGAATTACCTCGAGAATATTACTTCATAACTTCACCCAAGATGTATTTACCTCGAGAATATTACTTCATAACTTCACCCAGTTCACTAGCTACATCACTAAGCATTGGAAGAATTTAAGACTGTTGGAGCGTGTAAATTACCTTGGTGCCATCTTCTATTTGATGATCTTGTAAACCTGCCACTCCTTCCATCTCCTCTATAGAATTTTCCTCATTCATATGATCTATCGCCCGAGTGCTCAGGCGATTTTTCTCAGCAAAATCCTTTGGGTCCTCAGTGCCATCCATATATTCTTTCCCCTTCTCCTCCTCCTCCTCCTCCTCCTCATCATCATCATCATCATCAACTTGTGCACAATAAAAATATTCGCATATCGTGCATCAATACCAATGATTAACCAAAGTACTAGGATTGAAGAAAAATAAGATGCACATCACTTTGTTACCAGATTCTCCAGTGGAAATGGCAGGCTGCATTGTCAGTGATAACGTCGCAGCAGTAGGTGGTGCCGCAGGGATATTTTTTGCAGCAGGTTCATTTTCCACATCAACCTCGGTAGCTGCCACAGGTCTAATTTCCACATCAACCTCTTTGGTTGTCATATCGGTAGGTGGTGCCGCAGGGCTAACATCCATAACTGGCTCTCTTGCCACAGCAACCTCTTCGGCTGTTATATGAATATCTGAAGGTGGTGCCACATGGCTAATTTCCACAGCAGACTTTTCGGCCTTTTTACTAGTAAGCGGTGCCCCAGGGCAAATTTCCACAGCAGGCTCACCTCCAGTCATACTATTAGCTATTGGTGCAGGGCTAGTTTCGACAGCAGGCTCACTTCCCATGAGTTTTGTCTCAACAAACAAGAGCTTGGGACGTCTGGGATGGTTCCTTGCTGCTTTTTTCCACTCATGTTTTGTTTCGTCACTCACTCCATCATGAAGGGTGACCTCCTTAAGACGTGGCAGGTACTGGATCATTGTGCTGCTAAATCCCTTTAGCTCCGTACATAGCAGCTGGAACGACTCGAGGCGTGGGAGAGCTCCGTCTTGGATTTCCAGCTCAACCATGACTTCCACCACGACGCATAGGCGTCGCACGCATCTGAGCATGCCTGGTTTGATGACGAGCTTGTCCAGTTGAGTTGCAATCAGCTTCAGGTACTCCAAGCTGCGCACTCTGCTGAGGGCAGCAAGAGTGTCACCACTCAGCCTATGATCACCAGTGAATGACAGGCACAACTTAGTGAGACCACCCAACATGGTAACAAACAGAGGCAGCTGACTGCACATGCTGTTCCCTTGTAGCTTCAGCGACCTAAGGTAGTAGGAGTAATCCTTTTCCAGGGAGAAATTCAGCAAGTATTGAGACCATTCATCATTCGTGTGCAGTGAGAGTGAGCGAGCTTCATTCAGATCGGTGCCTCTCTTGATGAAACCCTTGATGGCCTTTGAGAGATGACTTAAGTTGCTGTTGGTATCGGCGGTGAACTCGCACCATATTTTCACCTTTGTCAGGTGCTTCATGTGCTCCATGAGCTGTGTGAATCCTTGGCTCGTGTTGTCCACAACAAACCCTGCCACCGTTTCCAGTTTGCTATTCTCTGACAACCAAGTCTGTAGCTTACGCATTCTCCAGTCTCCTACTTTGTGTTGGAACTTGAACTTTCCAAACAGATGGATCAGACATGGCAGCTCCATGACTTCTTTAGGCAGAATCTCTATATTGGTTCTTCTTACATCCAGTGTCTCCAAAAGTTGAAGCTTCTTGATCTCTTTGGGAAGCACCGTAACTGTAACAGCGGCCCCAAGGCTTAGGTACCTGAGCAGCAATAGGTTGGTGCACATGTCCCTAAGATGCTTGTCCTCCAAGTGGTTACCGCATCCTTCTAGATCCAAAACTCGCATCAGTTTATACTTGGAAAAGTCCAAAACAGATTTTTGCACGTAACCGAAGATTGTGAGAGACCGGACAAGACGTAAATCCTTTGGATTCACTTTGGACCTTGCAGCAGTTTTATTATGCAGTGAAAGCCATCGGACATTACTGGGTAGGGAACCATTATCGTATAACAAGGTAACAAAGTTCTCACACATGGACTTGTGCAGGATGAACTCGAGCATCATGCCATGAGTTTCGTATTTCTTCACCTCTGCTCTGTTGCTACTGCTGGCATCAATAGGTTGGATGATACTCTGGTTGACCAGCACATCGAAATTGTCAATAGCGGCATCGAGGGTACGACACTTAGGGTCTTCTATGATGAGCCTTTCAGCTAACCATTTTCTTACCAGGCTTGCTCTCCTAATTGGATGGCCACTTGGGTAAATACCCAGATAGAGCAAGCAGGTCTTGACATCTTGGCTATCAAGGTTGGTGTAGGTACAGACTAGCACACGATTCATACGTGCTAAGTTTTCATTTGTCTCCAGATGTTTTCCAAGATTTTCGCATAGGTATGCCCACCTTTCAGGATTACCTCTACTTTGCAAGAACTGGGCAGTGGTTACAAGAGCAAGGGGTAGACCATTGCATTTCCTTAGTGCTTCTGAACCGAGCTGCGTATCACCTGCTGGTGGTGGATACTCCAAAGAAGCTTCCTTGCAGAACAATTCTTGTGAGTGTTCTGCACCTAAAGTTCTCATCACGTAGACATCACCGTTGTTAGAGCTGCATGCATTAGCTATGGACTGAGTGGCAGTCGTAACAATGACTCTGTTGTTGACCCCAGGAACCACAGGGTAAGCATCTTTGATATGACGCCAAAATTCAGTCCGCATATCATCGATTACAATGAAAAACCTACAAAAAGATAAAAACGAGTTAGAAGACATTTACTCTTCAGGCATAGCAAGTCTCACAGAGCACATGATGTAAAAACGAAATCGATCGCACATGGGATTCTCACTCTTGTAACACTCTAAAACTCTGTTAACAGTGCAAAGAGCTAGTTTGAGAACATGGTCAATGGCCAAACAAGTCGACCGGGACACTAAACAGCTACGTACAACACCAAGTCTTTGCTTACATAGATTATGAACTTCATGACTGGCTAAAATCAAGCCCTACCAGGGCACACTTAGTCCAGATGTTTTGCCAAGCTAGCTTGTACAGGGTTTCCTATGTTTTTTGTGGTGTGATATATTTGTGGCTTGAGTAAAGTCATTATTTTCAGTCTGCAAGCATGCTACACAAATAATATTGTGTACCCATCTGTCAATGAATATAATATAACCGTATTATTTATTAACAAGCTCCATTTATAGAAAGGAACTTTAATGTATGGGGTGGTCTATTTGAGATTTAGGGAGCTGGCTCTTTAGTTTCCTTTTTTTTACTTGGTCTCCGAAAGATTTTTTCTACTTAAAGTGCCATGCCTGTAAAAGTTGTAGGGTTATGATAATTATTAATTATATAAATCGTACTGATTTGGCAATAACAATATTGGCATATATTCTTAGGCTTAGGTGTTCCATTTAGTTTCAGAGTTACTGTAGCTAATCGGGCATATCATTTTCATGAAACAGGTTGGTGTGGAGAAGATTTTGAACTGACATCTAGAAATATTTTGGATGGAATCTTGCTACAAGTTCTTTTTTCTTATGGAAATAAAGTGTGCCCGCGAATAAAAATTGTTTCACCTGTTCTGTATGGTCAATTGTTCATGTTATAATTTCTATACGCCCCATAGTGTCCCAAACAAGAAACCATATGATTTTTGACAAGACACGGTTTCTTCTCCTTTGCAGGTCTTGTATCTGTACGCGAGAGTGGCTCTGTACTTGGTCTATGCTTTAGCGGTGTGAGGGTCAAGCGTTGGTGGCAACATGTTTGCACTTGGGCCTTGTTTGGATACGGTGTTTCAAGAGAACGCGTTTGGCCTAACCTCACGTAACTGTCTAACAAACAAAAACTCTGTTTGGACGTGGCGATTAAAACGCGGATATGGAAAACTTGATTTCCAGAATCCACAGAATCCGAGTTTTGACAAAAACAGATATTCGTTGTTTTTGTGAAAACGCGTTTATTGGAGACCAATTGCAACTACCCTGGTTGTTCCTCAACAAACTTACCAAACAGGATTTTCGTATACTTCTTATCAACCGAATCGTTAGTAGTACTGGTTTCCCGTAAATGGTTCCCAAACGAGTTTTCCTAAAACGTAGAGTATGTAGTGCGAGTGGTCTTTACCCAGCGTGAATGTAAGTCTAGGCTTCAGGCAGATGGCCCATCCATTAGTTTTTATTACTATTGTGTGTCAGGCCTGTTGGTTTGAAATAGAGAAGCTTGTGCTTGTTGATTGCAACTGAATTAAAATTGCTGGCCGGACCAAATTGTGCCAAAAATGTTTCATTAGCTATATCGGTGATACTGTAGTGTGTACTGTAGAATTAGACAGAAGAAATGAGTTGAGAAAACCACTGGAAACATAAAGTGCTTAGCTAGGGTACTAGAAAATATCATACCTGATGGTGTGAAGGCACCTTTTTAAGACTTCACAAAGCTTGTTGTTGCTCTGACGGCGAGAGCTTCCTGCAATTCCGCCACTACTAGTAATAGTGGAATGCACCCCAAGTTGGCGGAGTATCTCCTGGAGAACATCCCGTGCATCTTTCTCCGCAGCATGAACCCAAGCCCGTGCTGGGTATTGACCAACAACGGCAGAACTGTTGTACACCTGCTTGGCAAGGAGAGTCTTCCCTATGCCACCGAATCCGACAATGGAGATCACCTTGAGCTCATCCTTGGTCGTCCTTACTATTATCAGCTCCATGAGCTCATCCCTGGCTACCTCCATACCTATAGCGGCGACGGAAGTGTCCGACTCCTCATCAGACAACTCCAACATGCTGGATCTGCCACCGCCATGTCGACAATCACCACTGGTGATGTACCTTGTTCTCAGCACGCATGCGTCTTCCGATGTCTTCCTGAGACAAAGGATTGCCGCTGCAAACTTGTTACGTGCCTGTACCGTCTTCAACCGGTGGAGTTTCCGACGGATCCATGACGCCTCCGCGGGCAATGTCACACGGTGTATGAAGCGGTCGGTGCAGTCATCAATTGCGTACGCCAAGTCACGCACCATTTTGATCCACTCCTTATGCACCTCGTCGCCACTCATCTGGGGACGATGACCATCTTCTCGAATGGCGGCAGAAATCATCTCAGACTCTCTTGTGATGTAATTGATCTCATGCTCCAGGTTCGCTCGCAGCTTGTGATTTGTTTTGAAGAAATCCAAGAGCTTAGGCGCGATCTTGCTGGCCACACTGCCGGCCACGGTTGCAGCCGCAGCTAATTCCATCTCCACACCTCCCCTAGTCTTTTGATTGATTCGACCATTACTTGTACTGATTCTTACCTTCCCTCTCTCACCCGCATGGAACTTTGTGGATATAGAGAAAAGGGAGGGTTCAGCAACTCAACAGCAGCCATGACCGTATAAAGTCCCAGAGACTAGCTACAGTTTAAATTGCGATATTGTTAACCTGTCACATCACATCATCAGCCACATAAATTTTCTTAGGGAGATATCAGCCACATGAATCTTTTCTTTGGGAGGATATCAGCCACATAAATCTTTTCTTTGGGAGGATATCAGCCACATAGTTTTATTTTGTTTTGTTGGGAAGACATCAGCCACATAGATTAGTAGAAGAAAGATCATCCTCCCCGAGTCATGTTTCGGCAACAACCATCCACCCAAACCTGGTGTCTTTTAATTGCTTATCCTCATGGTCATGGAGCTCATTTTTCTCTTTATATTGCCGACCACACATTGTGCAACGGTGTTGTTTGCATGGTGTCCCCTCTGCATCTGTCCGTTTAGGCGTTATGGCATAGACAGAAGCTATCTGATGGTCCTGATAGGCGTATCGGTGGGTGCCATGGGATCCCAGCTTCTTTGGGAGCTCGACATGCCCTCATCTGGTGCATGGTGCCTATCAAAGAGGAATTAGGACAGATGTAGGTACCCCCTTTTCAAAACACAGTTTTCTTGGTGGTGAGAGGGCCTAGAGATTATATAGCGGTATCTTGTTCTGATTGATGGAGCACAAGAACGTCAAGGAGGAGGGCGAGGTCATAGTAGAGGAGGAATCTCCTGTGGTGCACAAGAGCATCACTCCAAACCCACATATCAGAGGTAAAACCCCTCTCACTTGCTTTTTTTTCAAAAAGAAGGGTGAGCCCTCCTATTTCTGTTATGAGAAACCAGCAGTTCTTACAAGGATCAAAATGAATGAAAGAAAAAGCGAGGGAGCGAGCAATTGTGCGAGGGAAACCACCAGCCAAAAGTTCCAAGTGACAGGCTAAGCCTGCACAATCTGGCATAGCATCACACAATCGAAGCCTTCAGATATCAAGCAGCAATTTGACGACCCAGGTCTCCATCCATCCAATCATATGAATCAACACAAAGGACTGGAGATCCGTTTGTTGTAGGCAAACCAAAAGCACATTGAATATGGTCGAGACAAGTTCTGTAGCTGAACATCTCAGTAAGAGATGGTCAATAGTCTCATCTGTCCCACAAAATTGACATTGTTTATCCCCCTGCTATCGTCTTTTTATTAAGATGTCTTTCTTTAGTATGTTGTTTCGTACGACCAACCACAGAAAGATCCTGATTTTCAAGGAGACTTTAATTTTCTACCGAAACTTCCCTCTCACTTGTTAGCATAGTGACTGCTTAACTGGTTTCTTTTCGATGGGAAAAAGAATGGGTAATTGATAATTCTGATATGAATAACTAGATAAGGCAGACTTTTCCTTATATACTCGTATTCTGTTTGTGTACTATGTCAGTATTTTCTTTCACTTCAAACGATGCATCTGCGTTGTGACCACTAGATTGTCTGATTGCTTATCCATCGCTAAATTCCTGCGAGTGTCTGATGTTAACATTGTTTAATGCATTTGGCTGTCACAAAGTTGAGGGTTGCTTTTCTATACGGGGCACATGTGTGTACAGGCAGCAGTATTTATTAATTGATTGTACCGTTGTTTGTGTGTGTTCAGATGTTTCGATCCGAGGCAGAGGCGAAGTTAGGGAGATTGAGCCCTCGGTCAGTGCTTCGTTGGGTGCCATGAGACCCCTTGTTGCGAAGATCAACATGCTGCTCTTCAGGGGTGGTCCTCAGGAATGCTCCTCCGAGAGGGTCAAGGACAGGATGTGCCTTCTCAAACATGACATTGAAAAGATAAGCTCCTACCTTGATGACCTGTCAGAGGTGGAGGACCCTCCTGAAACGGCCAATTGCTGGATGAATGAGGCACGTGACATGTCTTACGACGTGGAGGATTACATGGACAGCTTAATATTTATGCGGCTTAATCCCTCCCTTGTTGCCAACAACATCAAGAGCACCAGATGGTTCTGCAAATTGTTCGGTCATGCTAAGACTCCCAAGACTCTGGTTAATATTGAGGCAACACTATCAGAATTCAGGATGCATGTCCAGGAGGCGCTTGCACGATACCAGAGGTATGACCTCCATTCTTGCAGCAACTTGAGACGTAGGTTTATGCCCCTTGGCCCTATGCTTCTTCCAACATCGTATGAAGAAACTGCCGACATAGTAATTGATGGCCGGATGAATGACTTTATCAACTCACTGGCTAACGATGGGGATCAGGAGCTCAAGGTGCTATCTGTTCTTGGATCTGCTTGTCTTGGTAAAACTACACTTGCTAGAATGTTGTATAACATATTTGGGAAACGGTGCCACTGTCGAGCTTTCATTCGGTTGTCCAAGAAACCTGATATGAAGAGAACTTTCCGTGACATGCTGTCACAACTCCAGAAGCAGAACATACCACAAGATTGCGAGGAAATTGACCTCATTGACAATATCAAGAAATATCTACAAAATAGAAGGTTCTATTTTTCTTCATAAAATTAAATTAAAACTCGCTTGTTCCTCAAACACTAATATCTATTTTCATGCAGGTACTTGATTATTCTTGATGATGTATGGGCTGCATCAATATGGGATGTTATTAGTCATGCTTTCCCAAATGGCAGTCATGGCAGCAGAATAATAACAACTACACAGCTTGAAGATGTTGCATTAACATGTTGCTGTCATCAGGCAGCACATGTTTTTGAGATGAAACCCCTAGATGATGATCACTCTAGGAAGCTATTCTTTAACAGACTTTCTGGCTCTGAAAGTTATTGCCCTGAACAGTTCAAAGAGGTTTCAAACGAAATTGTTGAGATGTGTGGTGGTTTGCCGCTAGCAACAATCAACATAGCTAGTCTTATAGCAAGCCAGCCTGTCATATCAACTGATCTGTTGACATACATACATCATTCCCTAAGCTGTTTGTCAGCAAATTCTACTTCAGAAAAAACGAGACAAGTACTGAATGTGAGCTTCAGTTATCTTCCTCATTATTTGAAGACATGCCTACTCTACCTTAGCATGTATCAAGAGGGCTACAAATTCTGCAAAGATGATTTAGTAAAGCAATGGATGGCTGAAGGTTTTATTGATACCACAGGAGGGCAAGATATCAAGAAAGTTGCAGAAAGCTATCTTGATCAACTTATTGATAGAAGATTCATCCAACCAATACATGTCAACTACAACAATGAGGTGCTATCCTATGCAGTTCATGACACGGTACATGATCTTATAGCACACAAGTCTGAACAAGATAATTTCATTGTGGCAATAGATTACAATCGTAAAAATTTATCACTTTCCCATAAGGTCCGTCGACTATCTCTCCTGTTTGGCAATGCAAGATATACCAAGGCACCAGCAGACATCAGAAATACACAAAGTCGGTCACTTAGATATTTTGGATCATTCGAGTGTTTGCCTTGTATTACAGATTTCAAGCTTCTTCGTGTTCTAAACCTTCAACTATTGGGTCATCACGGCGACGATGACCCGGTTGACCTCACTGGGATTTCAGAACTGTTTCAACTGAGATATTTGAAGATTGCATGTCATGTCTGCATAAAACTGCCATACCATGGACTACAATTGTTGGAAACACTAGATATCATGGATGCAAGAGTCGCTAGTGTTCCATGGGATATCCATCTCCCACGCTTGTTGCACCTCAGTCTTCCTGTTGAGGGAAATCTGCTGGATTGGTCTGTCAGTAAGGGGAGCCTTGGAAATCTGAACTACCTGCAGAATCTTAATCTTAGCAATCTTTCAACACTTTCCTATGTTGTGGAGAGAAGCATGGAAGCTCTAGGTTCTTTAATCGGAGGACATGGCAGCCTGAAAACTATACAAGTGGTGGCTCATGGCACCTTGGTTAAAAATGACGTGGTTCGTGGCCCTTCAAAAGTAACCATTTCATGGGATTGCATGGAACCTCCCCCCCTTCTCCAGAGGTTTGAATGCTCGCTGCACAGCTGCATCGTATTTTACAGGATTCCTAAGTGGGTTACTGAACATGGCAACCTAAGAATTTTGAAGATTTCAGTGAGGGAACTGATGATGAGTTGTGTTGATATTCTCAGAGGATTGCCTGCCCTCACTACTCTGTCGCTGTATGTGCATAGGGCACCCATTAAAAGGATCATCTTTCACAAGGCCGGGTTCTCTGCTCTCAAGTTCTTCAAGTTGAGGTTCACGAGTGGTATAGCTTGGCTAGCATTTGAGGCGGATTCAATGCCTAATCTCTGGAAGATCAAACTAGTTTTTAATGCCATCCCCCAAATGGACCAACAACTTCTTTATTATTGGAACCAAGGCACATTCAAACGACATCAACGTGGTACTGCAGTTATCAGCATAGAGCATATGCCAGGCCTTAAAGAGATCTCGGTAGAATTTGGGGGTGCAGCTGCTAATGTAGAGTATGCCTTGAGGACCTTCGTTAGTAATCATCGGAGCAATCCTAATATAAACATGCAACCGGTGACTTATAATAATTGTGGCAATGAAAGCACAGAACAGAAAAAACAACCTTCAAATGAGATTCTGGAAGAAGAACCAGATGAATATGACAAGGCATTGGATAGACCAGCTGATAAAAGGTCCTTTATTTCGACTTAGACTCCGGTTATTCAATTAGCTTTATTTAGTTCTTCATGTTTGATCGAAGCTAAATGGTTTGCTGCAATCTGGATTTCAAGGTCACGGGAGTCCTCTTCGTGCCTGCATGTCTTCACTCTGGACGAGCTCGTGTCTGCCACCAGCAACTTCTCCAAGGCAAACTTCCTTCATGGAAACTGTGACTTTAGCTGTCTTGGCGTCTACAAAGGATCCTTTGACGGCAACTTCCGCCCAGGCCTCGGGCCACTAGAGGTTGTAATCATTAGGTACCCCAACCAATCTGACAAGAACGACTGTGGGTGTCTGGTACGTTCTTTTGTGTCACTGTCCAATCCCTGCGCTCCTTCTGCTGGAAATTTCAATCTTCAATCTGGTGAAGATTACATTCCATCGTTACCATTATCTCGGGACAGTTGGTTGATTAATTAACTTCATCTGTGATCGCACAGTCGGAGCTGGAGTATCTCGGGACAGTGTGTCATCCTCATCTGGTGAAGCTGGCGGGCTTCTGCATCGGACGGAATTGCATGATGCTCGTCTACGAGTATACGACCTCTATCAGCCTAACCAAGTTCTTGATTGGCAAGGATTCATATGGAGATTTTGATTTATTTGAATGGCTTTCTGTTTTGACCGATTGGTTTAGCTTGCTAACAGTGTATGCATGATTATGTGGCTGCAGATTACATTCCGTCGTTACCATTATTACCGCGGCTAGAGATAGCCGTCGGAGCAGCTAAGGCGCTGGCTTTCCTGCACGAGGCGGACAAGCCGTTGGTCCATGGTCATTTTACAGCTTCTTGCGTTCTTATTTACCCGGTGAGCCTTTGTTCATTTACCCTTTTTTTGTATGGTGCCTGGGCACCATGGTGCCCCTGTTAATTTACCCTTTCTTTTGGTGTCGTGCCCGCCCGGGCACAATAAATAAATAATATATATATTGCTTCTGGTATTTTTTTTAGTCCCGCCTGAAGTGACCTGCCGCGTTCAAAGTGAACTTTGTTTTTGTCGTACAGTGAACTTTGTTTTTAACGTTTGTGAACTTTTTTTCTCGAACATCCATTATATTCTAAATGAACTTAAAAAAAAAATTATCGTGTCTGAAGTGAACTTCCAATATGATAAGAACTTTTTTACGTTTGTGAACTTTGTTTTTCTCGCATAGCTGTTCCTAGCATGATGTGCGAACTTTTTTCTTCCAGCAGAGAACTTTCTTTTTCAACTGAGCGAACGTTTTTGTTCCAAATGGAGGAAAAAAAGTTCAGAGCAGACCAGAGGCGATGGGGAAGATGGTGGGGTGAGAGGAGGTGGGAGGAAAAAAGGGTGTTGTCGTCGGATCCGCGCAGTAGGTGGGGGAGGGCAGCGAGGCGTCCCTCCAGTGCGTGCCGTAGGTGGGGGTGGCGGCGCAGTGGCCCGCCGGCGCATGCTGTAGGTGGGAGCAACGAGGCGGTCGGGGAACCGGGGCAACGCGCTGGAAGAGGGAGAAGGCCCTGGCGGCACGCGGGAGTAGGGAGGAGGTGCGCGGCGGCCAGGGAACCGGGGCAGGGGCTTGCCGGTGTACAGAGAAGGTGGGGGAGGGTGGTGCGGTGGCCCGCCGGCGTGCGGAGAAAGTGTAGGAGGGCGGCGCGGTGGCCCGCTGGTGCTTGCAGTAGGTAGGGGAAGGGCAGCGCGGTGGCTCGCCGGCAGGCGGAGAAGGTGAGGGAGGGCGGCGCGGTGGCCTGCGGGCACCTGCAGTAGGTAGGGTGGGCGTGCGTGGTGGAGGGATGGGGAAGAAGGTGGTTAGGGTGGGAGGGTTCCTGTTTAAGCTATATAGGAATCTCTTAAAGGGGTTCCTCTTTAGTCCCCTCTATATATTCACAACAGAGAACTTAGCAGTGGAAACTCTCCAAGTGTTCTCCGGAAAAAAAAGTCAAATGGCGCATACATTGACTAAACAAAACTATTGCCCTTTTCTTTTAGCATATTTCATCTAGAAGAACTCCGTTTGTCTACCAAATCTGCTGTTGTACTGCAAATTTTGTCAAACTAGTAGCAAAGCATGTAATAGTGCAACATCGATTAAGTCAAATGCGTAAACGTACACTTTTTTTAAGAAACGGCCTGATTTTGTTCGTTAATTAATTAAATTACATTCTATTGAATAATAAGCTGAAAAACATATGAACAACAAAGGTTTCTGAGAAAACAAAAAAGTTACATGAAGTCGATCGTTGCCTCTAGCTCCCATGTTTTGCAACTCAACTTTTCTCCGAGCCTTGGATGAAATGATCGCATAAGACCAAACCTGCACAAGCTAGACTAACCCCATGGGTTCTGAAAAGCCACATAATATAATTCGGCCACCACAATAGATGAGAACCTAATAATATGCTTAATGCACGATGGCCGAGGTTTGGAAGGCAGGTTTTCCAAGCCGCTGCTTTGTTGCTGTAATACTTATATACCAAATTAAATTAGTAACTAAGTTTAGAGTAGTACTATAAATATATTTTCTGACCTTGTTTTTTTGTGATAGAACTACTCAGCAAAGCTGCTGGGCTTCCGCATGGCGAAGGAGGGTCCGTGGAGGCACAAGACAAAGGCCATAATGAAGGACGTGTACAACTTCGGAGTGGTGCTTCTGGCACTGCTAGCTGGGCGGCCGTCCATGGACACGCGGTATCTCAGTCGGAAAAGATATCTCGTGAAGTGGGCGCGCCCGTACCTGCGCCGCGAGGATACGGTGTACCGTATCATGGACCCCGGACTGAAGGAGCAACACTCGGTGCGTGCGGCGTGGCGGGGTGCTGCGACGATCGCGCGCCAGTGCTTGAGTAGCGCACCCAAGGAGCGGCCATGCATGCGTGATGTGGTGGATGCACTTGAGCCGTTGCTCGCGCTCAAGGACGACGACTGTGCTGATCCGATGGTGACCCTGGCAAGTGGCATTGAGGAACAGTCGTCAAAGACAACTAAATTGTCACACGTTTTCGTCAAAAGAGCGAAAGCAGTAAGCACAATTGCATGCCTTCGGTGACAGCTTGTATGTATGTTCGTTCACCAACGTCTTCACGGTGGGTGCAGAACCATCTGCATGTTTTTTTTTTAGAAGAAACCAGATGACCTTTATTTGTGAGAAAAGCGGGAGCAGAGTCTAGCCACATGCTACTGCAGATTACATTATTATTCGATTGTAAAGCACATAAGTGTGCAGCATGATTAGATTCTCTTGGGATATAGTCGATGCATGGAGAAAGTGTCAAACTGTTTACTGAGCGTCTTGGTTTGTTGAATGACGCGCATGATTTCTGAACGCTGGTTATCTCTTCTCTTCCACAAGTTGACAAAGTTCAGACAATCAGTCTCTAGCACAATATGCTTCATGCCCAGGCTGATGCATGCGTTAATCTTGATCCTCCGACCTGTCCGCCAGCAAACAGATCTCGATGACAATTTTTAGGTATTGGTTTGTTTTGAGAGCAAGCTTCCTGCACTACTTCACTCACCCAGACAGCTGTGCGCCGTGGGGAGAAATTAGTTTCTCCTCTCTTGGCTTTACACCTACTAGTCCATATAGAGTAGGCTCCTGCTGCAATGACAGCTGCTTCAAATGAGCTGCATATGTTTCCATCCAAAATGTCAGAGGCCCATGTATTATGATGCAAGTGAGGGAGTTTTACGCCTGTAGCAGCATTGACACTCGGGCAAGAGAACAGAGCGTGGAAGATGGTTTCTTCATTGTGACCACATAAAGCATAATTCCCAATCTGCTCAATATGTCGCCGCTTGAGTGTGTGTCCAGGGTTGGAATAAAACCATGCAGGCATTGCCACCAGAAGTATCGGACCTTCGATGTGTGGTTTTCAGCTGCTAACTCCATTGCTCTTCGGCCACTCATTATCGCGCGCTAAGTGTGAGATGAATGTTTTCCTTTGGTTGCGTGCACAAAATCTGTGTGTGTGTGGAAGTATTTACCTTTCAGCACTCTGGCGCATATTAATGTATCAGGTTTTGTCAATAGTCTCCATCCTTGTTTGCTGAGAAGAGCCAAATTAAATTTTGGTAGATCGAGAAAGCCCATTCCTCCCTTAAGCTTTGATCTAGTCATCTCATTCCAGTTAAGCCAATGCATTTTCCTCTTGTCCAAGTCACCTCCCCAGAAGTAAGTAGCCATCAATGATCTGATTTTATTGCTGGTTTGAGGGATCAATTTGAAGCAACTCATGGGGTATGTGGGATTAGCTTGAGAAACAGACTTGACAAGAACTTCATGATCAGCTGGATTGTCAACTTTCGTTCACACCAACCTGATACAAGAGTCCTTACCCACTCATAAATGCGTTCAAAAGCATCTTTCGTAGAGTACCCCACGGCTGTCAAAAGACCAAGATATTTTTCTCCCAAAACTTCAGTCGAGATTTGTAAGCTGTCATGCACCTGTCTCTTTGCATCATCAGTGCAGTTTGTACTAAAAAGATAGCAGATTTTTCCTTGTTCACCAGTTGTCCAAAGCCAACATTGTAGGTCTCGAGAATGGTTTGAATGTGATCTACGCCGCTTTTGGATGCCTCCGAGAATATAATACAGTCATCAGCACAGAGGAGATGTGACACCCATGGTGCATGAATCCCAACAGGAATTTTTATTGATAGATATTGTGGACCTATAAGCTTTAACAAAGAAGAGAGTCGATTAGTGCATAAGAGAAATAAATATGGAGATATTGGATCACCTTGTGGGACGCCTCTTGTTGGTTTGAAGAAATTAGAATAGTGACCATTTACTCGAACTGAGAAGGAGACGGCGCCGACAAATTGTATGATATGCTCCGTCCACATGTTGCTAAAGCCCATAGTGCGCATTATCTCTTCAAGGTACCTCCACTCCACCCAATCATAGGCTTTCGGCATATCAAGCTTGATGGCACATGCTCCGTTATTTCCTTTCTTCTTCTTAAGATAGTGAATGCATTCATATGAAGTAAGCACATTGTCAGAAATGAGGTGGCCAGGGATAAAAGTGCTTTGGTCTTCAGCAATTATATCATCCAGGATGAGTCTCAATCGATTAGAAGCACCTTTGAACAAATTTTTAAAATAACATTGCATAAAGAAATGGGTTGGTATTGAGATAGGGACTGAGGGTGTTTTATTTTGTAAATAAGTAATAATGTGGTTTTGTTGATCTCCTCATTCATAACTCCACCATTCAGAAAATCTTGAAGCGCTGAAGTAACCGAGTCTCTAAGAATGTCCCAATAATTTTGAAAAAAGCCAGCTATGAAACCATCCACACCAGGAATTTTGCTTGGGTGCATCATGAATAGAGCTTTAGACACTTCGTACGGATTGAATGGAGCATCTAAAAGATTGTTCATTTCCCTTGTTACCTTGCTTGCCACAAAGCGAGTACTACAGAAGGATCAAGGTATTATTGTGCCGTAAACAATCAACTATAAAATTGCACAACAAGCGATTCCAAATCCTTTTGAGAGGTGTCCAACGATCCATCCTCACGAATTAGCTGCCCAATTCTGTTTTGGTGACCCCGTTGTTTTGTTACAGCATGGAAAAATGTTGTGTTACGGTCATCATCTCGCAGCCAGTGAATACGGGCACGTTGCCTCATCATTGTTTCTTCACGACCAAGCATTTTATTAGTTTCCTGCATCACATACCTCTCTTTGTATGATGGCCTTTTATACAAAGAGTTCCCCGAATGGTCTCCAGCTCATTGCGTAAGTTCTTTAGGTTTTTTCAGACTGATCCAAAAGTTTGAACTCTCCAATGTTGAAGCCTTTCTTGTATGCCCCGGAGCGCTGAAGATAATTGACTCAGGTCTAGACTGCACATTTGTCTCCATGATGTAGCCACTATGTGCTTATACTCTTCATGGGAACGCCATATATTCTCATATCGAAAGTAGCATGGTCATATCTTCTCGCTCTACGGCTGAGAGGCTTTCTTTATTTCTGCAAAAGGCCACAATGATCAGAGTTTGTGTTCTGCACATGCTAGAACCAAGTACCTTCAAATAAACTTGTAAGGCCTTCATCTGCTAGGGCTCTATCAAGTCTTACTTTTACATTTTGATTGCCTTCCTATCGATTGTCCCATGTATATGGCAATCTGACATAGCCCAGGTCAATGAAGTTACAATAGTCGATTACATCTCTGAAGCCATCCATTTTCCAATCATCTCGCTCTGCCATGCCAAACTATTCTTCCTGTGATAGGATTTCATTAAAGTTGGCTACACATAGCCATGGGATTCTGAATTTGTTCCTCAGATATTTCATCTATTGCGAGCTATCCTTTCGATGCTCATGGCGTGGCTCACCATAGAAACCGGTGAACCTAAATTATTTTGCACCCAGCTCATCTAACGTTATAAAGACATCAATATGTGATCTATCTAGTGATTTTAGAGTGATACATACCTCCCTTTTCCACACCAGAGCCAAACCTTTGCTTTTCCCCTGAGATTTAGCACACATATCATGGGGAAAACCCAACCTCCATCACAAACGCTCGCAGTTATGGTCATCCAACTTAGTATCCATCAGGAATATAATTTCGGGACGGTGGCATTGCACAATGTTACAGAGTTCAGGCAATGCCTCGTCCTTTACAAATCCGTGATAATTTAAGCTTAAGAGTTTCATCATCACAAAAGGAAGGACAGGGACAGAGGAGAAACGGATTAGGTGCGGAGAGGTATGAATTGACCGATAAGAGAGAGCAAAGTGAGAGAGGAATATTTTTCTGAGATGGATGGTGAGCTTCTTAAAAAGGATAGTTTTCGCGATCCCTTCGCAGTCTCACTTTCGAGGAACGGAAGAGAGTTTATTTGTTCGGCAATCGGCTAGGGTAAGCAGGTTTGGATCTCTCAAAGACAAAGACGAAGGTATATGATTAATGGAGAGGATTCCCTCAGACTTTATTCATAAGGTGATCGGGAGATCGTACAATCTGTATACAAGATGATCTCGGTGGGTTTATAAGACTAAGGGCAAAGATTTGGACGATTATGGCGTGTCCTTCTAGGGTGAATGTCTTCAAGTACTTATAGGTGTCGATGGTAGACGAGTCCTTCTTAGTCATGTTAGGTCTTCATCTTGTCTTGCACATAATCCTGATCTCCGATATTCCTTACACATACATCTGGTCTTCGATATCTCTAGAGAGCCCTCTTGCAGCCCCACAGTTTAGGTCGATTGGGGTTAGGTCGGTTGAGACCTTCTAGATGCATGCCTTCAGGTCCTTGATTGTTAGAGGTAGGCGTGGGCAGGAATCGTGGATTAAGGCCCATGTATGGTACATGCCTAAATCCACCTATCATCGACAAGCCCCCCATCAGTACCTGTAATAAGACGATCTTCCTTTTAGCTGAATTCTTGTAGCTCATGCTCAACCTCCGCCTAGTGGGCTCGATGACTTCTTCTTGGTCTTGAGGCGCGAGGTCATCGTGAATGCTTGAAGTCTTGACATAAGGTCTCCCACATGTACATACGTCTCGATCGCGAAGACCTCTCCGTGCGCTCATCCTCAGAGCAGCTCTGATGAGCCTTCCCATTTCAAATGTCCCAAGGTAACAGGCTTACGATGAGATCATGCAAAAGATTTAATAACAATAGGGGAGAGAACGATCCTTTCGTGTAGAGGTGTGGATACCTTAATAACCAGAGAAGGTATAGGGAAGAGGTACCTTATGTGACGTGGAGTACCAAACCAAGAGGTCGAGAAGGTATTGATACGTCCATTTGCATCACTATTCTATGTCTTAATTCACTATTATTCATTGATATATTTCGTATTGAGAGGTGATACTTATGTTATTTCATCTGTTTTTGCATGGTTGATGTCTTTTGGAGCATGGACCGCTGCAGTTAGGATTCTGATGGAAAAGATGCTATTTTGAGGCAAAATTCGCGAAGATCAGAAAATCCAGGAAAATATACGGAAAATCCTATTTTTCCAGAAGATGGATGCCAGAAGATGGAGTGGAGATGGGCCACAGGGGGCCCACACCATCCCATGGCGCGGGCAAGCCTAGGCCGCGCCAGGGAGTGGTGTGGCCACCCTGGCCCACTCCAGCCTCTCCCCTCTGGCGTATATCTTTCTCCCGAAACCCTAAGACTCGGGGAGCGACCACAGAAAGATTCCGCCGCCTCTGCGGGGCGGAAAACACCGAGAGAGAAAGATCTCTCCGGCAGACAGATTTTTGCCGGGGGAATTCCTTCCCGGAGAGGGAAGATCGTCACCATCAACACCACCATCAAGCTGGACTTCATCGGGATCATCATCATCATCACCACCACCATCATCACCATCAGCACCCTCATCACCGTCTCCATATTGCTGTAACAATTGCGTTGAATCTTGCATTAGTTCATAGGGGAAACTTGCCCGGTGTTGATTACTCTTTGTAGTTGATGCTATTGAGTGAACCATTGAATTATTTTTTATGTTCAGATTGTTATACATCATTATTCCATCTCTGATCATGATCCATATGATGTCTTGTGAGTAGTTCGTTTTGTTCTTGAGGACATGGGAGAATTCTTGTTGTTAGTAGTGGAGTTGCGTTGAGAAAGATTCAATAGATTGTTATTTAAGTTGTGGTGTACTTCTTCTAGTGGTGTCATGTGAACGTCGACTACATGACACTTCACCTATATGGGCCTAGGGGAATGCATTGTGTATTTGGCTACTAATCGTAGGGGTTGCCGGAGTGACAAAAACCTGAACCCCCGTTAAGAAACCATTGCACAAGGGATGTAAGGGTCTTAGAGTTTAAAGCTGTGGTTAGGTTTCTACCTTAATTACTTTCTTGTACTTATGGATGTTTGTAAGGGGTATAATCACAAGTATGTATTAGTCCTAGGAAGGTCGGTACATTAGCACAGGTTCACCCACACAACACTTAGCAAGCTAAAGAAGATTAATCGACTATATGAAGAGAAAGCACTTGATGATATTCCCGTGTGTCCTCGAGAACGTTTGGTCATCTATAGAAATACAACCGACTTGTCCTTTGCTGCATAAAGGATTGGGTCACTTGTTGCATTTATTCCTACTGTCTTTTGTTTACTCGTACTTTGTTTACTTGCTTTATCGAAAACCCCTAAAAATCCGTTTGCTAAGTATTTGCAGAGAATTTCTGATCCATACCACTAGCCAGCACCTTCTGCTCCTCGTTGGGTTCGAAACTCTTACTTATCGAAAATACTGCGATACACCCCCTATACTTGTGGGTCATCAGGTATCTGTAAGTTCAGGTCTTATCATGTTGGAACCTTGCCTATGGACCCATCTGATACTTCATATCCCGTCGGCTATGTCCCTTGAAGAATAAGGGGCCATCATGGGCGCACGCTCCTGGAAGTGATCCGCTGCAGGAGCACCGTGGTAAGCTCTCACTGTCTTTCTGTCACTTTTACATCTGCAATCTTTGTCCCAGCTCCTTAACCTGACTCTATCTTTCCTTTCAGAGCCTTTGCTTGGCGGTGAACAAGAGCGTCGGCTAAGGGCGATGTTCACTGACCTTTTCGCGTAGATACTTTTTTCATATATTACATAATTTCTTCTGAATTCATACGCAAAAGTTATAGCCGTTTTAATTCGGAACAACCTTTTTTGCAAAAAAATCAAAATTCAAATTTTAAAATTTTCCCTAAAAGTTGGTTGTGTGAGGTACAGGCATGTCAAAGGATTTTGAAATGTGAAGTTTTTATTATTTTTGTTTTTTTAGACCTTTAGTTCCGGTTGGAGACATCGACCGGAACTAAAGGTCACTACCCCTTTAGTCCCGGTTGGTATCTAACGTTTGACATGGGACTAAAGCTGGCTGGCGCCCGTAGCCGTTGAAACCGGGACTAATGTTAACATTAGTCCGAGTCCAAACATGACTAGAACTAAAACTCACATTATCTCACGCCGACGGGCGTGGGACGCTGGATCATGTTCGGCAACACCAGCAGGATCATGTTCGGCAACACCAGCAGACAGTAGCATCCCCGCGGCGAGGTCCTGTTAACCGTAAGGTGTCAAGTGGGATCCCACCTCTAGCCCTAGCGCACAGATAAGATGGATCAGTTAGAACCCTATAGCCCTGCCGACCCAGCATGGCTTGATTAAGTAGGGCCAGGTCACCAAAACCCATGCCCCAAGCGCTTTGGGGGTCGATAACCATTCTCAGCTCTGCCAGTGCATGTTTTTCCTCCCGCCCTCAATACCCCACCAATAATCAACCATCATATGTCTTAGTGTATCAAGAACAGAGAGAGAAATCTGAAAACAACTCATATTATAGGTCAAAATTTCTTGGATTATATCTTTTAGCAACGTCTCCTTACCAGACCGAGATGATGTTCTACCAGACCAACCATTGAGGTGTTTCCAAGCCTTGTCCACAATAGACTGAAAACCGTTCAAAAAAAATGGACTGAAAGATAGAGATCGACCAATGCCCGTGGGCATACCCAGATAAGTGTCCTGAAGGACCTTATTTGGATCCCCCAAAATGTTCATCACATTCAGCTTCACTTGATCGTCACAATGGGGACCGAAGAAGATCGAAGATTTATCCAAGCTGACCTTCTGTCCTGATCCCTCACAATACACCAGGAGAGTATCCCTCAACGCCTCAACACTTCTAGTTTCACTCGTCTGCAAATAGGAGATGGGAAATATGTGGGCCTGAACGGTCGTTACATACTCCATGTAGAACCTCCGGATTCTCCTTGTGAAACAACAGACTAGATAATCCTTCCGTGCAAAGCAGAAAGAGGTAGGGACTAATCAGATCTCCCTGTCATGCGAGGTTAGCTCTCCGTTAACCCGGACTGCATATCGAACATTTGTTACACAATGCATTACCGGGTTCACCCAGTCCGTAGAGAAACCCAACTTGTAGAGGCAACCGCGTAGGTAATCCCATTCCACATGGTCATAAACCTTCATCATGTCTATCTTCAGCGCAAAGAAAGGGCGTTTGGCATGCTGCTTGCGGATAGTATGAAGGCACTCATAAGCAATCAATGCATTATCAATTATCCATCTGCCAGGAACGGAAGCGCTCTGATTCTTAGAGATCAGCTCCGGCAGCAACAATTTCAGTCGTTTAGGAAGAACTTTGGACGCAATTTTGTAGAGGACATTGCATAAACTAATGGGCCTGAAGTTTTTCAAATGTTCTAGGTTATTTAACTTGGGGATTAAAACAATCACATAATCATAGAAACCTTCAGGGATACCTTCTCCCAAAAGAAATCCTTGCACCGTCACACATATGTGATTCTTCAGAAGTTTCGAGTGTGTTTGATATAATAAGGTTGGGAAACCATCGGGTCCGGGTGCCTTCTGTTGGAAATATGCCCTAGAGACAAATAGTAATAAGGACTATTATCATATTTCATATAGTTTATGATTAAGTTTTATATCATGCTATAATTGTATTGAGTGGAAACATCAATACACGTGTGATATACAAACAACCAGCGGTTCCCAGTGAAACTCAAGTCACTGGTTCATTGGTCAACAGATGATCATGTTTCCTGATCATGTGGCATTTATGCCAGTTGGAAATGAGGTCATCTCATTCGGAGAATGAGATGATGAACCAATACCCAACCTAAACATCATGACCCGATCATGTCACGAAGTTCAAGTTACGATGATTAGAAATGGATCCTCGTAGACTATTCCTTAGACCGTGAGGCTATATCAATCACTGTCTCCCGAGAGTGCTTAGATAGCATCAAACGCCATCTGGTAAAACGGTGGTTATAAAGGTGTGTTCAGGTATTCGGAGGAAACCATAGAGGCAATATATGTCGAGAGCGGGATTTGTTCGTCCATGTGACGGGAATATACTCAAGGGCCCACTCGGAGAAGTTATATCCAATAGCTGCGCATCGTGTGATTAGATCACGGGGATATCACTTGTCGGGACGAGTTAAGTAGCATTGTTCAGTAATGAGATTGAACTCGACATGGTGATGTCATTGATCAGATCTCGGGCAATGCAAGTATCGAATGACAAAGGGAATAAGACACGACTGTCCCGGTTCAAACGACGAAAGATCTTCGTGGAACGCACAGGGGTCACATGGCCATCCAGGTCCCTCTGTTGATCATTGGTGTGGGACTGTCCCGACCATGTTTGGAGTGTTCCTGAACCGTAGGGTATCACGCTTAACGGCTTGATGATGCTTCGAGAGTGTTTATAGGATCGGTAGAATCGCTGAAGAAAAGAAGGGAGAAAACCGGAAGGGTTTCGATAAGTACGGAGGATGTCCGGAGTGGAGGTGGAAGGTGTTCCATAGCCACGGAGATTAAATGATATGTGAATGAATGTTAAATATTGATTTAATCATTTATTCATAATTATTTAATAAAGAGAAAATCAATTAAAAGGTCAAAAGGCTTAATGGGCCAATTTCCGGAGGGAGAGGGCCCATTAGGGAAAGGAGAGACGGAGAAGGACCAAGGGGGGTGGCCGGCTGGGTCTCGCCCCGCCCACCCCTCCCCCCCCGTAGGGCCCACTAGGGGCTGGCCGGTGGCCTCCCCACCCCTCCTCTCCTTTAGTCCCACCCCGGGACTTGAGGGGAGGTAGTACCTCCCCTCCCCCTATATAAAGTGGGGTATTTGGCCTAGAAAACACAACCAATAATCAAGAAAGGTCTCCCCACTTTTGGGATTACCTCCAATTGATATTTTCTCTCTCTCTCTCGTGACCGTGGTCCCAAGTCTGGACTGCGTGAGCGAGAGACATCTTCACCGCGGAGCGCCGCCGCGCTGCGGGATTCGGATCCGGGAGCTCTACTTCCACAACTGCTGCTGGATCGGGGAAGCGGGAGTCATCGTCAGGCACCAGATGTGTGTAACTCCCACGAGGTGTCACACTTGAGGCACTCAAGTCGTTGGAGCCAGAAGGAGCGCAAGGACTTCATCATGACCTTGAGGTCGGCTTTGGCTTGTCTACATCAACCATGCTCTCCTGAGCGTTGACAATGCTTTTTGGTCTTCGAGGGTAAGTTCGCGAAAAGCCCCTCCCGTTACTGTATTACTAATAGATAGGTCCTGGCAGCTTCAGGGGTTCAGGGGCTAGAGTAAAATTTTATTGTTTTTATGCACGGAACCCCTACAGTGGTATCAGAGCTAGATCTATGCGTAGTAATGCTAGTACGGGTAGAACACACGAGATGTAGCGTGTGGGCGTTGATCTTTAAGTTGTTACCCTCCCACGTGTACTTGTGTATACCGCAGTAATGCTTGATGAAGCAGGCCCCAACCGACTTTACGCGTTCATTCGCGAGACTGGTCCATGCTTGACATACGGCTTATACCGCATAAAGTGGCTTAGGGGGATGTCTGTCTCTCTCACATTATTTGGTATGCTATTTGCAACGGAGGGCCCCGAAAGGGGTGTTGTAGAGACAACTACTTGATCAATGTTGTGCTGAAAGTTCGTAGGTAAGAACGGTTCTTATGCGAAATCCCATTCAGCCACGTAAAACATGCAAAGATAAAGTAGAGGCGTCTAACTTTGTTTTGCAGGGGGCGTTGCTTTTTGATATGGTTGTGGCAAAGGTAAAGTAATTGCCTTTTGTTGCATAGTAGTAGATAGTCACGGTGATGAAAAACTACCAATGGAATGACACCGGTACCCTAGTGTCTACGGCGCCAGAACCCGGTGACGGCAGATGGAGATCATGACGTGAAGGACCATATCACATAGCATTTACATTCAATGTTATTGTTTGTATGTCTTATTGTGTGCTAGTATTAGATACTCGACGGTAGCCTAATAAGATGATCCCTGTTAAAATAACCAACGATTGTGTTCCCCCTTAGTGTGCACCACCAAGAAAGTTCTTCGGTATGAGGCAGGCCATGATGATCGGGTGTCAGACATATCTACGTTCGCATACAGTGGGTGCAAGCCATGTTGCACAGCGAAAACACTAAGGTTGAGTTGGGGAGCCTAGTACGCTAGAGAAGCGTGGCCTCAGAACGCGGATGGTCGAAAGATCGAGAACGAGTCGCATGAATGATGTGACCGACATTTAGCGTCCACCCTTGAACCCACATTGATGGCCGTGATGATCGGGAGAGATGTGGCTGATAGGGGTCATGTTATCACTAGGAACCTTCTTTGGGATAGGTGTTTCTGATTGGAGTTATTACTAACTCATTTAATTATAAACTTAGTCTAAATTCCTTTTGCAATTATAAATGTAGATGGGATCTTTCGTATTGACAACTAAATGGTTAGAAGGAGAGAAGCTCAGATTAGATGGATCGAACTTCTCCATTTGGGTTGCCAGTCTCCATGTTCTCCTTAGCGAGAACGACATGGTCGACTACATACTCGACGGGATGGATCTGGATCCGTCCATGGACCTTGAGACCCCAGAGGAGCGGAAAGACCGCTATCTCCGTCATGAGATGGCCTCCTATATTTCAGTTGTGATGCGTTTCGGAATGGTGGACGAGCTGTGGCCTTTCGTGGGTGATGTCAACCCTCGTTTGGTGATGCTACAGCTTAGGACACATTTTGTGGATCAGACACGCATTTGGGAGCATGAGTTGATGGGAGACTTCCTCTCCATTAAGATGGAGGAGAATCTTCACTGGACAGCCACTTACAACACATGCATGATGTGTACATGAGGCTAGCATACTTCCTAGACGTCTGGATTTCAGGCTCTTTCGCAAACGCTGCTGTGCTGCGGTCGCTGCCACCAAGCTACCAAGCACAAGTCAGGACTTGCGTAATGAGGGGCGACACGGAAATGGAGTTCCACCGGTTCATGACACATCTCAGGAATGTGTTGGTTGAACCATATGTCGCTCAGGTCGTCAACGACAAAGGTATATATTTGATATACAGTTTTATAAATGTTATAATCTTGCAAACACATTGCAGTGTTAAGTATATCTGATACTTGTTCTGTTTTGGTGAAAACATGTCCTTCTGCATAGAGGTGCTTGCTGGAGAGGAGGTGACGTTGCGTGCTGATGGCGAGCATGATGATGATGGCCGACGACACACTCCCTGGACATTTATCATTTATTTTATGTTTTAGGATGATTTTTGTAATCGAGAGATTTGAACTTCTTTAGTGTGTCTCACACTTCGTGAGACGGTTATTCATATGAGTTTGTAACAAACAGTTGTTCTACTTTTATGAATAATTTCTATTCGTGTTCATATCTTGTTTGATTACTTGTGAATTATCCTTATTGTTTGAAACTAATTGATAATGTATGAACATTTGTGAAACATTAAAATGCCTTGTTTAAAATACCCAACTTAATGATATATTCATTAATGTATGAAACCATGGTTTAAATTCAAAGTTATGTGATAATATGTGAAAGTCATTCGATTTCTTGTCACATATAAATCATGCCTAAGTTCGGCAAAATAACTTAAACACCGTGTATTACTTGAATACAAAGTGTTTAATAAATTGTTAAAAGTTAATACATATCCGATGTATTGGGTTTTAACGAAAATGGTAATTATCATTAAATGATTGTTTAAATGTGTAAAGTAAGTTTACCAAAGGAAACATGAATATGAAACTATTTGATTTGATCAAATTGTTTCATCAACAAAGGGTATAAGTATAAAAGGGAATCAAATTGATATAATTTGATCAATAGTAATGAAATTCAACTTTATAAGAATGGCATGAAAGAAATTGTGGAATGCAAAGTGTTTTGAAACGTCAAAATACAAAGCATCACAATATGATATTAGATATCAAAGGGGTTGAATAGAAGGCACCAAACAAATCGTTGTAGAGTATATGTAGAGACCATTAGTTTAGAAATAGTTAGCCCTCAATTAGAATTGGTGAACCATTTGAATTCATGAAAGTTTTGGGGTTATTCGATATAACCAAAACAATAGCGAATAATACCTTATAGAGTATTCATTGGAAACTTTGAATACGAAATCCATAGCTAAACCAAAAGGAAAGAAAAACTAGTATTGCTTAGATTTTGGTGTATTCTTGAGAAAGCTCACCTCTAGTGATGTTTCTCAATTATGAGCAAATGGAAATTAGTGCAAAACACGATGAGGATTCAAAACCCTGCATCAGAGTGTTGAGAAGCGCAACGGACAATGTTCCTGAACGATTCTCTTCACGGAAGGAAAGAATCAATGATTTTGATCATTGTGTTTTTCCCCTCCACTATTGTTTTCACTATATGAAGTAGGATTCAAAATGTAAATCCATATCTTGTATGGAGACATTTGTGAATCACTTGTCATGATTTTTGAAATATGATATACCTACGAACTACAAAGGAAATAATGGTAAACTAAATTATGAGAAATCTTAGAAGCAAATTTTCCTTGAGATTAGAGAGCAATTCATTGCTGAATCTCACAAGTAAAAAGAGTTACTTGGAATTTTCCCAAATGACTGCAAAGCCATAGTAAGAAAAGGGGGTGAATGACAAAAGCAAAATTTGTCAAGTATTGGATGAATTCAAATGAATTTGATTCATGTGTGCTAAAAATGTCTAGTGGATTTAAAACTAGTAAAGTACTAGTATCTCATAGTAAATCTCCCAGTTTGATATTTGATCAAAAGATTTTGAAGTTGTTCAAAATAGTAAGGAGATATGCAATTTGCATAAAATTGAGTGGGAGCTATGAAAGTCTTCCTAAAACAATATGTGATTGACATATTTTTTAAGTGGGAGCAATATAAGACTCAAACTCAAATATGTAGGAACATATTTTGAGTGGGAGCTTATAGGAGTAATTCTTAAAGATGTTAAGGATGAAAGTGCAAATACTTATAAATAATGATTTATAAGATGTAGAAGTTGATAATAGGTGTATTATGATATTATGTAGTATTCCTTAAGGGATTCTGAAAAGTGTTTCAAAATAGAAGATAATTAATGAACTGGTCCTTAATGACTCAAATTAGGAATAGCATTAAGTTTAACATCAATGGTTGAAATAAAGAAAAGGATGATCGTCATCCACTATGTTGAGACATAGGTTCTGTCTTAAAAACCATGATGATAACTTAGCATAATATGTGATCCAATAAGGAACGTTTGAAAGTGATCAAGTTTGAATTTGAACGTTGAGCTGAGTTTGTCCGTAGTGTCTAACAGAGAACTGTGGACATATCCATAAAGGATAACATATCTTAAAGCATAAAGAGTTATGTTATAAGGAAATATGTTGGAAACTCCTGTAGATACCAATCAGAGTCAAGTAGGAAGCGAGGTGAACCAAAAACATCGAAAGTTGCACCGAGTGCACTAGTGTTTCGATGAATACATTTATAATAATAGATAAGGGTACCATCTAAAGTGTTGTATAATGTTATGGAGGGGTTAGTTCGCTTTTAACGTAGAATGATGTGTCCCAGGGCACAGTGCCCATGAGAAAGCCCTTGAGGTTGATCTAACGTCACTGTAGGCTCCTGTAATCAGGCCTCGTTCTGCTGCCATGGTGACGATGCATACACACAGATGCTATCATGTGATGATAGAGTATTGATGTCAATGAAGGTGACATTAGTAAGTTGCAAAGGATTTGGGACTGTAAAGTACAGACCCAAGACTCAACCTCTTCCATGAGCAAGCATGTTCAGGGTACCGGGTATATGGTGCCAATGATTGAGAACAAATGCAGCTAGTGTATTTGTACTCTAGTGCAAGGGAGAGACTGTTGGAAATATGCCCTAGAGACAAATAGTAATAAGGACTATTATCATATTTCATATAGTTTATGATTAAGTTTATCATATAGTTCATTGGTCAACAGATGATCATGTTTCCTGATCATGTGGCATTTATGCTAGTTGGAAATGAGGATAACTCATTCAGAGAATGAGATGATGAACCAATACCCAACCTAAACATCGTGACCCGATCATGTCACGAAGTTCAAGTTACGATGATTAGAAATGGATCCTCGTAGACTATTCCTTAGACCGTGAGGCTATATCAATCACTGTCTCCCAAGAGTTCTTAGATAGCATCAAACGCCATCTGGTAAAACGGTGGTTATAAAGGTGTGTTCAGGTATTCGGAGGAAACCGTAGAGGCAATATATGTCGAGAGCGGGATTTGTCCGTCCATGTGACGGGAAGATACTCAAGGGCCCACTCGGAGAAGTTATATCCAATAGTTGCGTAGCGTGTGATTAGATCACGGGGATATCACTTGTCGGGACGAGTTAAGTAGCATTGTTCAGTAACGAGATTGAACTCGACATGGTGATGTCATTGATCAGATCTCGGGCAATGCAAGTATCGAATGACAAAGGGAACAAGACACGACTGTCCCGGTTCAAACGACGAAAGATCTTCGTGGAACGCACAGGGGTCACATGGCCATCCAGGTCCCTCTGTTGATCATTGGTGTGGGGGTGTCCCGACCATGTCTGGAGTGTTCCCGAACCGTAGGGTTTCACGCTTAAGGGCTTGATGATGCTTAGAGAGTGTTTATAGGAACGGTGGAATCGCCGAAGAAAAGAAGGGAGAAAACCGGAAGGGTTTCGGTAAGTACGGAGGATGTCCGGAGTGGAGGTGGAAGGTGTTCCATAGCCACGGAGATTAAATGATATGTGAATGAATGTTAAATATTGATTTAATCATTTATTCATAATTATTTAATAAAGAGAAAATCAATTAAAAGGTCAAAAGGCTTAATGGGCCAATTTCCGGTGGGAGAGGGCCCATTAGGGAAAGGAGAGACGGAGAAGGACCAAGGGGGGTGGCCGGCTGAGCCTTGCCCCGCCCACCCCCCCCCACGGGGCCCACTAGGGGCTGGCCGGTGGCCTCCCCACCCCTCCTCTCCTTTAGTCCCACCCGGTACTTGAGGGGAGGTAGTACCTCCCCTCCCCCTATATAAAGTGGGGTGTTTGGCCTAGAAAACACAACCAATAATCAAGAAAGGTCTCCCCACTTTTGGAGTACCTCCAATTGATATTTTCTCTCTCCCTCTCTCTCTCTCGTGACCGTGGTCCCAAGTCTGGACTGCGTGAGCGAGAGACATCTTCACCGCGGAGCGCCGCCGCGCTGCGGGATTCGGATCCGGGAGCTCTACTTCCACAACTGCTGCTGGATCGGGGAAGCGGGAGTCATCGTCAGGCACCAAACGTGTGTAACTCCCACGAGGTGTCACACTTGAGGCACTCAAGTCGTTGGAGCCAGAAGGAGCGCAAGGACTTCATCATGACCTTAAGGTCAGCTTCGGCTCGTCTACATCAACCACGCTCTCCTGAGCGTTGACAACGCTTTTCGGTCTTCGAGGGTAAGTTCGCAAAAGCCCCTCCCGTTACTGTATTACTAATAGATAGGTCCTGGCAGCTACAGGGGTTCAGGGGCGTAGAGTAAAATTTTATTGCTTTTATGCGTGGAACCCCTACACCTTCGTGGGGCCCATCTGAAAAAGAGCATTCTTGATCTCAAAATCCAAATAAGGTTTAGTAAGAATTTCATTCATATCTACTGCCACCTTCAGATGGATGGCATCGAGAACAGAAGTAGGATTGAAAGGTTCCAGAGAAAATAAGCTGCTATAGAACTCTTTGGCCATACCTTTGATCTTTGAGAGATCCTCACACTGAGAACCATCCCTCGCGGAGAAGGGATCGAATCTTGTTCTTGCGCAGGCGAGACGAGGCACGGGCATGAAAGAAGGTGGTGTTACGATCGCCCTCTTTCAGCCGGTCCACCCGAGAGCGCTAGCATGCCATTATTTCTTCTCGCTCGAACAGTTCACACAGTCGCTTTTCAGCAGCACTTGCGGCATGGTCACCAGCAGGGCAGCGAGCTTAGAGTCGGAGGCATTTCAGCTTGTGTTCTAGATGTTTGATTTCAATCCGAACAACAACCAAAGCACTCATGACTCCAGGTTTTGAGAGTGGAAGCACGAATTTGCAGATTGTCCCACATAGATTGCAGCGAGCCTGTTCCACGAGTTAATTGGATAGAACTATCACAATCCAGGGTCTGACTATGAGTTAGTACCAATATTGGTAATTTTGACGAGTTAGTACTAACTTTTGGATCGCAGCGTTGTGAATCGGACTAATTCATGCCTAAGAGCATTTTAACGGCAGTCCTGACAACTGGGACCAGTTGTAAGTGCTGAGTTGGTGGCACGTGTCTAAGTGGAGCTGAGTGGGGCCCACCTGTACGGCGGGTTTCCTGTGCGGCGGCCCGGCGCACGCGACAGCGAGCTGCAGGCTTCATGGCAGGACGGTTGCAGCCAGCGAACGCAGCGGCCGGCAAGCTGCAGCCGCGCGGGTGGGTGAGCTAGGGGGCGAGCTATTGCACGCGCAAGACCGGCCAGCGAGACCACCAGCCCGTTGTGGCTCAAGTCCAGGAACACCAGCTCCTTGAGCAGCCCGATCGACCTCCGGTGGCACCACGCGGTCGAGCCGGTTGTAGCTCAGGTCGGCCTTTCTACAGCATTCGCAAGCTGCCCAGCGCCGCCGTCACGTCACCGCTGATGCTGTCCAGCTGAGGTCCAGGATGGACAGGCTCGCCATCCCTCCAATCTCCCCCGGTATCTGCTGCGATGCGAAGCAAGTACGTGTCAGTGTCAGTGTCACCATCGAGACGGGCATGCACAATCGTAATTAACGAAAGCAAGCACGTACGTACCTCGCCGTTGATGTTGAAGCTGAAGCATTCACCGCCGGTGATGTTGAAGCTGAAAGCAAGCACGTACGTATCATGCTCGCCGCCTTGCGCATGCAGTAGCTCGCGGGCCTCCACGCTATCCGCCCCCTAGCTCACCCACCCGCGCGTGCAGTAGCTCGCCGCCTTGCGCGTGCAGTAGCTCGCCGGCTGCCGTCGTCCTGCCATGAAGCCTGCAGCTCGCCGTCGCGCACGCCGCCGCACAGGAAACCCGCAAGTGAAAAGATAAGCGGTTGACAGGTGGGCCCCATTTCCACCTTAGCTCCTTCTAGATATGTGTCGCCAACTCAGCACTTACAGTTAGGCCCTAGTCGTCAGGGTTGCTGTCGAAATGCTCTTAGTCGTGAATTAGTCCGATTCGTAACACGGTGACGCAAAAGTTGATACTGACTTTGCCAAAATTACCAATTTTGGTACGACTTATAGTCAGAGCTCGAATTGTGCTAGTTTTATCCAATTAATAACTCCTGTTCCACCACTTTCACCCTCCCAAGCCTTCTCAACTGTCTCTCTATAATCAGGGGCACGTAACCATGCCGCCTCGAAACGGAAGCCAGATTGAACAGGGCGTCGCATGGCAGCTTGAGCAGTATGTTGAAGATGAATCAAGACGGCAAAGTGATCGGACCTGGTTGTGATAATATTCTCTACATGAACATCATCAAAGCCGGGATCTGAACTCCTCATTAGCCACGGCACACACACCAGATCATCCCGTCTCGCTTGTTTGACCACGTGAAAAAAGGGCCCGAGCAACCCAAATCAGAGAGCTCACAAGTCACAATCATCCAAGCAGTTCTTGAATAAATCCATTTGAGCAACATTTCGAGGAACCAGGCTAGCATGTTCTTCTTGGCACAAGGCCTCGTTGAAATCTCCACACGCCAACCATGTACCATCAGGCTGGCTGCGAAGCCGTCGCATGAGACCCCAAAATTCATAACGTTTCTCTCTACAAGGCTCACCGTAGACGAACGAGATCCGCCATGGGGCAAAAGTATCAGATGAGACAACAGTGCCAATACAGTGAGCATTGAAAGCTTTGATGTCCACAATAAACGGCTGCGACCAGAATAGTACAAGGCCCCCACTTAGGCCTACACAACTAACACTACTTGTATATCCCAGAGACCGCATGAAATTACAGGCACACTTATCCCTCATCTTTGTTTCAAAAAGAAAGAGGAGGGTAGAGTGAATGTTGAAACGAGCCAACGCAATTCCCCTACTGTTGAGTCAGACCCCAACCCTCCACAGTTCCAGCAGAGCAGACTCATTGCGAGTGGTGGGGCTAGAGCTCAGCCGCCGCCAGATCTACTGATCCTGCATTTGTCCTCTGCTTCTTGTGAGAGTCATCACTCTCCACATCTTCACTGTGTGCAGCACCCCACGGAGTACCTGCACCTCGCTGCTGAATGATCAAGGACCGATTATCGACCATCTCGGCCACTGGAGGAGAAACTGTGGGGTTTTTGACTTTATACACCTGATGTGTTTGTTTTCGTTTCCGGCCTAGAACTCCCTTCTCCGCATTCACTGTGCCAGCACCTAAACCCTCAACAGAATCATGCTGAGCAACTTTCCGAGCCCCAGTCGCCCTACGGGCTCTTGGAGCCTTCTTGACTGGTGAATTTACTTCAGCCTGAGCATCATTTGTCTTGTTAGCGCCATAGCCTCAGCGGAACCAGATCCACGTTCCTTGCCATTCCAAGACCCTTTACTGGACTGGGCCTGATCAGAAAAACCCTAGGAGTCCTTTTTCTTGCGGTCTGGAACACACAGCCTGTTGCCATCATACGGTAATTTTCCATCAGCATCTCGGGTGGTTGGAGTCAGGCATAACAACGAGGAATGTCCAATAAGACCAAACGAGAAACAGTAGATACGCAATTTCTCATACATAACATCATAATGCATTGCCATGTTCTTCTTCGTAGAGAAGGTGGATACACATCGCATAAATGGTTGTGTGGCATCAATGGTGATCCAAGCTCGGAGAAAGGAACCCCAAGCCCGTCCATTATCATCCACATCCAGCCTCTCAACATCACCAAGCAGCGCCCCAAGGGTTTAGCCCGATCCTCATGCATGAGTTCATAGCCCAGATTCATAATCCGTGCCCAGACTAGGAGCTCCTCAAAGACAACAACCTGAGCTCTGATCCGCACATCAAAGGATTTCAGCAGAATAGACCATGGACCGCCTTTGGCCACACGGGATTTTTCCACCTCCGATCCAAATTCAGCAAGAAACAGATTGGTACCCATCGGACGAACAACCAAACCTTGTGGATTATTGCCCCATGCAGACCTCACCACGGTCCTAATTGTGTTGACGTGTAGTGTATTTGGGGCCAAGACCTTGCACACAAGCGCCCACTCCGGGCATGGAGGATCAACATCCTCATCGTCCTCCAGGATTAGGGGAGTGGCTTCCTTCTGACTCAGGTTCAGCTTCCTCATCATCTCGGTCACAGACTCACCGGCCGCTGCAGAATTGTTCGACGACGAACCTGCTGTCGTCCTCCCTTGTGCCTGGGAGTCAGTCACCAGACCAGCCGCCGCCACGATCTTATCCGCCCCCACAAGATCTCCCTTACCTGACATCACCGGAACCGACTGGATCCAAAAACACACACCAACCAAGGGTGGGTAGTAAACTAGGTTTACCCCATAGTCACCCCGAGAAGATGGAGATCCGAAACTGAGAGGGGACATGGGGGCAACGGGAGGAGAGTGGATGGGGTGGAAGGAACATGGGTGTTCACGAACACTAACGGGATCACCAAACGAGGTCTCTTAGATCTAGAATCGCATGTCGCTAGAGTGCCGGGCAAACCCTATAAAAACAGACATAAGGCACCCGAATACAAATTTTCTAGAGAAGACCGTCACAAAAAATATATTGTACATAGTATGTTGTCATGTATATTTTATTATATTCTTCTCAACTTCTAAGGTAAGAAAATTTATTGAAAGTAAAATTATGTACGGTTGCGAAGAAATGGGTTGATCGTAGAACTATTTTGTACCCCCTCGGGGTTAAATAGCATGTCCATCCATTGCTATATTTCTTATTAAATAGAGGTACCAAAACATATGTTGAGTGTAATTACACCTAAGTAGAGGCGCAACATAAAATTTATCATCCATATCATTTTTCCAACAGAAGTCATGATATATATTATGGAATTGCTATTATTTTGTCCATATGAGCTAATCTTTTTTTTTGAGGGACCATATGAACTAATCTTAACTTAGCTACTGGTGTCACATTTATCATTGTTGGAACCTTAGAGAGCAACATGATCTAAATCTACACAAAGCGTGCAAGAGCACATCCTTTCGGCACAAATGGCACTCCATGTGCACCGCGCGCCTGAAGAACAGTCTTTGTTGGACTTTTGGCGGCAATTATCCTCGCAAGTAACACTTGGACACATATCTGGGCTCCCGACGACGTGTACCCTACATTCTTTTTTTGCTTGTACATCTGGAAAGATATCACCATGAAGAATCAACGCACATCGTGAATGTAAATCATATGTTGGTCGGGTTTGCGAAAAGTAACATCATGTAGAAACAAGCTAGATGCTACCTGATGCCATTGCAATACATGCGAGAGTTAGGAGTAGCACTGCAGCGGACTTCATCTTAATTTAGATTTGGTGTTGACCAAGTGTCGTTGACGATTATTGAATGACTTGTGAGTGGTGAGGGAGAACAATGGAGATGGCAACACTTTTTATAGGATATGTGATATTAATGGCATTAAAACGGCATCGAGATGGCACTAAACTAGAAGAGTGGATGAGTCATGCAAATTTTATGGTAATTAAGTAAATTTGTGGATATATACCTATTTACAAATTTAGTGGTAATTAAGTGCATTAACTTGTGGATATATACATATTTACAAATTTAGTGCTAATTAAGTGCATTAATTTGTGGATATATACATATTTACAAATTTAGGGTAATTAAGCACCATGCACCAGTGATCTTTACAAAATTTCTCCCGACAACAATCATCTGCACGATCGACCTGTCATGTTCTACTGCGCGTATAGCTAAGTACGTATGTCCTGATAATGCGAGCAGGTCATGTCAGATGCAGAGTGGCAGTACTGTGATTTATTAAAAACAAAATGGTGTATAACTCATTTAAGGTTTGTTCCTCTAGCTGGTGATGCTGCAAGTCCGCTCTGCCCCGGTGACCTTGGAGACCTTAAGGTCTAGCGGACCACAACCCCTCGCTAGTATGAGGATTTGCCTTATTTGTTTAACTTGTATTTCTGTGTCTTTTTTCAGGAAGGTGAGGCTACGGCTACATCCTCAAGTCACAATAGGGTTTAAAAGATTACGGAGGTATAAATTGTATTGATATTGTAAGAGGTGATTACATCGTGAGCCTTTAGGCTGTTTATATAGTACTAGAAGACCTAAGGGGCAAGAAGACTAATAGAGATAGACTTAGATTATAATCTTAAACTACCAAATATTACCAAACCGTGACATACTCTAACACCCCTCCACAGTCGGATCGGTAGTGACGAGAACAACCGGAGCATCGCGGACGGTCTGACTGGACCATAATCCGAAGGCGCGAATTGTAGAGGATGTCGGTGGATGTCGATGTCGATGTAGCAAGAAGTAGGGTGTTGTAGTCATGGTCAATGATGCCGTTGGTGATATAGTCGCCATTGATGAAATTGATGATGTTTATGTTGTCGTGGCGTTGTTGTCGATGTCGTCGTTGAGCCTGGAGAATTTGCCGTAGTAGTTGACGTAGACGTAGTTGGACCCGGAGTAGTCGAGGTAGGCGACACGCCTTGCCGAGCTTGTCAAATTCGGGAGCGCGCCGGGATGAAAAAACGCGTCGATGTTGCCAATACCGGACGTGCGAAGACAGGGACCATCATGAGCCATGCGAGCCAGAGCCGGAGGGAGCAGCAGAGAAATTCTCCGTGAACGGTTTGTGCGTAAAAGTTGTCCGCCGATTTGACGGAGTAGATGAAGTAGTTGCAAGTAGAAAATTGATTAAGTAAAAAAATAAAAATTAGACTGCGACTCTGGCGGCGAGGTCGTGATGGATGAAAACGAAGAGGTAGTTGTTGATGGAGATTTGTTGTAGCGATAGTTGATTTCGGGGATTTAGACCCGTATTTTCCGCTTGTGTGAGCGCGGCGTCGCTCGTGAAGAAGAACTTGTTGGCGTTGACGATGACCACGATTGGTGGTGGCGGCGACGATGCGGCGATATTGTTGGTGTAGATGGTTGTCGGCGATGATGACCACGGGTGATGAAGGTCAGCCCTTTATTGATGGCGAGGTGCGTACTCAGGGACGTGCATCCCGGTAGATGTTGGCGAAGACGGGCCGGCATGGAGACGACGTGAGGATAGAGCAGCTGACGCAGCGCATGAAGGCGTCACTTGGGGCGCCGCACGGAGCCTCCTTGCCACGATCGTTGACGATGATTTGCCGGAGTCGAGTCGACGCCGAGGTTGAAGTAGAGGCGCTCGATGACAACATGCGGATGTGGACGATGCTTTTGGTGGCTAAAGGAAAAATAGATCTAATAGGAAAAACAATCTGCTAGAACTACTAAACCGATCTAGGGAATTGGAAAAAAAACTAGCTATGAGATGCGATGCCCCCGGCGGAAATCATGGAAATCGACCTCGCCGGGGGCGGCACGGCGAAAGCGGTGGCTAAAACCTAGGCCAAGGAGCGACACGCTCTGATACCATGAAAGATTGCGGAAGTATAAATTGTATTGATATTGCAAGAGGTGATTACATCGTGAGTCCTTAGATTGTTTATATAGTATTAGAAGACTTGAGGGACAAGAAGACTAATAGACATAGACTTAGATTACAATCTTAAACTACCAAATATTACCAAACCATGACGTACTCTAACAGGGTTCTTCCAACTCTATCCTTGCTCCGGTCGTGTGTGTATCACCGGTGGAGGGAGCAAGGTGTTGCGTGTGACCAGTGGGACCAACACCAACCTCTTTTCCCATAAGATCATGTTTCTACGGAATCTTAGGTAGAACTCAAAATTCGGGTCCTCCTCCTTTCGCTCACCGTGGGGGCAAGGAAGGTCGAGGCCTTGGTGGATGCGCCTGCTACTGGTCATATCTATAGGAGGGCAGTGACAAGTATTCTCTTTTCGAGAGTGCATCCATGGTGGCGTAGCTTTGCTACCATCTCGGATGGTCGAAGGGCAACCGCTGCTACCTCTGTCGTCTCCTCCTGTCCCTTTCGTCTGGTGATGAATCGGTGTTGATCAACCCCTAGGCTTCCATGCCTAGAAGGAGTGCCCCTTTGCTCAAGTACAACGGGCTCCTACTACCCCGCCCAAGTGGTTTTATCTCCGGAGACAAGGTGGTCGATTGTTCAGTCATGCTTCTATTTGTTTGAGAACGAGATGGATTTTCCTTGTTTATTTTTGGGTCTTCTTTGTAAAAAGTGTGGACCTATCTATAATTTTCTATTTGCTATCAGTCCATATTGTAATTTATTGCTATGCCAAAAATATGGAATGAGAGCTTCTCCGTCCTTCGGGGCGATGAGAATGAAATAGTACAACTGCTTTTTTTCTAAAAAATCCACCGATATATTGATAATCATCAACAATAGTACAAAGAGTCTTAAAAATAATAGTAATTACATATAGGTCATTAGACTACCTAACGGCAATTACAGGCACTAACATGACTAGAATGTCTGTCGCCAGCCTCGCCCTCTATCACTGTAGTCAGGCAAACCTTATCGTAGTAGAGCTAGTTTTAGTAGGCAGACGGGAAGTCGTCCCGCTAAGTCCCAAAAGGACCAGCGCATCATCACAATAACCATCGCCAAAGATGACAACAAAATATCGGAAGGAACTGACCTAAAACCACACCAGTTAATTTGGATTCTAAATTAACATGGTCTCACCACAAGTGTGACCAATATTTCAACCAAAAATATTTGGTTTCCATGTTGTTTATGTGTCTCAGATTTGAAGCAAAAACAAGATATGGCAACATAAAGATGAGAAACTTAGATAGGTAGATATAGGATTTAGTTTAGGATTTTCTTTTTTCCATTTGTAATTTGTAATAGGATTATTCTCCCATTGTAATTTTATCTTGTAAAGATATTGTACTCATATTTCTATGAATACAGCTTCAGTTTTGTCCAATGTTCATTGTTTATTATATTTGTTATTTATTTTTATTTAAATTTGAACTCAAGTTTGACATAGTTCAAACCTTAATTTTGAGTTCATTTAAATTTGTATTGTTTAAATTTGGATTTTCCAAACCCAGAATTGTATTTGGTTCAAATCCTAGTGACTATTTGGCTTCAAATCCTCACTAGAGACAAATTCAACCCTAATAAGATTTAAAATTTTGAAATTCACTCTAAAATTTAGATGCATGCAATGCAAATGCACAAACTACAGATCTACCCTTTCCCCTTTCCTAATCTCTGGGATGTTACAATTATGTTTTGTGTGCATGTCCCCCAAGGAACCATCTCCAACAAAACAATAAGAGAATCTCTAGCATATAGTGCATATCTGGTCAAACCCGGAAAATATGTAGTTTTGGTCCGAAAATGGCTAAAAAACGGCCAGAGCAGATACCGCATTAATGGTCAAAACTACATATTTTTTGTAGTTTCCCGGATATCAACTCACATGTACCCCATATTTCCAGTTTCTCTGGTCTGTTTTGTAGCTTCCCGCAAAACGGTCAACTCTCACGGGATGAAATTTCTCAAAACGCCCCCGATGAACTCGCCGGAGTCTGGCCAAATTCCAGCGAGGCGGTTCGATTCCCCACGCAGAACATCAACTCATGCCGACTAGGTTTGATTTCCTGTGACGGTTGTCGATTTCCGGCGTTGATTGTAGAACTCGCATGCTGTAACACCCTCGCCTGATAAGGCTGAGTTCCTGTGTATAGTGCCAATCCCTGGATCGGTTCACTGGTACACACAGTACAGATGAATACCGAAGAATATAACAGTGCATCATTATTACATCGAATGATCTAGAATCTGTAATTATTACATAATGCGTAGCTCAAAGGCTAGCTCAAATAACAAAGTAGCATACGGAAGCATAAACAGATAGTAAGCTCCATCTTCAATTGTGCCACAGGCGAACAACTGTTGAGTGGAGTATCGCGACCTATTCGATCACTCATAATCGGTATAACCTGCAACATAAAACGTAGCAGCCCCGAAGGGTCAGCACTTGGAATGTACTGGCAAGTGGAACAATGAGAGAATCAACAAGGCTAATAACTATATGCATATCTGGCTTGTGGGGTTCAGGCTTAGTTGCAGCAACAAAATACTTTATCCTATCTTTTGTAAATCATTTGTAAAACATTTGATCTTCTTCACACAACCCAATTATGTTTCAACCACAAGTTTTAGCAATTACAAGTTAGAATGAATGAGAACATGTCATAGCACCCACAGTTCAGCAACTCAATCGTCCATTACCGGGGAAACGGCTAAGCACTTAGTTTTACATCCTGCAGGGGTTGCACACTTTACCCATATGACTTGGTCGACCCGCTCATACCACGACACGCATATTGAGTCGTGATAGGGAGAAGTCCAAGAAGAGAAAATTCAGGAAGTAGCTCCCCAAACCCATCCACGCACCGTACCAACCTATCACATTCACTACATCTCTGGATACGAAGAGCTCGGGTCGCCACAACCTACTAAGTCCATCCATCCACCCATAACTCACTGGCATATGGTTGCACACGGAAGCTACCAAATCAAGACACTAATCATTTCTCAGAAACCTGGGTGGCCATCCACAAGTGAGCTACTCGGGTAAACCATAGACATGGGCCCGGCATTCACGAACCAAGCAATTACCAATCCACCCAGATAGTTCATTAATTAAGTTGTTTACAAACTTTCCAAATACGTTCTTTCAAAACAATCTTTGCCATAGTGTATCCCACCCTCGTCTACATAAGCACAACTAAGCACAACTACTTACGACGGCTCACCTAACGAAAAAGGCTACGACATAATAGGATATAGCATAGCAATAGATAACCTTGTAAAAACAAAACAAGCTACAATGCATATAGAAAGTAGATAGGACATTTATGAAGCTCCACTTGCCTTTAGTTGATGTAGTCGTTTAAACAATCCTCACAATTGCAATCATTGCACTCGTCGTACTCAAAAGACTTGCAATCACAATGCTCGCAACCATAGCTGTAGCGATCATAGTAGTTACACTACTCTATCGTTCAAAAGCAAAAGCACAACAACAAATCATTCAAACATTGCAATCATGCAACAATACAATAAAACAGTGATGATCCAATGCATGCATGATGATTTAATATGTCATAATGGTTGTAATTAGTTATCTAAACAATACTAGATCACATGATGTATGTAGAAGTGTTTTAATGCAATATAGTATTTGTTATCCAATTTCAATTGCCAATAAAGGGGTTTTAACATAACTGTTGTAGCTTCTGTACTAGTTGCCTAATTAAATTTATATCTGAACTGTAATGGATAGAGGGCTTTAATACGAACCTGTAGCAATTGGATTTGCCCTAATCGGAGTTATAGATCTTTTTTTAGGATTTATTTAGTGTTTAATGGAGTTTAATAAATCTGAACAGATCGTACTGACAACAAATAAAACTAAGTACAGATCTGAAAAATACACAAGATTATAAACTCAGGGACATATTACTCATATTTTTCGGATCTGTAGATTATTTACTATGAATTTAATGATTTAAAAGGCCAATAATACTAATTAATTATTCGCCAGTAATCTATACAGTAAACTTGTACTTTTATTCCAGAATCATGTTCTATACAATTTTATGAATCCAGTGGTATATCATTTGTATTTTTCTGAGTTGTATTTTATTTTTTGTGAATTAATTGCTCCAAAAAGTGTATTAAACCATTTAAATAATCACGACAAATACTTACGGTAAATGTCTGATACAATTATATATTAATACTCTACACAATTTTGTGATTCCAAGTGTATATTATTTGCAATGTTTGGACATAGTATGAATTTTCTATGGATTTTACAAGTTAGATCTATAATCTGCAATTTTAAATTCGAACGGAATATTCTAGGGAATATTCCGCTGACTGGACAGGTTAACCGTGCAGGCTGACTGGGACTAGAGGCTGACCTGACGACGACGTGGCAGGCAACTGATCGGGACGATTGAATCTCGGCCGTCGGGATGAGATCCGGTGGTTAGAAGAGAAGTTGGCTCAAAATAGACCCGATTCTGCCTCACAAAGGACTAGAAGTAGATCTGTGTTAGAGAGACAAATTCGTAGGTCAAATCAAAAAACTTTCGTGTTGAAGCCGAAGGCATCCGACAAAGTTTAGATGGGTTTAGAAGCGAAATACAATTCGGTAGGGTGTAGATTTGGGATTTCAGGAAGGAAAAGTGTTATAGCTGTGGCTCCGAGGGATTATTTAGGCTTTCAGGATGATTGGAAGATAGATCTTAAAGTAGAAAACAAGCGGAAGTCAATTCGGAGTTATAGATAAAAAGTTATAAGAGTTTCAATAGAGATAGGTTTAAGAAAAATAGATTTCGCATGGTTTTTAAAGCGGAAGTGGGATCAATCCCTCTCCCGTGCGCGTGGCTGGTTCGGTCGGCTGAGTGGGCCAGCCGGGTGGCCCCTTTCGTTTTTTTCTTTTTCTTTTTTTTTCTTTTTCTATTTTGGTATTTTCTTTATATCTTTTGCATACGAACTCCAAATGACATGATTTTTGTTTCTAAATTTTTCTAAAATTCAGTAGATCATTATAAGATCATATTTGTAACGTTTTCACTAGTTTGAAGATGATTTCTTTATAAATGTCTATATATTCCTTATAGGAACATTTGGGCAAATCAACTATCGGATTTAGATATTAGGATTTGGATTCAATTTTTAGGAACTTTGCATGGATGCAAAGAAATGCTTATGAATGCTTCATGATTTTAATTTTTGCAAAAATTCACACAAATCCTAAAACTAAAACTCAATTCACGCATTTTTGCCTATATGGCTACTTAGGTATTATCAAAAGGATATAGGGTTTTATGCATTTGGCCTTATATGGCTACTATGCAATATTTCTAAATAGCTTCTTAGGGTTTTATTTTAACCACTCAACCAAAACACACAATGCCACAAATGCCCAAAACAACAAGTTCAATCATGTAACATGAAGGAACACATTCTTAACATCTAATGAAAATGAAGATGTCATGTTATCTTCTCTCTTTTCAAGCAAGTGGTGAAAAGCATCTAGAATGGTTTCATAAATCGAAGTAGAGACTTAAAGGGTCAAATAGGGAAATTAGAATATCACTCCACCATAATTGGGAAAGTCATTTTATTCCCCCTCTTTATTCATCTAAGCATGGTTGGATATTTAAAGAATCAAATGGTTGAAAAGAAAATGAAAACAAGTTGGATAGTCATGTTAATCCAATCTCATACAAGTTTCTGAATTCAAGGAAGGAAAAGCATAACAGAAAGTTTCTTTTCTTTGAGAAATTTCAAACAATTCAACCAAGTTATTTTATTAACTTTACATTCCAAAATTAGGAGAATTTTGGGATGTGACAAACTACCACCCTTAAAAAAGGAATCTCGTCCCGAGATTCGGGAAGGCTAGAAAGAAATAGGTTCAGGATACAGTAGAGTGATATCACCCTTAAAAGAAAATCTACTAGGTCACTTCTTGAGGATTCATCCTTTACCATTTATTGGCATGATGTCTATTGCACATTTTGTTCTTCAGGATTTGCATATTCTAGAGAAACACTACTTGAACTAGCGAAACCCTCATGGTGGTCAACTAGGGAACATTTTCTTCATGCTGCCTCTTTAAATACTATTGAAGGTTTATCCTTACCGTATATTCCTACGGTTAGCAACAAGTGCTTTTGTAAAGGTGCAAGATCATACCATTTTAAGGTCTAGGCTTAACGCCGACTCTCTACTAAGGTTAAAAAGGCACTCAAGATTCGCAAAGCCAACAGTACAAGAGCGAATAATAAGAGTAGTAGGAATGGTGATCAATCCATCCTGCACCCAAATCATTACCCTACATGAGGATATGTGAATCGCCTTTTCCTATCACTCGGATATCCTCACTTTCCTTGTAGATAGTTTCCATGGGCACAAACCAAGGCTCGATGTATACTCCCATGTATTCAATCAACAAAGCTACTATAAAACTAGGTTATCGATGCTCCAAAACATTCAGGTTGCGTAATCAACTACATAACAACACATCCAACACTTCATACTTCCATATCCTTTTGTTGTATTAGACGAACTATTCACACTCTTTGGGCATCATCTTCTAAATATTTCCACTAACTAATTCTCCATATAATCAACACATCATTCTAATCTTCAAGGTTTTAAGATAGAGAAGAATAGATTCTAGGGGAAAGAAACTACTAAGGAAGAACTCCAACCCATGCAAACAAGCTTATACACCAATAAGCATACAAACATTCAACCATAAGCAATCAACACACAAGCAACAATCATAACAAGCTACACTCAAGCCAAAATAATTTTGTTATGTTCCATAAGTTTTGTTTTAGTGGCATACCATCCACAAAATAGTTTTCATTTGATTAAAATTTGTTTGGGGTGAACCTACAATCATAAAAGCAATGGACAGAATCTGTCCTGAAACTACAGCAGTGTTCAAGAATTTTTCTGGGCACCTTAACCTCATCAGGAATTTTAGCCAATTTTTGTGCAGGTGAAACAGGTAATTACTCTCCAGATCCTAAAATATGCGCGCAATCCGAGTTAGCAGTAAGGAAACAAAAATCGCGCGGTACAACTGGTCAGGTAGAAAACTGCAGCAGTAATACCACGAATTTTTAATCAAAACCTTCATTAATTCATTATAAAAACTATCAAAAATATTCTGAAACTTTGGGGTATCAATTAGTACAACCTAAACATAATAAACCAGCTAACACACAAGTTCTTGCATCGATTGATTGCTAGATCTAAACGAAATCCTATCAAAACTATATGGTAGGCATCATCTAACTGTTCTTGGATCTCGCACATCTTCGCACGAGTGCTCATCTATAAGTTTTGAACAAGATGAGATTAGAAAAGAAGGATCAAGAATTACAAGAATATAATAAGTACAAAGTTTTGAGTTCATCCTACAAAGAGTCTTCCTTCTATGTTTTAAAAGAGAAGGGTATGAGAATTGAAGTGACAAGAAGATACAAGAAAGAATTGTAAGATGAGAATAGATAGAATGAAAGAGAATTTATATTCATATGGTTTTCCTATTCCAATCCTAGGTCACGAACCTACAGTCAACACACTCCTCTAATACCATTCTGTAACACCCTCGCCTGATAAGGCTGAGTTCCTGTGTATAGTGCCAATCCCTGGATCGGTTCACTGGCACACACAGTACAGATGAATACCAAAGAATATAACAATGCATCATTATTACATCGAATGATCCAGAATCTATAATTGTTACATAATGCGTAGCTCAAAGGCTAGCTCAAATAACAAAGTAGCATACAGAAGCATAAACAGATAGTAGGCTCCATCTTCAATTGTGCCACAGGCGAACAACTGTTGAGTGGAGTATCGCGATCTATTCGATCACTCATAATCGGTATAACCTGCAACAATTAAACCAAATTATTTTATTAACTTTACATTCCAAAATTAGGAGAATTTTTGGATGTGACAGATGCAGCGCGGGAATAGAAGCAGGGCGACACGCGGCGCATGCGATGGTCGTCGGCAGGTGGCAGGGAGTGCGAGCGCCCGCAGGCGGCGGGCATGTCCTGTCGGTCATCGGCTGGTGGCTGTGAGTGCGGGCGGCCGCCGTCCACACACGCAGAAACCCTCGTCGCCGTCGCTTCAGATTCCGGCCGCCCAAGCTCGACGTGCTCTCCCGCACCCGCACGACCTCGCATGCGTGGGAAGAGGTCGGGGGCTCGCACGGCGGCTCTGGTGGTCCGCGCACCTCCTCCCGCGCCGGGTGGGAGGAAGAAGACGACCAAATATTTGAGAGTATATTCTGTTTTGCGGTACACATATGCGGTATATCTGTCTCGCGCTGATGTTTTCTGGACAAAAATAGGCTTTGCAGTATAGCGGATCCGCTTTTTGCATCACCGCGGGATGCGGTATGTGGTACAGATGCTCTAATGTCTAATGGAAAAGAATATCGGTTGCTCTCAGTTTACATAAGTATAAGAATACAAGCGATTATTTGGTCTTGTTTAAAATATCGTGGGCTAAAATTTGTTTATCAAATATTCAAGCACGACTCGAACTATGTCTCTTCTTTTGCGGGAATGTGACTTGGAATAAGGCAATGGAAACTGAGTGCTTCGGTATTGAGCTCGTCCTCCATGGAGGACCTTTTTTTTAAATTTCAAGAAATTGATATTTTGGTGTTTTGGAAAAATGTGAAAAAAACCTTTGATGTAGATAATGATGACTTCTACCTGCGTGCAAAAAATCAGTGCGAAATATTCCGTATTTTAGGCTGTGTGAAACTGATAAATTTCCAGATCTGAGACGGCGAACAATGCCAAATTCGAAAAAAATTCAGATTTGTCAGAATTTGTCATTTTTGTGTAGGCCGGGATGCAAAGTATTTCAGGCTGAGATTTTGTAGGGCCATAGAATAAGTCATTGTCAACACCTAGAATTTTTTTTGAATATTTTAAAAAGTTCAAAATATAATTTGAACAAATTTCAAAAAGGGCTCCATGGAGCCCGTCCTCCAAACACATTTTCCGAATGGTAACTTCAATGATTTGTACGATCTGTCAACTCTCACTTGATTAAGATTTTCTCAAATACTTATAATTGGTTTAACCATCATATCCATGCCACCGTCGATACGCAATTGGAGAATAACTCACGCAATTGGAGAATAATTCAGTACAAATCTTATAAAAGATGAAATGGTCATCAAAACGCGAAAAATTGGGAGGAGGTGGCCTTGCCGGAGTGGTTATATAGGATGGATTGTGAGTCACATACGCAGATAAAGCAACTATAGGGGAGGAGACCTTGTGAGTCACATACGCAGATAAAGCAACTATAGGGGAGGAGACCTCGCCAAGTTAAGTCATTCAGTAGAGCTAAAACGGTACAGATCAATGCTGTAGCCAGGATGTCGGCTTGGTCTATAGAACAAGCATGAACAAAGAGTTGACTTTTGTTGGAGTATATATTTGTATATTGTGGTTTTCTCATATGTTAGGAGACTTTCTGTATATTTGCAACTGTACATGTACTATATATTCTGTCATTTGGCCTCTGATAATACAAGCATCTATTACCCTAACATGGTATCAGAGCCGTAAGGCTTATTTCCCCTCGCAGCCGCCGCCACCGCTCGCCCCGGCCTCCCGCCGCCGCGTCCGGCCGCCGCGTCCGGCCGCCGCCGCTGCTTCCGTCCCCAGCCGCCCGTCCCCCGCCGCCGCCGCCGCTCGCCCCGGCCTCCCGCCGCCGCCGCCGCCGCCTCCGTCCCCGGCCGCCACCGCCGCCTCCGCCCGGTCGCCCTCCGTCCCCGGCCGCCCCGGATCCGACCCGCCGCCGCTCGCCCCAGCTCTCCGCTGCTGCGTCCGGCCGCCCCGTCTCTGTCCGATCTCGATCTGTTCTGGAAAAAAAAATCGACAGAGCTATGTCTTCCTCGTCGGGCTATGTTGCGATTCCTCGCTGCCCGGTGATCTTTTGATGGCGCGAATTATCCTGATTTTGCTGCCTTCATGCGCGTCCACATGCGCGGTCTTTGCCTTTGGGGTGTGCTTTCCGGTGAGGTCTCCTGTCCACCGCGCCCCGTTGCGCCTACGACGCCTATTGCACCGACGCCCGTTGCCCTTGCCCCCGATGCTACTCAGGCGGTCAAGGATGCAGCCCAGAGTGCTGATGATACTGCTCGGGATGATTATGATCGGAAGGTCCAGGAGCATTCTACTGTTGTTGCGACCTACCGGCTGGATCTGGCTGACTACACTCAGTGGATAGATGAGGATGCTCATGTTGCTGCTGTTCTCACTTCCAGTGTTCTGCCTCAGTATGCTGCTGAGTTCATGGGTATTCCCACTGCTGCTGCTCAGTGGGCTTTTCTTCGTCAGCGCTACCAGCCGTCTGGAGATGCTCTTTATCTGTCTGTGGTTCGTCAGGAGCATGATCTTAAGCAGGGTGATTCCACTATTGATGAGTTCTATACTCAGAGTGTTGCTATTTGGCGTCAGCTTGACTCTCTTCGTACAGCTATGTGTAACACCTGTCCTTGCTGTCTGATTGTGCACGCGGATCTGGAGTTTCAGCGCGTCTTTGAGTTCTTATCGCGGCTCTGCAAGGACTTTGAGCCACGTCGTGCCCAGCTGCTTGCTCGTGGTCGTGTTCCGCTCTCTGAGGTACTGGCTGAGCTTCGTGCTGAGGAGACTCGTCTTCGTGGTGCTGGTCTTCTTGAGGTTCCATCTGTTCTTGCTGCTCGTGGTCCCCCGTGCCGCCGGCTTCGTCGCGGTCTCTAGCACCGCCGCTACTCTCTACTCCACCGGCCGAGGGTCAGAGTCAGCCTCAGCAGCCTCGTGGTTCTCGTCTTCCCTGCGCCCACTGTGGCAAGCCTGGCCACGATATCTCTGGCTGCTGGACGAGGGATCCCCGCTTATGTCAGTAGTACCTTGCTCGTCGGCAGGCTGGTTCTTCAGGATCTTCTGACGTTGCTTCTGGACCTTCTGCTGGTGCATTGTCTGATCAGGATATTATCTGTGGTCTTCGTAGTCTGCTCGCTGCTACAGGCTCTTCCTCGTCGGGTACTGCTGGTTCTGTGCCTATCTCTTCTGGCACCGCGCGACCATCACCTTCTACAAAGTCAGGTACGCCATCCCCGTGGTATCTGGATTCTGGAGCTTCTTTTCATATGACTTCTGCGTCTTCTATTCTTTCTGATATTCGCTCTCTTATTTCTCCTATCCGTGTTATCACGGCTGATGGTACCTCTCTTCCTGTTTCCAGTCGAGGCACGCTCTCTACTTCCTCTTTCTATGTTCCTGATGTTTCTCATGTTCCCAGTCTTAAGATGAACCTTTTCTCTGCTAGTCAGCTTACTGATTCTGGTTGTCGTGTCATTCTTGACGCTGATTCTTGTGCTGTTCAGGACCGTCGTACACAAGCTCTGGTTGGAGCTGGCCCTCGCAGCCTTGAGTCTCCGGGGCTATGGGAGTTAGACTGGCTTCGCGTTCCTTCCGCTGACATTTCCTCTGCCAGTTCTCCTGCGGTTGCTGCTTCTGTCACCGGCTCATTTCAGCAGTGGCATCATCGGCTGGGTCATCTTTGTGGCTCCCGTTTATCGTCATTAGTTCATCGTGGTCTTCTGGGGCCTGTCTCAGGAGATGTGTCTTTAATTCCTGTCAGGATTGTAGGTTACGCAAACAGATTCTGCTTCCCTATCCTACTAGTGTGTCTGTATCTCAGCGACCTTTTGATTTAGTTCATTCAGATGTTTGGGGTCCAGCTCCCTTTGCTTCAAAAGGGGGCCATCGATACTATATTTTGTTCATTAATGATTTTTTACGGTACGCCTGGTTGTTTTTTATGCGCTCTCGCATTGAGGTGCTTGCTATTTATCAGTGCTTTGTGGCCATGGTTCGTACTCAGTATTCCACTCCTATTCGTGTGTTTCGTGCTGATTCTGCAGGAGAGTATATCTCCCAGCACCTGCGTGGCATCCTTGCTGAGCAGGGCACCCTTGCTCAGTTCTCGTGTCCCGGCGCCCATGCTCAAAATGGTGTCGCCGAGCGTAAGCATCGTCATATTCTTAAGACTACCCGTGCTATGATGATTGCTTCCTCTCTTCCGCCGCATTTCTGGGCTGAGGCTGTCGCTACGTCGACTTACCTCATTAACATCCAGCCTTCTGCTGCTCTTTAGGGTGGCATTCCTCTCGAGCGTCTCTCTGGTACATGTCCAGACTACTCGACTCTTCGTTTATTTGGTTGCGTTTGCTATGTCCTTCTCCCTCCTCGCGAATGCACCAAACTGATCGCTCAGTCTGTTGAGTGTGTTTTTCTTGGCTACAGTGATGAGCATAAGGGCTATCGCTGTTGGGACCCCGTTGGTCGTCGGATGCGCATCTCTCGTGATGTCACGTTCGATGAGACGCGTCCTTTCTATCCTCGCCCCACCTCTGGTACTTACCCAGCGGATGATCTCTCTTTTCTTCTTTTTCCTGATACACCTCCCGCTGTCCCTTCTCCTCCACCTCCTCCTTCTGATGCGCCTCCTTTGTTTTCGGCGCCATCCTCTCCTCCGTCTAGTTCCCCTAGTTCTCCCCGTTCTCCGGCTTCGGACCCTTCCTCCGTTGTTCCTTCTCCCTCCTCTTCTGATGAGTCATCGTTCGCAGATGAGCTTCCTTCTTCGCGGCATGTTCGTCAACGTCGTGCTCCAGACCGTTACTCTCCTAGTCAGTATGGTCTCTCTATCGTCTCCGAGCCGACTTCTTATCGGGATGCCGCGTGTCATCCTGAATGGCAGCTTGCCATGGCTGAGGAGATCGCTGCGCTTGAGCGCACTGGCACCTGGGATCTTGTTTCTCCCCCTTCTGGTGTTCGTCCTATCACGTGTAAGTGGGTCTATAAAATTAAGACCCGCTCTGATGGATCTCTTGAGCGCTATAAAGCGCGTCTTGTGGCTCGTGGCTTTCAACAAGAGCACGGCCATGACTATGATGAGACTTTTGCCCCTGTGGCCCATATGACCACTGTGCGTACTCTTCTTGTTGTTGCTTCTGTTTGACGCTGGTATGTGTCCCAGCTTGATGTTCAGAATGCTTTTTTTAATGACGAGTTGAGTGAGGAGGTTTATATGCAGCCTCCTCCTAGGTATTCTGTTCCCGATGGAATGGTTTGTCGTCTTCGACGTTCCCTTTATGGCCTGAAACAGGCCCCTTGTGCCTGGTTTGAGCGCTTTGCCTCTGTGGTGACTGCTGCTAGTTTCTCTCCTAGTTTTCATGATTCAGCGCTTTTTGTTCACACTTCTCCTCGTGGACGCACTCTTCTCCTTCTCTATGTTGATGATATGATCATTACTGGTGATGATCTTGAGTATATTGCCTTTGTCAAGGCTCGTCTCCGTGATCAGTTTCTTATGACTGATCTTGGTCCTCTTTGCTACTTTCTTGGGATTGAGGTTTCCTCCACTTCTGATGGCTTTTCTATCTCTCAGGAAAAGTATATTCAGGATCTTCTTGCTCGGGCTGCTCTTGCGGATGAGCGCACCGTTGAGACTCCTATGGAGCTTAATGTTAAGCTTCGTCCTACTGATGGTGATCCTCGTCCCGATCCCACTCGTTATCGCCATCTTGTTGGGAGTCTTGTTTATCTTGCTGTCACTCGTCCTGATATCTCTTATCATGTTCATATTCTGAGTCAGTTTTTCTCAGCTCCTACCACTGTTCACTAGAGTCATCTCCTCCGTGTCCTTCGTTATCTTCGTGGCACGATTACTCGTCGCCTTTTCTTCCCTCGTTCTAGCTCTCTCCAGCTCCAGTGCTACTCGGATGCTACATGGGCGAATGATCCTACGGATCGTCGTTCACTTTCTGCTTACTTTGTGTTTCTTGGTGGTTCGCTTGTTGCTTGGAAGACGAAGAAACAGGTAGCGGTTTCCCGTTCGAGTGTTGAGGCTGAGCTGCGGGCTATGGCTTCGGTGACCGCTGAGGTGACCTGGTTACGGTGGTTGCTTGCAGATTTTGGGGTCTCTGTTACGACACCCACTTCACTTTTGTCAGACAGTACAGGTGCTATCAGTATTGCACGTGATCCGGTCAAGCATGAGCTGACCAAGCATATTGGTGTTGATGCTTTTTATACACGTGCTCAGTTCAGGATCAGGTTATTGCGCTTCATTATGTGCCTTCAGACTTGCAGTTGGCAGATTTTTTTACAAAGTCACAAACCCGCGCACAACATGATTTCTTACTCTCCAAACTCAGTGTTGTGGATCCACCATGAGTTTGAGGGGGGGGTGTTAGAGTATATATTTGTATATTGTAGTTTCCCCATATGTTAGGGGGCTTTCTGTATATTTGCACATGTACATGTACTATATATTCTGACCTTTGGCCCTCTGGTAATACAAGCATCTATTACCTTAACAACTTTGATGGTATGCGAAAGATGGATAGGTTGCTGAACTTGGATAGAAAAATTCAACTTAAACGTGTAGCCATCTATGGAGACCATAAAATTGATCCTATCATAGTGAACCTACGCCCCGTCACACACCGGATCGCGTCCCCATCTCGGGCTCATGGTTGAGAAATGAAATCGACTGTGTTTTAAGAAAAACTAAAAATTCTGGTATTTTTGGGGGACATTTAGTGTTATAGTAGTGCTCGGCCTAGACGGCCATGTCAATGGTGCTTCGAGCACCGTGTTTTGTGTTAAAAAAATAAATAACCCTGGCGGTTATTAGGGGAATAATCCTTGCTTCCTCTCCCGTGAATAAAGGGCCGTGATTCTAGGAATCCCAATGTCGGTTCCTGAAGAGATGCTCCCAATGGTTGCCTCCTTTGGTGGTCTGTATATAAACTTGATCAATTTATATCTATACCTAATATACTAATAATAAAGGAAGTACTGTTTCTCACCATTTCTACACCTTTTTTGGACCGTGTTGCCCCTGCAGTTTAGAAATATTGCAGCCCATGCCACCGCCTGGTTTCTATCAGATTTAGCTTTCCTGGTCAGGTGCGTTTCCTAGATCCTAACCTCCTGAGTCCTGTCCCCTCAATATACACATGAGATGAGGAGATCGACCCATGACGAACACCAATACCTGGCCTAACCCATGGCCATCCAGGCGATCGAACTCATCTACTCCACCCAAACATCGCTGACGGCAAGATCCGGAGTGACGGAGCCGCCTAGATTCGTATGATCAATTGATACTTTCGCAAAGTCAAACTTCGCCGTCGTCGAGGCACATATCTCTCGCCTTCATTCTCTCAGACGACAAGCTAGCGTTCTAGGGGTAGGATATCATCGGATCGAGCCAGAAGGACGAGCTCAAGGGCCGGGTTTCAGGCACGGAATTAGGTGGATTTCTGCTTTTCTCATGCTCTTTGAAGAAAAAGGATCGATGCGCTTCAGGTTCTTATACGTGAATTTGCATATGCCCCTTCCACGAACAAGCGCGGATTTTCTTCTCCTTCCTATTTGCACTAGCGATGGATTTCGTTTTTCAATGCATCAACAAGCTTTGAGAGATTTGTGGCGCCCATGTATTTTCAGTTGAGTTGGCGACGAAGCAAATCAGGTGGGGATAAAAAGAGGACAGGCGCTCCTTCCAAGTGAGATTTAAAGGCATCATGGTGAGCTCCTGAATTTATTCTTTCATTCTAGCAGTTGAGGAAGGCTTCTTGGCCCTGCTCTCAGCTCCTGAATTTTTCCAAAACTAGTTGCGAGCTCCTGCATTTCATTGACACTCATGATTCCATTCAAGGTTCAGTCTGACTCTATGGTACAAAGGAACACACCATGTGAATATGATCAATGGATATAACCCAGCTGAACCTGATTACCAAGAGGTAATTATGGAGTTGAGTATTGAATTTATAATGTTATTTGTGATGGCCTGTGCGCTTCGGTGTCCCCCCCTTTTGCTTAATGCAAGGTGACATGGTTCTTCTCCACCATACCTCATATTGATTTTTTGAGCTGTTGGTTTCTTCATAGAGTGGGCGTGTGTTTTCTAGAGTGGACGTGTGTTTACTACAAAGTTGAATTACTCCAGGAAGCTTGGAATAGGCTCCTCGGCAACTCATATTCGTGTACTGGTTCTTCTCTCCACCATACCTCCACTCCATATGCTTGCATCCACACTATCAATCTATTTGGAAAAGTTAGATCAATGTTGGTTGTTGATCATGGATAATTTGTACGTATATATCGCAGATATAGATATGCGTGAAAGTTTATAGTTACTTAAATGTTTTGATGTCAATATAATATTTTCGATCTGTCAGATACCTCATGTATAAGAAGTTAAAAAGATTTAGTCTCCAATTAGATGAATTTACGACATCTCTGCCATACAATTTTTATATGTTACAGATGGCTCTTCGGTTCTTCTTTTGCATGTAGGTGAGAAAGCTCTAGACATTTCAGCTGGGAACCATCATTCTTGTGCAGTAACAGGTGGAGAAAAAAACATGGTGCAGTTAGGTATGTTGTAAATTGAGTGTCGCGGCAGATGATTTAAATCCAAATTGGAAACAAGATGTCCATCAATAGAAAATTACTTTTAAATCATGTCCTCTTGCCTATGTGATTGCTTGATTAGCCTCTACTGAGAGTGAGTAAGAAAATTCTATCTCCTCGCCTCCCTGTGCTATACACAGTAGTCTAGGCCTTCAAACTTATGCTCCAGACGAAGCTCAGCGTAAATATTAGCTGAGTTTATGTATCTGTGTACTATATACATTCTCACATACAAGTGTATCTTCTCTGACTGGAACACGTACGTAGAGGAGACGCTGTAACACGTTGAGGAGGCATCCGCTGGGCTCGCTCGGAGGAGGGTCCGAGTGTGCGTCAGATTGCACGTTTCTTAGTTCCAGGGAAGAATGCATGCATGTTTCTCTATTGGATCTTGAAACTTATGAGACAAAGCAATTTGTTGGAATATTCATTGGAAAATCATCAGGTCCGTCCTTCTGTCTGTCTGTCTGTCCAGGACCAACATCAGTATTCATCCAGCAGGGATGTCCTCTAATGTGTCCTTTTCTCGCTCATGTGTAGTACTCCCTCCGTTTCAAAATATAAGATGTTTTAGGTTTGTGAAGAAAATGTATCTAGACTTCTTTTAGTACGTAGATTCACTCCAAAGCTGAGTGAACCTCATACTAAAAGAAGTCTAGATACATTTGCTTCACAAAGCTAAAACATCTTATATTTTGAAACGGAGGGAGTAGTAATTAATAACGCTTGCGTGTAGCTCATACGATTTGATGCGTTTAAAGTTCCGCAAATTTTACTTATTATGCTGACTGCCGGGAAAAGCCCCAGTCTGTGTTGTTCCAATCGATAGAGTCAAAGCAGCCTGGTGGGTAGAACATTTCAGTAGCTCCACAGCGCGGGGTCAGCTCCGCCGTCTCCCGTTTCCCAGCACGCGCCGGCGTGCTGCGGCGGCGGCGGGTCCAGCAGCAGCCCCTCCGCGAGGTCCGCGTAGTAGGTGTCCATGTCCATTTCTCCTGACATTTCCAGCTCGAACATGAACATGTCGCTTCCCAGCGCGGCCGGCACCTCGAACGTCCCACCCGCATAAGGCTCCGACCAGCCACCGGCACTGTCCGCGCCGTAGGTGCCCTCGCCCGCTGGGACGTTGGCGGCGCGCTGGCGGCCTCCCGGGACATGAAACCCGCGACGGCGGCGAGGGCCGCGCGCCGTCGGCGAGGTCGGAGAGCCCGGGCGTCACGTCGAGGAGCCACGCGGAGTCGGCGAAGTTGAGGCACGCGGAGGCGGAGCGGCCGTGATGCAGCCCAAGCATGGCGGCGGCGCGCGCGCGGCGGACTCGGCGGTGAGGTGCGTCCCGAGCCATAGCCGCTCGCCGCGCTGGCCGGGGACGCGCACACCCACCGTCCGGCGTTTCCGCGGCGCCGCATGCCGCGGTACACCGGGTGCAGGGCCGGTCCTGAGATTTCATAAGTCCGGGGCGAAACTAAAATTTTGGGCCTCTTATTATAAGTTTTTTTATGGATATATGAGATGATAAAAAATAAATAGTTATACTTTCAACTATAATATTCATATAAAAATAACAATATTTACATGATATCTTATAATTTCCTCTAAAAATTCGTAGAAACAAAGTCCGTGACAATGGAATAAATATCAATCTCGTCCACTAACTTCTTCTCGATGCATAGAGTCGCCAAACCATTTCACCTCTCCTGAGAAAGTATAGATCTCAAATAGGTCTTTAATAATTTCAATTTTGAAAAGCTTTCAGTTGATGCAACAGTCACATGCATAGTAAATAAGATCCGATAAGCGATACAAATATTACGATAACAATCCGCTTCCCTGACAAACTCAAAAGGCTATAGCAGACATTGATGTATTTGACAAAGTGAACTTCATAACACTTAACTCAGAAATAAGTGCATTTAACTTAACATCACATATATCAGGTTTACCATTTGTACCAGGCCGAGTAAAAGTTTTTGCAAATATAGTGCAATGTTCTTCCAATTGAGAACCATCCAATGTCTTCAAGGATGTCGAACTTATTAAAAACTCAAATATACTTTTGAATGACTGGAGTTCTTCAAATCTGCACTACAAATTCTAGTTAGAATTAAGATTTAAGAACAAAAAATTAGGGCGTAACCAGCGGAGACATGGGCAGGAGCGGACCACTAGACCAGCAGCCAGGTGGTCGATCGTCTCGTCGATGGTCTGGCCTTCGCTCCTAGCATCGATAGTCGAGGGCCTCGAGGCTCCCTATTCTCATATCTTGATCCGATATTCTGATCCAGTGGAGGCGATAGTTGTCGGGCAGGAGGCGTACGATCAATTGTTAGTTCCGTTTGCCTAGGAGAAAGAGAAGTGACCGACGTCGTCTAGGACTAGGAGTCGAGCGGTTGGCCTCCGCATCGGCCTCCCATGTACCCGTATAAATCGCCTCGGCTCAGAGTCTATGATAGCAGAAAAAAGGCCTAATTAATCCACCGGCCCAATAAAAAAATCTTTTTTTAGATATATATTAGGCATGCCTATACAAGAAGGGCCCCTACTTTTTTGGGGCCCGGAGCGGCTACCTCGTGGGTCTCCCCCAAGGGCCGGCCCTGACTGGGTGCCGCGTCTCCTTGAACTTGGTGCGCCCCGCTGGGCGCTTCGGCAGCATCTCTTGGCCTAGACCCGGCAGTACTTTCGCCGGGACGTTACGACGAGACGACTGGCAACAATCTCCGTAGACCGACGAATACTTTCCGATGGACAATACGAAGAATCTCCGGCGAGATGCACACACGTAATACTTGCAAAGCTAATTAGCAATATGTATCTCTACGATACAAACTAGCCTCAACTAGTACTTTCAGCCAAGCTAGCTTGTCGTACGTAGCAGATCAACAAGCGAACTAGCAGATCGATACATGCAAGCGGAAACGCCTGGTTGCCAGTTGCCAAAGGCTCGTGTCGAGCTTGTCTTATTACTCAATCGCACCGATTACAAGCATTGCAGATCAGCTAACCTAGTAGGATTAGGAACCTGCTATTCCTATACTACTCGGCTACACAAACCTGCCCGGAAACGACCTGTATACGTGACACGCCGAAGATCGGAGTGCTTATTCCTAACAGCGTCGTCCACACAGCCGGGCCCCCCATGCTGCTCGACCGAGTATGACGACGACGAAGGGGAACTCCACTGCTCGGAGCCGGTCATGTCCATGCTGCCTTGATGAAGATGGTCGGTGCTTGCTGCCTTTAGCTTACTGTACGGTGGACGGTGGAGCCGGAGGAGATTGGGGTTGAGCTGGAGTATTTGAGTGCTCTTTTATAGTTTTGCGTGACGCGGTTTGGGGAAGCGGCCAGTGGCAATTGACGCGTGAGGGGTCTGCGACTATGGCAGCATTAATCCAATCCAAACGGCACCTTCCTGTGCTTAAGGGTACTGATTGGGCCATGAAGGCCTTTCCAGCGTTATCTTGTTCTTTTCTTTTTGTAGTCTTGTTCTCTAGCGGAGGCCAGAAAGCTCCATGGACATGTAACATGTGATGCTGGTTACCGTGGCTAAACCTCGGGTTTAGTTTTTCACTTGAATACTGGTGGTGGTGCTCTTGCTGATGTTGTCTGATTACTCTAATGGTTGCGCGAGTGCTCGTAGCCTTGGCATTGCGGCTCAAATTAAAACTATAGGAGAACCCTTATTAGTATTTATATGTCTATGGTTTGACATCTATGTAATGTTTATTGGGTTGTCTTCAGACAAGTGCAAGATTGTATCATGGAGGGAGAAGATTTTGAAGACCTTCGAGATTTACTTGTTTTCTTTTAGACTTTATTTTGTAGTCATTGAAGATAGTTTATGTATCTCTACCATGTACTATTTGTTGCTATGAATATATGTGGTATTGATTGTCAACAAAAAAAAGTTCTTGATTACAGGCCTAAACAACATCTACATGTCCTCAACCGAACCAAACAATGATTTTTTTACATGCTTTATTAAACAGGAATAGAAATTCCATAATGTAAGTCTTTTTAGAAAACTGAAACAGCTTGCTACAAAGGCTTATATCCTGGAACAGAGGAGTACATCTCACTAGATATCCCTCGTCAGAAAATCCGGATTCAAATCAAAATGTGAAGAAGTTCTAATACTAAGAGCATGTTTAGCACACGGGTGTGCTACGGAGTTCGCTTCCCTTTTGGTTGGCATAGGAGAGATTAAATCCTGAAAAGACACTCCCTGTAACTTGAGCTCTTCCAGAATATGGATTCCTGCAATTCCGGTTCTTCTCTCATCTTTCCAAAGCATTTAAATTTGTTGACAGTCGACTTGCTTGCGACTCAACCATATATTGTGAAACCTTGCCATTTAGCTTCTTCCAATCCCTCCCGACAGGCCAAAAATTCACTAATAAAAGGATCAGTCGCTCCATCTTGCAGATCACAACCTGCAGCGGTGAAGGATCCCTGATCATCTCGTATAATGAAACCTGAACCCGCTTCTATGCTAGCAGCACTCAGCGAGCCATCAGTAGACACATGCGGTGGAGGCTTATGCGCCACTGCAGCCGGCGGAATCCCCATGTACGAAATTGTCCCGGCTGCACTAAATACTCCACATAACAAACACAGCGAGAGCTGCATCTTTCTTCTCCATGATCGAGCAATCCAGGACATCTCTTGTCCAGGTTCTGGGATGTAATCTAGGCACCTCTCACAGGACAGTAGCGCACAGTACATATCTTCCTCCCCATGTCCACATAACTTGCACATGCTAACAACCATGACGTGGCGCCGTTTTATAGAAGAAAAGCATGGCATGATCTCACGCAATACACGCCATCAGAAAAATGCGCACCTTCAGAAATCGGAAACACATTTAGGTTCCACGGAGAAGGCCGCAAATTCCCATCATTGCTTGACGCTACTTCAAGTTCTTCTTCTGGGATGACATGATCAACAAGCATCTTATACGCCGATCTGACAGTATACAAACATGTCTTCTCCCAGAGGCCAAGACCAAATGTCATCACCACCCCTTCTCGGTCTTGGCATAGGAAAAATCGCATCAACATCAGGGGCAAAAAAAAGTTTCAGCAATAAGGTCCTTCTTCCACTCCCTGGTATGCTGATCAATTAGATCACACACTCACCAGACTCTTATATTCTATGGCATGCCCGTCTGTTTACAACTCCGTGTGGCTGCTATCCACCTATCATGTCAAATAAGAGTCGTTTCTCATTGCAAATTCTTCTGATCAACCCTTTCTTGAGTACCTCGCGACCGTGGATAATAGCTTTCAATGCCCCTTTAGGGCACCCAACACTTAAGAAACCTTCATGAGGGAAATATCTCCCTTTAAGAACTCTTGCACATAGACTTGTAGGATTCTCTAGCAGCCTCCAGGCTTGTTTCCCTACCATTGCAGCGTTGAATGATTCAAAATCCCGGAATCCAAGCCCTCCCTTTCGTTTTGGTATTCCTAGTTTATCCCATGCTTTCCGGTGCATGCCTCTTTTTTCAAGTGATCCACTCCACCAATATTGTGACATAATCGTCGTGAATTTGGAGAACAAACCTGTAGTGAGTTTAAAACAACTCATGGAGTAGGTTGGTAAATATTGGATCACCGATTTAAGAAGCACTTCCTTGGCTGCAAAGGACATAAGTTTTTCTCTCCACCCCTGCACCTATCCTCTTCCTCTTTCCAGAATATGATCGAAGAATCTGTTTGTAATCCTTCTAGATTTAGTTGGTAACCCAAGATATTTCTCCGATAGTGCTTCTCTATCAATTTGCATCACTCCTCTGATCATACTTTGAATTGGGGCTAGGCGGTTAGGACTGAATTAAGTTGAACTCTTATCCTTATTCACCCTTTGTCTAGACCCTCTACTATATTTCTCAAGTATCTCATTCAGCAGAACAACAGTACACACATCCTCCTTCATGAATACAAGGCAATCATCTGCAAATAGCAGATGCGATATCCATCATGCTTGCTACACAGCTTGCACAACTTGAGCATCCATAGTTTCATTCCCCTATCAGTTCCAACATCCATTCTCTGCATCCCCGTCCACCAGAGGGAGGCCCAGATCACCGAGCTCGAACACCAGTGATCAGCAAAGCAAGAGACAGAGCCACGATCGCACCATGAGATTGGAAAATCTCCACGCGCCGCCTCTGTCACTCAAAATGTTAGGAAAACGTTTCGGGGAAAATATACGATACATTGTTGCGTTCTTGCAATTTTCGCAAGATAATTTTGCAAAATATTGAAATCTCTTATTCACATCCAAAAAAATTATTTCAGGATTAAATAATTCAAAATACAAGATATTTTAGTTTTCCTGAAATATTAAAAGAGGGCAAGCTACGTTGTTACAAAAAAGGTAAAACATCTCATATTTTGAAATATATGGAGTACTACGGTACTTTTTCTGGTTATGGGCACCCACACATGAAGGGAAAAACACCTTATTATGGGTTGATAGGGACCCCCCCCCCCCCCTTGGTAGTCCCCCTGAATCCATCACTTTTGGGGGGAAAAGCGACGGCCTTTGCGACCACTTTAATTATTTATATTGCTTTTAGTACTCCCTATGTCCTAAAATAAGCGACTTGTATATTTTCTAGGTTCGTATGCACTTAGACATGTTTGTGCCTAGATAAATCTGAATTTGGATAAATGTAAGCTATTTATTTTAGGATGGAGAAACTATATAATAGTCTCAACTTTATCTAGATTCGTACTCGTATCTAGTTAAGTGATTAGACTATATACATTAGTATTTAGATAAAGTTAAGAAATTAATTTAGATCGGAGAGAGTCGATAGATTTGCACCATTCTTGCTTGCATGTAGTATGTCCGGTTATTAGTTACCGAAAGCATCATATTTTGTCCTGGGCGGGTGCATCCATGATCCATCGTCGACCCAGCTGCCTTGTGGAACAATATCAATACCGAAACTATCCCAAACAAAGGTATCGTGTATATTCGGTCGTGTACCATGGCCAGAACCAGAAAGGCTACGTGTGCAGGTACATCCGAGGTGGTCCAATCACGCAAACCCTTGAGTAGATCGATCGGCACAATCTGGCGAATCAGGCTGCAAGTGGGAGTGTCTGTCTGGTTAAAGCAACGGGTCCCATTCTCAGCTGGGCGACTGCGACTGGGGAAGCAGCCTTCTTCACGAATCGTATGGCCAACAAGAGGCAAGATGATGTGGTGACATGTCACCTTGGTTTCAGATATTTTGTGGTGCTAGCTGCTGCAGTACTGTAGTGTGACGTTGCATGTGACTTCCTCTAAGCATTTGCTAGCCAAACAAAAGTCCGCATGGGGTGGGTCATGGTGAGTGAGTCCACGTCGGACGCGCCCACGCGGCGCGTCGTGCCATCAATAACAATCGCGTCCAAGTCGGCCAAGAGTGCCATGTCACCTGATTGCACTCGGTTCGCCGTCAACAATATATGGCCAAGAGAAATAATACTATTTAGGATATATGATGCTGAAAACGGCATAATTGTGCAATGCTTGACTCTAGGTTAAATTATATTTAGATACGGTAGGCGATATGGTGCATTGTATGCCTCAAAGTCCCAAACAAAGAGATATCCTAGTATTCACATCAATACATATGACAATACCGACTCTTTTTTGTAGGACAAATCAATGCCTACTTATACTCGCTTACACATGAGTCATGCTTGTTTAATCGAGTGGACGGTCCGGTATCTTGCGTGGCCATGTTGGATGGGCTTGGGCTACTAGTTATGCCGGCAGTCAGGTTGTTGATAGAGCATGAGTAGGAACAGCACCCGCAGTGGGTCCTTTCATACCCTCACCCACCACCCGTTCTCATACCAGTGAACGAGTACAACTTTTTCCCATGCCCATCACCTGTCTGGGTAAAAGAGTACTGGTGGGTAAAAACCAGCATTGCACATTAAATCGTGAATAAAATAGTCGTACACAGTATACAATTATAATTTATTAACAACATTACAATTAAAATAGTGATACATAGTACTTATGAACAACAACATATTGTAAACAGTAATACAAACAAGGCTCATAAAACAACATCACTTGTCCATAAATAGGAACACATCAAAAACTCTAAACATCAGCACATACTCATAAACAACAACACATAGGCATACACATTAAGTTCACCAACTCACGACAAATTATAACTATAGAGGTAACACAAGGACGCTTATCAAAGTTTTATACGGGTACATGGGTGCATGAGTATGAGTTATACGATCCCATACCCACACCTGCCGTACCCGATGGGTATGATATTTTCCCATTTTTGTACTTGCGGTCAATTTTTGTCCCATACCCGTATCCTATGGTACGCGGGTAATGGGTATCCATTGCCATCCCTAAACACGAGATATTTTTAAGAAATGGAAGAATGTCTTCCAACTTCTACACGTGGAACGACTCAAAAAAAAACTTCTACATGTGGAAATGCACATGGCCATATCAAATTTTTAGATACTGAAAATACTAATATCAGTGAACCAAACTCAGCTCAATCAAACAAGTACTCCATGCGTCCCAAATTAATTAAGTTGAAGGTTTTTCTTAAATCAAACATGGAATATGTTTATAGGAAAGTGTGCTAATATCTATAAAATCAAGCCAAATATATTTTACGATCAATCTAATGAAACTAATTTGATGTTTCAAATGTAAATGTGTTTTTAATAGGCTTGGTCATAATTAAAGAAATTTAACATACGACAGTCATAGAAGTTCAACTAATTTTGAATAGAGGGATGCCTATCTTAAAACTTTAGTTAGTTAGGAACAGATGGAGTACCTATTAATAGAATTGGCTCATAACAATATAATTTTATATGGGAAATTAACCTCCCATGACCCCTAACAGATGTAGAAGAGCATGACAATCGATGAATGGCCCAAGATTCTTGCACCTATCAAGAGTGGACTCCTCAGACTCTAGCTATTGAAGGATTACCTAATTTTTTCGCAATGGGGAACATGTCTCCGGCCTCTGCACCAATTGATGCACACAACCATTTTTTATTGCGAAGTTTGAGAAGTTATATTATTACAATCAGGGATCACAAAGGGCTTAGATATGTAGCAACCACCTGGAAAAAAAAGTAGCACACACCTAGCCATTCTCTAGTCTTTTAACATGCTTCCAGCCAAACTCCTGGGAATAGAAGGCCTGAGCAAGGACCAGAAACCAATTGCATTCAGTAACCATTGGTTCCTGCTCAATAGGAAAAAATTATGACAAAGTAGAATCTAGTGGGTAGCCAAGTGAACAACCTGGAAAAGATCAGTGCCCGTACACTTGTTAAAAAACAAATTACTTCTACATGTCCAAATAGACCAACATAAAGCTGAAACACCAATACGAGTTCGAGCTTTATTTGCATTATCCATACCATTTATCCAATTCCCTGACATATTTCTAATATTTTTCGGAGGTGGAATATTGTATGTAAAATAGATCACACGCCAAATAATATGCGCAAAAGGGCATGGAAGAATTAAATTTTTAATAGTCTACAACGAGTCACAAAACCAACAATTCTGACTCTGATTCCAATTCCTTTTTGCGAGATTATCATTAATATACAAAACTTTACTATTCAGAAACCACACAAATATTATAATTTTAAGTGGTATTTTTTGTTCCCAACGCTATTATTGGAGAATGATAGTATGCTCATTCATTAAATCTAGATAGATGGAAGTTACCGAGAAAACTAAGAGCAGTCGGCTTATCATCCCGAAGAAGAAACTAAAAGCAGAGCAAACAAAGAACCGAAAACCTCCTGCCGGCGAGAAACCGTGATCCACCACACCTCTCTCTGAGGTTGTTGACGTTAGAAGTTGGTGGCGTTGTTTTTTCTTTTTCATTTGCCCTTGGATGTTATTAGTATTCTTTTATCTCTTTGGTAATGGAATTCAACATCGTGACCGTGGTGGACTGGTGGTGGGTCGCTGAAAAAAAAGTACTCCTTCCGTGTAGAAATAAATGACCTGGATTTGTCTAGATTTGCATGTACCTAGACGCGTTTTAGATACGTTCGAATCTAGAGAAATCCAAGTCATTTAATTCTGGACAGAGGAGGAAATGAAAGCAGCTAAAAAATGAAAAATGAGCACTTAAAAATACGCAGCTGCTGACGGCTCTCCGAAAATGGTTCCAGAAATAGGTGATGTTCGTTCACGTGCGGTTACTATACCGGGTAACTTCCGTTAGTTTCGTGCAGACAGAGCTGGTCCAAGCACATGCTAATCAATAATCCCGGAAAAGAAGGTATCACTAGTGGAAAACGGGCCTCCAGTCCCGGCCCGTAAGGGGCTTTAGTCCCGGTCCTGGTAACCGGTACTGGAGGGGCGGGACTAAAGGCCCACCCATTAGTCCCGGCCCTCTTACCAGCCGGGACAAATGGGCATCCACGTGGTTGTCTCTGCGGGCGCTGGGTGCCCCGTCTCGGTTCGTATTACGAACCAGGACAATTGGTTCTCTGCCGCGGTAGAATTTTAGGCACTTTCTCTGCCGCGGCAGAGAATTCAATTTGTATTTTTTTCATTTCAAAATAGTTTTCTATGCTACCACATACCGTACATGTTCATGCATACATAAGATAACTTCTCTTAAGATCGAGCATACAAATATATACATAATAGTTACACATGGAGATCACAATTATCGGGACTAGAGCCCGTCTATTCAATTACACGGTCGGGGATCATCGGCGCCTATTCACACTAAATTCTCTAGCGTCATCTATCATCTCGTTCATCAAGAATCCTGCCAGTTCTTCAGCAATTACTACTACGCGTTGCTGTGGTAGGAGCTGATCCCGCATTTTCTCGAACTATATAAGAAAAGGAGATCAATATGAATATCAATCATGATAACAAAAAGTGACGGTAATAAAAATAATGTTATGAAAGTATTGCTTACATCGACTCTATAATCATTCAGCTCACTAGTAAACGTGCGAATAAACTCGTAAACGTAGAATCCACATAGATTCGTCTTCGGTGGCTGCCTCGTGCACTTTACAAGAATAGAATTCAATCAAAATAATAATCCAGCATTATAATTGTATTGAAACTAGAAGTAAAGAGATGCGCGTACTACTTACCGAGACCGGCTTAAACGTCAGCTTCTCAGTAAAGTCACATGTAACCGCACTCTTGAACTGGTTCCAAACCCTACCCGGTAAAGAAAATGAATGAGTTATTTATTACGTGATATCTCAGGAAATCAATGAAAGAGATCGTTGTAGCGCGAAAATTACCTCTGGAGCATGTCCTACATGTCACTAAACTGTTCCAGGGGTCTCTTTAATGGGTCCATGACTTCAACTCTTCCCTTATCAAGTTGAATGTCCATGAGAATCCAGTGGAAACTGTACACGTTTATATATACATCAGTAACTCATCAATTACACTTAACATCGAGTAAGCAAAAGAGAATGTGTACAATAGAGTAAGACACTCACGCGAAATTGTAAGGAAACAGTATGTGGTCACAGAAATTTTACTCCGTTAGAAACCTTAGAAGGTTTTCCTGTGTGTCCTCGGGTTTATCCTTTAGCATCCGACAATGTATTTTATCTGGGTCAATGAACCCAACACTGAAGATTGACCTTCTTTTACATTCCATGATCTTCATTCTGCAAGAGTACAAAAGGATATAATTAGGATAATTACATGCAATGAACTGAACAACTGAAAAAAATGAACAGCTTATATATAGACAATGAATTCAACAACTTACATACGATAGCAACTCATGAGACTTTTGTCGAGGGCGTCAAAAATGTATAACTGGTAGAGTTCTAGAAAATCAACATGGACCTCTTCTTCTCGGAAGTAGTAGTCATGTGGGACTTCCGCCACGATCATTATTCTCTCCTCCTTTATGGCTTTCAAGTACCATTTATGTAAACTACGCATTTGTGTTGGCAGTTGTTGGAACTGCTCAAAGCTGACCAGAGGCTTCCCTGGGACATATGTAGGGACTACCTGAGCTTTGGGTAACTTGTTGTCCTGGGAACCTAGCAATTCCTCAACAGTCACATTCATAGAGGCCGCAAGCTTCGCAGCTTCTTCCATATTCTGCTGGGGAATGTCATGGGATACCACCTTGAGGGGTGGGATCGATTTTTTGGCCTGTTCCTCGAGCTGGGGGACGTCCTTTATTTTCCCGGTTACACTTTGACTTGATGATTTGCTCCCGCTTGCACTTCTACTTGATTTGCTCTTCTTCACTTCCTTCTGAAGTGTGCGTCGATAGTCATCTGGCTTATGGTGCAAGTCATATTGCGATTTTGTGTTCAGGAAAGAAAGTGCATACGCTTTTTGCTTCTCGGTGTATACCGGGGCGGGCTCGTGTTTCTTCTTTTGAAGGTGTGCAACACATTCGGCCTTTACGATCATGTCGGTTTCCTCGTCAGTACGATCGTAAGGTCTGATAGGAAGATTCTTATGAGGTACTCTTGGGAGGGGCGACATTTGTCGTTTTGGGCTCCTGCGTCGTTTAGTACTAATCGGAGGCTGCGGTGGAGATCGAGATGGACTCGGGTTGTGGTGGTCGTAGTCATGGGGTGGGCTTCTTGGAGGTGATGGAGGTTAAGGTGACATGCGACCACTCGGAGGCGGTGTTGGCTTTGGCGTCTAGCCTGGAAGCTTGATGTTGTTCTTGTCCCATAGAATGATACCACCCAGTACTTCTCCGAGTGTCCTCTCACCTTCAGGTCCAGGGATGTCAAGCTCCATTGAGTCCCACCCCATTGCGATTTCATCCACACCAACTTTAGCATAGCCAGCTGGAATCTCACGGCCATGCCAGCGTGCGCCAGGTGGACAAGGTAAAGCACATCCGACCGCCACCTTGATGGATAGGTTCTTCACCTTCTGATGGAGCTCACAATATGCCTGCTCCTTGATTCCATCCACGGGGTAGCCGGGACCGCCATCTACCATACGTGCATCATCAGAAGGGACCTCCGATTCAGCCATGCTGCTTTTCCGCTAAGATGGGACGGCGGTAATATTGAGTACAGGATCTTGTAGGCGCGCTACTCCTCGAAGTTCGTCAATCTGTTGCTGATGCATTCGAAGTGTTCCTAGCAACTCGGTGAACCTGTCTCCCTCCTCCTCCTGCCGTCGCCTCTTTGCTCTCTCTCGGCTCCTATAAGTATCTCTGTCTTTGGGAAAACCCATGTCCCACGTATAACTAGGGCCAAGGCCTCGTACACGTCCTCCGCGTTCGTCATTCCCGAGGACCTTTGTCAGGAAGTCTTTCTCTCTATCGGGACGGAACTTTGTTGTCCCCGCTTTAATCTCCTTCACCACTTTCTGCCATGTATCCCGGGGTATCCTAATCCCGTCACTGCAAATAAGGTCCCATGTACTTTCGTCATACTCACTCCCATGCCCAAGGAACCAATTCCTTGCCCTCAGATCCCATTCTTAGCATATTGGTTCTGGAGTGATCCCTTTAGCAAGCAGCTCATTCTCTTTAGCATCCCACTTTGGCATGGCAGCCGCGTAGCCCCCTGGCCCCAGGTGATGGTGATATTTCTTCATCGCGGCATTTTTCTTGTTTTTTTTCCGACATTTCCATAGCAGGTTGTGACTCCTTGTACTTCAAAAATGCATCCTAGTTAGCCTGCTGCTTCGTTAGATAGCATTCAAATTTAGGAGTCTTCTTCGTCTTCTGATACTTTTGCCATAATGCTTTCTTCCAGTTCTTGAATAGTTCGGCTATCTTTGTAAGAGTCCACTGCTTGACTTTTTCCTCAATGCAGCTGTGTTGGCATCATCCTCACATTCTGGCAGGGTGAAATGTGTCATGAGGTCATTCCAAAGACCCTCTTTGCACCTGTCGGCGACACACTCACCCTCTTTCGCCCCTTTGGTCTTATTCCACGCTCGAACGGTGATCGGGAAGCGATCCCTAACCATAACTCCGCATTGTTGTTTAAATACAGTTTTAGCCTTTTCGGGTTCCACCGGTTCACCCCGTGGTGATACCCGCGTAATTGTATAACGCGTAGATGCGTCCAACTTTTTGGCCGGGCCTCGTTTGGAATATTTTTTGCTCGATGTGGAGGCCTAAGAGAAGAAACATTCGTCAATTTATATATATATACAACTCAGTTAATGCATCTACTGATCACCAGACTTCATATATATACCTCGCCATCGGCTTCTCCACCACCGGAGCCGTCGGCTTCTCCTTGATCATTTCGGTCGACCTCCTCCCCCTCACCGGAGGGGTTTAGATAAATTGACGGAGATTCGGGTGGATCAACAAGGGGGGTGTCGTTGATCATATCCTCGAGAATTTCTTTCTATGCTAGGTCTCTCTGGATTTGATCCATAGTTTTCTACAAAATGCACACAATAACATTTTTCATTCAATATTGCTGCATAAAGTAATACTAAACAATAATATGAACACGCAATTTGCTACAATAATACTGAACAATAGCAAAACTCTAGTGATGCCCTAACCCTAACCCTAAGTCCGGGGACCCGCGAGCACTACCACATTAAACCTAAGTCCGGGGGCCCGCGAGCACGACCACCCTAACCCTAAGTCCGGGGGCCCGCGAGCACTACCACATTAACCCTAAGTCCGGGGGCCCGCGAGCACTACCACATTAACCCTAAGTCCGGTGGCCCGCGAGCACCACCACCCTAACCCTAAGTCCGGCTGCCCGCGAGCACTACCACCCTAACCCTAAGTCCGGTGGCCCGCGAGCACCACCACCCTAACCCTAAGTCCGGCTGCCCGCGAGCACTACCACCCTAACCATAAGTCCGAGGGCCCGCGACCACCTCCACTCTAACCCTAAGTCCGGAGGCCCGCGACCACTACCACCCTAATATATACACTACTATTACACTAGCTACTAAATAATATTACAACTACTAAATAATGTTACAATTATACACTACTATTACACTATACTAAGTAACACACAAAATTAAATAATATTACACTACAAAATAAAATTAACTATATACTAAAAAAATAGTATTACAACTAAATATTACAACTACTAAATACTACAGAAATACTATTACACTAATACAAAATACTACAAAAATAATATTACACTAATACAAAATACTATTACAACTACTAAATACTACAAAAAAAAGCCAGCCAGCAAGCCAGCCAGCCAGGCGCCAGCCGGCTAGTGCACGCGGGGGGAGCGAAGGGGAGGGGGCGGCCCGGCCTGCTCGCCTACAGTGCCGGTGCCGCCGCGCCGTCGTGTAGCCGGACGGGGGAGTGAAGGGGAGGGCGCGCGCGCGCGGCGGCTGGAGTGGCGGTGGCAGTTGGGGGCGGTGGCGGCGGCGGTTGGGGTGGTGGCGGCCAGAGAATCAGGCAGGCTGCCGCCGTCAGGTCGTCCTTCGCGCGTGGGGGGGGTGCTCTGCGTGGGGAGAAGAAGGGGCGCGCGGGGAGAAGAAGGCGCGCCAAATGTATAGTGGGGGACCTTTAGTCCCGGTCCGTATAACGCACCGGGACTAAACCTTTAGTCCCGGTGCGTTATACACACCGGGACTAAAGGTCCCCCCCTTTAGTCCCGGTGCGTGCCACCCACCGGGACTAAAGGGTTTTCGGCCCAGCCCAACAGGCGCGCGCCAACGCCACACCTTTAGTCCCGGTGCGTAGCACGCACCGGGACTAAAGGTCCCTTTTTCAAAAATTTCAACCTGGGGCGCGCCTGTTTAAAAAAAATTCAATTAGCATATTTTTTAAACATTTGAATTTTACATTTTTTGCATACTTATGAATTGGAGAAAAATTTCAACATAAAAAGTTCTTGAATTTGAATAACTAATCCAAATCGATTTTCCGTTTTATAAAATAATTATTCTAACTAGTGAAACTAATAACCATTTTGCCATTTTCAATTTAAAAATGCATTAACTATTATATTTTCCATATTTTTGAATAAGTGATTCAAATCAATTTTTTGTTTTATAAAATAATTATTCTAACTAGTCAAACTATTAATCATTTTGCCATTTTCATGTGATTCCGACGCTCCGGTGGTCTTCCTCCGGCGAAACCCTAGACCGGGGGCCCCGGATCGTCTACCCCACCTTATTTTTTCCCGCACGTTTTCTTCCCACCCGTTCTCTTCCGGATCGTAGCCCCTTTAGGGTTTAGGGTTTAGGGTTTTGGTTTAGGGTTTAGGGTTTTTGGTTTAGGGGTTTTGGTTTAGGGTTTAGGGTTTAGGGTTCCCTCCTATGACTTAGGGTTTAGGGTTTAGACTCATATCTGCCGCCTCAATCCCATGGCATCCACTCTATCCCATGGCTTCTACCATACCTCTAACCCCAGGGAGGCGGAGATGGAGTCTTTCACGGGCTAGCAGGAAAATATTTTCCGAGGCGGAACTTCCGAAGATGCCATAGGGCATGTGCACCAAGGGCATCTTCGAGAAGTTCCGCCACAGGAGATTTCCCAACCCTTTCCTCCGTCCATGGGGATGAAACTCTCCATCCATGTTGGCTTGGTCGTTGCCGTAACACATCTAGACTCATATCTGCCGCCTCTCTCCACTCTATCCCATGGCTTCCACCATACCTCTAAACCTAGGGAGGCGGAGATGGAGTCTTTCACGGGCTAGCAGGAAAATATTTTCCGAGGGGGAACTTCCGAAGATGCCATAGGGCGTGTGCACCAAGGGCATCTTCAAGAAGTTCCGCCACGAGAGATTTCCCAACCCTTTCCTCCATCCATGGGGATGAAACTCTCCATCCATGTTGGCTTGTTGAGTTGCTTGCCATGGCGTATCGATGCTCCTTTTATAGGCACGGCGCCGCTTCTACTTGTCTTCTTCCTCCGATAGGGCGTTCGTGCGCTACATGCTTTATCTCATCGAGCAGTGCGTCCACCCATGCGTCCTTATCCTACCGACAGCTTTAGTCCCGGTTTGAGCCCCCACCCGGTACTAAAGGTTACCCAGGCGTCCTTATCCCACCAACAGTTTTGTTAGATGATACAAAAACCACCTTTAGTCCCGGTTGCACCCACCAGCCGGTACTAAAGGTTAGCCATCCCCCAGATAAGGCCCTCCCAGATAAGCCTCCCCCAGATAAGGCCCCCCATCTTTTGTCCCGGTTTGAGCCCCCACCCGGGATGAAAGTTTCCCGCGCCACTGCGTTCCCGCGCTTTCCACCGGTTCCCACCTCTGTCTTCTCACCATTTTTTCAGTATATATATGTACGCTTGGCCTCCATTTACATATCACATCTAGACTCATCATTCTCTTCCCATGGCTTCCATCGTATCTCTAACCACCCGGGAGGCCGAGGCGCTTTGCGCCTCAAACTACCCCTGCCCACCGGGCTACCGCATCCCCACTGGGTGGATGCTGAGCACCGGAGGCGTGCCGGTCCCTCCTGTCCCTCTAGGTGTGGAGCGTCGGATGGCCATCACGAACCACTACTACCTCGAGCTCACGCCAGAGCAGCGGAGGAATCCCAACTGGCATCCCGACTATTTCCCGACTTGGGAAGCCTTGTTCATCAATCGGCATGAAAGGGCGCTCGCCAGGCATGAGGAGGACGACCCACCTCCTTCGAACTTCAACGAGGCCGGCCATCGGCTGTGGTGGCGCGGCCGGACTCTCCAGAGTGTCATGGCCTACAACACGACCGGCAATAACCTCTGCTTGCAGTACCCTCAAATCCAGCCCACGCGTGCCCAACCTTCAAGGTTCGACTATGGCGACCCCGACGACGATAGCGACGACGGCGCCGGCGACTACGACGACTACAGTGGTGCGTATTACAGGGCTAGGCAGGAGCATGACTGAATCACTCCAACCATTAGGCATGTTTCTTAATTTTTAGTTGTGCTATGTATCTTAATTTTCAGTTGTGCTATGTATCCTTAGTGTTTGTGGGTTCCTTCTCTTGTGATGGTTCCTTCTCTTTGTGTGATCACCTACCGTGGCTCAGAACCCGGTCGTCAACGTCTAATTTGATTGAGCAAGATGTATTACATGAAAGGGGACCTTTATGTCTCAAATAAAAGGTTTAATACATTACATAGATTTATGTCTCAAATAAAAGGTTTAATACATTATTACACATCACCAACATCTAGTGTTGTGGTTTTCTTCTACACAGTAGCCATGGAGAATCTTCATCATTTAACAGGATGCTTGGGTCAGTTTTCACTTTGAAGGGCGGAATTTCATGAAACTTATTGTAATCTTCTGACATGTTTGTCTTGTCATCCACTCCCACGATGTTTCTTTTCCCTGAAAGAACTATGTGGCGCTTTGGCTCATCGTATTCTGTACTCTTTTGCTTATCTTTCCTTTTTCTCGGTTTGGTAGACATGTCCTTCACATAGAAAACCTGAGCCACATCGTTGGCTAGGACGAATGGTTCATCCATGTACGCAAGATTGTTGAGATCCACTGTTGTCATGCCGTACTTTTCGTCTACATGTACCCCGCCTCCTATCAGCTTGACCCATTTGCACCGCAACAAAGGGACCTTAAAAGTAGGTACATAGTAAAGTTCCCATATCTCCTCTATGTACCCATAATATGTGTCAATCTGCCCATTGTCATGTGTTGCATCAAAGCGGACACCACTGTTTTGATTGGTGCTCTTTTTATCTTGGGCGATCGTGTAAAATGTATTTCCATTTATCTCGTACCCTTGGAAAGTACATATAGTCGAAGATGGTAACCTGGCCAACGAGTACAACTCATCTCCAACAGTGGTGTTATTCATGAGATGTGTCTGCAACCAATTGCCAAAATTCTTCTCGTGTTCCCCTTTAATCAAGGTTTCAGACTTCCCCGGGTTTTCGGAGCGTAGAATATTCTTGTGTTTCTCGATATACGAAGCCACCACAGTGGAATTGTCTAGAACTGTGTAGTGTGCTTGAGTGAAAGAATGTCCGTCCCTACATACCACTGATTTCCTTCCTAGTGTGCCTTTTCCAGTCATCCTCCCCTCATACCGAGATTCAGGAACACCAATCGGCTTAAGGTCAGAAAGAAAGTCAACACAAAACTCAATGACCTCCTCTGTTCCATAGCCCTTGGAGATGCTCCCTTCTGGTATAGCACGGTTATGAACATATTTCTTTAAGACTCCCATGAACCTCTCAAAGGGGAACATATTGTGTAGAAACATAGGACCGAGAATTCTAATCTCTTCGACTAGGTGAACTAGGAGGTGCGTCATAATATTGAAGAAGGATGGCGGGAACAACAACTCGAAGCTGACCAGACAATGGACCACATCAATCTATAACCCTGATAGACTTTCTCGATCGATTACCTTCTGAGAAATTGCTTTGAGGAATGCACATACCTTCACAATGGCTAGTCGAACATTTTCTGGTAGAATTCCCCTCAATGCAACCGGAAGCAATTGCGTCATAAGCACATGGCAGTCATGAGACTTTAGGTTTTGAAATTTTTTCTCTTTCATATTTACTATTCCCTTTATATTCGACGAGAAGCCAGACGGGACCTTGATACTGAAAAGGACTTCAAAAAAGATTTCCTTCTCTTCTTTGGTAAGAGCATAGCTGGCAAGCCCTTGAAACTGCCCTGGATGCTTGCCGTCTCGTCCTTTATGATGTTGCTGGTCCTCTCGTGCTGCCGGGGTATCTTTTTACTTCCCATACAAGCCCAGGAAGCCTAGAATATTCACGCAAAGATTCTTCGTCAGGTGCATCACGTCGATTGCAGAGCGGACCTCATGCACTTTCCAATAGGGTAGCTCCCAAAATATAGATTTCTTCTTCCACATGGGTGCGTGTCCGGTAATGGGGTCTTTCGGAATAGGTTGTCCTCCAGGACCCTTTCCAAAGATTACATCCAAATCCTTGACCATACCAAATACATCAGCACCACTACGGGGGACAGGCTTCGTCCGGGTTTCTGCCTTGCCATTGAAATGATTGCCTTTCTTCTTTAAGGGATGACTGGGCGGAAGAAAACGACGATTGTACGGGTACACATTCTTTCTACATTTATCCAGATATATATACTTTCAGTCTCATCTAAACAGTGCGTGCATGCATTGTATCCTTTGTTCGTCTGTCCTGAAATGTTACTAAGAGCAGGCTAATCATTGATGGTTACGAACAGCAACGCTTGTAGATCAAATTCATGTTGTTTGTGCTCATCCCACGCACGTACACCTGGTTTGGCCCACAACTATAGAAGTTCATCAACTAATGGCCTTAGGTACACATCAATGTCGTTGCCGGGTTGCTTCGGGCCTTGGATGAGCACTGGCATCATAATGAACTTCCGCTTCATGCACAACCAAGAAGGAAGGTTGTAGATACATAGAGTCACGGGCCAGGTGCTGTGACTGCAGTTCTGCTCCTCAAAAGGATTCATGCAATTGGTACTTAGACCAAACCATAAGTTTCTTGCGTCACCAGCAAAGTCCGGGAAGCCTCTCTCGATTTTTCTCCACTGCCGACCATCAGCAGGGTGCCTCAATATCCCGTCTTTCTTACGGTCTTCCATGTACCATCGCAATAACTTGGCATGCTCTTTATTTCTGAACAAACGTTTCAACCGTGGTATTATAGGAGCATACCACATCACCTTGGCAGGAACCCTCTTCCTGGGTTGCTCGCCTTCAACATCACCAGGGTCATCTTTTCTGATCTTATACCGCAATGCAGTGCATACCGGGTATTTATTCATATTCTCGTACTTCTCACCGCGGTAGAGGATGCAGTCATTAGGGCATGCATGTATCTTCTGCACGTCTAATCCTAGAGGACAGACAAGTTTCTTTTCTTCGTACGTACTGGAGGGCAATTGGTTATTTCTTGGAAGCAGCTTCTTCATTATTACCAGCAACTTTTCAAATCCCGAGTCAGTCATACCGGTCTCTGCCTTCCACTTCAACAATTCCAGTGTGCTACCCAGCTTCTTCTGGCCATCTTCACAAGTTGGATACAGCAATGTGTTGTGGTCCTGTAACATCTGCTCGAACTGCAACCTCTCCTTTTCTGTGTCGCAGTCTCGCCTTGCATCACTAATGACCCGACCAAAATCATCAACGGGCTCATCTGGTTCCCGTTCTTCACCCCCTTCTTCTTCATTATCTTCAACTGCGGTATCATCGTATTCAGGGAACATAGATCGGTAGTTGTCATCATCGTTCTCTTCTTCATCGACGTCTTCCATCATAACCCCTATTTCTCCGTGCTTGGTCCAAACATTATACCCGGACATGAAACCGGACCGAAGCAGGTGGCTCTGAATGACTCTTGAGGAAGTGTGAGCCTGCTCATTCCGACATTCAACACATGGACAACACATAAAACCATCCCGCCGCTTCTTCGCCTCGGCCACAAGACGAAAAGAACGCACGCCTTCTCTGTAAGCGTCAGAGCGTCGGTCACCGTACATCCATGGGTGGTTCATCTGCATCATACAACCATGCATATATATCAAACGTAATCACGATGCTTAAATTAGTACCGCGTAGTCAAAACGAGAAAATAGTTGCTAACCTTTTAGGACACTTCAAAACAAGAGGAGAAACCTTAAGTGTCGCTCTGGCACCTCATATCATATTTTGTCTTGTGTGAACTCAAGTGGCATCGCTCTAACAGGCATTTCACCGAACACCTCTAGCGCATATGAAGAAAAAAAGTTAGCACAAAGTTATACCCACCTCTCACATAGGAAAAAAACATGAGAGAGTGGAGGTTGGGTGCATATATATAGGGCCAAGCTATTAGTCCCGGTTTGAGATACAAACCGGGACTAAAGGTTCTGCCAGGAGCACGCGCGCCGGCCTAGACCCATTTGTCCCGGTTTGTATCTCAAACCGGGACTAATGGTTTCTTACGGACCGAGACAAAGTGCCTCGGCATCCTCGGGCCGTCTGGTTTGGGCCACTAGTTCCGGCCCCAGCCACGGCCGGGACTAGTGGCCCGAGCCAAAGGCTCATTTTCTACTAGTGTATAATCGAGAAGATGTGGCCGAGACCTGTCAAGGTTGCCTGGTATGAGCTGCGATCTTTTTCTCGATTATTTCCTTTCGAAATCCCGCATGTCGCTAGCGAGGCGGTCGAGCTATGACTCACTCAGTGCCCTGTGGGTGACTGCGATTGTTGTGACCTGTGTGGAAGCAGCTGCCGCAATCTCACGCGCGTGGTGGACAGTGCGTCACTCTCTGGTCCTGTCTCGACGAATCCTGTAGCCAAGGGCAGTGAATAAAGATGCGCCAACATGTTTCGTTATTTCCTTATTTTATTTATTACTTTCTGCAACAAATACGCTAAGATGTGATGTCTGGCCCCAGCTAGATATTTTGTTGGGAGAAAAAGATCTAGTGGCAACTCCAACAGAGGCCCCCAAACGGACCGCCGGGGTCGGATCCGTTCCGTCTGGATCGATGGCACGGTCCAACGATACCTCGTGTAACATCCTATGATTAGCACCTAGAACTAGTGAGAACACATGTGTGTGTATTGCATTCATACATATGAAAATTCGGGATAGAGGTCTCTCTTGTTCCGGTGGAAACATCGGGATAAGTGCGACAGATTTCGACATGACCTCTATCGAATTCTTGTGATTTGAGGGAAAATAATTTAAACATGTATCTAAATTCAAACTTGAATTTAGAAAATTCAATAATAATTAAGTATAAGTAGATGTAATAATAATAACTGAGTTACAATAATGAAATAAAAAGAATTCTTAATGATAAAATGTAAATATTACATTGTTCTTTAATAATAAAAGAATAAAAAGAAATGTTACAAAATATAATTGAAGCTACAAAGAATTACTTTTATTAATAATATTTAATATTACAATGTTCAAAGTACAAACAAAAAGAGAGTTTAACCTTATTAATAAAGTACAATAGTATATTGACTTTACAATTGTTTAAATAAAAGAAACTACAACAAATAAAAATAGAAATTCCTATTCTACAACCTAGCTATTATTTTGTCTTCTAAACCTTCAGCTCTTTCAAGTCGCGTTCCTGCAAAACAACAACAAATAGGTAACAAAGTATCAAGGAAAGGAGTTAGTTTAATTTAACTGCTCTCAATATTTGGAGTGAAATGCACTATCACTATGGAGCTAATCTAGAAATGGGGAAAGTTTCACCAGTAGTATCTGTTCTTTTAATAGAATGTTCCTCAGTTCAACCTCATTGGCTAGGGGCAAGTTTCACCATGTCAAGGTAATATAGCCAGAGTTTAAACTCAGGAAAGATTCACTTTCACTTGATCTGTCCGTTAGACTGAGTCAAGCACACAAGCAGCTCACACACCTGCATGGTGTTGTGCTGTCAACACCAGAAGCTTCACAAGGACAACAAAAAGGAGAGCACAACCATAGCAGAGTTGCTCGTTCTCTATTTTCACTACAGAACACAAGTACAACTACACCCACACCCACACGACCACCACCATCTCCTTATTAGTTCATCACAAGTTTATCCCACACACACAAGCCAACCAACAAATCAGACCATGGTGGCTTGAAGAAGGAGGAGTCCATGAGTAGATCAAGGTCAAGCCTGTAACTAGAAAGAGCAGGCCAGGTGCTTACAAGAGCAACTGGAATCAGAGAAGCAAGCAAGTCCAGCCATAAGAGTAACCACAAACCTATATCACCAAACTATCACCAACACCTGGTTGCTTACAAAGCCATCCAAGGGCCAGGAGGAGAAAGCCAGGCAACCGTCAAGTGGAGTGGAGCTAGGGGGAGGCTACAAGAGCAAGTTACAGCAGATGATCTAAAGCAACATCAAAACCACCACAAGATCATCACCAATATACATTACAAGCACACCTGTCTATTCAACAACCACATGTTGACCATTAAATAAATTTCTTAGCATCTGATCTTATCAGATTTGTTGGGGATATATTTTGTGGTGGAGTAATACTCTCAGATTTGCATACAAGTGGTATGCTAATATCATCACAGAGGTTTTTCTAGGCACAAAGAGTTGTATCTATTCTTATTTTATAAATATGTGCCTCAGTCTTGGCATCACTGGCCAGGGACTACAAATTCCAAAAACTTCTATGTAAATAAGATTCCATCTAATTAGTTAAGCAGCAGGTCATGCTAGCTCAGTTAACCACTTTGCACACTCCACAAACTGGATGCTCCACAGTGGCAGCCTTACCAACAGAACCCACTCCACTAATTATCCAAATCCAATAATCCAACAACTAGCTCTGCAAACATATCATTTTCCTAGATAGGGTTATAGGAATCAACTCATGATCACAAATCATTTTCCTAGTTTAACAATAAGCTAGGAATCATTTCAACCATTCACTATCATTAAGAAACCACATGTAAGCTATGCTTACCAGGCACATCCATACAAGATTAATCATCTTCCTAGTTAAAACGTATTATTTTTTATTACTTCTGGATAGTTTTGTACTACTGTTGATGATTATTAATAGATCGGTGGGATTTCGCCAAAAAAAAGTAATACTACTCCATCCGTTCCTTAATATAAGGTGCATAGTTTTTTGAAAATAAAATATAAGATGTATTACATTGAAACACTCGTTTGGATAATATGTTTAGGGATTTGGTTAAATTTTCTTATCTTAGGCAAACTCCTCTATTTTCTCATGCCAATTAGTGAGATGTAATCTTGCCCAAAACTTGTGTATCTTACCCTCCACGTCCGTTATTTAATTTTTGTGCAAAAAACTATACACCTTATATATTTAGGAACAGATCGAGTATTGTTTAGTAAGGCAGGGACAGATGGAGTATTGTTGAGTAACGCTTGAAGCCTTGAACGCATCAGATCTTATGGCAACAAGAAAACCCAGCTCTACATATACGTGGGCGTTCCAGGCTTATCATGGGGCGTCCACACACGCTGTAAAATTCGTGTGATTCTTCTTGCACATTGCACAAAACACCCTTAGGTATATCCATTTTGTGTCAGCAAGCCCCTCTCCTTTTATATATAGGAAATCCCACGTTCTTTCCATATTACATAAATTTTCTAGGAAGAACACCTTCATCTAACCATAACTTAACTTTGCATCTGTCAAGAAACCACACATTGATACAAACAGATATTTTTTGCATCTGACCATAACATATTTTTCCTCAATCCGTGTGGTTCAAGAAAATTGATCACAACGGACAAAATCCGGATTCCGGTTTGCTTACGGATTCAAAAAAAATTGATCACAAACCCGAGGAGCGTGAAGAAAATGAAGGGAACAAAAATCACTACGTATTTCAGATCGGGACATGAGCCAAAAAATAATAATAAATTACATCCTTGGCTGCAGTTGGTCACGGACCAGAGGCTAGAAGACGTGGGCTGGACAAAATCTGGTTAAAGCTACTGAATCTTCTTCCGATTAGTCCTCGAAGTAGACGCATTCTAGCTAGCTATAGCTAGCTCGCGTGGCCATACATAGGAGTAAATTGCACGAAGCTACCACAATTCGGGCCATCAGATAACGAATCAGTACCAATATTCGTAATTTTTGCAAGTCGGTACCAATTCTGAGTAACAGCGTTGCGAATCGCCCTAATTCATGGCTAAGAGCATTTTGACAGCAAGACTGACAATTAGGACCCACTTGCAAGAGCTGACTTGGCAGCCCACGTGGAGAATGAGCTCAGGTGGAGGTAGGGCCCGCATGTCATCCACCCATCTTAATTCCCCTCCTCCTTCTTCCTCCCGTTTCCATTAGATCCATTCGACCCTGCCATGGGATTCCCCTGGCCGCCGCCGTACGAAACGGGGGTCAACGAGCTGTCGTTGCTCCCGCACGAGGCCGGCGACGCGAGCGCAGGGCCGTCCCCCGGCTTGATCCCGCCGGAGCCCATGATGGAAGTGGCGAAGAGCGATGGGCAGGTGCAGCTCGAGCTGTTGCCGGCCTCGACGCAGAGCTCGAGGGAGGGGCATGGTCGCGGAAGGTCGCAGTCGCTGTCGGGCGCCACGAAATCGCCGCCGAGCGGTGCCGAGGAGTTCAGCAGCGTGTAGCTCCTGACGCGAAGCCGCCCGTCGTGCCCCAGATTGAGCACGTGGAACTCCGTCGGTGCGAGGATCCCGCGGAACACCAGAGCTCCGTTGGCGGCGAGCACGACCAGCCCCGACGCGGCGAGCCTGTAGTCCCCCTGGCCGAAATTGCTGGAGCTCCTCGCCGATGTCAGGGACACGCCGGTGCGCAGCTGCTACCCCGACAGAGAGAAGGGGTGAGACAAAGAGGACGAGGACTGACAGGTGGGCTTCACGTCCAGATCAGCTCATCCTCCACCGTGGCAAATTTTATCGACTAGTCCACTCTGTTAGATGGGTCCCACTAGTTAGGAAAAACTTTAAAATGCTATCAGATGAAAATTAATGTGATTTGCAACATTGTGTCCCAAACTTGGTACTGACTTGCAAAAATTATGAATGTTGGTACTAACTCGTAAGTGGTGCCCGAATTGTGGTAGTTATCTGCAATTTATTCCATACATAGGAATGAAAACTGAGTGGAATCGAACGAAACTGAGTGATGTCACATTTGTTTTCATTTTTTTGCGGAAGCGGAAATGAATACAGAAATCCCGGAAACAAAAACAGAAGCAGATATTGTCGGAAACAGATACAAACCGAATATGGTGTAGATGCGGGGCGTTGCAGATTTTACCCGGGACAAACCCAAATCTCAAGAATTCTATAAAACCAATAAAATTGTTCCCTGGTTATATATAACACGGTGCTAGGTTTACAAGGAAATAAGGTAATGATCATTTCGTGGAAGACTCCTCGAATGCATCAAGGGATTACATAGTCTTTAGTACTGGGACGAGCAGCTTTGCAAGTTTGGCTTGACAAGGTCATGTTTTGTGTCGGTTGGATTTGGCCATGCACATCAACCCTAAAAGGAAAATTCTATATTAGACGGAAACAGAAATTCCAATTTCGCGTCTGTTCCGCCGGAAAATACTATTTCGTTGGTTTTCATTTCCGTAAAAAAAGTTCTGTTTTCATTTCCGTTTTGTAAAATTTCGTTTTCGTTTCCATATTTTCATTCCATTTCTGTTTTTCTGAGGAAAAGTCGGAAACTTTTTACTCCACTTTTATCCCTAGCCACACACTAGCCGAGGAACCAAACTTGAGGCAAGACGCGTATATGCGCGTCACCTAAGTTAGATATTTTAGAAATGTGCGATGATTGGTCGAGTAGAAATGTCGCTCCAACAGCGCTGTGTCTATATATCATCGTGACATCATCATGTCCTGTAATGTAAGAAAAAAGAGTCATGATATCATGACATCGTCATGTCTCTGTAAGAAAAAAGAAAATAATATCATGTAAAAATCGCTGGGATGGTGAGAAGGGAACACTTGACTCCTGAACTTTCCCCTCCCGAACCCTAGCCATCTCCTCCCCCTCCCTTGCCGCCGCCGGTGGTTGTTGTCGGGCTTGTCCCGTGCGGTCGATGATGGTGGCGAGGCCCCCTCCTCGCGGGCGTGGACATGCGGAAGACCGTCTCACCTCGCTCGCGGGTGGACGGCAGCGGCGTCAAACCTGACCTCGCAAAGAAGCTTCTATGGTTTATTAATCTTAAAATTAATTGGACATTTCATTCCCATTTGCGATCATGTAGAAAGAATAAAGACCAATTTAAATGCCCAAACTACGATATCTATGTGAACCTACAAGTGAGTGAGATCATAGAAAAACTAATAGATGATTTGTATAGATGGACCAGAACTCATAAATATTCACAAGGGTAACTAAACAAATAATTGTTAACGCGTCATTACAATTTGATCTATCCATACCATAAAAAAGGTCTACTTTAGCGTCAAATTATGGTAGAAAATTACAATAAGCATGGTAGTTAAAGGAGACATGTGAGAAGTTCTCAAGGAATCAAAACATGTTTTTGTTAATGTAGCATATGCTCTTTCCATTCGTAGATCCCAAATAATTGATGTTGACCTATATTCAGAGAATGAAAAATATTTATGTTGGATCATAATGGTCTAAGGGTTGCAGCGTCATTACTCAAGTAAATCGTAACTTCTTTCCAATATGAATGTTAGCCCTCCTTACTCATGTAACAGCAAATGCAAACTACCAGCTTGCTAGCTCATATTCTAAGCTTTAATTGAATATACAACACAAATGACTCATATGGTCATTAGTGTAGTGCTTTTGTTAATTAAAACGAATAAAGATGTTTTCTACACATGAGATATCTATTTACCATGAAATGTGGCTAAAATATAGTATGAGTTTTCTCCATTTATGTACTTCACTATCAATTATGGATGTAAAAACTAAAAGACATTGATGTTTCCTAAAGAATATAAATTAAGGTGGTGGCTCTCGCACATGCTAGCTTTATTAATTTTGGACCACTTTGTATTTTTTGTTGATGATTATTAATAGATCGGTGTAATTTTCCAAAAAAAAAAGGAACACGTAAAATACGCACCTGTTGACATCACTGTCGGCCCAAAGTATTAAAATATAAATTTAATGGTTCCAGAAATAGGTGATATTTGTTCACGTGCTGTTACTATACCGGGTAACTTCACTTAACTTCGTGCAAACCCGAAAAGAAGATAATCCAGAAGATGTGACCGAGACCTATCCAGGTCGCCTGGTTTGAGCTGCGATCTTTTCCTGTCGAAATCCATGTCGCTAGCGAGGCGGCCGAGCTGTCACTCGCCTCACTCACTCACTCAGCGCCTCGGTGGTGAGCCCGTGCGCGTGGGCGACTGCGATTGTTGTGACCTGTGTGTTAGTTTGATCTCTCCCGTTCGAGCCTAACGGCCCGAACAAGCTCCTCATCCGCGTCCTGATCGGGGGCGCCCAACCTTATCATGGTTGGTGGGCCCCTGTCGCCGCGCTATATAAAGTGGTGGGGGACCGGCAGCACGGGTCACGAGGAACGCCGCTGCTCTAGTCACCCCACCTACACCCCTACCGATCTAGGGTTTTTATCGTGAGCCGACGGGAAGCGCCGTCACCACCGCACACCCACGCCGTCGACCCTTTTCCCATGGCAAATGACGGGGGCTCCAGCTCCGGCATCCCCTCTGGCTCGTGCTTGTCGAGCCAGGGTGCAGGTGAAACTCTCTCTCTCTCTCTCTCTCTCTCTCTCTCTCTCTCTCAGATACAACAGTTAGTGCTAGGCAAAATGTTGCCGGAAAGATCTAGACTAGTAGTTGCAAAGTAGTTTAAACATTGGTATCAGAGCCACTAGTTCTAGTTTTTTTCGGTGCAAAAGAAAGGGAATACCAAGGCATACCCTAAAAGGGCAAAGTGCGCCGCCCACACGGCCGCACCGTTCCACTCGATCCCGACGCATCGGCAAGCCGAGGTCGGGAAGAAGAACAAACCCCTAACGGGGCAAAGAAAAGCAAAGCCCCTGGCATTTCCCCCTTTTTTTCACCCCAACAGAGAAAGAAATCCCCGTTTTCTCCTTTTCCCCAAGCCCCAGATCGAAAGAAAAATCTGAAAAGAAAATCAAAGCCTAGATCGAAAAGTTTGAACCCTAACCCTAGTTTCTCCCAGATCCCGCATGCAAATCCAAATCCCATCCCAAAACAAAACAAAAAAAGGGGAGCCAACCGGTCGCCGCCGTGCGCCGTCATAGGACACCACCGCTGGCCACTTGACGACGGCGCTCCCACCCGCGGGTGGAGGCGCTCGTCGGCAAGGAGCCAGGGAGGCGTCGCCGTCTTCTCGCCATCTCTCTGCCTCGCCGCGGTGGTGCGGTGTGGTGGGGGTAGACGGGACAAGGAAAGGGGAAAGGGGCTCGCTGCGGAGGGGGAGGGGCTCGTCGCCGGCCGTACGCCGGGCGGTGCGACCTCCTATCCACCTCGCCAGCGCGGGGCAGTGCGCCACCGCTGCTGGGAGCGATTCACACAGACCAGGGAGAGGGAGGCGTATGCGGAGAGGGGTCGCAGGTGGTCGGGAGGGGCTCGTCACCGGCCAAGGGCTGGGCGGCGCTGCCTCCTCACCGAGCCACTTCAGCTTGTGCAGCCACGGACGGCTCCGCCGCCGCCGGTGCTGCAGAGGACAGAAGGTGGACAGGGAGACGGAAAGAAAGGGAGGAGGGAGGGGCTCGCCGCCGGTGTCGCGCCGGGCGGCGCGGCCGCCTCACCTCGCTCACTGTTTTTCCGTCGCCAGAGAGAGGGGGCTCGGGGGAGTGGGAGGCAGTGAAGTGGGCTGGGGTTTGGAGAGGCACCGACCGGGGGGCTGTTTTGATGTCGCGAGGCGCGCGGAGAGCCGTCCGATCGATCGGACGGCCAGGAGAGAGCGGCCGCGCGGGATGGGCTGGGCATCTGGGTCGTTGCCGGGCTGCAGGCGAGTGAGCGACAGATCCTTACGCCACGCGCGCGTGCAGTGCGGTAGGATGGGCTGCGCGCAGTAAAGGCCCAGTAAACGCTAAACAGAACAGTTTTTTCTGTTTTATTTTACAGAAGCTGTTTTACCTTTTTAATTATCTGGTTTTTGATATTTTTGTACAGTTTTTTCTACACAAAATTATCCAACGAAATTTTTTCTAGAAATACAAAACTAACAGTAAAAGGTTTCTGTAAGGATTAATTAATTTTTTTTCATTTCTTCCACTGCAAATAGTTGAATGTGCTCTTTTAAAATTTAATAAAGACAAAAGTGATATTAAATTTTTTGAGAGCATGTTAAAGGTATATTCTGGTCATATTCATGTTATTTTTCTGACCAACGTTGTAAATAGCATGGATGTGATTAGTGATAGAATGCATGAAAATCTAGTTGTTTTAAATTGCTAGAATGCAATAAAGTGTATTAATTTTTTTGTTTTAAAAGATGTGATTAAATGTTTTAAAGCTGATTACGCTTCATGTTATTAATTGACCAACGTTATTAATAAACATGATCATGATCCCCTTTCATTATGTATTAAAGGTGCATTTAATTTTATCTTTACCCAACGGTGATATAATTTTAAATGGCACAAACAATTGCATGCTTAATTTATACCAACGTTGGATTAATGCATACAGTTGTTTCTGGTTATCTCACATCTTTGGTGGTTTTCAGGAGGTCTCAACCTCATGAGCTGCCTGAAGGATATCCCACTGCTCAGAGGGGATAACTATTCAGAATGGAGGAAAAAGGTTGACTTGGCTTTTGTCTGCGTAGAAGTAGACTGGGTTGTTGATACTAAACAGCCAGTCAAGCCTGAGGACCCAGTGAGGGGTGATGCTGAGGAAAGTATTGCATGGGAAAAGAGAAAGAGAGACCATGCTCCTTTGGAGTTGGCCTACTCAATAGACAACCAAAAGTGGGTCAATGCAAACAAGAAGTGCTTGGCTTTTGTAAAAACACGATTGAGAACGCAATAGTGGGCTCAATTGAAGAGTGTGCCTAGGTTGGTGAGTACCTTGCAAAGATAAAGAGCCAGTAAACTACTGGCTCTTCAAAGATGTACGCAACCTAGCTGCTAAAACAGCTGGTGACAGAAAAGTATACGGGAGGGCCACATGGCATTAGAGAGCACATCTTGAGGATGTCCAACATGGCGGCCAAGTTAAAGCCCATGGATGCGGACCTCGAGCTCAAGCCTGCTCCACTGGTGCACCTTGTCATGGTCTCTCTTCCCCAACAGTTCGAGAATTTTGTGATCAACTATAACATGTCCCCTGAAAAGTGGGACATTGAAAAGACCATAGGGATGTGTTCTCAAGAGGAAGAAAGGCTTAAGTCCATTCACGGTGGTTCCCTGAACTACGTGAAGGACAACAGGAAGAGGCACTTCACCAACAACAACCATGGTGGCTCCCCTTCCAAGCCACATGGCAAGGGCCCCCTACAGCACCAGCATCAGCATCAACAGTCTCTCCCTGGGAACAAGGACCTTTGTCACCATTGCAAAAATCCTGGCCACTTCAAGAAGGATTGCCATTTATGGCTTAAGTCCATAATGGCAAAGAAAGGTAAAGACATAGTATCTTTTGTAAATGAATCCTTGTATGAAAAGTTTTCTAAATCTACTTGGTGGATTGACTCTGGTGCAACCGTTCATGTTGGCAACTCTTTACAGGGGTTCCGTTCGACAAGGACTTTGCCAAGAAGAGAAAGACACATTGAGGTGGCTAATGGGGTCCAAGCAGAAGTGGAGGCTGTTGGCGACATTCCTCTGTAGCTAGCTGATGGCTCTACTATTCTGCTTAAGGATGTTTTATTTGTTCCTTCCATCCATACAAACTTAATAAGTGTGTCGTGCCTGGACAAAGACATGTATGAGTGTTATTTTGGACATGGCAAATGTGCCATTTGGTTGAAAGATACTTGTGTATGTGTTGCTTCACTACATGACAAGCTTTATTTATTATCCTTGCATGAGAAAGTGTTTTCTGTGTGTGATGTGAATGAACAAGTCCCCTTGTCGAACAAAGAACAAAAGAAAAGAAAGAGAACTCTTGACTCATCGAAGTTGTGGCGCTGTAGATCAGGCCATATTTCGAGGGGAAGAATAGAAAACCTCGTCAAAAAAATGACATTCTTCCTCCATTAGAGTTCTGAGACCTCGAGCAATGCATAGATTGCATCAAAGGAAAGTATGTAAAGAAGATTAAAAAGGGTGCAAACCGAAGTATAGCTACACTAGAAATAATTCACACCGATATTTGTGGACCGTTTCCGGTGAAAAGTGTGGATGGTTATGATTCATTCATAACATTCACGGACGATCACTCCCGGTATGGTTACATTTATCCAATCAAAGAAAGATCTGAAGCATTGGATAAGTTTAAAATTTTCAAAGCTGAAGTTGAAAATCAGCATGATAAAAGAATTAAGATAGTCCGGTCTGACCGTGGGGGGGGAGTACTACGGTCGGCATACTCCATATGGTCAAGTACCAGGACCTTTTGCAAGGTTCCTACAAGAAAATGGAATAGTAGCCCAGTATTCTATGCCAGGCGAACCTCAGCAAAATGGAGTAGCTGAAAGGCGCAACCGTACCCTTATGGATATGGTGCGTGGCATGATGAGCTATTCCACCCTCCCATTGGGATTGTGGATGGAGGCGCTTAAAACCGCCATTCACATTCTCAACAGAGTACCAAGTAAGTCGGTGCCCAAAACACCGTACGAATTGTGGACATGCAGAGTCCCCTCTCTGCACCACTTGAGGGTCTGGGGGAGCCCAGCTGAGGCAAAAGTTTTCAATCCAAACATTGCAGAGTTAGACCCCAAAACAGTGTCTTGCCACTTCATTGGCTATCCAGATAGATCAAAAGGTTATCGTTTCTACTGTCCTGACAGATACACAAAGTTTATAGAAACGAGACATGCAGTCTTCTTGGAGGACAAATTGATGAGGGGGAGCACGGTAGCTCGGGAAATTGATCTTGAGGAGAAGAGGGTGCATGCACCTAATCCGATGACTCAGGAGCCATTTTTCTCGCTACCTGTTGTGCCACCATCTACAACCCCTGAGGTTGTGGTACCGGCACCTGTTGTGACTCCACACGTGACAACAATGGGAGAAGGTTCGGAACCTGTCCGTCAGGAGCCACCTGAACCCACTGTTGAGCACGAAACGGAGCCAGAACAGCCACATATTGACAATGTGCCAGAACCCGAGGCAAGAAATGAGCAAGAGTCTGATGAACTCAGAAGGTCTAAAAGAGAACGAAGACCAGCCATTTCCAAAGAAATTTACAAAGTCTACAACACAGAAACAGTTCATATGGAGGGCGATCCTACCTCATATGAAGAAGCCATGAGAAGCCCTCACTCAGCCAAGTGGGTGGAGGCAATGGAAGATGAAATGAAATCGATGAGTTCCAACAATGTTTGGGACTTAGAGGAAATTCCTAAAGGAGCCAAAACAGTAGGATGCAAATGGGTCTACAAGACAAAGTATGACTCCAATGGGAATGTAGAAAAGTACAAAGCTAGACTTGTGGCAAAAGGCTTTACGCAAAGAGAAGGGGTAGATTACAATGAGACTTTTTCTCCGGTCTCATGTAAGGATTCCTTCAGAATCATAATGGCACTAGTTGCACATTTTGATCTAGAGTTACATCAAATTGATGTTAAGACGGCATTTCTAAATGGAGATTTAAATGAAAATGTTTACATGAAACAACCCAAGGGTTTTTTCATGGAGGGGAAGGAACATATGGGATGCCGCTTAAAGAAATCCATTTACGGGTTAAAGCAAGCCTCTAGGCAGTGGTATTTAAAGTTCAATGATACAATTAAAAGATTTGGATTCAAAGAGAATGTTGAGGACAACTACATTTATGCAAAGTTTAAAAGTGGGAAATATATTTTCCTAATTCTGTATGTGGATGACATCTTGCTTGCTAGCAGTGATGTCAGTCTACTACTAGAAACAAAGAAGTTCTTGTCTTCAAATTTTGACATGAAAGACCTTGATGAAGCTTCTTATGTTTTGGGCATAGAAATTCACCGAGACAGAAAGAATGGAGTGTTAGGACTGTCACAGAAAGCATATTGTGAAAAGATTCTAAAGAAATACAATATGCATGCGAGTAATGCAACACCTGCTCCCATAGTCAAGGGCGATAGTTTTGGAAAATCCCAATGTCCAAAGAACCAGTATGAGATCGATCAAATGAAGTCAGTACCATATGCTTCGGCTGTTGGAAGCTTATAGTATGCACAAGTGTGCACTCGCCCTGACTTAGCTTTTATCACCGGGGTACTCGGCAGATATCAAGAGAATCCAGACATAGAGCACTGGAAGATGGTAAAGAAAGCTTTGAGTTATGTGCAAGGCACAAAAGGCCTCATGCTAACATATAAAAGATCTGATTCCCTGGAGATAAAAGGGTACTCAGATGCGGATTTTGCGGGAGATAAAGACGACAGAAAGTCCACGACAAGATATGTCTTTACTCTCGCAGGCGGTGTCATTTCATGGAGAAGCGCCAAACAGTCGATAGTTGCATCATCTACGATGTATGCAGAATTTATAGCATGTTATGAGGCCATGGGACAGGTGTTATGGTTAAAGAAATTTCTACCCGACTTGAGAGTGGTAGACTGCATCAGCAGGCCACTAAAGATGTACTGTGACAACGAGCCCGCAGTATTCTATGCTCACAACAACAAGTCGAGTAATGCTACAAAGTCAATAGATATAAAATATTATGTTGTGAAGGACAAAGTTTAGGATCAAACTATAAGACTCGAGCATATAAGGACAAAGGATATGCTTGCGGATCCGCTAATGAAAGGCTTACCACCCAATGTGTTCAAGGAACACATAGCCGGTATGGGACTAATGGAAAGCCTATGATTCCTGGACTACAGAGGCCTAAAAGTAAAAGGATTTGTTTCAAAATAGAAAAGTATGTAGTGGCTGTCTGATTCTATTGGCAATTGAGCTGAGATGATGAAACATGCTCTATGTATCGATCTGTGATGAAACGAGTAAAGTACAAAGTTAAAAGTAAAGTCAAGATCAAGGGAGAGAATGTTAGTTTGTTCTCTCCCGTTCGAGCCCAACGGCCCGAACGAGCTCCTCATCCGCGCCCTGATCGGGGGCGCCCAACCTTATCATGGTTGGTGGGCCCCTGTCGCCGCGCTATATAAAGTGGTGGGGGACCGGCAGCACGGGTCACGAGGAACGCCGCTGCTCTAGTCACCCCACCTACACCCCTACCGATCTAGGGTTTTTATCGTGAGCCGACGGGAAGCGCCGTCACCACCGCACACCCACGCCGTCGACCCTTTTCCCATGGCAAATGACGGGGGCTCCAGCTCCGGCATCCCCTCTGGCTCGTGCTTGTCGAGCCAGGGTGCAGGTGAAACTCTCTCTCTCTCTCTCTCTCTCTCTCTCAGATACAACAGTTAGTGCTAGGCAAAATGCTACCGGAAAGATCTAGACTAGTAGTTGCAAAGTAGTTTAAACACTGTGTGGAAGCAATCTCACGCGCGCTCTCCGCTGCTCCTGCCTCGACGAATTCTATGGCCAACAAGGTTATGAATAAAGATGCCACAAATACGCTCAGATGCATGTGATGTCTCGGCTCAGCTAGATATTTTGTTGGGAGAGGAACATCTTGTTTATCAATATATACACTCCCGCCCTATTCATCCCCTTCTCATCAGCCAACTCTTTCTCTCTCACTCTCAAAGTAGCAACCTACGTACTACGTACTCACAGTTCATCCACCAATCTCCACTAGCTAGCTCTCGCCGCCGTGACCGATGGACGCCGCCTCGCCGTCCGGTCAGGAGGAGCAGGGCCCGCACAGGACGGTGTGGTCTGAGCCACCGAAGCGCCCCGCTGGGCGGACCAAGTTCAAGGAGACGCGCCACCCGCTGTACCGCGGCGTGCGGCGCCGTCACTACTAGGAAACAGCTTATCAGTGGCACACCTTTTTTCACTATTCGTGACGCATTTCTTAGTCGCCACTGATACCTCGTCACTGATAACTATCTTCTGTGGTGCATTTTAAAATGCGCCACAGAAGTCTCAAACTTTAGTGGCGCATATTGACCATATGCGCCACAGAAGTTTTTTTCCAAAAATCAAAAAAAAGGCGGGCCAGATCTCAAACTTCTGTGGCGAATATGGCCAATATGGGCCACAGAAGTTTTTTTCAATTTTTTTTTTAAAAATCGGGCCAGATGTAGATCTGGCCGGAGTTGTTGTTGGTGGTGGTCGTGGCTGGAAGACGGCTAGGAGGAGGTTGCCGGAGTTGGTGGTGGTGGAGGAGGAGGAGGAGGAGGTCGCCGGAGTTGGTGGTGGTGGAGTAGGAGGAGGAGGTCGCCGGAGTTGGTGGTGGAAGAGGAGAAGGAGGTCGTCGAAGTGGTGGTGGAGGAGGAGGAGGTCACCGGAGTTGGTGGTGGAGGAGGAGGTCACCGGAGTTGGTGGTGGAGGAGGAGGTCACCGGAGGTCGCCGGAGTTGGTGGTGGAGGAGGAGGAGGAGGTGGTGGTCGCCGGAGTTGGTGGTGGAGGAGGAGGAGGAGGAGGAGGAGGAGGAGAAGTGGGGAGGGGAGAAGTGTGGAGGGGAGGAGAAGTGGGGAGGGGAGAAGAAGTGGGGAGGGGAGAAAAAGGAAAAAGGGAGGGAGAAGGCCGCCGACGGGATTCAAATTTCGAATCCCGCCCAAGACTTCTGTGGCGCATATGGGGGAAATGCGCCACAGAAGTTTCTTTCCTTTTTTTATTTTTTTGCAGGAAAAAATCTTCTATTCTGCCATAACTTTTAACTCTTTTGGAATTTAGAAAATTTCGAGACGATCATTTTGATAGGTTAAAGATTTTTTTCCGACATCGTATGCAAAAGTTATAGCCGTTTTACTGTGCCATGACCTATTTTTGCAAAATACATCGAAATTCATGTTTTTCAATTTTGTCTAGATCTATACCCTAAAATCTAACTACAACTTAAAGGAATTATTTTTTAAAATTTTATATCATTTTTGTTTATTTTTTACAAAACTGAAAAGGCGATCCACCGGGGGATCTGTTTTCCCTCCCGATATGCTTGTTTTGTGGCGCATACACCTATATGCGCCACAGAAACATCACTTTCTGTGGCGCATATGGACAAATGCGCCACAGAAGTTTCTCCCGCTTTTTTTGCTGCTTGGTCCCATCAACCTTCTGTGGCGCATAGTGGCGCACACGAAAATATGCGCCACAGAAATATGGACTTCTGTGGCGCATATTGTTTTCGTGCGTCACTAAAGTGCCAAACTTCTGTGGCGCATTTTTTCTAGTGCGCCACTGATAATATCTGTGGCGCATTGTTTTACATATGCGTCACTGAATATCTTGTCTATCTATAAGCTGTTTCCTAATAGTGCGTGACCGTGCCGGACGGTGGGTGTGCGAGGTGCGCGTGCCTAGGACGAGGAGTTGCAGGCTCTGGCTCGGCACCTTCGCCACCGCCGAGATGGCCGCACACACCCACGACGCCTCCGCGCTCGCGCTCTCGGGCCATGACGCCTGCCTCAACTTCGCCGACTCCGCCTGGCGCATGCTGCCCGTCCTCGCCTGCGCCGGGCCGTTTGGATTCGGAAGTGTGCGGGAGATCATGGACAACGTCGCCCTGGCCGTATTGGATTTCCAGCGGCGGCAGCTGCCGGCCTCGTCCCTGACGCCTTCGTGCCCTGCGGAGATGACCGACGGCGGAAAGGACGTCCATGGTTCGCCCACACGGAGCTCACGATCCATGTCTTCCAGCGCATTGTTGGATGAGCACTGGTTCAGCGCCACGGACGCAACGCCGTGCTACGAGAGCTTGCTCGTGGACATGGAGCCGCCGACCGCAGGTCGTGCTAGGAGAACGGTGGCGACTTCAGCGCCTGCGAGACGCCGCTATGGAGCTACTTGTTTGAGTAATTAATCAGGCTAAAATTTTCTCCTTTGTTTTGGATACTTCTGTTCTTCCAAATATGGTAAGAAACAGAATAGATATCGTGAACTATTTTTCACTACATAGTAGAGAAAAGCTTATAGCTAGATTCCTTACCACCGGCGAAGTGGACCCGGGGTCGCCAGCGGTAAGGACTTTCAGGCCTTCCTCGCGTTACCGCCGACGAATATATGCGTGGTGTGCCGTGATACGTTGGTTATCACCGGCGAACACAACCTACGTGCGCGGCGGCTAACCTGTGCCAGAACCACGGAATAAGATCGAGAGATACCATGAGCGAATCTACATGCGCTTCGCCAGGGGTATTTGGTTTACCGCCTGCGAACCATAATGCACATGCGCCGGTGACCCCTGCGTGCCACCTACCACGCCCACGACCTGAGTCACGTGGCCTCCGTCGTCTCGCCTCGCTAGTCCCCAACCCCACCGCAGCGAGCAAAGCAGGCCGGCACGCACCCGCAAATCCCCAACCCCCACTCCCGCGAAGGCGCGAGATCTTCCCTCCCTCCCCCAGATCCACCTCACCGACACCGCCAGTCCCCGCCGTTGCGCCGCCATGTCGCACAACTATGGGGACACGATCCCGCTAAATGCGTCGTCGGCGCAGTCCAACATGGACGAGATCGAGAGCCTCATGTACGATGCGCCATCCGCCACCGTCCTCCCCGCGCGGCCGCCCTCACCGCTTTGCGCCTCCATCCCCATCTCCAGCTCCCCCGCCCTCCTCCAAGCCGCCCCTCCCGACCTCCTCCATCCCCATCTTAGCGCCCCAGGCACCGTCCGCCGCCCAGCCCATGTCTGTCTCCGTCGCCATCTCGCCTGAAGGCTTCGGGTCCCCGCCCAACACGCTCACCGAGCTTGTCTAGGACACCATCAAGCGCGACCTCGCCTGCATCGTCAGCAACCGCAAGCTCGTCGTCTTCCCCAACCCCAACCGCGAGGACCCCGGCAAGGCACTCAGGGACTGGGACCTCTAGGGCCCCTTCTTCTTCATCGTTTTCCTCGGCCTCACCCTTTCCTGGTCCGCCTCTGTTAAGAAGGAATCTTCCATCCATTCCACAACCAGATCTCGTGGTACCCCTTGCATCCTCTGTGGAGCTGTATGTAGCTTTTTCCTAGTTATTGCTCGATCTGGTAGGTCTTATGATATCTCTTACGAGTTAGTAATAGATTGGACTGCAGTTCATTGAACTGTATGTTACGTTTCATGCTTCGTTTGGAGGCAAGCATTGGTGATAAACATCCTCTTGCAAGCTCAAAGTTGCTCTTGAGATAGCCGAAATCTAATGTGGTATGATTAGGAGTTAGACTGTTAGTTGTGTGAGATGGGATGGAGTTAGAACAATCACTCATAATGTTGTATCTAGTTAATTTCGGATGAGGTGGGGATCATGTTCTTATTCAGCTGTGGGTTCTAGTGCCCTCGCTTCCGGTCATTGTCCCACATTGGTAATCGTGATTGCATCCTGATAAGGAATTCCCTAGTATTAGTTTTGAAGCCGATTTCAGTTGTTCAGTTATGGTTGTGTTTGACAATTGAGTGTTCCTTAGTTCTCAATTGGTTTGGAGGTGTCACAATGGTTAACCACTTAAACTTGATGGTATGTACACTAGAGGTGAATGATGAGCTGACATATTTGCTTGTATATCTATTATCGTGCCTTCGATCCATTCTGGTAAACAAGAATTATCTAACGGACCTGCTGTAGACTTATGCTGAGCCATAAATTTCTATGTGCCATTATGACAATTTAGGTGCCATTCATTGTTAGTTTATTGCACGACATGGTATATCACTATCTTGCAATAATTGGAATTACTTGTGTGAATTTGACGCTTGAAATTTGCCGGATTTATATTATTGATGCAACCAAAATTACTTGCCTTTTGACACTTGGCAGATTTGTTCTCATGGTAGTTTTAATTTCCTTGAAATCATGTATTCTTTTCTATACTTAATAGTCATTCATGATAAACTGTTGGACCCTTTGTTTGTTTATAACAGACTGGGTTTCAACTACTAGTATGTTCAGTTAAGGTAAAAATGCTGCTCAGCTAGCTACCTCTTGCAATGCATGTTTTGTTATCCATCTCTTGTTCTCGATGCAGCCAAGTAAATCCAATGGGTGTTCAATTTGTTTCTTTAAGAATTGCTAACTCAAGTAGTATTCTCATTTCAGACCCAGATCGGCCGTTGGCGCCCAGCATCGGCCATGAGAAGGCCAATCCTCTGGCTCGGCTTAGTCGTCTCTGGTCGCACAAGGATCCCGATCCTGGCCATGGAAGGCTTCTGTGAGAACCCCTACAGTAGTATCAGAGCTAGATCTATGTGTAGTATTGCTAGTACGGGTGGAACACACGAGTTGTAGCGTGTGGGCGTCGATATTTTAGTTGTTACCCTCCCATGTGTACTTGTGTATACCGTAGGAATGCTTGGAAGCATTGACTGTATGCACTGGGCTTGGAAGAACTATCCATTCGCGCACCAGGGCATGTACAAAGGTCACAAAGGATCACGCAGTGTGGTGCTTGAGGCTGTATGGATTTGTCATGCTTTTTTCGGTACTGCAGTGTTCAAATGTGTTTGCCAAGCTTGTTCAAGGAAGAGCTCCTCCAGTGCAGTTTGAGATCAATGGCCACCGGTATGACAAGGGCTACTACTTGGCAGATGGCATCTACCCAAGATGGTCAACATTTGTGAAGACAATCTCAAACCCTCTGCCTGGAGGGAAGAAAGCTTGGTTTGCCCAAGAGCAGGAGGCTTGCAGGAAGGATGTGGAGAGGCATTCGGTGTGCTGCAAGCTTGATTTGCCATTGTCAGGTATCCTGCCCTTACCTGGTCGAAAGATCAGATGTGGGAGGTGATGACTTCCTGTGTGATCTTGCACAACATGATCATCAAGAGCGAGCGAGAGAATCCAGTGTTTGACAGTGAACCCTATTTTCGCCAAGGTCCTATGGCAGATATTGACCACCAAGTGCCACCTGCATTTTCTACTTTTCTTGCTAGGCGGCAGGACGTTCGAGACAAAATTCTCATAGCCAGCCGCAGAATTATCTAGTTGAGCATCTGTGGAGTTCAAAGGAGCCAGTTAGTTTTTTATTTCTTGCCTTTGTTTGATGAACATTTTGAATTATTTGTTTAATTTCATGAATTTGTAATAAATCTGAATATTCAATTATTATTTGCTATATTGAACATGTTTAAATTAGTTGTTGATTTGATAAAAAAAATGATTTTTTTTTGTAGGGGGCAAGGCTGGGAGTCAGCGCCCCCCAAATCGTGAACCAGTCCGACACCTCCGCATACCCCTAAAGTACAGGTGACGAGTGGAGATGCTCTAACCATACTATTGTTTAGTAAAACTTGAACGCATCAAATCTTATGGCAACAGACAGTACATGACATGCGAGCAAGATCAGGATATCACTGTTGGTTGAATAGTCATGGTTCCAGATGGGCGGCATCACTCGAAGATCTCATTTCGAAAAAAGCTAATGTACAGTACCGAATCTTCTTCCGATTTTCCTGTCCAAATCCTTGTAGTCCTCCCTTGTAGCGACTGGCGAAGTAGACGTATTCTAGCTAGCTGGCTCGCGTGGCCATACAGTAGCCGATCAGGAGCCTAGGACTGCTTCGTGAATCGCATGGTTGAGGCAAGACGCATATATGCGTGTCACCTAAGTTAGATATTTTTGAATGGTACGATGATTGGTCGACTAGAAATGTCGCTCCAACACTGCTGTGTCTATATATCATCATGGCATCGTCATGTCCCTGTAATGTAAGAAAAAAGAGTCATGTTATCATGACATCCTCATGTCTCTGTAAGAAAAAAGAAAATAATATCATGTAAAAATCGCTGGGATGGTAAGAAGGAACACTTGAATCGCGAACTCCCCCCTCCCCCGAACCCTAGACATCTCCTCCCCCTCCCTCGCCACCACCGGTGGTTGCCGCCGAGCTTGTCTCGTGCGGTCGACGATGGCGGCGAGGCCCCCTCCTCGCCGGCACGGATAGGCGGAAGACCGGCTCACCTCGCTCGCTGGTGGACGGCAGCGGCGACAAACCTGACCTCGCGAAGAAGTTCCTCCTGTGCTTGGGGCATCTGGGAGGGTCGAACGGACTGCGTGGCTGCGGGAACGCTGACGACCTTCGCATCCATGGGCTGGGGCATGGGTAGGGGCCTGGCTCCCTTCCGATCCGGACGACTTGTCCACCCTAGATTTGGGGTAGGCCTCAGCCATGGTGGCTACGGGCTTCCAATCTTGCTGTTGGACCCTCCCGCGGCGAGATCTGGGTGGGATTGTGTTGGTTGCAGGTCAGGGCTACCCTCCGGCCGAGGGAGAACTGGGTGGTGGCGGTGATGTATGGTGTTCACTTGCAGTTCGGTGGTGCGGGGAGTTTGGACGCCGCGACGACAACCCTGGATGGTGGGAACCTGTTGGTTGGCGGGCGAGCCCTTGGTTTTGGTGCTGGCATGTGGCCATGGTTGTGTGGATGGCGTAGGTGCTCGGCGATCTACGTTTCGTGACAGCGGTGCGGCTACCTTCTTGGCGGCGCCCTCGCCCTGGGTGGGAGGTGGAAAGGACTTGCTGAAGGGAAACTCTCGCCCTGGATTTTTCCTGGGCCTTGGCGGCGTCCACGGATGTCATCAACTTCTCAAAGGCATCGTAGTGGCTTCTCTCTCTCCTTCTACGTGCTTCGAGTGAAAACTCAAGATCCTCAGATCAGACGGTAGCAGCGCTCTGTGTCGTGCTCTTCTTGAAGATGTCGCCTTGGAGCTCACGGTGTGTTGCTCTCTGGAGGTTAGGTGGAGGAGGTCAGTGCTTCTTCGGATCGTGCTGTTTCATCAGCATGTTGTCTCCGGAAAAGCTTGTGCCTTGGTGTGCATCCTCGACGCTCCTTGATTATGGACCTTCCTTGGCGTGCTTCATCGGCGTGGGTAGTGAAGGTGTGCACCTGGTGGCTGTCTCTGTTGGCGTTATCTAGGTCTAGGCGGTGTGCAGCGTGTGTTGGTGAGCCGGCCTAGGCTCTAGGGTGATCTTCGGCCCGACGACTTTAACCGTGGTCGACGGTGTGTAGCGTCTGTCGGTCAGCCAGTCTATTCCCTAGGGTGAGATTTGGCCCGAAAACTTTGCCCTCCCAGCAAGCTCTCGGCCTCATCAGAGTAGTTCGTAGGTTACCTTTGGTTCCATGCTCGGCTGTAGCCTCTTAGGTTGTCATGTTTCTTGTGCGTGTGTGTGTATTTTTCTGCAACTTGTGGTTGTAAGCTAGTTCAGCACTTTGTATCCCTTTCACCATTGGGGCGTTATTGATTAAGCACCGATACTTTGGCATGTTATCTAAAAAACGTTGGGATATCGTGTGCAATTTTGTCTGGATTTTTGTCGCTAGGTTTTTTCGAATTGCATAGGTTTAATATTTTCGGCATTCTTTCAATGCTCTCCATTTTTGTGAGCTGTGTTCTACTAGCATCCATTCTCGAGTCTCAGATAGAATTGGTATCATAAATCAATGAACCTCCAACATTCTCACGCTACAAAACACACTTGCACTTGCAACGGGAAACCCAAGGTTAACGAGCGTAATTGGTGCGAAGTTTGCAGCTACCCAAGCAAGATAATGAAGGAGATATGCCCTAGGGATCAATAATAAAGTGATTTTATTGATATATCTCTAATATTCATAATAGTTTTATATCATGCTATAATTGTATTAAGTGAAAATATTAATACATGTGTGGTATATAAACAACCAGCTCCCTAATATCCTCTAGTACTAGTTCGTTGGGCAGATGATGATCGAGTTTCCTTATCATGGACTTGATTAAAACATCAACTGACAACGAGGTCACTTAATAAAGTGATGGACACAACCGGACATAGAATTGCAATGTGATCGAGTCACAGTGCTCAACGTTGTGATATCTAGCACAGCGGAGTGACTTAATCTTTCGACTGTGAGATCATGTTTAATCACTATCTCCCGTTGCTGCTTTGATCATACCAACCACCATGGCCGTAACTGGGTGGGCATAAAAAATGTGTATTAGGTATTCCTAAGGAATAGTTGAGGCGTGTGTATTGAGATCGGGATTTGTCCAGCCGAGTGACGGATAGTTACTCTAGACCCACTCGGTGAGATTACCTCAATGAGCTTGCAAACATGTGACTAGGTCACAAGGTTGTAATATCACGGGAACGAGTAAACGTGTTTGTCAGTAACAAGATCGAACTGGTATATAGATACATGAGATAAGGTGTTGGACACACCAGATATCGTTGTGCAAAAGGAATAAGACTCAACATTTAGAAGGTTCAAGCAAACAACCAAGTTCATGAAATGTGAAGGTACCATCATGCGTTTTCATATGCCGATGTTGGTCATTGATCCGAGAGGAGTCTCGATCATGTATGAATATTCCAGAACCGTAAGGGTGTCATGCTTAAGGGTAAAAAAGACTCCGAGTTGATCCGCATACGAAAGATAAATACGCGAGTTGGCAGGTACGAGGTTAGATCGTAGGGTTACATGGTAAGTCCATACCGGATAGGTTATAGAGTCCTACGCTAATACTAACCAGTCTTCATGTCTGCACTCCAAGGCTCGGGCTTCATCTATGTCAGTGTCGTAGCCTCCCTGTATCTCATCTGGGTCCTTCTAACTGGGCCGCCCAGCAGGCCATAGAGTTTGCTACCAACTGTGGGCCACCCGGTTTATCCGGAATATAGCTATTATTTGGTGATACCCATTATGTATATCGAATACAATCTCTTTAAACATTTCGACCAATCAATAAAAGTCTAGCGTCTAAAAAACAAAAGTTTCGCTTTTATTTAGAAAACACGCGGGAATATATATGGTAATCTGTCTTTCCAGGCCTCCATGGGCTGAGCACGTGTGGCCCAGATGCCCAGTCACCATCGTGAGCAGGAAGCCCATTGCTTCACGCTGCAAAACCTGTAGCGTGTCCAGCGTGAAGAGTCGACTTGCAAAATATCTGACGCCTTGTGTGCTCCACGCGTCGGCTCACTAGGTTTGCAGCAACGCATAATTTGATCCCGACAAGTTCCATGGCCACCAGCCGCGCGTTACCTCTCGCCGACTTGCGCCACCCATGTCGTCGTCGCATCAGGCTCAGGCTGAGGTGCAGCTATAAATAAGCACACTCTCCACACGCCACTGAGTACAAAACAAGCTCCAGCGCAGACTTCACACTCTAGGCCGGGACCACCAAGCTTTTCGGCACTTCGGCGCATCGGCGGCAAGGCAAGCAATGGACACGGGCATCGACGGCTGCTGCTGGACCAGCTCCCCTTCTTCCTCGTCCTCGCAGGAGCACGGGGCGGCGCGGCCGAAGCGCCCCGCGGGGCGCACCAAGTTCAAGGAGACGCGGCACCCGGTGTACCGCGGCGTGCGGCGGCGGGGCAGCGCGGGGCGGTGGGTGTGCGAGGTGCGCGTCCCGGGCAAGCGCGGCGAGCGGCTCTGGCTCGGGACCTACGTGGCCGCCGAGTCCGCCGCGCGCGCGCACGACGCCGCCATGCTCGCGCTGCGGGGCTGCTCCGCCTCGGGCCCCGCCCTCGCGGGCCTCAACTTCGCGGACTCCGCGTGGCTGCTGGCCGTGCCCCCGTGGCTCGCCGACCTGGCCGACGTCCGGCGCGCCGCGGTCGAGGCAGTCGCGGGCTTCCTGCGCCGGGAGGGTCGCGGCCGGCGCCGTCGCGGTAGTCCCCGTCCACGAGACCACCTCGACAGCGTCCGTGGACATTGCCGACGGGCTGTTTGAGTTTGAGGTGCCCACCTTTTCTGCGCTGGACATGGGCGGCGACCTGTTCGAGCTCGATATGTCCGGGGAAATTGACTTGGATACGTATTACGCCGGCCTCGCCGAGGGGATGCTCCTGGAGCCGCCGCCTACGCCCTACTCGGAGAACAGAGAGTGCGGCGACGGTAGCAGAGGTGACGCCCTCTGGAGCTACTGATCTTCATGTATTTGTTTTTCCTTCTTCTTCTTTTTTGAGAGAGAAGATCTTCCTGTAGTTCCAATTTCCTTGAAACAAATTTGAACCGTCGGCCGAACCTGACGAAGATTTTCACGCAGATGAAGCGGAATTCTTGTTAAAACTCAAAAAACGAACAGGTGGGAATGTCACTGTTGGTTGAAAAGTAGTAGCAGCTCCAGAAGACCGAGGTATAGTACTATTCGTTCACGTGGGCTGACCATAACGGGCAACCAGATCGGAAAAATATCTAGCAACGGTCGTTAGTTTGCACAAGGACGTGTGGTTCTAGACCCATCGAGGTGGTTGATTGCTGGCCATTGCTGCTACCGGGACACTGAATCTTTCACCCGATCTAATGTCAATATTCGGACCACGTCATGATTCGCTTCGTTCATTCATTCAGGATTTCAGGTCATTTTCAAGAAGAAAAAAGACAGAGGTCAGGATATGAAATGCCATGTGTTGGACTGATGCTGCCAAACTATGTGACCTTGCTTTGGTTAGATGTTTGGACATACACCTAGGCCTAGATATTCTTCCGGGATACAGAGGTCAGGATATGAAACTCCCCTTCAAAATTCTAGCCGCCGCTCGACCCTGCATTCGCTTCGCCGGATGAATTTTAAGTCGAAACCGGTGAATTTCGGGATCCTGGGGATGTGGCTAGGCGTTTTTTCTGCATTCAACACCGAAAATGGGCCTTTGGATACTCTTACCTCCCTCACGGCTCCATAGCGGTGACGTGGGCCCCGTGCCGAATAGGGAGTGGATTGGATGAAGGCGGGTTCGTGCGCCATTACTGCCATTACTGCCGGGTGGACGATCTCCTGGCCCACTGTCGCCACCTCCTGGGTGCACGACAATACGCTGAGTACGGGTGAGGTGCCGCATGCGCTCAAGCTCCATCTACTGACGACAAGGTACAAGCGTTGCGGGCGGATTGTCGTGCCCGTGGGATTCTTTTATACTTGCGGTCACAAAAATGGGCTCGCGACGACACCTCTGGCCCGACGGTGCCACTGCACGCCGTGGAGGAGCTGATGGCGATACTAGGCAGTGACATGGACTCGAATTCATCACCGGATAAAAGAAGTGTTGTACTCTACGTGATCTCTGGTGCTGCACTGCAAGGATTGGAGCCGCCATAGATTGCAGCCGCCATAGAGGTGCCTCCGTTCCTTGTAGGTTGAAGTCAGCAAATAATGGAACAGGCTAGTGTCCACTGCGTACCAGGCCGGAGAACTGACATGGACCCGCTGAGGCTGCAAAAGGGGAGGCGTGTCCACCAACCTACTTAAGAGACCTGCAACAGGTTAACCTTCGTGCACGTTTAAGGACATGCCGCCTGCGTATATACACCGGTGGAAAACGGGCCTCCGGTCCCGGCACGTAAGGAGCTTTATTCCCGGTCCTGGTAACCGGGACTGGAGGTGCGGGACTAAAGACCACCCATTAGTCCTGGCCCTCTTACCAGCCCGGACAAATTGGCATCCACGTAGCTGTCTCTGTGGGCGCTGGGTGCCCAATTGGTTCTCTGCCGCGGCAGAATTTTAGACACTTTTTCTGCCGCGGCAGAGAATTCAATTTGTATTTTTTTTTCATTTCAAAATAGTTTTCTACGTTACCACATACCATACATGTTCGTGCATACATAAGATAACTTCTCTTAAGATCGAGCATACAAATATATACATGATAGTTACACATGGAGATCACAATTATCGGGACTAGAGCCCGTCTATTCAATTACACGGTCGGGGATCATCGGCGCCTATTCACACTAAATTCTTCGGCGTCATCTATCATCTCGTTTCATCAAGAATCCTGTCAGTTCTTCAGCAACTGCTACTACGCGTTGCTGTGGTAGGAGCTGATCCCGCGTTTTCTCGAACTATATAAGAAAAGGAGATCAATATGAATATCAATCATGACAACAAAAAGTGACGGTAATAAAAATAATGTTATGAATGTATTGCTTATATCGACTCTATAATCATTCAACTCACTAGTAAACGTGCGAATGAACTCGCAAATGTAGAATCCACATACATTCGTCTTCGGTGGCTACCTCGCGCACTTTACGAGAATATAATTCAATCAAAATAATAATCCAGCATCATAATTGTATTGAAACTAGAAGTAAAGAGATGCATGCACTACTTACCGAGATTGGCTTAAACGTCAGCTTCTCAGTAAAGTCACCCGTAACCGCACTCTTGAACTGGTTCCAAACCCTACCCGGTAAAGAAAATGAATGAGTTATTTATTACGTGATATCTCAGGAAATCAACGAAAGAGACCGCTATAGCACGAAAATTACCTCTGGAGGATGTCCTGCATGTCACTAAACTGTTCCAGGGGTCTCTTTAATGGGTCCATGACTTCAACTCTTCCCTTATCAAGTTGAATGTCCATGAGAATCCAGTGGAAACGGTACGCGTTTACATATACATCAGTAACTCATCAATTACACTTAACGTCGAGTAAGCAAAAGAGAATGTGTACAATAGAGTAAGACACTCACGCGAAATTGTAAGAAAACAGTATGTGGTCACAGAAATTTTGCTCCGTTAGAAACCTTAGAAGGTTTTCCTGTGTGTCCTCGGGTTTATCCTTTAGCGTCCAACAATGTATTTTATCTGGGTCAATGAACCCAATACTGAAGATAGACCTTCTTTTACATTCCATGATCTTCATTCTGCATAATAATAGAGTACAAAAGGATATAATTAGGATAATTACATGCAATGAACTGAACAACTGAAAAAATGAACAGCTCATATATAGACAATGAATTCAACAACTTACAGACAATAGCAACTCATGAGACTTTTGTCGAGGGCGTCGAAAATGTATAACTGGAAGAGTTCTGGAAACTCAACATGGACCTCTTCTTCTCGGAAGTAGTAGTCATGTGGGACTTTCGCCACGATCATTATTCCCTCCTCCTTTACGGCTTTCAAGTACCATTTATGTAAACTACGCATTTGTGTTGGCAGTTGTTGGAACTGCTCAAAGCTGACCAGAGGCTTCCCTGAGACATATGTAGGGACTACCTGAGCCTTGGGTAACTTGTCGTCCTGGGAACCTAGCAATTCCAAAACAGTCACATTCATAGAGGCCGCAAGCTTCGCAGCTTCTTCCATATTCTACTTGGGAATGTCATGGGATACCACCTTGAGGAGTGGGATCGATTTTTTGGCCTGTTCCCCGAACTGGGGGACGTCCTTTCTTTTCCCGGTTGCACTTTGACTTGATGATTTGCTCCCGCTTGCACTTCTACTTGATTTTCTCTTCTTCACTTCCTTCTGAAGTGTGCGTCGATAGTCATCTGGCTTATGGTGCAAGTCATATTACGATTTTGAGTTCAGAAAAGAAAGTGCATACGCTTTTTGCTTCTCGGTGTATACCGGGGCGGGCTCGGGTTTCTTCTTTTGAAGCTGCGCAACACATTCGGCCTTTACGATCATGTCGGTTTACTCGTCAATACGATCATAAGGTCTGATAAGAAGATTCTTATGAGGTACTCTTGGGAGGGGCGACATTTGTCGTTTTGGGCTCCTGCGTCCTTTAGTACTAATCGGAGGTTGCGGCGGAGATCGAGATGGACTCGGGCTGTGGTGGTCGTAGTCATGGGGTGGGCTTCTTGGAGGTGATGGAGGTGAAGGTGACATGCGACCACTCGGAGGCGGTGTTGGCTTTGGCGTCCAGCCTGGAAGCTTGATGTTGTTCTTGTCCCATAGAATGATACCACCCAGCACTTCTCCGAGTGTCCTCTCACCTTCAGGTCCAGGGATGTCAAGCTCCATTGAGTCCCACCCCATTGCGATTTCATCCACACCAACTTTAGCATATCCAGCTGGAATCTCACGGCCATGCCAGCGTGCGCCAGGTGGACAAGGTAAAGCACATCCGACCGCCACCTTGATGGATAGGTTCTTCACCTTTTGATGGAGCTCACAAGATGCCTGCTCCTTGGTTCCATCCACGGGGTAGCCGGGACCGCCATCTACCATACGTGCATCGTCAGAAGGGACCTCTGATTCAGCCACGCTGCTTTTCCGCTGAGATGGGACGGCGGTAATATCGAGTACAGGATCTTGCAGGCGCGCTGCTCCTCGAAGTTCGTCAATCTGTTGCTGATGCATTCGAAGTGTTCCTAGCAACTCGGTGAACCTGTCTCCCTCCTCCTCCTGTTGTCGCCTCTTTTCTCTCTCTCGGCTCCTATAAGTATCTCTGTCTTTGGGAAACCCCATATCCCACGTATAACTAGGGCCAAGGCCTCGTACACGTCCTCCGCTTCCCCGCTTTAATCTTCTTCACCACTTTCTGCCATGTATCCCGGGGTATCCTAATCCCGTCACTGCAAATAAGGTCCCCTGTCCTTTCGTCATACTCACTCCCATGCCCAGGGAACCAATTCCTTGCCCTCAGATCCCATTCTTCGCATATTGGTTCTGGAGTGATCCCTTCAGCAAGCAGCTCATTCTCTTTAGCATCCCACTTTGGCATGGCATCCGCGTAGCCCCTGGCCCCAGGTGATGGTGATATTTCTTCATCGCGGCATTTTTCTTGTTTTTTTTTCCGACATTTCCATAGCAGGTTGTGACTCCTTGTACTTCACAAATGCATCCCAGTTAGCCTGCTGCTTCGTTAGATATCATTCATATTTAGGAGTCTTCTTCATCTTCTGATACTTTTGCCATAATGCTTTCTTCCAGTTCTTGAATAGTTCGGCCATCTTCGTAAGAGTCCACTGCTTGACTTTCTTCCTCAATGCAGCTGTGTCGGCATCATCCTCACATTCTGGCAGGGTGAAATGTGTCATGAGGTCATTCCAAAGACCCTCTTTGCACCTGTCGGCGACATACTCACCCTCTTTCGCCCCTTTTGTCTTATTCCACTCTCGAATGGTGATCGGGATGTGATCCCTAACCATAACTCCGCATTGTTGTTTAAATACAGTTTTAGCCTTTTCGGGTTCCAATGGTTCACCCCGTGGTGATACCCGCGTAATTGTATAATGCGTAGATGCGTCCAACTTTTTGGCCGGGCCTCGTTTGGAATATTTTTTGCTCGATGTGGAGGCCTAAGAGAAGAAACATTTGTCAATTTATATATATATATACAACTCAGTTAATGCATCTACTGATCATCAGACTTCATATATATACCTCGCCGTCGGCTTCTCCACCACCGAGCTGTCGGCTTCTCCTTGATCATTTCGGTCGACCTCCTCTCCCTCACCGGAGGGGTTCAGATAAATCGACGAAGATTCCGTGGATCAACATGGGGGATGTCGTTGATCATATCCTCGAGAGTTTCTTCTTGTGCTAGGTCTCTCTGGATTGGATCCATAGTTTTTTACAAAATGCACACAATAACATTTTTCATTCAATATTGCTGCATAAAATAATACTAAACAATAATATGAACACGCAATTTGCTACAATAATACTAAACAATAGCAAAATTCTAGTGATGCCCTAACCCTAACCCTAAGTCCGGGGCCCCGCGAGCACTACCACATTAACCCTAAGTCCCGAGGCCCGCGATCACTACCACATTAACCCTAAGTCCGGGGCCCGCGAGCACCACCACCCTAACCCTAAGTCCGGCTGCCCGCGAGCACTACCACCCTAATCATAAGTCCGGGGGCCCGCGACCACCACCACTCTAACCCTAAGTCCGGAGGCCCACGACCACTACCACCCTAATATATACACTACTATTACACTAGCTACTAAATAATATTACAACTACTAAATAATGTTACAATTATACACTACTATTACACTATACTAAATAACACACAAAATTAAATAATATTACACTACAAAATAAAATTAACTATATACTACAAATATACTATTACAACTAAATATTACAACCACTAAATACTACAGAAATACTATTACACTAATACAAAATACTACAAAAATAATATTACACTAATACAAAATACTATTACAACTAAATATTACAACAACTAAATACTACAAAAAAAGCCAGCCAGCCAGCCAGACAGCCGCCGGCCAGCCAGGCGCCAACCGGCCAGCGCGCGCGAGGGGAGCGAAGGGGAGGGGGCGGCCCGGCCTGCTCGCCTACAGTGCCGGCGCCGCCGCGCCGTCGCGTAGCCGAACGGGGGAGCGAAGTGGAGGGGGCGCGGGGTACCTCTGGCGGGGGCGCGCGCGCGGCGGCTGGAGTGGCGGTGGCGGTTGGGGCGGTGGTGGCGGCGGTTGGGGTGGTGGCGGCCGGAGAATCGGGCAGCCTGCCAGCGTCAGGTCGTTCTTCGCGCGTGGGGGGTGCTCTGCGTGGGGAGAAGAAGGGGCGCGCAGGGAGAAGAAGGCGCGCCAAATGTATAGTGGGGGACCTTTAGTCCCGGTCCGTATAACGCACCGGGACTAGAGGTCCCCCCTTTAGTCCCGGTGCGTGCCACCCACCGAGACTAAAGGGTTTTCGGCCCAGCCCAATAGGCGCGCGCCAACGCCACACCTTTAGTCCCGGTGCGTAGCACGCACCGGGACTAAAGGTCCCTTTTTCAAATTTTTCACCCAGGGGCGCGCCTATTTAAAAAAATTCAATTAGCATACTTCAACATGAAAAGTTCTTGAATTTGAATAACTAATCCAAATCTATTTTCTGTTTTATAAAATAATTATTCTAACTAGTGAAACTAATAACCATTTTGCCATTGTCAATTTAAAAATGCATTAACTATTATATTTTGCATATTTTTGAATAAGTGATTCAAATCAATTTTCTGTTTTATAAAATAATTATTCTAACTAGTCAAACTATTAACCATTTTGCCATATTCATGTGATTCCGACGCTCCGGTGGTCTTCCTCCGGCGAAACCCTAGACCGAGGGCCCCGGATCGTCTACCCCGCCTTATTTTTTCCCGCTCGTTTTCTTCCCGCATGTTCTCTTCCGGATCGTAGCCCCTTTAGGGTTTAGGGTTTGGAGTTTAGGGTTTTTGGTTTAGGGTTTAGGGTTTAGGGTTTGTGTTTAGGGTTTATGGTTTAGGGTTTAGGGTTTAGGGTTTAGGGTTCCCTCCTCTGACTTAGGGTTTAGGGTTTAGACTCATATCTGCCGCCTCTATCCCATGGCCTCCACTCTATCCCATGGCTTCTACCATACCTCTAACCCCAGGGAGGCGGAGATGGAGTCTTTCACGGGCTAGCAGGAAAATATTTTCCGAGGCAGAACTTCTGAAGATGCCATAGGGCGTGTGCACCAAGGGCATCTTCGAGAAGTTCCGCCACGGGAGATTTCCCAACCCTTTCCTCCATCCATGGGGATGAAACTCACCATCCATGTTGGCTTGGTCGTTGCCGTAACACATCTAGACTCATATCTGCCGCCTCCCTCCACTCTATCCCATGGCTTCCACCATACCTCTAACCGCAGGGAGGCGGAGATGGAGTCTTTCACGGGCTAGTAGGAAAATATTTTCCGAGGCGGAACTTCCGAAGATGCCATAGGGCGTGTGCACCAAGGGCATCTTCGAGAAGTTCCGCCACAGGAGATTTCCCAACCCTTTCCTCCATCCATGGGGATGAAACTCTCCATCCATGTTGGCTTGTTGAGTTGCTTGCCATGGCGTATCGATGCTCCTTTTATAGGCACGGCGCCACTCTTCTTCCTCCGACAGGGTGTCGTGCGCTACATGCTTTATCTCATCGAGCAGTGCGTCCACCCACGCGTCCTTATCCTACCGACAGCTTTAGTCCCGGTTTGAGCCCCCACCCGGTACTAAAGGTTACCCACGCGTCCTTATCCCACCGTCAGTTTTGTTAGATGACACAAAAACCACCTTTAGTCCCGGTTGCACCCACCAGCCGGTACTAAAGGTTAGCCACCCCCCAGATAAGGCCCTCCTAGATAAGCCTCCCCCAGATAAGGCCCCCCCATCTTTTGTCCCGGTTTGAGCCCCCACCCGGGATGAAAGTTTCCCGCGCCACTGCGTTCCCGCGCTTTCCACCGGTTCCCACCTCTGTCTTCCCTCCATTTTTTCAGTATATATATGTACGCTTGGCCTCCATTTACATATCACATCTAGACTCATCATTCTCTTCCCATGGCTTCCATCATATCTCTAACCACCCGGGAGGCGGAGGCGCTTTGCGCCTCGAACTACCCCTGCCCACCGGGCTACCGCGTCCCCACCAGCTGGATGCTGAACGCCGGTGGCGTGCCGGTCCCTCCTGTCCCTCTAGGTGTGGAGCGCCGGATGGCCATCACGAACCATTACTACCTCGAGCTCACGCCAGAGCAGTAGAGGAATCCCATCTGGCATCCCGACTATTTCCCGACTTGGGAAGCCTTCTTCATCAATCGGCATGAGAGGGCGCTCGCCAGGCACGAGGAGGACGGCCCACCTACTTCGAACTTCAACGAGGCTGGCCGTCGGCTGTGGTGGCGCGGCCGGACTCTCTAGAGTGTCATGGCCTACAACACGACCGGCAATAACCCCCGCCTGTGGTACCCTCAAATCCAGCCCACGCGTGCCCAACCTTCAAGGTTCGACTACGGCGACCCCGACGACGACATCGACGATGGCGCCGGTGACTACGACGACTACAGTGGCGCGTATTACAAGAAGGCAGGAGCATGACTGAATCACTCCAACCATTAGGCATGTTTCTTAATTTTTAGTTGTGCTATGTATCTTAATTTTCAGTTGTGCTATGTATCCTTAGTGTTTGTGGGTTCCTTCTCTTGTGATGGTTCCTTCTCTATGTGTGATCACCTACCGCGGCTCAGAACCCGGTCGTCAACGTCTAGTTTGATTGAGCAAGATGTATTACATGAAATGGGACATTTATGTCTCAAATAAAAGGTTTAATACATTACATAGATTTATGTCTCAAATAAAAGGTTTAATACATTATTACACATCACCAACATCTAGTGTTGTGGTTTTCTTCTGCACCATAGCCATGGAGAATCTTCATCATTTAACAGGATGCTTGGGTCAGTTTTCACTTTGAAGGGCGGAATTTCATGAAACTTATTGTAATCTTCTGACATGTCTGTCTTGTCATCCACTCCCACGATGTTTCTTTTCCCTGAAAGAACTATGTGGCACTTTGGCTCATCGTATTCTGTACTCTTTTGCTTATCTTTTCTTTTTCTCGGTTTGGTAGACATGTCCTTCACATAGAAAACCTGAGCCACATCGTTGTCTAGGACGAATGGTTCATCCATGTACGCAAGATTGTTGAGATCCACTGTTGTCATGCCGTACTTTTCGTCTACATGTACCCTGCCTCCTGTCAGCTTGACCCATTTGCACCGAAACAAAGGGACCTTAAAAGTAGGTCCATAGTCAAGTTCCCATATCTCCTCTATGTACCCATAATATGTGTCAATCTGCCATCTGTTGCATCAAAGCGGACACCACTGTTTTGGTTGGTGCTCTTTTTATCTTGGGCGATCGTGTAAAATGTATTCCCATTTATCTCGTACCCTTGGAAAGTACATATAGTCGAAGATGGTAACCTGGCCAACGAGTACAACTCATCTCCAACAGTGGTGTTATTCATGAGATGTGTCTGCAACCAATTGCCAAAATTCTTCTCGTGTTCCCCTTTAATCAAGGTTTCAGCCTTCCCTGGGTTTTCGGAGCGTAGAATATTCTTGTGTTTCTCGATATACGGAGCCACCACGGTGGAGTTGTGTGGAACTGTGTAGTGTGCTTGAGTGAAAGAATGCCCGTCCCTACATACCATTGATTTCCTTCCTAGTGTGCCTTTTCCAGTCATCCTCCCCTCATACCGAGATTCAGGAACACCAATCGGCTTAAGGTCAGGAAGAAAGTCAACACAAAACTCAATGACCTCCTCTGTTCCATAGCCCTTGGAGATGCTTCCTTCTGGTCTAGCACGGTTATGAACATATTTCTTTAAGACTCCCATGAACCTCTCGAAGGGGAACATATTGTGTAGAAACATAGGACCGAGAATTCTAATCTCTTTGACTAGGTGAACTAGGAGGTGCGTCATAATATTGAATAAGGATGGCGGGAACAACAACTCGAAGCTGACCAGACATTGGACCACATCAATCTGTAATCCTGATAGACTTTCTCGATCGATTACCTTCTGAGAAATTGCATTGAGGAATGCACATACCTTCACAATGGCTAGTCAAACATTTTCTTGTAGAATTCCCCTCAATGCAACCGGAAGCAATTGCGTCATAAGCACATGGCAGTCATGAGACTTTAGGTTTTGAAATTTTTCTCTTTCATATTTACTATTCCCTTTATATTCGACGAGAAGCCAGACGGGACCTTGATACTGAAAAGGACTTCAAAAAAGATTTCCTTCTCTTCTTTGGTAAGAGCGTAGCTGGCAAGCCCTTGAAACTGCCCTGGATGCTTGCCGTCTCGTCCTTTATGATGTTGCTGGTCCTCCCGTGCTGCCGGGGTATCTTTTGACTTCCCATACAAGCCCAGGAAGCCTAGAATATTCACGCCAAGATTCTTCGTCAGGTGCATCATGTCGACTGCAGAGCGGACCTCATGCACTTTCCAATAGGGTAGCTCCCAAAATATAGATTTCTTCTTCCACATGGGTGCGTGTCCGGTAATGGGGTCTTTTGGAACAGGTTGTCCTCCAGGACCCTTTTCAAACATTACATCCAAATCCTTGACCATACCAAATACATCAGCACCACTACGGGGGACAGGCTTCATCCGGGTTTCTGCCTTGCCATTGAAATGCTTGCCTTTCTTCTTTAAGGGATGACTAGGCGGAAGAAAATGACGATTGTACGGGTACACATTCTTTCTACATTTATCCAGATATATACTTTCAGTCTCATCTAAATAGTGCGTGCATGCATTGTATCCTTTGTTCGTCTGTCCTGAAATGTTACTAAGAGCAGGCCAATCATTGATGGTTACGAACAACAGCGTAGGTCAAATTCCTGCTGTTTGTGCTCATCCCACACACGTACACTTGGTTTGGCCCACAACTGTAGAAGTTCATCAACTAATAGCCTTAGGTACACATCAATGTCGTTGCCGGGTTGCTTCGGGCCTTGGATGAGCTCTGGCATCATAATGAACTTCCGCTTCATGCACAACCAAGGAGGAAGGTTGTAGATACATAGAGTCACGAGCCAGATGCTGTGACTGCAGTTCTGCTCCCCAAAAGGATTCATGCCATCGGTACTTAGACCAAACCATAAGTTCCTTGCGTCACCAGCAAAGTCCGGAAAGTCTCTCTCGATTTTTCTCCACTGCCGACCATCAGCAGGGTGCCTCAACATCCCGTCTTTCTTACGGTCTTCCATGTGCCATCGCAACAACTTGGCATACTCTTTATTTCTGAACAAACGTTTCAACCGTGGTATTATAGGAGCATACCACATCACCTTGGCAGGAACCCTCTTCCTGGGTTGCTCGCCCTCAACATCATCAGGGTCATCTTTTCTGATCTTATACCGCAATGGAGTGCATACCGGGCATTTATCCATATTCTCGTACTGCTCACTGCGGTAGAGGATGAAGTCATTAGGGCATGCATGTATCTTCTGCACGTCTAATCCTAGAGGACAGACAAGTTTCTTTGCTTTGTACGTACTGGAGGGCAATTGGTTATTTCTTGGAAGCAGCTTCTGCATTATTACCAGCAACTTTTCAAATCCCGAGTCAGTTATACTGGTCTCTGCCTTCCACTTCAACAATTCCAGTGTGCTACCCAGCTTATTCTGGCCATCTTCACAAGTTGGATACAACAATGTGTTGTGGTCCTGTAACATCTGCTCGAACTGCAACCTCTCCTTTTCTGTGTCACAGTCTCGCCTTGCATCACTAATGACCCGACCAAAATCATCAACGGGCTCATCTGGTTCCCGTTCTTCACCCCCTTCTTCTTCATTATCTTCAACTGCGGTATCATCGTATTCAGGGAACATAGATCGGTAGTTGTCATCATCGTTCTCTTCTTCATCGCCGTCTTCCATCATAACCCCTCTTTCTCCGTGCTTGGTCCAAACATTATAGCCGGACATGAAACCGGACCGAAGCAGGTGGCTCTGAATGACTCTTGAGGAAGTGTGAGCCTGCTCATTCCGACATTCAACACATGGACAACACATAAAACCATCCCGCCGCTTGTTCGCCTCGGCCACAAGGCAAAAAGAACGCACGCCTTCTCTGTAAGCGTCAGAGCATCGGTCACCGTACATCCATGGGTGGTTCATCTGCATCATACAACCATGCATATATATCAAACGCAATCACGATGCTTAAATTAGTACCGCGCAGTCAAAACGAGAAAATAGTTGCTAACCTTTTAGGACACTTAAACAAAGAGGAGAAACCTTAAGTGTCGCTCTGGCACCTCATATCATATTTTCTCTTGTGTGAACTCAAGTGACATCGCTCTAACAGGCATTTCACCGAACACCTCTAGTGCATATGAAGAAAAAAAGTTAGCACAAAGTTATACCCACCTCTCATATAGGAAAAAAACAGGAGAGAGTGGAGGGCTGGGTGCATATATATAGGGCCAGGCCATTAGTCCCGGTTTGAGATACAAACCGGGACTAAAGGTTCTGCTAGGAGCACGCGTGCCGGCCCAGACCCATTTGTCCCGGTTTGTATCTGAAACCGGGACTAATGGTTCCTTACGGACCGGGACAAAGTGCCTCGGCCTCCTCGGGCCGTCTGGTTCGACCGGGACTAATGGCCCGAACCAAAGGCCCATTTTCTACTAGTGATAGAGAGCAGGCTGGGCCGGCCAATTAATATAAGTTTTCCTCGTTTTATGATTTTCTTTTCTTTTTTATATCTTCTTCCTTCTATATTTTTGTTATCATGTTGTTTTCGATTTTATTTATTTTCTCTTTTCATAAACTATAAATATTTGTTTTTTTGGTGTATATAAAAAATGATGAAAACAACATGAACAACTTAAAAAAGAATTATTATTTCAAACCGTGAATATTTTTTCTTTAACTTCGTGCACTTTTTTTTGAATTCATAAGCCAAATTTTGAAATCCGTGAAAAACTTAATTAAGCCTTGTGAACATTTTTAAATTCCTTAACCTATTTTGGGAATCCATGAACAGTTTTCAAATTTTGTGAACACTTTATGAATTCAACGAACCTAGTTTTTGAATCCATGCCAAATTTAATTTGGCCTTTATCAAATTTGATAAACTAATTTTAGAATCCATGAACAACTAAAACAAGGCTTGTTAACATTTGTTTTTTAATTTTTTGACCTAATGTTTGAATCCATCAATAAGTTAATTAAGCGCCATGAACATTTTCTTGAATAAATTGACCTAACTTTACAATCAATGAAAATTTCTATTAAACCTTGTGAACATTTTTTCATTTGTTAATCTATTTTTAGAATCCATGAACAGTTAAACTAAGACTCATGAGTATTTTTCAGTAATTTAGTCTAATTTTTTAAATCATAAAAAATTCTAACCGCAGTGACCATTATGTGAACAGTTTTTAATTCGAAAGAAACATAATCAAACATTTTTTAAAATAAATCAGAGGCATTTTAAAAAACATGAACAAAAATAAGAAAGGAACAGGAAAATAAGAATGAAAGAAAACAAAAAACCCTAAATCTGAAACAGAAATGGAAAAACTGAAACTAAAACAAAACAAGAAAAATAATAAGAGGACTAGTGCTGGTGTGCTGGGTCAGGCCAAAAAGTGGTACACGGGTCGAGCGCTCTGCGATGCAGTGGGCAGTGTATACCATTTGCGTGTGATGCTTTTTTTTTTGAAACCTCCGTTGCGTGTGATGCTCGTATTATGACTGGAATGTGTGGTGAGGATTCGAAAGAAAACAATTTGAAGACAGGATAATACTAACTTTTACACACCTGGCCAATGGTATCACCCATTGAGTCTGTGGCTATGTATATACTCGAAAAGTCATCTACTCCATCGGTTCCAAAATAAGTGATTTGAGTTTTCTAAATTCGTATGAATCTAGACATGTTTAAGAGTAGATATATGCGAATCTCGACAAATCGAACTCACTTACTTTAGGACAGAGGGAGTACTAATTATGTCGATGTTGTTTGTGATGTACATTGACATAATTTTTATTTCCAGGCGACTCTCCGTGTTTGCATGCGGTGTCCCGATGGTGTTTTTTTATTCTTCAAAATCCCACCAGTCTATTAATAATCATCAACACAACAGTACAAAGAGGGCGGATCCAGGATTGAAGGAAGCCCCGGGCCAAACGACGAAGCGCAGAAAATATACTAAAAAATCCTCATGTAATAGAACAAAAAATAGTACAATTTCATAGATGACCGTGCAATTTAAATCAAATATTCTTTTTTTTTTGCCAAAAAGACATCGCTCTGCTAATTTTCAGTGATAAAAGGAGTAAAAGCAAATACAAATAGAGTCCGAAGAGAGTATTGTTTGACTAGTTGCTTCAGTTTAGAAAATTTGTTTAGTTTGAAGAGTTGCTGATCGGTTGGGTGTTGAGATTAGTAGATGGACACAACACCAAATTATGAATTCAATGAACCAGTTCAATTCTGGACAGTCCATAAATCAATTTAATGGAAGACGGTGAGATTTGTTCATATTTGAACAAAAATTAGGTAGCTCAGAGGAGACTAATAGAACCTAGCACTCTAGCTGGTTGATACCTAAAAAAAAGAAAAAAAAAAGAAAACACGTTTGGAGGAGGGCGGAGGTGGCTAGTCAACGAGGCAAGTAGCAGCCCGCAAAAAAAACGAGGTGAGTAGCAGACGGGAGAAGGGCAGAACAGCTGGGGCAGGGTCTGGCCGTCCTAGCGTCGATGTTGTGCATGGCTAGCTTCCTCCTCATCTCTGTCGTATTGGCCTGTTGGGCATTACCATTTCACGAGGCAAAGAAGATCTACATCCCGGCCACACAAATCGCTGCGCCCCGGGCCATGGCCCCGGTTGCCCAGGACCTGAGCTGAGATGGCCTGAACTGAAACATGGCACACATGCACAGTCCATTCCTCTCCAAACGTACTCGCATCTTGTCGCGTATGGCCTGCCATTTCTCATCTTATTTATTTAGCACGTGGCATTAGGCTTCTAAAATTGTAGTTAGAAGACCCATATAAGTACAATCAGAAAAACAAATTGCTCACGTAAAAAAAAATTGCTAATGGGCGGAGAGTGTGTAGCCCGCATGTAGCGACATCCTTTAACAACGATGGGCCTAGTTTTAGTCTGTCAGTGAATGGGCCTGGTTTTTTGGCATATCAGAGTTGATACTCTGTCGTGAAATATTGCCCTATTGCCGGATCATTCCGCTAGCTAGTGACACATCGTCGATCTTCGCGTCCACCAAATGACGTCGGCTTTAACGGATGATCTCATTGTTGAGCACATGATTTTATGCGAGGAGTCGAATGCCAAACACTGATTGTTTTATATGATGGAGACGATGCCGCATGACCAATTCACCAGATTAACAGTCACTCTTGTTGGGGTTAGGAGGAGGTGATAGACACACAACCTCCCTCGCTCCAGCCTGCGGTGAACCTTGTTTCAATCAACAGATATGCAGCGAAAATAAAACAACGAGCACATGCACAGGTGACACAAGGATTTACGTGGAAAAACCTCCTCAAGGTGAGGAGGAAAAAACCACGGGTGCGGACCAACCGTCCATGCGAGCTTCACTATGAGCAACTTGGGTACAGAGTCTTCTCTAAAACATCTAGAGATATACAACACACTCAGCACGTTGCCAACCGGCAACAACAACAACAACAACCACTTGAAAGAAAGATTACAGCAAAGCAGAGTATCTCAGTTTCTGTCCCCTTCGGTAATCAGCAAACTGCTCTTAAACCGCAGATCCAATCAGCACTAAACTTGGTAGACAAGCTGACATACGAGTACCCAACATACACACCAAATTTCAGGTCAATCGGACACCGTTTGCCTGCCCAAACTGTTCGTCTACCAAAACTGCTCTGTGCTGAAACTACAGCAGTCCGAACTGAACAAACCGCTTCCAAATCTGAAGCTATACTGACCCAGACCTCAAACCAGCTAACCAGATTGAAGTACTCAAAGCAAGGAACGAGCTCACCAAGTTTGGAGTCAATCCAAGCACCCTTGAGCCTCCACACACCAGCTTGAAGTCAGACCGGTCAGATCTCAGAAATCTGGACAGAAATCACCTCTCCTTCTTCTTCCTCTCTTGTCACTAGGTTGTGGTGTTCTTGTGTGTTCTCTCTCACCCTCTCATAGCAGCCACGATGGCTTGCTTGCTCAGCTCTCTGATTGAGACACCGCCACCAAAGGTGGCTAGGGTTTTCTTTTGTACTCCTCTCCCAAGGAGCACCTCAGCCGTTGGATACGAACATCGATCAACAGTTGAAACATGTTGGACTTCACGGGCTGATGTTGGGCTGCCAACACACCTCCATGTGGAGGGACCTGGCCCGACAAACTCCCCCTCCCGACATCATGGAGGGTCTCACTGCCAACCGGCAGTCATGCCGGCGAGCCGACGGCATACCTCGAGCTTTCCCCTTGTCACCACCTTGGTCAACATATCAGCCCCATTGTCATCTGTGTGCACCTTCTCAATTTGCATTTGCTTGGAATTCAGCACATCTCGAATCCAATGATAGCGCACATCAATATGCTTCGACCTTGAATGAAAACTTGCATTCTTACTTAGGTGAATGGCACTTTGGTTATCACAAAACAGCACATACTTGTCTTACTCAAAACCAAGCTCACAAGCCAATCGTTTCAGCCACAATAGCTCCTTGCTCGCCTCAGTTATTGCGATGAACTCGGCCTCAGTTGTGTTCAACGCCACACACTTTTGCAACCTGCTTTGCCATGCCAGTGCTCCCCCTGAATGTGTAATCAAATAACCTGAAGTAGACTTCCTTCCATCGACATATCCAGCCAAGTCTGAATCTGAATATGCAATCAACTTGGGCTCACTACCACCAAAGCAAAGCTTCATATTAGTGCTGCCCTGGAGATACCTCAAAATCCACTTCACGGCTTCCTAATGTGGTTTTCCTGGATTGAACATAAATCTGCTCACAGTACTAACCGCTTGGCAATGTCGGGCCGTGTGCACACCATAGCATACATCAAACTCCCAACAGCTGAAGCATAAGGAACCTTGCATTTCCTTTTCCATATCTTCAGTGGAGGGACATTGCTTTTTACTCAACTTGAAATGAGCTGCGAGTGGACAGCTCACTTCCTTTGCCTTATCCATCTTGAACTTCCGAAGTACTTTCTCATATTTTTCTTGAGACAAGTATAACTTGTTGGATTTTCTGTCTCTCTCAATTCTCATGCCGAGAATACACTTTGCTGGACCCAAGTCTTTCATGGCAAAACTTTTGGTCAACTCTTTCTTTAGCCTAGCAATTCTTGAGACATTCTTGCCAACAATCAAGATATCATCTACATAGAGCAATAACATGATAAAATCATCACCTCAGAATCTCTGGATGAATACACAATGGTCTGAGCTACACCTCTTGTAGCCTTGCTCCCCCATGATAGATTCAAACTTCATGTACCATTGTCTTGGGGCTTGTTTCAGGCCATAGAGACTTTTCTTCAATTTGCACACATAGTCTTCTTTGCCTTTAACAAGAAACCCCTCAGGCTGCTCCATGTAGATTTCTTCCTCCAACTCTCCATGAAGGAAAGCTGTCTTCACATCCATTTGCTCAACCTCCAAGTTGAGACTTGCTGCCATGCCAAGGATCATACGGATTGATGTCATCTTCACCACCGGAGAAAATATTTCATCAAAGTCAATACCTTTTCTCTGGCTGAATCCTTTTACAACTAGCCTGGCCTTGTACCTTGGATGTGATATGTGCTCTTCTTGTTTGATTCTGTAGACCCACTTGTTCTTTACAACTTTCTTGCCCTTGGGCAACTTCACCAGCTCATAAGTATGATTCTTATGCAAGGAATCCATCTATTCTTGGATAGCCTTATTCCACTCCTTCTTGTTCTCATCTTTCATTGCATCTTGAAAGCACTCAGGTTCTGAACCGTCAGTTAATAACACCACATATTGGTCTGAATCGTACCTAGTGGAAGGAACACGGTCTCGGCTGGACCGTTTGAGTGGAGCAGCTGGTGAACTAACTGGTTCAAGTGCTTGCTGATCATGATCATCTTCTTCAGCATCATACTCTTGCTGCTGGGGAGCATCCTCACCTGTACCACTATGGGCATCACCTTGCACATCTTCTGCATCATCATCTTCAGCTGAATCTGCAGGAACTAGGTCAGAATCAGATCTGTCTTGCTGCTAATTTCGAGGAGGAACATGCACCGGAGCCTGGACCTTTGTCTTCACAATATCCTCAATTGTTTGGTCTTCAACAAACACAACATCACGGCTTCTCACAACCTTTCTTGCTATTGGATCATACAACTTATAGCCGAACTGATCACTTCCATAGCCAAGAAATATACACTGTCGTGTCTTTGAATCAAGCTTTGACCTTTCATCTTGAGGGATATGAACAAAGGCCTTGCACCCAAAAACCTTTAGGTGCTCATACGAGACGTCCTTGTCATAAAAGACCCTGTTTGGAACATCTCCCTGCAATGGATAACTCAGTGAGAGATTAATAAGATAAACTGCAGTCGACAAAGCCTCACGCCAATAATGTTTAGGCAGCTTTGCACTCGATAGCAAGCATCTAACTCTCTCAACAATTGTCATGTTCGTCCTCTCAGCAAGACCATTCAGCTGTGGTGTCTTCGGAGGAGTAAATTGGTGCCTAATTCCCCGCTCCTTGGAATAGGCATCAAATGGGCCAATATACTCTCCCCTATTATAAGTGCGAATGCGCTTGATCTTCTTCTCAATTTCTCTCTCAACTGAGACTTGGAATTGCTTGAACATACTTAGTACTTGATGTTTGTTCTTCAAAACATAGACCCAAACCTTCCTGGAAAAGTCATCAATAAATGTGACAAAGTACTTTGCTCCACCCATTGACCTCACCGACATTTTGCAAACATCAGAATGTATCAAATCCAGCACCTCGGGCTTCTTGTGAGGAGGTTGACTCTTGAACGCAACTCTGTGTTGCTTCCCCGCTAGACAATCTGAACATTTCTTGATGTGAACACCCTTCACACCTTTCAACAGATTTTTCTTCACTAGCACCGTCATCCCCTTCTCACTCATGTGCCCACTCTTGTGCCATAAGGCACACGCATCCTCTTTCTGCAACGCATTGACACAAGCAGCATAAAGCTTAGCATGAACATGATACAAAACTGAAACCATGTTACCTTTAGCAACAATCAGATTTCCTTTGGCGAGCTTGTACTGTGTATTTCCAAATCTGCTCAAGTACCCATCTCTATCAAGCAATCCAACTGATATAATGTTGAGCCGAAGGGCCTCAACATGCCTCACCGACTTGAGGACTAGTGTCGTACCATTTTCAGTCTCCAAGTGCACATCTCCTCTTCCAATGATTTTTGCTCTATCATTATTTCCCATCTTCACAACACCAAAATCACCTGATGTGTAGTTGGTGAAGAGCTCTCTACGAGATGTAGCATGTATGGTAGCACCGCCGTCCGGAATCCAAGTCATCTCATCACCATCTGCAAGGCTGATGGTATCGTCAGAAACTACAGTGATCCTCTCCTCAATGGTGGAAACACTACTGCCATCATGTTCTTCATGCATGAGAAACATGATCTCCTCTACCGCAGCAATCCGGCCTCCCTCACCGTCACTGTCACTATCACTGTCGGTTTGTTTCTGAACTTTCTTCTTTTTCTTTTTATCTTTCTTCCATTGTTCACAATGCCACTTGATGTGGCCCTTCTCACAGCAGTGATGGCATATAACACTAGCATACTTGTCTTTGCCTCTTGATTTGCTTCTACTTCTTTCTCCTCCCTTACTCGGACCTTTACTCTTGCTTCTTCCCTGCGACTCGGTCACTAACATTTCCGAATGTGAGGAAGAACCGTCCTTATCAGCAATTTTTCTGGACTCTTCATTTAGTACCTTGGTCTTCACAAGGTTCCAAGTGACAACTCCATTAGGTGCTGAATTGCACACGGTGACCTTAAAAGTCTCCCAAGTGTCTGATAATGAGCCAAGTAGCAGCAAGGCTCGCACTTCATCTTCAAATGTAATTCTCATTGAAGATAGCTAATTTATAATGCCCTGAAACTCATTTACATGATCTGCAATTGGAGCACCCTCTTTGTACCTCAAACGCATCAATTTCTTGATCAAGAACATCTTGTTGGTACCTTCTTTGCGGGCATACAACTCCTCCAATTTCTACCACAAGGTACGTGCATGTGTCTCTTCAATGATATGGTTCAAAACATTATCATCCACCCATTGGCGGATGAACCCACAAGCTTGGAGATGAAGTACCTCCCATTGATCTTCTTTCATATTGCTGGGCATCTCAGTGGAGAATACCGACATCCAGTAATCCTTCACATATAACAAGTCCTTCATCTTGCACTTCCAAGATTGATAATTTGTACCATTCAAAGAAATCATTCTGTTGGTATTCACTTCCATCCTTCACCATAAGCAAATGCAATCAGCCCAAAACAAACCTTGCTCTGAAACTGAATACAAAACTGAACCTCAGCTCTGATACCACTTTGTTGGGGTTAGGAGGAGGTGATAGACACACAACCTCCCACGCTCCAGCCTGCGGTGAACCTTCGAGAATAGTTTCAATCAACATATATGCAGCGGAAATAAAACAACGAGCACATGCACATGTGACACAAGGATTTACGTGGAAAAACCTCCTCAAGGTGAGGAGGAAAAAACCATGGGTGCGGACCAACCGTCCACGCGAGCTTCACTATGAGCAACTTGGGTACAGAGTCTTCTCTAGAACATCTAGAGATATACAACACACTCAGCACGTTGCCAACCGGCAACAACAACAACAACCACTTGAGAGAAAAAATACAGCAAAGCAGAGTATCTCAGTTTCTACCCCTTCGGTAATCAGCAAACTGCTCTTAAACCGCAGATCCAATCAGCACAAACTTGGTAGACAAGCTGACATGCGAGTACCCAACATATACACCAAATTTCAGGTCAATCGGACACCGTTTGCCTGCCCAAACTGTTCGTCTACCAAAACTGCTCCATGTTGAAACTGCAGCAGTCCGAACTGAACAAACCGCTTCCAAATCTGAAGCTATACTGACCCAGACCTCAAACCAGCTAACCAGATCGAAGTACTTAAAGCAAGGAACGAGCTCACCAAGTTTGGAGTCAATCAAAGCACCCTTGAGCCTCCAAACACCAGCTTGAAGACAGACCGGTCAGATCTCAGAAATCTGGACAGAAATCACCTCTCCTTCTTCTTCCTCTCTTCTCACTAGGTTGTGGTGTTCTTGTGTGTTCTCTCTCACCCTCTCACAGCAGCCATGATGGCTTGCTTGCTCAGCTCTCTGATTGAGACACCGCCACCAAAGGTGGCTAGGGTTTTCTTTTGTACTCCTCTCCCAAGGAGCACCTCCGTCGTTGGATACGAACATCGATCAACGGTTGAAACGTGTTGGACTTCACGGGCTAATGTTGGGCTGCCAACACACCTCCATGTGGTGGGACCTGGCCCAACAACTCTTTGGGCAATTTGGACAGCTCGAAGAAAAGCGATTCATGAAGAGATTTTTCAGAGCCCCCTCTCAACCTATGGTTTTGTTAATGCTTTTCTAGCTGAGTTGCAACAAGTTGCCAAACCATCGGTGCAGGAACTAGCCAACCCTTCGACGCGAGTTGAACCACGATGGATCCCTCCGCCCTCGGATGCACCTAAAATTAATGTTGATGCAGCTGTTTCGAAAACTGGAGGCAAGGGAGTTGGAGCAGCTCTATGCCGAGCAATGGACTGTACCTTGGTTCCTCGGCGGTGGTGTTCTCGGGTATTACTGACCCCGCTGTCCTGGATTCGCTTGCATGCCGTGAAGCCACGGCGCTTGCTGAAGATCTTGGCCTCTCTCGCATATTTGTGACTTCAGACTGCAAGCAGGTTGTCGAAGATATCAAGGACGGGAGTCAAGGGAAATATGGAGCAATTGTGGCTGAAATCAAGTTACGTGCAACAAACTTCTGTGAGTGCAAGATCGCATACGAAGGAAGAGCTACAAACTTTAAAGCTCACAACCTAGCTAGATTTGCTATTTCTTTAGAGGCTGGCCGCCATCTATGGTTGGGCATGCCATATTCTATAAACATACCTATAAACATTATTACCGGTTAATAAAACCTAGCAGGTTGTTCTAAAAAAAAAACCCAAATGACGGCGGTGCGTCTTGTTTGGATACGAACGAGGGGGAATTTGTTTCGGCTCGTGGGTCCAGATGAACATATTATCTGAACCACCGAACCTCCTCGTGATCCTCCAGGTATTCTGCTGTGTATCCTTTTGTATAGTATTAGTACTCCCTCCGACCCAAATTAATTGACTCAGTTTTATCTAGATTCGGATGTATCTAGCACTAAAACATGTTTAGATACATCCGAATCTAGACAAATCTGAGTCAACTAATTTGGATCGGAGGGAGTACTTTTTTTTTACAGTGCATGGCCCCACGCCCACAGTGACGGTCTCATACCCGTCTGACTCATGCCAAGACAGAACAGGACGTTGGACATTTTCTTGTACCGTGCAAATAAATACCGTGCCATTTTTAACACAATGTTAGATGCAGCCGAATCGTTATGTGCACCTGCTAACTCAAAGTCAAGTGGTGTCCAGACTAGACCTATCGTATTTGTGAAGGTGTGTGTCATATGCATTTCGGTTTCTATTTGATCGAGCTTCTTTTTTTAATTATCTCACTTTTATTTCCACGATGACGGTGATCCCTGTTAGGATTTATTTAATATTGTAAATAAGAGATAATCCTGTGTTGTAACCGAATGTCGGTTCCTCGCTACCGACGTTCCCACGACCCCCCTCACGATCGGAGGTGACCCCTCCCTTCACCTTGTATATATACCCAATCATTGATAAATAGAGTAACAATTGATTCATTCGATTGTCTACTACTCGTTTTAATCTAATAATCCCAAGGCACACATGGTTTTCGGACAGCTAAGTTCCGTACTCCAAATGTAACCCAACTTGTACACTAATAAGAGCACCCCCCTCCCCCCCCAAAAAAAGAGCAGTAGTGCTGGTTAGCTGGGTCAGGCCCAAAATGCCCGCTGCGGCGCAAAAGGTGGTAGACGGCGTGAGCGCTCTGCGACGCAATGGGCGGTGTATACCATATCCGTGTGATGCTCGTATTATGTCTGGAATATGTGGTGAGCATTCGAAAGAAAACAATATCAAGACAGGATAATACTAACTTTTAACACAACTGGCCAAAGTTATTTACTCTCTCCGTACTAAAATAAGTGATTTTGGTTTGTCTAAATTCGTATGAATCTAGACATTTTTAAGACTAGATACATGCGAATCTAGAGAAATCCAACTCACTTATTTCGGATGGAGTACTAATTATGTTGATGTTGTTTGTGATGTACGTTGGCATAATTTTTATTTCCAGGTGACTCTCTCTGTTAGCATGCGATGCCCAGCCTGTGTTTTCTTTTCAGCGATTAACAATCATTACAAGCACAAAGAGGTGAGACTTATGATCACGTCACGAGTGACCTGAGATGGCCTGAACTGAAACATGGCACACATGCACAGTCCATTCCGCTCCAAACGTACTCGCATCTTGTCGCGTATGGCCTGCCATTTCTCATCTTATTTATTTAGCACGTGGCATTAGGCTTCTAAAATTGTAGTTAGAAGACCCATATAAGTACAATCAGAAAAACAATATTCCTAATGGGCGAAGAGTGTGTAGCCCGCATGTAGCGACGTCCTTAACATTGATGGCCTAGTTTTAGAGCAAGAATAACCGCGCCTTTATTCCTCTGGCCCTTAAAACGCGACTAAGGGCGTTTGTACTGCGTTTTTACATGTTGAAAACCGTTGACGGAGATCAACACCCTTATTCACAGCCTGTAAAACCGAATATTTTGTTTTACAGGTGTGATAAGGGCGCTGATCGACAACACATGTTTCCTGGCCTGTAAAAGCAGAAATTCTAGCACAAATGCAAGTTGCAAACATTTCATGCATAGTTTTAACATCAAATCAACAGCATAGTTCGCATCAAATCCATACGTAGAACAGTTCACGACAAATCCAAATACATAGTTTATATGTCTACCAACATGCAAGGAAGAATCAAGCTCCAGAATTGTCTCCATGCTCAACCAAAGCATCTCCGGTTCCACTTTGACGAAGGAGCCTTCTTCTCTCTGTGATCTCCACGGTGGTCTCTTTCCACCACTCCAATTGTTTCTCATTCATGTCCTTCGTGTTCATCATCATGATCTCCCTCTCCTTGGCTAGGAGTGCCTTCATTGCCTTCTCCTTCTTTACTTTGATCTTCATCTCCCCCAACTCGGCCTTGCGCCTTGCTTCTTCTCGTGTAGCTTCCACCTTTGCAAGCTCCACCCCTCTCTTCTTCTCGGTGATAGCAAGCTTTGCCTCCAATGTCTTCATTGCCATAGACGCCTTGGTCTTCATCATTTGATCAAACTTGTCCCTTAGCAATGATGACTCTGAAGGAAATATGCCCTGAGAGGCAATAATAAAGTTGTTATTATGTATTCCTTATATATGATAGATGTTTATTTTGCATGCTAGAATTGTATTGATCGGAAACATCAATACATGTGTGTTTAATAAACAAAAAGGGTTCCTAGTTATGCCTCTCTTATAGACTAGCTTGTTGATTAACAAGATGATGAAGGTTTCCTGATCATGGATATTGGATGTTGTTAATAACAAGGTCACAACATTTGGGAAATGATGTGATGAACATTCATTCGAAGTATAGCATTACGATCAAGTCATTATGTTTACATTGCTATAACATCATACGAAATAATCTTTATCCTTAGACCATGAGATCATGTTAATTGATAACACCGGAAGAGTATCTTGATAACATCAAATGTCACACCGTAACTGGGTGACTATAAAAATGGGTTTAGTGCTACGAAGGTGTTATGTTGAGGCTCATGGATCAAGAGTGGAATTTGTCAATCCCGATGACGGATAGATATACTCTGGGCCCTCTCGGTGATATCACATTAAGGTAGCTTGCAAGCAAGTGATGTGATCATTAGAATGTTATATCACGGGAACGAGAAAAGAGTGCATGTCGGTAACGAGATCAAACTAGGTATTTGGATACCGATTATCGAATCTCGGACATGTATTATATCAAGAGACAAAGGGATTAAATTACAAGCGTTAAAGGTTCTCATGATCACAGAAGTCATTGTTGAATATGCAGGAGTCAGTATGGACCTCCAGGTCCCGCTTCTGATTATTGATCTGAGAGGAGTCTCAATCATGTCTGCATTATTCGCGAACCGTGGGATGACACACTTAAGAGTTACCGGACACCATTTTGGATCACATATGTTTCGGACAAAAGAATTGCAAAGCGCGGGAATTGTTTCGATAGAAACCGAAAATTGTTTCGGGTGAAATTGCAGAAAGTGGTTCTGCATGTGATATTGAAATATTGCAAGGGGTTATATGTGAATGTTTGTTAATTAAAGTAATTAACAAAATTCTGAATAAATTTAATAAAAGAGTTTTATTAAATGAGAGAGCATTAAACTTGGAGAATTTTAATGCATTTAAAGTAGGGACTTTAAAGGGGAATGTGAAGAGGCATTTTAATGTGGAGGGGTTACCACCACATGAATGGGGGAGGTGAGGAGTCACCCCCCCATGCGCCAGCCATGGAGAGGAGGGGCACCCCCTCCTCCTATAAAAGGCCCCCCTCGTCCTCCTTCCTCACACCTCCTTGTGAAGGATCTCTCTCCCCCTCTAGAATTATTCCCCCATGGTCTCGGATTAGCGAGATACATGTTCCGAGTGGAATTTTGTCTAGAAGGAGTTGCTGCTTCTGCTGGATCGCTGGAGCGAGGAGGTGGAGGTTGTCCGGTGGCTTGAACATGTCTGTGAGTGCGGATGCGCTGCTGAGTTGCGGCGCTCGGACTTCCTCACGATCTTGAGATCGGTAAGTGTACGACTACATCAACCATGAGTTCCTACTCATTAAAAAAACTCGTTGTCTTCGAGGGTAAGTTCTCGTTGGATGTATGTCCACCCGTTGCTCTGTACCTAGTAGATAGATCTTGGCGTGTAGTTCTCATCATAGGAAATTTTTTGTTTTCTATGCTGTGGACCCAACAGTGGTATTAGAGCCAGGTCTATGCGTAGGTGCTTTGCACGGGTAGTACACATATGTTTAGATGTGGGCGATGATGATCATGTTATTGCATCTTCTATGTATTTTGGATATTGGTGGCATAGTGGGATGAAGCGGCCCGGACCAACCTTACATGTCATCGTACATGAGACCGGTTCCACGACTGACATGCAACTTGTTTTGCATAAGTGGCTGGCGGGTTTCTATCTCTCCTACTATAGTCAATATCTGATTTACAATGAGTTGCTAATAACTTGGTTATCCTCGTTGTGGTTCATGTTCGTAGGTAAGAACGGTTCTATCTCCGAAAGCCCTAAGCCACGTAAACTTGCCATTGATAAATTAGAGGCGTCTAGTTTAGATCGTTGCTGGGCTAGTGTCTTGATATGGTATTGTTGTAAGTAGATGTATGATAGATACTCTTACAACACATTCAACCTGTAAGTTCCATAGACCTTGGCCTTACACACAAAGGAATGATAGAGATCATACCACGATGCAAATGATAGAGATCAAATGCATGGACCATATCATCTCACTTTACACATTAGATGTTAGCATCTTATACTGCTAGTTTGGCGCTTTCTGTAGCATTGTAAGATGATCCCTCATTTAGATATCAAGATAAAAATGTGTTCTTCCTTGAGTATGCACCGTTCTGTGGACCGTGTTTCGAGACATCACATGATGATCGGGTGTACTCGAATCTACGCTTTCATAGGAACGGGTGTAAGGCAGTTTTACACACGCGAATACTAAGGTTCTTACTTTGCGAGCCTAGCATGTACAGACATGGCCTCGGAACACGGACCGAAAGGTTCAGCATGAGTCATATAGTTGATATGATGCCCATATAGATGCTCACCTTTGAAGCTACATCAACTCACGTGATGATCGGACTTGGTGTAGTGGATTTGGTTCATGTAATCACCAAAAGGACATGAGGGATGTCGTTTTTGAGTGGGAGTTCATTAGTAATTTGGATTAGTTGAACTCACTCTATCATAAACTTACTCTAAATAAACTTTACAAATTCTATTGTAGATAGCACCACCTGCTTTTAATTTCAATGTGTTCATGGAGAAAGAGAAACTTGCTGCGAATGGTAGCAACTTCACCAACTGGGCAATGAATTTGAGGATTCTCCTCACTGCTGCACAAAAGCAATATGTGCTAGATGTGCTGCTAGGCCCCCCACCAGCTCCTGATGCCCCTGACGAGGAAAAGAATGACTATGTGACTCGTCAGGAGGACCACATCTTAGTTCATTGCGGCATACTATATGGGCTAGAGCCAGAACTTCGAAAGCATTTCGAAAATGGCAATGCCTTTGATACCATGGGAGAATTGAAAATGATTTTCGATACCCATGCTGCCGTAGAGAGTTATAATGCTACTGAAAAGTTCTTTAGCTGTATGATGGAGGAGAACAACTCCGTTAGTGAGCATGTACTCTGTAACTACCTCGGTGAATTACGCTCTTAGTTAATGCCTGGATGAACGAAAGTGGTTAAAATAGTACGGTGGGGCCCAGGGCCACTCACGGTAGACCTTTCGGCCGTCCTAACCACTTTCAGTCAACGGGACAAGAACGAGCGGCGTAATCGGCAGGCGAAGGGATCAACTACATACACAAATGAGTATGTATGCAAGCCACATACAACAGTACATCAGAGCCATTCCATCTAAAAGAAATAGAAATATTGCAACGCCATACGGCAAGATCCAAATATCCTAGATAGATATAATAATTTAGGATAGCTCCTCATACATCACACATCAGAGTATCAGGCGGAAGCGGAAAACAAGATCCGAGTACGGATAAGAAGCAAATTGGCATAAGATGCCCCATAAATAAACACATCCTGCCCACAGATCACACGGATCCCCATTCCCGGAATCTCTACACCGAATGATCGTTGCCAACATCATCTGTCTCTTCCACCTAGTATCCATCTTGCGGGTACACCTGTTCATCTGAATCAAACAATTTATCGTGTGAGACCCTAGGGGTACTCAGCAAGTCTTTATGCCACTAAAGGGGACACAACCTGGGGTGACGCAATTGCAGCAAAAGATAATACCTAACAATTCTATAGAGACTCGCTAACCTTCTGCCTAACCAACGATAGACGGAAGTCCGTGAATTAAGAACAACAGTGATAACAGTATAATTAACAGATCCATCCTCCTCCTCGCTTACCAACGAGGAAGCGGACGAACAACCCCCATCATCCGTTGGCAGTTTTTATTAACCATTCCATGAGTATTGCACTATTTACTAGTCAAGTACTTAGTCAATTTAAAAGCGGTACTTTAGTTATACTTGTCTATGATCGAGAAACTGTGCTCCAAGTCGTCCATAACCGCGGACACGGATTTCAGAAAGATTTACCCTGCCGGGGTGCACGAATAGCAACACACACTCGATCAACCTCGGAAAAACCAAATCAAAACCCAACGAGGCATTCACGACAAAGCAATCACAGGATTCAGAAATATTTCAGGGGGCCACCCCATTAAGCTACCCACAACGAAGTTGGCCGGCTCCGAGACGGACCCAAGGTTTGTGTGGACGGCGGTAAACGACTGGGAACCCGAAAATATGACTGGGCTTGTCGATACAGCGAAAACGTGTCACGATCCAAAACAGTACAGGTGCTCCTCGCACAATCTTAAATAAAGCAGTAACATGGCATAAGTACAGAATAGTAATAAAGCCCCAAACTAATTGTGGCCCCAAGAAATAAGAATGAATCAAGCTCTGGCTCAGGGGGGTCCATAAGGCCTCCTGGATGTGGATAGTGCGAATAGTCAAGGAACAGGAATCAAGTACTCGGGGTCCTACGGGACACAAGTGAGCATGAAAAACCAAATAGCAGAGATTGCTCACCGGTGCCTCTTTCATTAGTTGTCCCATTACTACTCAGGTTATGTTGTTTAGGTACCTCGTTATCCATCAGACACTCACATACCCTACTCATGCTTTTCTACGACTCGCATGGCTCAAACAACTCCTGTAGTAATGGCTCATGGGACCGGAACAGGCTTAATGTGGTTTAAAAGTAAAGGCTATGCAGTACTTGGGATTCAATTTAATGCAATCGCGACTCAATGATGCAAGATTAAGATAGGGGCAATAGGTACTGTATGTATGCAAGCATGTGGTAGTTCTTGCCTGACAGTTCAGTTGAAGCCAGAGATGGATCTGGGTAATACTCCTGTAATTCCTGGTAATTCTCCTGCGGGGCGTCTATTCGAAGAAGAACCAAACAAACAAGGGCCAACATAAATAAAGTGCACAAGCATATGAATTGAAATGCAACAAGCAACCAAGCATTCCATGATGAATGATGCACAATTACATGGCATTGAAGTAGCATGGCAAAGGTGAAGTGTGGATACAAGAAATAAAGCATTTTATTATTCATTTGACCAAGTTTTATTGTCATAAGCAGTTCAGATTTTAAATTACAACATGATGCATGCCTCAATTCAGAACAAGGATTGCATAAATAGAACGGGCTCGTCGCGCTGATCGATTTAAACATATTATTTGCCTAATTTGGAATTATAGAACGAAAGTTATTAATTAAATAAGGAAAAGGGCATTTTCTTGTAATTTTAATCATCTCGAAATTTAAAGTGTTCAAAATATATTTTGAAGGGCATATTTGAATTCCTCACATTTTTCTGATTCCAAAACATATATTATTTGTATTATTTGGGTTTGTATTTTAAAAATTATTTAAATCTGATTTGAATTTGAATTTAAAAACAATTTGGAAATGTTTAAATAAAAACAGACAGCCGGAATGACTTTTTATACCCAGGCGAACTCAGAGCCAGCCACTGACGGGTGGGCCTGGCGCTGATTGGCGAGAAAAGACGCGTCGGCAACTTTTCTCACCGGGCCGCTCCTAGCCGCAATCGCTGACAGGTAGGGTCGCGCTCAGCGGGGCCACGCGCGCGCGTCACCCAGCCAGGGCGTGACACGTGGGCGGTCCGGGACTGCGCGGGCGGGGAATCTCTGGAACGCGGGGGTGTTCTTGCAAGATTGCTACCGGGACTGACGGGTGGGGTCTCAAGGACTGCGGGTTTAGGCGGGAAAAAGGGGAGGGGGTCATGCGCAAAACGACATCGGCTGTCGCGACGCGCTGACAGACGCGGTGCTGCCGGCGGCGGATCTGGCCGCCTTCCGGCGACGGTGGCGACGCCTACGGTGGATGAAACGTGTCGCCACAAAAACGAAAAACGAAGAGGGGACATCGGTCTACAAGTTTTGTTCAGGTGGCGTCGCTAGAGGAGGACCATGGCGCGCGGTACACGGCGGGGAACAGAGGCGGTCGGTGGCTGCTGCAGCGGCTGACTGGCAGAGCGCGGCGCGCGGCGGTGCACGCAGGCTGCTCGACGGAGCGCGGCGGGGCTACGGCGCAGGAGGGAGGGAAAGACCTTGTCTAGGGGGTGCAGGAGCTCACCGGGGTGTCGCTGGCGTGGCCGTTCGTGCGGAGGTGGAGGGGATCTGGCGCGGGGCTCGTGAACGGTGGCCTCGGCTGCGGCGGTGCACGGCGGCGCCAGGCTTGCTCCGGCGAGGCGCTGGCTCAGGGCTGGTACGAGGGGACAAAGAGGAAGCAGACGACAGTGACGGAGCTCCTGGTAGGGTTTGGGGTACGCCGGGGCGCGCAGAACTCGAGCGGGACGTGGTAGCTAGGGTTTTGGCGTTCGGTGGAGAGCTTGTCGTCTAGGGAGGAAGAAGGGGAAGTGGAGAGGAACCTGGGCAGCTTGTGGACGAGATCTGAGGTGGTTGAGGCAGGAGAGAGGAAGAGGAAAGCACATGGGTGTGGTAGCTTAGCAAAAAGTGAGGAGGGGGGGTTCGGGTAGGTCTTCTCTTCCTCTTTCTTCTCTTTGGCTTGGAACTAAAGAAAAAGGGGAAGGGCAGGTGGGGTGAGACAGCCAGGTGGGGCCAGCATGGAAGAGAGAGGGAGTGGAGAATGGAGAGGAGGTTTAGGGCTTAATAGAACTAGGGATAGGAGAAAATTAGAGAGAGAGAGAGAAATAGCTAGGTTAGGTTTTATTAGAAATAGGATTAAAAGAATAAAGAAGAGAAAACTAGGTTTAGATTATTATTGGGTGTTTAGTTGTTAATTTGTTTATGAGGACATCTCAAGAAAGATCATGGGGCTTGGACTAACTTGAGCTAGAAGGAATGGAAACAAGAAGGAAAGAGGAAGAAAAGAAAAATAGGTGGAAAAAGATAAGCTCATATGATCATGCATGTAGAAAATAAATCAAAAGAAAAGAATGTGGGAGAGGATATGAGAATGGTGGAGTGGTAGGAGATGTTTTCCACAAAGATAGGAACCAACAAAACCAAACAAAAACCAAAGGAGAGGAAGGTAGTGAAGACTAGTGCATGGCCCATGCATAAATAATAATACCATTGATTATTTGTGAAAACAATATGAATCTTATGGCATTACTCTATGCTTATCCAAGAAGTGGAGATAAAACCAAGCACAAGAATTTAGAGGATTTAATCCACCCCAAACTACATGAGCTAGAATTAAAATATCAAAGAAAAAGAAAGACAAGCTCATTGTTAATGGGATGGTGGAATTGTAGGGTGGTGAGAGAGAAAGGTGGTGTAATGGAAATAAGAGATATGCCCCCAACTCAACTTGGGCACTTGAACAATATATCAATAGCCAAATATAATATCAAGAAGCAAATACAATTAATAATGCATGTGAGAGAAGAACCAAAAGAAAAGGAGTTTTATATGATGCTCAAATGCAAGGTGGCATGATGACATGAGCATGATATAATTATGATGCAACAATAATATATATAAAGTAGCCAATATCTTACTAGGACAAGTAGCATTACAATTGTTAGACAATTGGGGTGCTACAACTCTCCCCCACTAAACAGGAATCTCGCCCCGAGATTCTAGGAAGAAGAAGACTCAAAGAGGGTAGGATACTTGGCACGGAGCTCATCTTCATGTTCCCAGGTTGCTTCATCAACGGAATGGTGCGACCACTGCACCTTGCAGAACTTGATGGACTTGTTGCGAGTCCTTCTTTCTGCGACTTCAAGAATTTTTGTGGGGTGTTCTTGATAAGACAGATCTTCTTGGAGATTAATGAGTTCATGGTCCACGGTCCTGCCGGGATCCTTGAAGCACTTCTTGAGTTGAGAGATGTGAAAAACATCATGGACTTTGAGTTGTTCAGGGAGCTCAAGAGCATAAGCAACTTCTCCTCTTCTTCCACGAATTTTGAAAGGGCCGATGTATCTAGGAGCCAGCTTTCCTTTGATACCAAAACGGTGCGTACCTCTCATGGGAGTGACACGAAGATAAACGAGATCACCAGGGACATACTCCATGTCCGTGTGCTTTCTGTCATAATTGCTCTTCTGGTGACTTTGAGCAATCTTCAAGTTTTCAAGAATGATGTGAACTTTCTCCTCCGCTTGAGTTACAATTTCGGGGCCAAACAATATTCTTTCACCTGCGCCCGACCAACCAATCGGAGTTCTGCATTTGCGACCATAGAGAGCCTCAAATGGTGCCATCTTTAGACTTTTCTGGAAACTGTTGTTGTAAGAGAATTCAACATAAGGAAGACATTCTTCCCACTTCATGCCGAAAGAGATAACGCAAGCACGGAGCATATCTTCCAGAATCTGATTGATCCTTTCAACTTGTCCTTGCGACTGAGGGTGGTAAGCTGTGCTGAAGTTTAACTTTGTTCCCAAAGCATTTTGGAAACTTCCCCAGAACTTGGAAGTGAAGATGCTTCCACGGTCTGAACTGATCTCAAGAGGAACTCCATACAAAGAGACAATTCTGTTGATATAGAGCTCAGCCAACTGAATTGCAGAAATCGTTTCCTTGACTGGAAAGAAGTGAGCTACCTTGGAAAGCCTGTCAATAACAACAAAGATTGCATTGTTGCCTTTCTGCGACCTTGGAAAACCAGTGATGAAGTCCATCTCTACTTTCTCCCATTTCCACTCCGGAGGCTTCAATGGCTGTAGAAGACCGGAAGGTTTCTGATGGACAGCTTTAACTCTGCGACACACATCACACTCTGAGACATACTTGGCACAATATCGTTTCAAACCAGGCCACCAATATTGTGTTTTCAAGTCCATGTACATCTTAGTGCTGCCAGGGTGGATAGAAAGAACAGAATCATGCGCCTCCTTGAGAACTTGCTCTCTTAAACCCGGGTAGTTCGGAACAAACATCCGGTGTTGAAAGAAGAGAGTGCCTTGGTCATCAACGTGAAAAGACTCATACTTCAGAAGCTGAATGTTGGAGATGATCTTTTTAGTGTAAGGATCCCCAAGCTGAATGGAACGGACCTTTTCTTCCAAGAGGGGTGTTGCTAGAAGATTCAGAAGATAACCTTGATCCACAATTTCAAGGTTGAGCTTGCGGAATTCCTCGCACAAGATAGGCTGTTGTTCTTCCACCATGAGATTGTTGACATAAGCTTTTCGGCTGAGAGCATCTGCCATGACATTGGCTTTGCCCGGGGTGTAGTTGATGGTCAAATCGAAATCATTGATTGTTTCAATCCACCTCCTCTGACGAAGGTTGAGATCAGGCTGTGTGAAGATATACTTCAGACTCTTGTGATCAGAAAAGATCTCACAACGGTTGCCCAGCAAGTAATGCCTCCATACTTTCAAAGCAAAGACAACTGCTGCGAGTTCGAGGTCATGTGTAGGATAGTTGATCTCATGCGTCTTCAACTGACGAGAGGCATAAGCAACAACTTGATTTTCTTGCATCAGGACCGCACCCAATCCTTGCAATGAAGCATCACAGAAAATCTGGAAAGGCTTTGATGTATCTGGAGGAACCAAGACTGGTGTGGAAGTGAGCTTCTCTTTGAGTGTTTCAAAGCTTGCTTGACATGCAGGAGTCCAAAGATATTTCTTGCCTTTCTTGAGGAGATCGGTAAGAGGCTTCGCAATCTTTGAGAAGTTTTGAACGATTCGACGACAGTAACTGGCCAAACCAAGGAAACTCCGGACTTCTTTGACATTTATGGGTGGAAGCCAGTCCATAATTGTCTTAATAGTTTCTGGGTTGACAGCAATGCCCTTGGCAGAGATGACGTGACCAAGGTAGGTGACTTCAGGTAGCCAGAATTCACACTTGGAGAACTTTGCATACAGGCGGTTCTCATGAAGCTTGTTTAGGACACATCGAAGGTGTTCTTCATGTTCTTCTTTCGACTTAGAATAGACTAGAATGTCATCCAGATAGACCACAACGAACTTATCAAGATACTCCATGAAAACCGAGTTCATAAGCCTCGAGAAGGTGGCAGGTGCATTGGTTAGACCGAAAGACATGACCGTGTACTCATACAGGCCATAGCGAGTGGTGAAAGCTGTTTTGGGAACATCTTCCTTGCGGATCTTGATTTGATGATAACCACTTCTCAAATCAAGCTTAGAGAATACCACAGCTCTGGCTAGCTGATCGAAGAGATCATTAATCCGCGGAAGGGGATATTTATTCTTGATTGTTTTAGCATTGAGTGCCCGATAGTCAACACAAAGTCTATCAGTCTTGTCTCGCTTCTTCACAAAGATGGTTGGACTACCCCAAGAAGAAGTACTGTGCTGAATGAAACCCAACTTCTCTTGTTCATCCAACTGACGCTTAAGTTCAGCCAACTCAGCAGGACCCATTTTATAAGGCCGCTTGGAGATAGGAGCGGTGCCAGGTTCAAGTTCAATGACAAACTCAACCTGACGATCCGGAGGCATACCTGGCAACTCTTCAGGAAAGACATCTGGAAACTCACAAACTATAGGAACACTCTGAATACCTTCCATAGCATCATCATTCAGAGCCGCCAAAGAATAAAGCTGAATTGCAGGAGTCAGACTTGGAGAATAGACTATATGGCCTTCAGGAATTTTCAGAGAAACCGAACGTTCAGCACAATCAATCACAGCTGCATTTGTTGTCAACCAATCCATGCCCAAGATAACATCAATATCAGAATTGCCCAGAACAATTAAGGAAGCCGGAAAAGAAGAACCACCAATCTCAATTTGATTGCCATGGCTGATATGAGCAGCCCTCATGTTTGACCCAGGAGATTGTACCACAAGACGGTGTAATAAAGGAACCATAGCCAGATCTTGCTCATGAGCAAACTTGTGAGAAACAAAAGAATGCGAAGCACTAGAATCAAATAAAACTCGTGCAGGAACTGAGTTAACAGGAAGCATACCCATCACAATTCCAGGAGCATGCTCAGCTTGAGCGGCGTTGACACAGTTGGCACGAGCAACCGTAGACCCAGGCTTAGTGTTGATGTTGAGAGCCCGAGGTGGAGGTGCACGAATCATAGGAGCACTTGCCGCAGGTCTTGGAGGTGGTGGTGGAAGAGCTTTGTTATTCATTGGACAATTCCATTGCTGATGCCCAGTGTTTCCACAAGTATAGCAAGCACCAGGTGGACGTGGAGCAACGTAGCCAGGGACTCCGCCAGGCGCTCTAGGGTAGTTGTGGTTGTAGCCCCTGGGAGCCGCAGTGAAGGAGTTTGGTGGCCTTGGGGCGTAGCTTGAAGGTCTTGGTGGAGCAGGGAGCGACGGTGGGGTGTTAGGAACCCAGACACGACGCTTAGAAGGAGCTGTCATAGCAGAAGAGCTTGCTGTATCACGGCTGTGTTTCTTTGACTCCTCAAACACTTGCCTACTTGCTTCTTCCTGCAGAGCTGTGTGCTAAAGTTCCAGGAAAGATGCTGGCCTTGCATGAGTGATTGCATATTTGATGGAAGCATTGAGGCCTTGCCGAAACCTCTTTTTCTTCTTCTTGTCATCAGAGATCTCATCTCCACCATAACGAGACAGGTTCATGAAGTTTCTGATGTAGGTGTTGACATTGTCAGTGCCCTGCTTGAGGTTGAGAAACACTTCCTTCATCCTTTCCATGACAATTTCTGACAGATATTGCTCTTTGAAAGCAGCAGTGAACCGCTCCCAAGTAGGCTGAAAACCAGAAAGATCTGCCTTGAGGTAATTTTCCCACCAGAGAGCTGCATCTCCCTTTAGAAGGTGAGTAGCACACTTGACCCAATCTTGCTCGGGAACATCCGCAGTCATCAGCAACCTTGACACTTCACGAAGCCAATCATCCGCATCAAGTGGCTGATCAGACACTTCGAATTGACGTGGGTTGAACTTGAGAAAACTCTTGATTTCTCCTCGCTTGGGAGGTGGAGGTAGCGGAGCAAACTCATTCCTCCTCACACTTTCCTCGAAGCGCTGCTGGTTCTGCTGCATAGTGCCCAAAGCATTTGCAATACTTGCCAAAGCAGCCCCGAGTTCAGGTGGTATATCCTCCTCAGAACGGCGTGGTGGTGCCATCCTGTGATTGATATAAAACACAAGTCAGTACTATAATGGAGAATGATAATAATCCAAAATAGTACCAAAATGGAATTAATCAAGATTAAGGAATGCAATTCACTGAGATGATATCAAAATATCAACAAATTTCAAGGCAATTAGAAGATATAAAGCATAACGCACACGACTGAACAAGGAGTGTGGTATACAAACTAACAAAGAAAAAATTTCCGCAAATTTCGGCATTAAAATACCACTATATGCGCAAAACCACTTAACGAATCAAGATTAGCAACTCTACTAGTTCAATCTACAAAAGCAAATGACAAAAGTAGTGGTATGGTCGCGACTCCATCCCGCACTCAAATCATTACTCCGCACATGAATCTGTAAAACACATATCCCAACAACTTCTTCTTAAGGTGAACCTAAAGATTGGTAACTACGGAAAAGAACACCCCAACAAGATAATGTCGGATAACAAAGAGTAAGATAGATCGCATCGGTGTACAACGAATCAGAATGGATCGCGTCGGTTTACAAAGCCTGTCGGTATGGAATGTACCAACAGTTGATAACCAAAAGGCAGATAGTGATAACATTTGGATGCAACAGATAGACAAGGAATTCACACACACACACACACAAACATAACCTATGGTACTACGGAACCCAGAACACGTGAATCCTAGTTTGAATTTTAGAAGAGGATTGAAAACGTTACACTTCCTTACCAGAAAAAGGGTGGGTGGGTGGGTAAGAAGAAAAATGGAAGCAATCTTACTCTCACGTTTGTTTTTCCCTAATATACATAACTACCAAAATATTTGCTAGACTGACAACGACCATTTTGGCTGAGACCCTGAAGGGCGGGATGGCTCTGATATCAATTGTAACTACCTCGGTGAATTACGCTCTTAGTTAATGCCTGGATGAACGAAAGTGGTTAAAATAGTACGGTGGGGCCCAGGGCCACTCATGGTAGACCTTTCGGCCATCCTAACCACTTTCAGTCAACGGGACAAGAACGAGCGGCGTAATCGGCAGGCGAAAGGATCAACTACATACACAAATGAGTATGTATGCAAGCCACATACAACAGTACATCAGAGCCATTCCATCTAAAAGAAATAGAAATATTGCAACGCCATACGGCAAGATCCAAATATCCTAGATAGATATAATAATTTAGGATAGCTCCTCATACATCACACATCAGAGTATCATGCGGAAGCGGAAAACAAGATCCGAGTACGGATAAGAAGCAAATTGGCATAAGATGCCCCATAAATAAACACATCCCGCCCACAGATCACACGGATCCCCGTTCCCGGAATCTCTACACCGAATGATCGTTGCCAACATCATCTGTCCCTTCCACCCAGTATCCATCTTGCGGGTACACCTGTTCATCTGAATCAAACAATTTATCGTGTGAGACCCTAGGGGTACTCAGCAAGTCTTTATGCCACTAAAGGGGACACAACCTGGGGTGACGCAATTGCAGCAAAAGATAATACCTAACAATTCTATAGAGACTCGCTAACCTTCTGCCTAACCAACGATAGACGGAAGTCCGTGAATTAAGAACAACAGTGATAACAGTATAATTAACAGATCCATCCTCCTCCTCGCTTACCAACGAGGAAGCGGACGAACAACCCCCATCATCCGTTGGCAGTTTTTATTAACCATTCCATGAGTATTGCACTATTTACTAGTCAAGTACTTAGTCAATTTAAAAGCGGGTACTTTAGTTATACTTGTCTATGATCGAGAAACTGTGCTCCAAGTCGTCCATAACCGCGGACACGGCTTTCAGAAAGATTTACCCTGCAGGGGTGCACGAATAGCAACACACACTCGATCAACCTCGGAAAAACCAAATCAAAACCCAACGAGGCATTCACGACAAAGCAATCACAGGATTCAGAAATATTTCAGGGGGCCACCCCATTAAGCTACCCGCAACGAAGTTGGCCGGCTCCGAGACGGACCCAAGGTTTGTGTGGACGGCGGTAAACGACTGGGAACCCGAAAATATGACTGGGCTTGTCGATACAGCGAAAACGTGTCACGATCCAAAACAGTACAGGTGCTCCTCGCACAATCTTAAATAAAGCAGTAACATGGCATAAGTACAGAATAGTAATAAAGCCCCAAACTAATTGTGGCCCCAAGAAATAAGAATGAATCAAGCTCTGGCTCAGGGGGGTCCATAAGGCCTCCCGGATGTGGATAGTGCGAATAGTCAAGGAACAGGAATCAAGTACTCGGGGTCCTACGGGACACAAGTGAGCATGAAAAACCAAATAGCAGACATTGCTCACCGGTGCCTCTTTCATTAGTTGTCCCATTACTACTCAGGTTATGTTGTTTAGGTACCTCGTTATCCATCAGACACTCACATACCCTACTCATGCTTTTCTACGACTCGCATGGCTCAAACAACTCCTGTAGTAATGGCTCATGGGACCGGAACAGGCTTAATGTGGTTTAAAAGTAAAGGCTATGCAGTACTTGGGATTCAATTTAATGCAATCGCGACTCAATGATGCAAGATTAAGATAGGGGCAATAGGTACTGTATGTATGCAAGCATGTGGTAGTGCTTGCCTGACAGTTCAGTTGAAGCGAGAGATGGATCTGGGTAATACTCCTGTAATTCCTGGTAATTGTCCTGCGGGGCGTCTATTCGAAGAAGAACCAAACAAACAAGGGCCAACATAAATAAAGTGCACAAGCATATGAATTGAAATGCAACAAGCAACCAAGCATTCCATGATGAATGATGCACAATTACATGGCATTGAAGTAGCATGGCAAAGGTGAAGTGTGGATAAAAGAAATAAAGCATTTTATTATTCATTTGACCAAGTTTTATTGTCATAAGCAGTTCAGATTTTAAATGACAACATGATGCATGCCTCAATTCAGAACAAGGATTGCATAAATAGAACGGGCTCGTCGCGCTGATCGATTTAAACATATTATTTGCCTAATTTGGAATTATAGAACGAAAGTTATTAATTAAATAAGGAAAAGGGCATTTTCTTGTAATTTTAATCATCTCGAAATTTAAAGTGTTCAAAATATATTTTGAAGGGCATATTTGAATTCCTCACATTTTTCTGATTCCAAAACATATATTATTTGTATTATTTGGGTTTGTATTTTAAAAATTATTTAAATCTGATTTGAATTTGAATTTAAAAACAATTTGGAAATGTTTAAATAAAAATAGACAGCCGGAATGAATTTTTATACCCAGGCGAACTCAGACCCAGCCACTGACGGGTGGGCCTGGCGCTGACTGGCGAGAAAAGACGCGTCGACAACTTTTCTCACCGGGCCGCTCCTAGCCGCAATCGCTGACAGGTAGGGTCACGCTCAGCGGGGCCACGCGCGCGCGTCACCTAGCCGGGGCGTGACACGTGGGCGGTCCGGGACTGCGCGGGCGGGGAATCTCCGGAACGCGGGGGTGTTCTTGCAAGATTGCTACCGGGACTGACGGGTGGGGTCTCAAGGACTGCGGGTTTAGGCGGGAAAAAGGGGAGGGGGTCATGCGCAAAACGACATCGGCTGTCGCGACGCGCTGACAGACGCGGTGTTGCCGGCGGCGGATCTGGCCGCCTTCCGGCGACGGTGGCGACGCCTACGGTGGATGAAACGTGTCGCCACAAAAACGAAAAACGAAGAGGGGACATCGGTCTACAAGTTTTGTTCAGGTGGCATCGCTAGAGGAGGACCATGGCGCGCGGTACATGGCGGGGAACAGAGGCGGTCGGTGGCTGCTGCAGCGGCTGACTGGCAGAGCGCGGCGCGCGGCGGTGCACGCAGGCTGCTCGACGGAGCGCGGCGGGGCTACGGCGCAGGAGGGAGGGAAAGACCTTGTCTAGGGGGTGCAGGAGCTCACCGGGGTGTCGCTGGCGTGGCCGTTCGTGCGGAGGTGGAGGGGATCTGGCGCGGGGCTCGTGAATGGTGGCCCCGGCTGCGGCGGTGCACGGCGGCGCCAGGCTTGCTCCGGCGAGGCGCTGGCTCAGGGCTGGTACGAGGGGACAAAGAGGAAGCAGACGACGGTGACGGAGCTCCTGGTAGGGTTTGGGGTACGCCGGGGCGCGCAGAACTCGAGCGGGACGTGGTAGCTAGGGTTTTGGCGTTCGGTGGAGAGCTTGTCGTCTAGGGAGGAAGAAGGGGAAGTGGAGAGGAACCTGGGCAGCTTGTGGACGAGATCTGAGGTGGTTGAGGCAGGAGAGAGGAAGAGGAAAGCACATGGGTGTGGTAGCTTAGCAAAAAGTGAGGAGGGGGGGTTCGGGTAGGTCTTCTCTTCCTCTTTCTTCTCTTTGGCTTGGAACTAAAGAAAAAGGGGAAGGGCAGGTGGGGTGAGACAGCCAGGTGGGGCCAGCATGGAAGAGAGAGGGAGTGGAGAATGGAGAGGAGGTTTAGGGCTTAATAGAACTAGGGATAGGAGAAAATTAGAGAGAGAGAGAGAAATAGCTAGGTTAGGTTTTATTAGAAATAGGATTAAAAGAATAAAGAAGAGAAAACTAGGTTTAGATTATTATTGGGTGTTTAGTTGTTAATTTGTTTATGAGGACATCTCAAGAAAGATCATGGGGCTTGGACTAACTTGAGCTAGAAGGAATGGAAACAAGAAGGAAAGAGGAAGAAAAGAAAAATAGGTGGAAAAAGATAAGCTCATATGATCATGCATGTAGAAAATAAATCAAAAGAAAAGAATGTGGGAGAGGATATGAGAATGGTGGAGTGGTAGGAGATGTTTTCCACAAAGATAGGAACCAACAAAACCAAAGAAAAACCAAAGGAGAGGAAGGTAGTGAAGACTAGTGCATGGCCCATGCATAAATAATAATACCATTGATTATTTGTGAAAACAATATGAATCTTATGGCATTACTCTATGCTTATCCAAGAAGTGGAGATAAAACCAAGCACAAGAATTTAGAGGATTTAATCCACCCCAAACTACATGAGCTAGAATTAAAATATCAAAGAAAAAGAAAGACAAGCTCATTGTTAATGGGATGGTGGAATTGTAGGGTGGTGAGAGAGAAAGGTGGTGTAATGGAAATAAGAGATATGCCCCCAACTCAACTTGGGCACTTGAACAATATATCAATAGCCAAATATAATATCAAGAAGCAAATACAATTAATAATGCATGTGAGAGAAGAACCAAAAGAAAAGGAGTTTTATATGATGCTCAAATGCAAGGTGGCATGATGACATGAGCATGATATAATTATGATGCAACAATAATATATATAAAGTATCCAATATCTTACTAGGACAAGTAGCATTACAATTGTTAGACAATACATACTCAAAATGTCTGGGTACGCCGATAAGCTTGTGTCCTTGGGAATAACGATTCCTATTGACTTAGGCATACATCGTGTTCTCCAATCTCTGCCACCTAGCTACAAGAGCTTCGTGATGAACTATAATATGCAGGGCATGAAGAAGTCTCTTCCCGAGCTTCTTTCAATGCTTAACACTGCAGAAGTGGAGATTAGGAAAGAGCATCAAGTGTTGATGATCAACAGGACCACCGGTTTCAAGAAGGACAAGAAAGGCAAGCACAAGGGAAAGAAGGGTGGCAAATCTGTTGCCACACCTGAAAAGAAATCCCAAGCTGGCCCTAAATCTGACACCGAGTGTTACTATTGCAAGGGGACTGGCCATTGGAAGCGCAATTACCCCAAGTATTTGGCGGATAAGAAGTCCGGCAAGGCAACCAAAGGTATATATGATATACATGTTATTGATGTGTACTTGAATAGTACTCGCAGTAGCACCTGGGTATTTGATACGGGATCGGTTGCTAATATATGTAACTTGGTTCAGGGGCTGCGGAACAAGCGACAACTAGCAAGGGATGAGGTCATGATGCGGGTCAGGCAATGGATCAAAAGTTGATGTGATCGCCGTCGGACGCTAGCTCACCATATGCCATCGGGATTAGTTATAAACTTACACAATTGTTATTTGGTGCCTGCACTGAGCATGAACATTGTATCCGGATCGTGTTTGATGCAAAGTGGTTATTCCTTTAAATCTAAAAACAATGGTTGTTCGATTTATAAGAATGATATCTTTTATGGTCATGCACCTGTGTTGAATGGTTTATTTCTATTGGATCTCGATAGTAGTATTACGCATATTCATAATGTTAATGCTAAAAAGATTAAACTTGATAATGATATATCTGCATATATGTGGCACTGCCGTCTAGGTCATATTGGCGTTAAACGCATGAATAAACTCCATTCTGATGGACTTTTGGAATCACTTGATTTTGAATCATTTGATACATGTGAGCCATGCCTTATGGGCAAGATGACTAGAACGCCGTTTTCTGGTTCAATGGAACGGGCGACAGATTTATTGGAAATCATACATACTGATGTGTGTGGACCAATGAGTGTGTCGGCGCGAGGCGGATATCGTTATTTTTTTACTTTCACAGATGATTTGAGTAGATACGGGTATATCTATTTGATGAAACACAAGTCTGAAACCTTTGAAAAGTTCAAGGAATTTCAGAATGAAGTGGAAAATCATCATAATAGAAAGATCAAATTTCTTCGGTCTGACCATGGAGGTGAGTATCTAAGTTATGAGTTTAGCACACATATGAAAGAGTGTGGAATAGTTTCACAACTCACGCCTGCCGGAACACCACAACATAATGGTGTGTCGGAACGTCGTAATCGTACTTTATTGGATATGGTTTGATCTATGATGTCTCTGACTGACTTGCCACTGTCATTTTGGGGTTATGCACTGGAAACAGCTGCATTCACTTTAAATCGGGCACCATCTAAATCCGTTGAAATGACACCGTATGAATTATGGTTTGGAAACAAACCTAAGTTGTCATTTCTTAAAGTTTGGGGATGCGATGTTTATGTGAAGAAACTTCAGCCGGATAAACTCGAACCCAAAGCAGAAAAATGCGTCTTCATAGGATACCCTAAGGAAATGATTGGGTATACCTTCTATCACAGATCTGAGGGCAAGGTTTTTGTTGCCAAGAATGGATCCTTTCTTGAGAAGGAGTTTCTCGCAAAGGTGTGAGTAGTCGGAAGGTAGAACTCGAAGAGGTTATTGAACCTTCTCTTCATGAAATGGCGAGTAGCACAGCACCGGAAATTGTTTTGGAGTTGCTTTCACCTAATGGAGAGAGAGCTAATGATACTGATCATGAAACTCCGAAAGAGGACACTACCGAACCTCGCGGGTCAAGTAGGACACGTGCAGCTCCTAAACTGTACGGCAATCATGTTGTGAATTTCATGGTTGATGAAATGGATGACCCTACGACGTATGAAGAAGCGATGATGAGCCCGGATTCCAACAAATGGCTAGAAGCCATGAAATCCGAGATGGAATCCATGTACGAAAACCAGGTTTGGACCTTGGTAGACTTACCTCACGATCAAAAGGCCGTTGAGAATAAATGGATTTTCAAAAGAAAAACTGATGTTGATGGTAATGTGACCATCTATAAGGCTCGACTTGTCGCAAAGGGGTTTCGAAAAATTCAAGGAGTTGACTATGATGATACATTCTCTCCCGTAGCGATGCTTAAGTTGGTTAGGATTATGTTAGCAATTGCTGCATATTTCGATTATGAAATATGCCAGATGGATGTCAAAACTGCGTTCCTCAATGGTAATATTGAAGAAGAGTTGTATATGATACAACCTAAGATTTTTGTCGATCCTAAGGATGGTAATAAGGTATGCAAACTTCAGCGATCCATCTATGGACTGAAGCAAGCATCCCGGAGTTGGAATCTCCGCTTTGATGAGGTGATCAAAGAGTTTGGATTTGTCCAAACTTATGGAGAGGCTTGTATTTACAAGAAAGTGAGTGGGAGCAATGTGGAATTTCTGATATTATATGTGGATGACATATTATTGATTGGAAATGATATAGATCTTTTAAACAGTGTTAAAAGTTATCTAAAAAGCAAATTTTCGATGAAAGACCTTGGTGAAGCGTCATATATATTAGGCATTAAAATCTATAGAGATAGATCAAGGCGCCTAATTGGGCTATCGCAGAGTACATACCTTGATAAGATATTAAAGAAGTTTAATATGGACAGAAGTAAGAAGGGGTTCTTACCTATGTTGCAAGGCAAGACATTGAGTAAGACTCAAAGTCCGGCTACGGCGGAAGAAAGAGAGATAATGGATAAGATCCCCTATGCCTCGGCCATAGGCTCTATAATGTATGCCATGCTATGTATAAGACCGGATGTGGCACATGCTATTAGTTTGACTAGTAGGTGCCAATCTGATCCAGGTTCGGAACACGGATAGCGGTCAAGAACATCCTCAAGTACTTGAGAAGAACTAGGGATATGTTTCTAATATACGGAGGTGAAGAAGAGCTAGTCGCTGAGTGTTATGTCGATGCTAGCTTTGACACTGATCCGGATGACTCTAAATCTCAATCCGGATACATATTTCTCTTGAACGGAGCAGCAGTTAGTTGGAGGAGTTCCAAACAACCTGTGGTGGCTGGATCAACGACGGAGGCGGAATATGTTGCTACTTCAGAAGCGGCGCCGAAGCGGTTTGGATGAAAGAGTTCATTATGGAACTAGGTGTGGTTCCTAGTGCATTGGACCCAATGGTGATCTATTGTGACAACAATGGAGCCATAGCCAATGCCAAGGAACCAAGGTCTCACAAGAATTCCAAGCATATTAAGCACCGGTTTCACTCCATCCGCGAGCGTGTCAAGGATGGAGATATACAGATTTGTAAAGTACACACGGACCTAAATGTAGCAGATCCGTTGACTAAAGCTCTCCCTAGGGAAAAACATGATCAACACCAGAACTCCATGGGTGTTAGATTTATCACTATGTGAACTAGATTATTGTCTCTAGTGCAAGTGGGAGACTGAAGGAAATATGCCCTGAGAGGCAATAATAAAGTTGTTATTATGTATTCCTTATATATGATAGATGTTTATTTTGCATGCTAGAATTGTATTGATCGGAAACATCAATACATGTGTGTTTAATAAACAAAAAGGGTTCCTAGTTATGCCTCTCTTATAGACTAGCTTGTTGATTAAGAAGATGATCAAGGTTTCCTGATCATGGACATTGGATGTTGTTAACAACAAGGTCACAGCATTTGTGAAATGATGTGATGAACATTCATCCGAAGTATAGCATTACGATCAAGTCATTATGTTTACATTGCTATAAAATCATACGAAGTAATCTTTATCCTTAGACCATGAGATCATGTTAATTGCTAAAACCGGAAGAGTATCTTGATAACATCAAACGTCACACTGTAACTGGGTGACTATAAAGATGGGTTTAGTGCTACGAAGGTGTTATGTTGAGGCTCATGGATCAAGAGTGGAATTTTTCAATCCCGATGATGGATAGATATACTCTGGGCCCTCTCGGTGATATCACATTAAGGTAGCTTGCAAGCAAGTGATGTGATCACTAGAATGTTATATCACGGGAACGAGAAAAGAGTGCATGTCGGTAACGAGATCAAACTAGGTATTTGGATAGCAATGATCGAATCTCGGACATGTATTATATCAAGAGACAAAGGGATTAAATTACAAGCATTAAAGGTTCTCACGATCACAGAAGTCATCGTTGAATATGCAGGAGTCAGTATGGACCTCCAGGTCCCACTTCTGATTATTGATCTGACAGGAGTCTCAATCATGTCTGCATTATTCGCGAACTGTAGGGTGACACACTTAAGAGTTACTGGACACCATTTTGGAGCACACATGTTTCAGACAAAAGAATTGCAAAGCGCAGGAATTGTTTCGATAGAAACCGGAAATTGTTTCGGGTGAAATTGTAGAAAGTGGTTCTGCATGTGATATTGAAATATTGTAAGAGGTTATATTTGAATTTTTGTTAATTAAAGTAATTAAAAAAATTCTGAATAAATTTAATAAAAGAGTTTTATTAAATGAGAGAGCATTAAACTTTGAGAATTTTAATGCATTTAAAGTAGGGACTTTAAAGGGGAATGTGAAGAGGCATTTTAATGTGGAGGGGTTACCACCACATGAATGGGGGAGGTGAGGAGTCACCCCCATGCGCCGGCCATGGAGAGGAGGGGCACCCCCTCCTCCTATAAAAGGCCCCCCTCTTCCTCGTTCTTCCTCACACCTCCTTGTGAAGGATCTCTCTCCCCCTCTAGAATTATTCCCCCATGGTGTCGGATTAGCGAGATACATGTTCCCGGTGGCATTTTGTCTGGAAGGAGTTGCTGCTTCCACTGGAACGCTGGAGCGAGGAGGTGGAGGTTGTCCGGTGGCTTGAACGTGTGTTCGAGTGCGGATGCGCTGCTGAGTTGCGGCGCTCGGACTTCCTCACGATCTTGAGATCGGCAAGTGTACGACTACATCAACCACGAGTTCCTACTCGTTAACAAAACTCGTTGTCTTCGAGGGTAAGTTCTCGTTGGATGTATGTCCACCCGTTGCTCTGTACCTAGTAGATAGATCTTGGCTTGTAGTTCTCATCGTAGGAATTTTTTTTGTTTTCTATGTTGCGGACCCAACAGACTCGGCCTCCATCTTAATCCTCTCCTTGGCCTTCTTGCACTCCTCCTGCTTTTCCCACCTTCTTCCTTCCTTATCATCATCACTATCATCCATTTTACCCATCGCCCCTTTCTTTAGTGGAGCTTCTTGGTCCCTCAATTACCACTTGGGAAGATGCTTGAGCACGTCATGGCAATGCTTGAATGCAAATCTTTTGCCCTTGCTGCCGTTCATGTCTTTGTATCGCCCTTGCGCAAGGTCGTCCTACAGTCCAACACTTGTGCCCAAGCACGGCACAAAGTTGTATCCTCGATCTCCGTGTAGTTCATGGATCTCTTCTTCGTCTTCTTCACCGCGCCCATCTCGACCTCGGTCACCTCTACCATCTCCTCGTCATCCGTCTCCTCTTCGTCGGTCGGCTCATCGGCATCAACGTCACCCAAATTCTGCTCTTGTTCACCGCCAAAAGGAGCGAGAGGTGGATCGGAGGTGTCGATAGTGGTGTTCAACATCTCCATGAACGAACCATGCGCGGGGATGCTAAAATCGGAGAAATTGGCATAAATTATGCGAGGTGAGACGGAGGAACTCCGGGAAAAATTGGCATACCTTTCGGGCAACAGGTCGAATGGTTGCAGGGCGGGAGGCAGAGATGGAGTGGCAGCGGGGGAAACAGCGGGAGACGGAGATGGAGTGGCCGACGGGAGGCCGCTTCTAGCTGCAGGGGCGGAAGCCGGCGCAGGGTCGGCAACCGGCGTAGATGCTGTCTGGATGAGGTATGTACCCGCCCTCTTCCTCTTCTTCACACTAGTGGCCGCGATCATCTTGGCAACATTCGTGGAGGTCAGAAGACCTCCGGCAGCCCCGGGAGAAATGGTGAGCGGCGGAGAGGGTGCCCCAGGTTGCGGCGTGCCGTCAGCGGATAGCGGGATCGATCTGTGGTCCATGCCGTCAGTATCCGGCCGCGGCGGCGCAGGAGACAGCGGGGGCGCGGAGATCGGCGGCGGGCGGGCGGGAACGGGGAACAAGCTAAAACTCACGCGCAAAGGAGCGGTGGAGTGCAGGGCGCACTTGGGTCGCCCTCTCCAACCCTAGTTTGTGCAGGTGGAGAGCGGGTTTACGAGTCGGCCCTTACTTTTTTTAAGGATCATGTGATTTGAGGGTACTGATTGCCGCTGATTTCTCAGTGAAAACCATAAAACGGCGGTTATTTTGAGGGTTTGCCCCGTTTAAGGGTGCTGTTAGACTTGCTCTTAGTCTGTCAGTGGACGGGCCTGGTTTTTTGGCGTATCAGAGTTGATACTCTCTAGTGCAACACTGCGCTATTGCCGGATCATTCCGCTAGCTAGCTAGTGACACATTGTCGATCTTCGAGTCCCCCAAATGATGTTCGGTGAAAGCGTCGCATAGGGTACACCGAAGTGGTGCATCTCGTTCGGGGCACGATTGTTCCCTAGTCGCATGCCTCAAACAGTTTTGATTGGAAAAAAATACAAACGGGCACTTCAAATTTTATTCAAACATAGTTTTACAAGGTTTGAACGAAATTTAATTAAAAAATCAAATTTATCGAAACACTAATCTAACGGCGGTGGCCACTCATCGTTGTGGTCAGTGGCCCACAATGGGGATGAGCGGTTGTGTCTGGAGAGTATGACAACTTATTTATTTAAAGAATTTGTTGAACAATAAAGAGAATGAATACCCGAGATGACGATGCAATGTGGAGGAGGTGGGCTTGATGGTGATAAGTGCATGCTTGGATGACGGTGTGGTGGTGGGAACAAGGGGATATAGGCCATCATGACACATACCTCTAAACATGACGTGGTTCGTTGTCTGGTCCTTAATCAAGAAAAAAGAATGGGTAAATTTTAATAAAGGCATTGTTCTCTATGGTAATTTTATGGGCGGAAAGAAAATTCATGGAAGCACTAGGAACATGTAAAACATTTTTCGTTGTATAGAGCTAGTAGGGGTGTGCAAAACTGAATGACCAATGTATGCAATTTCCATACCTTGTCCACCAGCATTGTGAACTTTATCATGCCCTTGATTGTTGTCATGGATAGTTAGCTTGTTTAGCTGCCCAGCCACATGATTTCTAGTCCCTGTGTCCATGTACCAGTTTGTGCCGATCCCATAGGTACCATTGGTATCAGTTGGTGTTTCATCATCATCATCACCATAACACGACCAACATTCGCTGGCAGGGTGTCCTTATTTTGTACATATCTGATTGACGACTCCTTCCTGCCACTTAGAGGAAACACGACCACGGCCCCCCTTCTTGGCACGCCCCCTTTAGGGCGGTGAGGCTGATCCTAGCAAGGATGCGCCAGCTGTTGTGGTGGGTGTGGAGGAGGAGGTCGTGGATGGCGTTGTTGCTGCATATGAGGCATGTATGGAGGCATGTTGGGATACAGGGCAAACTGCTGTGGATACATCTGTGGAAGCATGTAAGGAATCGGCTGCTGAAACCATTGAGGCACCGGTGGATACTACTAATAATGAAGGTACCAGTGGAAACGGTTGGTACGCGTGAGGAGGGGACATATATTGCGTCGATGATGGTGGCCTAGATGCCCCCCCCCATAGTTAGGATTTGGACGCCGTGGATCAGCATTGAAAAATGTGGTGAAGGATCACAGAGCCTGACCGGAGGCGACAGGCATGTTGTCTCGGTTCTCATAGGACAAAAATTGTGAGCATGCATCATTGAGGGTGGTGGAGGGGATGGCGTTGATGGTAGCAACAAGGACACTGTAGGTGCCATGAAGACCATTGAGGACGTAGTCCTTGCGTTCATCATCAACAACAAGTTTTCAGGTAACAACAAGCTCAGAAGAAAATCCTTTCATCTTCGAGATATATTGTTGGGTAGTCATGTCTAGTTTCCTGGTGTTGGTGAGTCTGCCAAGTAGAGTGGAGACCCACGACTTGGACTGAGAGGAGTAGAGCTCGTGGAGAGCACACCAAATAGTAGCTGCATGAGTAAGACCAAAGACGTGGGGGAGAACATCCTCGGAGAGGGAATTCACAAGGAAGCTGACCACCTACTGATCCCTCATGATCCAGGTGTCATAGGCAGGATTGGGAATCGTGATTTTCTTCTTGTTCTCGTCTTCTTCGTCAACGGTTTCGGGCAGAGCTGGATCGGATTCCTCAAGGTGACCCATGACCCAAGCACCGCGAAGGGTAGGTAACACTTAGGCTTTCTAGTAGAGGAATTTTCTACGGGTGAGCTTCGTGGCGGGGGGCGCACCAATGGTGGCCGCCGCGTGGGAAGTCGAAGACGTCGCCACTGTCCTAGCGGGAGGGAAGGGTGGTTTCTAGGTTTTTCGTTTTTTTGGGAATTGTCTAGGGTTTGTGGGAATTGGAGGACGATTAAGCGACTTATGTCCTAGTTGTATCAATCTTGTGGATCGGAAATCCTGGCAGTGGTTGTGAGGAGGATCACCGGCGGCGGCTGCTAGAGGGGAAGAGGACGGCTCTTGATACCATGTAGAAAATAGGTGAACGATCGTGTCCCATTAGGGAGTTCGGCTTATTGATAGGGACCCCCCCATGTGGTGTTTACGATGTTTGTGTAGTATACAATCGGAGTACTACTCCGTATCGTATATGTACACATAATACAACTCTAACACCATGCACGTTGTGTAAAGTCGGCTCCCATGGCATCACCCACCCCGATGAAGCCGCAGATGGCCGCCTGACAATGGGAGTCATCGTGGATGAAGTACTGTAGTGGCGACAGGGGCTGCGACGGAGGGTTTTGGAACTTAGGGTTCATCGGCGGCTGCGGTGTTGGAGGGTGTGGCGGCGGGCTAGGAGGATGGGGTGGGCGAGGGGGGCAGGGAGGGAGAGCCATCAGTCCAGCCACTAAACTCTTCCGCTCGCCTGCATATGCATCCAACTTGGGAGAGATCGTGTCAATCTTTTTTTGATGGTAAACAGGATGAGCTCTCCAATTGCATTAAAATAGGGGGAAAACTGTACAGTCCCAGGCTAGGGTGGAGCAGGGAAGGGAGAAAGAAAACCTGAACCAAAGAAAAGGAAAAACAAAAGAACCTGAACAGACTAAGCTCTAGTGGCAGTAATCATATTTGCCAAATCGTCTCTAATTTGATAGATCACACTGTCCTCCGCTGCTTCTTTCTTTTCAAAGATTCTTCTATTCCTTTCTTTCCAAATATGCCACAGAGCATATAAACAGCTAAAGAGGCAATGTCCCTTTTTGTTTTGTGTTTTCTGAAGCGTGCAATCTTTTTCCACCACCCCTGAATGGTTGTTGATCTGGTGGCAATACTTTGAAGGATGGGGTGTGAGGTTCCAAGGCCATGCCATATCTCCTTAGCAAAAGGGCACATGAGGAACAAATGGTCAATGGATTCAATCGTCTGATCACAGAAGGTGCACTTATCATGGTGATCCCAGCCTCTAGAGCGTAAGCGGTCTGCAGTCCACAGTCTGTTTTGCAGCAGTAGAGAAAGGAAAAAAAAGTTCACTTTGAACTCCGTTTTAACTTCCCAAGCAGCGGCTAATTTCGGTTTATCTGGGTCAGAGGAGAAGCAGGCAGAGTAGGAGGTAGCAGCGGAATATTCATCGCCAGCGTTGAGGTTCCAGGTCACAGAGTCATCTTCCTCACTAAGCTGAATAGATTTCCAGGGAAATCCATAACTCAACAAACTGATTGATGAGCTCAGGCGTACTGATCGGTGCAGACCCTTCATCGATGAGCCATTGGTCAGGCTACCTCTAGTAAAACTAGTTAACACTTAACTATGTCTAAGCATGCATGTGCACGAGCTATAACAAGCTTTCCTAGCACCTTGCGAGTGCGGTTATATCTCTAAATAAACACATGCACAATTGCAGCTACCGTTCAATCAACAAAAAGCCAAAAATAAAAAAATTGCAGCTACCAGATGATTCTTCCACTATGATCGGGACTGCCCTTTCGCTCGACGTAGAGCCAAACTAGCTACCTATTACAAATTTTTCGGCAGTAGAAGTCACAGAGCGACGCCTTTGACTTGCATGGATGGCGATTTGACGATGGAGAGCATTTGACGCGTCCAACTTCAATACTTTGACGATGGAGAGCATTTGACGATGGAGAGTATGAGATTAGCTAGCACGCACGAGCGCTCGGACGTACACGTCGGCGGCTTGTCATCTGGCGTACGCCCGCCAGGATAACGACCAGAGACACCCTGAAACCACTCCTCTCACTACTCACAAAGGATATACGTATCAAAATTTATTTTAAGTTGCACGACTAGTTTGTCAAATTGGATAGCAATCTACCATAACATTCTTTTGGTTCTAAATTGTCACGGTCATGCGGCAATTAAATACAGTACATTGGTTTTCATGTGATTTTATAATACTAGTGCATGAAGACCGGAGAGATAGGAGCTATCCGTAGCACGTTTTATTTCCCTGAGCCGCTGGATATGCATGGGCAGTCAGCAGTTTAAACAAAGGATAAGCCTAGTGTCCGATCAACCGAGAATTATGCTACAAGCCCAATTACAATCAATTGTTTTTACAATTTACCATGGAACATCCAATTTAAAATAGGAATCGGATATGCAGGGTAAAGTTGTGTACATATCCATCTGCAATTGTACAAAATAAGAAAATGATCGAGTTATTTATTACGTGATATCTCAGGAAATCAACGAAAGAGACCGATGTAGTGCGAAAATTGTCCCTAAACTATTCTAGGGGTCTTTTTAATGGGTCCATGACTTCAACTCTTCCCTTATCAAGTCGAATGTTTAGCAGAATCCAGTGGAATCCGCACACACGTTTATATATACATCATTAACTCATCAATAACACTTAAATTGAATAAGCAAAAGTGAATGTGTACACCAGAGTAAGACCCTCACTTGAAATTGTAAGGAAACAGTATGTGGTCACAGAAATTTTGCTCCGTTAGAAATCTTAGAAGGTTTTCCTCCGTCTCCTCGGGTTTATCCGTTAGCATCTTTATATGTATTTTATCTGGGTCAATGAACCCAACACTAAAGAGTGACCTTCTTTTACATTCCTGGATCTTCATTCTACATAATAATAGAGTACAAAAGGATATAATGAGGATAATTACATGCAATGAACTGAATAACTAAAAAAGTGAACAACTTATATGTAGACAATGAATTGAACAACTTATAGACAATAGCAACTCATGATATATTTGTCGAGGGCGCCGAAAGCATATAACTGGTAGAGTTCTGGAAACTCAACATGGACCTCTTCTTCTCGGAAGTAGTAGTCATGTGGTACTTTTGCCACGATCATTATTCTCTCCTCCTTTGCGGCTTTCAAGTACCAGTTATGTAAACTCCACATTTGTGTTGGGAGTTGTTGCAACCTCTCTTGGGTGACCAACGGCATCCCTGGGACATATTGAGGGACTACATCAGCCTTGGATAACTTGTCGTCCTGCAAACCTAGCAATTCCTCAACCGTCACATTCATAGCGGCCGCAAGCTTCACATCTTCTTCCATATCCTGCTGGGGAATGTCATAGGATGCCACCCTGAGGGGTGGGATCGATTTTTTGGCCTGTTTCCCGAGCTGGGGGCGTCCTTTCTTTTCCTAGTTGCACTTTGATTTGATGATTTGCTCCCGCTTGCACTTTTACTTGATTTGCTCTTCTTCACTTCCTTTTGAAGCGTGCGTAGATAGTCATCTAGATTATGGTGCAAGTCATATTGCGATTTTGTGTTCAGAAAACCAAGTGCATACGCTTTTTTCTTCTCGGTGTATACCGGGGCGGGCTCAGGTTTCTTCTTTTGAAGCTGCGCAACACATTCGGCCTTTGCGATCTCTGCAGTTTCCTCTTCAGTACGATCGTAAGATCTGATGGGAAGATTCTTATGATGTACTCTTGGGAGGGGTGACATTTGTCATTTTGGGTTGCAGCGACGTTTAGTACTCATCGACGGAGCACGCTTCCGCTTATTGTCCTTAGCGGGCGGCGAAGACGGCTGACCCTACGGCGGAGATCGAGATGGATCCGAGCTGTGGTGGTCGTAGTCATGGGGTGGGCTTCTTGGAGATGATGGAGGTGAAGGTGACATGCGATGACTAGGAGGCGGTGTTGGCCTTGGCGGTGAGCCTGGAAGCTTGATGTTGTTTTTGTTCCATAGAATGATACCACCCAATACTTCTCTGAGTGTCCTCTCACCTTCAGGTCCAGGAATGTCAAGCTCCATTGAGTCCCACCCTGTCGTTGTATTTGGAATGGCAGTACCTAAGAAGGTTAGATAGAGGTGTAGGGACTAGCAGGGAAGCTATCGATGGCGTCCGCATGCGGGATTGCATACAAGAAAGCGTAGTTGGACGCAGGAAGTACCCAGGTTCGGAGCCCTCGTGGTGAGGTAAAACTCCTACTCCTGCCGATCTGACTATGAGCGATATACGAACTACAAGCGCTCCTCGAGCTGTATTATCTAGCTATTGTCTTAAATGCACTGAGACCAACCCTTTCTACTGAGGCCTTGCCTCTCCTTATATAGGCAGAGAGGCAATGGTCTCACTGACCAATCCGACAGGCGGGCCCCACAGGCGGGTCCCAGCCGACTGGTCATCTACAGTATCCGGTACAACCATTTCCCATCAGAGTACGAGCGGTATGGCTGTCGTGGGCACAGTGAACACCGTGCGAGCCTGTCATCAACATCGGGCCACTGTTCCCGCGTCATCCTCGCAAAGTCTTCGGTATGGCCGAGTAGTTGCCTGTCTTGTCATCGTACAGGGCGTACCGCGCACTGCTCCGCATGTCACCCTGTCTCCTTGATTGGTTCTGGCTATGCTGCCGTAGCCGACTGCTTCTTGCTGCTCCGGCTACCCCTCGGTAGCCGGCTTGACTTGCCCTATCCGACTGCGCCTAATCAGCCGGACGCGATCCAACTGCCATGCTTCTTGTCTGGTTGGGGTATCTAGAGGTCATCCCCCCGACACTAGCCCCTGAGCGCGTGTGGATTTTGCCCTTAGGTGAAATGCGCGCGCGTGCTCTCTCTTCGTTTTTGAATCTCTGACCGGCTACGCTTGGCGGTTGCGCTACCCATGACGTCAGTGCTGACGTTGGCCACGCGCGCACGCGCCATCATTACTCTGCGGCGGGCAGTGTAACATCCCGTCGCACGTCGCCTCGGAAAACTGCCGCCTGACGCTTCGGTTCTTGCTCTAGGATCTTCTGCACACGGGATCCGGGGTGGCGGTTGGGGTGGGAGACGCCTCGATGGGCGCCACGTGGCTCCGTGGACGGTTTCCCTCCCAGGCCTTTAAAGGGGCGTCCAGGGGAAGGCCGTCCCTTTCCTTCGTTTCCCCCGCTCCCATTTGCCTTCTCCTTCCTCTGCGCTATTGCTCTTTGTGCCTTGCTGCTGCTGTCGCCATAACCCGCCGCACCGCCCGTTTGTCGTTGTTGGTGGTACGGGTCATCATCATTCGTCCGCCACCGCGCCCTCCAACGGACCGGAGATGGCCACTGAGCGCGGAGCGTGGTGTGGATCCTCCGTCACGGAGGACCACATCCAAAAATACCGTGCCACCCGCGTCCTTCCGTCGGAGGAGGAAGTAGAGGTGCGGCTTGCGTCGGCGGGAGAGGTGTCGCCGCATCCGGTGGGGGGAGAACGGGTGATTTTCCTCTCGCACCTGGCGCGCGGGTTCACGTTGCCGGTGCACCCATTCTTCCTCACGTTCCTTGCCCGTTCCAGCGCCAGCTGGCCTGCCGCGGAGGAGCCGGCTCCCAAGTGGAGCAGAATCGGCGCCCTTCCCCCGAGCCGCCTGGGCCGGAAGAAAGGGCCGCCCTGGTTGTGCAGGGGTAAGATATTCTCTGGGCACCTTTACTATCTTTGCTTCCTTCGTCTATCTTTGGCTTACTTGTTTCTTTTTCCTTCTTATTTTCTTCTTGTCTTTTAGCACGCTGGTCTCCTTTGGAGCCGCGATCCTGGCGCGAGCGCCGACTACATCGTCACCACCTGCGTCTGCCTCCGCCCCTTCTTCCTCCGAGCCACCGCCTCCGCCGCCGCCTTGAGCTGAGCCGGCTGCCTTAGCCGGAGAGGAGGGTCCTCAGCTGGACATGGTGGTCTAGCCGGAAACGGTTGAGGCCGCCTCGCGGGGCGGGGACGGCTCTTCTGCGAGAACGCGGAGGGCGGTAACCAGCAAGGAGCTCATGGTTGTCGGCGACGACAACTCCGAGGATGAGCTGGGGGAGGAGTGGAGGACAGCGGTGGTCGCCTCGAAGGAGTCCCTAGCCGCCAACGTCGTGGATGACGACGCCTCCTCCGCCGCCTCGCTGGCGGACCTCGCCGCCACCCTCGAACTGGCGGTGAAGGAGATCCGGCTGCTGGAGGCCGCAGCCGGCAGGAACCGGTCCTTGGAGCAAAAGCTCGCTGCTGCCAACGGAACCTCCCAGAGTAAGTTAGCTTCATCCAGAAACATTCCTTTTTTACGGTAGCCGGTTTGTTGTAGCTATCCTTGTGTGCGCTCAGCGCGAGATCGATCGCTTGAAGAAGGCGAACGGCCGGCCGAGCAAGTCCAACTCCCTGCTATGGCTGCAGAACAAGGATTGGAACGCAAAGGTAGACGGTCTGGAGGCCACCGTCAAGGAGCGCGATGCCTCCCTCGCCAACCAGATCGAAGCCTTCAACCTTCTCGAGGCCTAGAACAAGGACCAAGAGAAGGAAATCAAATGGATGGCGGCGAAGGAGAAGGCCCTAGTGGAAGAGCTGATACAGGTTGGGCATACGGCTAAGGGTAAGTTCCCCTTTTCCGTCTTCCTTGTCTTTCCAGATCCGATAGCCGGACCTGACTATCTTTTTTCTGACAGCGTTTTATCCTAGCATAGACCCGCAGGAGAACTGGCCCGGAGCGCAGCCGACAGCCTAGGAGCTCGCCGTTCTTCTCGGCGAGGAGGCTGCCAAGCTTCGCCAGGCGGCACATGCCATCTTCTCATTTCTATGGCCGGACGCTTCGGTCCCGGAGACGATGGTGTAACTAGCCGCGAAAGTGGGGGAGGTATCGGCTGCGGTGGACCGGCTACGAGACCTGGCGGCACGACCCGGTGCGGAGATGGCTCTGGCCCTCATGCTCTCGTGGTACAAGGACACCCGCGTCGAGAAGATCGATGGAGGCTTCCGCGCCGGCATCGATCTTGCTGCCATCCGCCAGGCTCATCCGAAACTCTAGGGCTCCGCCATCAAGATCGCCGACTACGTGGATCCCGACGACGTGCTCACCGACTCGGAGTCCTTCGGTATTCCGGATGCGGAAGCTTCGGTGTAGCCGGCCGGGGATGCCGAAACCGGGTCGGCCACCGCGCCTCCTCCTCTGCCTGAGGCTGCTGCCGGCCAAAGCGCTCCGCACGGCAAGGGTGCTGCCGTCTAGCTATCGCCCCGGGATGCCGGGTGTACTTGTTTATCTTGTCTTGTCTTGAAACTTGTCTGTCTGTACCGGCTGCCTCTGGCGCCGGGTAAACTTATGGGAGCTTCGTCTCCCCTTTCTTTTTAATGTTACACTCATGCGCCTATCATGTTGACACTCTAGATCCGACCTAGAGCCGAATCCACGTCGGGGGGAAGGGGCCTACAATTGGCTCATCAGTGGGGTCGTACTATTTGAAGGAGAATGAAAGACGGCCAAACGCAGCATTCTGGTTCGTTCTGACGATACCACCAGCTCCAGGGACCCAGTGCTCACATTGGCAGATCCGATGAACCATTTGTCTTTATCTTTATCATTAGTTACGCTTATGTGTGTAAAGACTAAGCTGTGCTTATTTGTGTAAGACTAAGTTAGGCCTAACTGCGTAATATTCAGTGAAGCCCAGCTTTTCTTTCCACACCCATAACAACAGAATTGCAGCATAGAACATACAAATGTAATGTGCATACCAGGCATTTTTGCTGAGGATAACAACCACTTCAAGGAAATGATACATCGTGTACGCATTTGAACGCATCACTAGAATGTGCCACCTATTGATGATTGATGACATGGATCTAGCTTTTCTGCGCGTATTTGCATTGAATCGCTCATTGATTTGTTCACATATTTTTTGGCAATGGCTGATGAACTCCACTCTCTTGGTAACTTGCTTCGTCAGCGAGCACCTGTTGATGCAATGCAAAGTACATAACATGGTCGTCATCATCATTCCATTTAGGTTCTCTATGTTTCATCATCACGGAGCTACTAATTTCAAATGAAAATCTCGTAAACAATATATGTGTATATTGTTAGAGTATGTTACGGCCATGGTACATACATGTTTGTCTACAATCACAAGAACAAAACTTGATGCATTTTCACCTTGTTGGCGTTGTGCCGAACTGGGTGGATGTGGCTTTGGGGTTCGGAGAGGACGGCATCGTGGCTGGTGCGTGTGCGACCACGGCGACGGCGAGCTCAGGTTCTGGAGGAGGCCAACATGATCGAGCATGGTCGGCATGGTGACAGATCTCACCCGGGAATGAATTCCCGTTCCCGCGCCGTGCCAATGGTGCGGTCATGGTGAGGGCGAGCTCTGATTCGGGATGGGGAGGAGAACATGCCGAGCAGGTTCGTCCAAGTCCTAGCTCCGCGCCATGGCCGCGACCACAGATTGCCGCCCCAAAGGAAGAAGAAGACGCGTAAAGGATGCATGCGCCAACGCTGCAAGCCTACATGGCAGCGACGATGGCAGCGACATAACGGCGAAAGCTGACAGGGGGCCCAACTTGACGGTCGTTAGCCTGATTTTTTGTATTGAAACGTAAAGTTGAATTCATGTCGAAAAAGACCCTCTGAGTATTTGGCACGCCAACTGTAGTCATCGTGGCTGATTTCAGGGAACTCGGGTACCGCGTTGCCTGGCCACCCCAACTTTCAGGCCGCAAAATGATATTCTCCACAATTAGATATAGGTAGAATTATATAACCTCTCTGACTAGACAAGATGGCTTCGTGGCTTATGATCATCATGCTTTCGTGGCAGACTTGGCATCTCTAATCCAATTGATCCGAGCTTTGATTTTTCTGAGTTTGTCCAAGCAGCGGAGGGGCTTGGCTCTCTCTTGGCACCCTTCTCCCATGAGGAAATAGACAAAGTGGTGGCTGAATTGCCTTGTGATAAAGCGCCGGGACCCGATGGCTTCTCTGGTTTGTTCATTAGAGTCTGTTGGCCAATCATAAAGTATGATTTTTATAGACTATGCCATGAATTTTGGGAAGGTTCTGTTAATCTCCAAAGCATAAATGATGCGTTTATCACCTTGATCCCAAAGATTCATTCACCGGAAGGACCCAACGACTATAGACCCATATCACTTCTCTACTCTTCTTTGAAGTTGTTAACCAAATTACTGGCAAATCGCTTGCAAGAAAATATTCTAAGTTTGATTCACCAAAACCAATATGGGTTTATAAAAAGTAGGACCTCCAAGATTGTGTCGCCTGGGCTTATGAATATATTCACCAATGTAAGCAATCTAGAAGAGAGGTGGTTATCCTAAAACTTGACTTTGCGAAGGCGTTCGATACTATTGAACATTAGGCGATTCTCAATATTTTGCAATGTTGGGGTTGTGATGATAGATGGTTTAATGTGTGCGAGATATTTTTTCTTCTAGATCCTCTTCGGTCCTTCTTAATGGAGTTCCTAGAAATAAATTTCCTTGTCGCCGTGGAGTTCGCGCAGGTGATCCGTTTTCACAAGTCTTGTTTGTTGCCGGGGCAGATCTTCTACAATCCATGGTCAATCGCCTTGCAGCCCAGGGCTCTCCCCCTTTGCCAATTCCCAATGCTGACTTTCCTATTGTCCAGTACGCCGATGATACTCTCCTTATTCTTGAAGCTTGTTCAGCTCAACTTTTGGCACTAAAAAATCTTCTGAAATTTTTTGCTGTTGCAACTGGCCTTCGGGTGAACTACGCAAAATCCTGCTTGATGCCTATAAATATTGATGATCACAATTTGCATTTCCTTGCAAATACATTTGGTTGTTCTGTTGGCTCCTTGCCCTTTACTTACTTGGGGCTTCCCCTTGGCACTACAAAACCAACGATTCAAGACCTTACTCCTATCACTGATCAGATTAAATGCAAGTGCGAGGTTCCTAGATTATGGTGGCAGGTTACAACTAGTTTGTTCTGTCTTATCCTCTATGCCGATGCATTATCTATGCTCCCTCAAAGTCCAAAAGGCCATTATTAAAATTGCCGATCGATCGAGAAGACATTGTTTATGGGCGAAAGAGGAAGATTCTGGCTCGATGAACTCTCTTGCGGCTTGGTCAGTTGTGTGCCAACCTAAAAAATGTGGTGGGCTAGGTATTCTCAATTTGGAATTGCAAAATAAAGCTCTCTTTTTGAAACATCTGCATAAATTTTACTGCAAGGAAAATATCCCGTGGGTTCAACTAGTATGGAATTTGTATGCCCATGGTGCACCACATGCTCAATCTAGTCGAGGGTCATTCTGGTGGAAAGACCACTAGTAGAAAACAGACCTTTGGTCCAGGGGTATTAGCCCCGGTTTTGCTACAAACCGGGACTAATGCCCTGATCCAACGGCTAGAACTTGCCCTAGGGGGTGGCAGGCACTAGCCCCGGTTCGAACGGGACCTTTAGCCCCGGGTCGTGTAACAAACCGGGGCTCAAGGGTTTCAGGCATGCCAGTTCGGGTGCAGACCCTTTAGTCCCGGTTTGTTATAAGACCCGGGGCTAAAGGTGGACCTTTAGCCCCGGTTCTAGACACGAACCGGGGCTAAAGGTCTGGCTATATCTTCTTCCTCTGCCTGAGCCACCATTCAAGCTGGTGGCTCTCCTCTCTCTCTCTCTTTCTTGCTTCAAGCTCGAGTTCATGCCGTTTTTTCCTCAAGATTTGTCTATATTTTGTGGTGCCCCATCTATCCAAAGGTTCTAAAAGGTGAGCAACTTCATCCTTTGAACTCTCATTGCTATATTTGCTCATTTCATGCTCTATCTTATAGATGGATTTGTGGATTTAGTTTGGTAGTAATTTTTGCAATGATAGCATGAGATCGATGTTTAGATTCTATCTATCTTTTATTAATTTAAGGAACTATAAGGTAAATATCACAATATGTGGATTCTATCTATATATCTTGTTTTGGCACATAGTCTCGAAATTTGATTTTAGAAGCACACACATGCGTGAGTTCATCATTCTAACTAGCTAGCTGGGCAAAATATCCTTCTTCGTCTACCTGCGTTCAACAAATTGAAAAAATTGTAACAAAGATAGGGTTAATTCATAAAAGCTTGATAAGAAGACATCACAATTCACATATTAGGGAGTGCCTCTATGGCGAGCTCCTCGAAGATGTCTGAGGACGGGATCCTAAGACATCTTCGAGAAGCTCTGCCGTAGTGGTGTCCCTGCTCTCCCACACCATCTTTCGGTTTATATCTTCTCTAGCTAAACCAGTATGCTGGTGGAGCTAACTAATTTCACATATTAGAGAGTGCCTCTACGGGGAGCTCCTCGAAGATGTCTGAGGACAAGGTCCGAAGACATCTTCGAGAAGCTCCGACGTAGTGGTGTCCCTTGTCTCGCACACCATCTTGTAGTTCTTCACAAGAATGCATACATATTTATAGATTAAGCAGCACAACATAGTGTCAGGCACTGATGACATAATGTCGACACACTCACCCTGGCATAGTGCTGCCACACACCCAAAATAGTGTCGGCATTTAATTTACTGGCTTAGTGCTGCCCACTAAGGACATAGTGTCGACATGTTGTCTCCACATCCACATTTAGTCCCGGTTGGTGCCTCCAACCGGGACTAAAGGTTCATCATATCTTTAGTCCCGGTTGCTGGTTTTAATTTTGTTTTTTTAGATTAGTACTAATTAATTATGATTATGTTTGATGTACTTAATTAATTATATAATGCAGATGAGCCGGCAATGGATGTACGCTGACCGACTCTCTAACGAGTTCATTAAAGGCGTGCATTCTTTTCTTCTTGTCCATGTGGTGTCTATCGGAATCATAAAGAATACTCTTCCTCAAGAGTCCTTCACAGCCACCTGTTTCGGTCCGGTTTCATGACCGGCTATAATTGTTGGACCAAGCACGGAGAAAGAAGGGTTATGATGGAAGACAACGAAGAAGAAGAGAATGACAACGACTACCCTGAATACGATGGTACTACAATGGAAGACATTGATGAAGAAAAAGATGAAGAACGGGCATCAGATCTGCCCGATGATGATCTTAGTCGGGCCATTGCTGATGCCCAGGAAGAATGCATAACTGAAAGGGAGAGGTTGAAGTTCAAGAAGATGTTGGAGGATCACAACAAATTGTTGTACCCAAATTGTGAAGATGGGCACAAAAAACTGGGTAGCACACTGGAATTTCTGCAATGGAAGGCAGAGAACGGTGTGACTGACAAAGGATTTGAAAAGTTGCTAAAAATAATGAAGAAGTTGCTTCCAAAGGATAACGAACTGCCCGCCAGTACCTACGAAGCAAAGAAGGTTGTCTGCCCTCTAGGATTAGAGGTGCAGAAGATACATGCATGCATTAATGACTGCATCCTCTACCGCGGCGTGGAGTACGAGAATTTGGATGCATGCCCAGTATGCACTGCATTGTGGTATAAGATAAGACGAGATGGCCCTGGTGATGTTGAGGGCGAGCGCCGCATGAAGAGGGTTCCTGCCAAGGTGATGTGGTATGCTCCTATAATACCACGGTTGAAACGTTTATTCGGGAACAAAGAGCATGCCAAGGTTTTGCGATAGCACATGGAAGACCGTAAGAAAGACGAGATGTTGAGACACCTCGCTGATGGGTCGCAGTGGAGAAAAATCGAGAGAGAGTTTCCGGACTTTGCAGGTGATGCGAGGAACTTATGGTTTGGTCTAAGTACAGATGGCATGAATCCTTTTGGGGAGCAGAGCTGCAGTCATAGCACCTGGCCTGTGACTCTGTGTATCTATAACCTTCCTCCTTGGTTGTGCATGAAGCGGAAGTTCATTATGATGCCAGTGCTCATCCAATGCCCGAAGCAACCCGACAACGACATTAATGTGTACCTAAGGCCATTAGTTGAAGAACTCTTACAGTTGTGGCACGGACAAGGTGTACGTGTGTGGGATGAGAACAAGCAGGAGGAATTTGACCTACGAGCGTTGTTGTTCATAACAATCAATGATTGGCCTGCTCTTAGTAACATTTCAGGACATACAAACAAGGGATACAATGCATGCACACACTGTTTAAACGATACTGAAAGTATATATTTGGATAAATGTAAGAAGAATGTGTACCTGGGGAATCGTTGTTTTCTTCCGCCCACGCACATCCTAAGAAAGAAAGGTAAGCATTTCAATGGCGAGGCAGACAACCGGTGTAAGCCTATCCGCCGTACTGGTGATGATGTATTTGACATGGTGAAGGACTTAAAAGTAATCTTTGGAAAGGGTCCTGGTAGACAATCTGTTCCGAAGGACGATGTCGGACACGCACCCATGTGGAAAAATAAATCTATATTTTGCGATCTACCCTATTGGAAAGTCCTAGAGGTCCGCTCTGCAATTGACGTGATGCACCTGACGAAGAATCTTTGCGTGACGCTGCTAGGCTTCTTGGGCATGTATGGGAAGAGCAAAGATACACCTGAAGCACGGCAGGACCAACAACGTATAAAAGACCGAGACGGCATGCATCCAGAGTTGTTTGAAGGTACTGCTAGCTACGCTCTTACCAAAGAAGAGAAGGAAATCTTTTTTGAAGTCCTTTACAGTATCAAGGTCCCGTCTGGTTTCTCGTCGAACATAAAGGGAATAATAAATATGGTAGAGAAAAAATTTCAAAACCTAAAGTCTCATGAATGCCACATGCTTATGACCCACCTACTTCCGATTGCATTGAGGGGACTCCTGCCGGAAAATGTTCGAGTACCCATTGTGAAGCTATGTGCGTTTCTCAATGCAATTTCTCAGAAGGTAATCAGTCTAGATAGTCTACTAAGGTTACAGAAAGATGTGGTCCAATGTCTTGTCAGCTTCGAGTTGGTGTTCCGACCATCCTTCTTCAATATTATGACTCACCTCCTAGTTCACCTAGTCAATGAGATTAACATTCTTGGTCTTGTATTTCTACACAATATGTTCCCCTTTGAGAGGTTCATGGGAGTGTTAAAGAAATATGTTCATAACCGTGCTAGGCCAGAAGGAAGCATCTCGAAGGGATATGGAACAGAGGAGGTCATTGAGTTTTGTGTTGACTGTATTCCTGACCTTAAGCCCATCGGTGTTCCTGAATCACGGCATGAGGGTAGAATTAGTGGAAAAGGCACTCTAGGAAAGAAAGCAAGGATATGTATGGATGGACATTCTCTCACTAAAGCACACTACACAGTTCTGCAAAGTTCCACCTTGGTGGCTCCGTATATCGAGGAACACAAGAATATTGTACACTCCAACAACCCGAGGAAGCCTGGCTCCTGGATTAGAGATGAACATATGAGGACTTTCGGCGGTTGGTTGCAGACACATCTCATGAATGACATAAATGTTGGAGAGCAGTTGTACTTGTTGGAAAGGGTACCATCTTCAACTATATTGACTTTCCAAGGGTACGAGATAAATGGGAATACATTTTACACGATCGCCCAAGATAAAAAGAGCACCAATCAAAACAGTGGTGTCCGATTTGATGTAATAGACGAGAATGGGCAAAAGGATACATATTATGGTTACATAGAGGACATATGGGAACTTGACTATGGACCTTTTTTAAGGTTCCTTTGTTTCAGTGCAAATGGGTCAAGTTGACAGGAGGCGGGGTTGAGGTAGACAAGAAATACGGAATGACAACAGTGGATCTCAACAACCTTGCGTATAGAGATGAACCATTTGTCCTAGCCAATGATGTGGCTCAGGTTTTTTATGTGAAGGACATTCTACCAAACCAAGAAATAGTAAAGATAAGCAAAAGAATATAGCATCCGATGAGCCAAAGCGCCACATAGTTCTTTCAGGAAAAAGAAACATCGTGGGGGTGGAGGATAAGACAGACATGTCAGACGATTATGATAAGTTTCATGAAATTCCGCCCTTCACTGTGAAGGATGACCCAAGCATCCCGTTAAGTAAGGAAGATGCTCCATGGTTACAGATTAGAATAAAACCCTAACATGTGTGGATGTTGGTGATGTACAATATTATTAAACCTTTATTTTTAATGATCTTCTTATATGTATATTTATATGAACTATCTCGATCTCAATAGGTAGTATTGCAACTTGTTGTGGCCAGACATTTATTAATATAAAACGTAAAAATTAGTCATAATCATATCTAGCCCTGTAGTACACAGCTTCTGGGTCGTCTTCGGAATCGTCATCGTCATTGTCGTCGCTCATAGCATGCGGATGGATCCCCAGCCCTTCCTCGTAGCACGCGGATGGATCCTCCGGCCTCGGATTCACGACGCGTGGGGGAGGGGGCTCCCGGATGATGACCCCAGTATGCCCTAGGCCTTCAACACCACCACCATTCTTGTGGCTATGCTGCTGGTGAAAGTGCGGGTACCTCAGGCGAGGATGGTCTCCCATGGCGATGTAGCGCATCACACCGGCGATAGTCCGGTTCGCCCACCACAGGTGGCGACCAGCCTCGTTGTGGTTCACTGGGGGCGGGCCGTCACCCTCGTACCTGGCGAGCTTCCTTTCCCGCCGGTTTGCGAAGAAGGCATTCCAGGTGTCGAGGTTGTCGGGATCCCAATGGGGATCCATCTGCTGCTCCGGCGTGAGATCAAGGTAGAAGTGGTTCGTGATGGCCGCCTGGCGGGCCGAACCTTGAGGCACAAGAGGAACAGGAACCCCTCCAGCGCTCAGCATCCAGCCAGCGAGCAGCCAGTACCCCGGCGGGCATGGGTAGCTGGAGGCGCATAGTGCCTCGGTTTCCTCGAGCGTCAGAAAAGCCCAGTAAGCGGTGTCCATTGTTGTGCGAGAGAAGGTGTGGATGTGTGGATGGACATGGCGGTCGGCCTAGATATAGAGGGACATGGCGGAAGAACATGGCGGGAAGCGGGGGAAATGGCGGGAGAACATGGCGGGGAGCGGGGGAAATGGCAGGAAGCGGGAGAAAACTATATTTTTATTATTTTTTGTGAAAATTTCTACTAAATATAATACTTATTAAATAATAGATAATTTCATTTTAGTTGTACAATAAAGTATGATAATAGATTTAAATTATAGATCTTCTTTTTCTGAAAATTTTGATATATAATACATAATTTTCTGAAAACTATAAACCATTTTTGGTTTTGGCGCCAAACCGGGGCTAAAGGGTTATAGGGTTGTGGCGCGCGGGAAGTGCGGCGGGCCGAAAACACCTTTAGCCCCGGTCCGTACTACAACCCGGGGCTAAAGGGGGGTGGTATAAATACCCCACCCCCGCCCCGGGTCGTGGCACGACCCGGAGCTCGCCGTTTCTTCCCAGCACCGCGCCCACACCGTCGGCCGCACCGCCGCCCGCGCCCGTGAGAAGGAGCCCCGCATCTCCCTGCCGAGCCGCCGTGCCGCCCCGCACCGCCGCGTCTCCGCGCCGCCCCGCCGCCGCCTCGCCGTCGTCTCCGCCCCGCGTCGTCTCCCCAGGTTAGTGTTAATTAGGGTTATTAGTATTGGTTAATTAGCTAGGGTTATTAGTTAGGGTTAATTTTGGTTAGTAGTAGTGTTAGGATTTTGGTTAATAGTAGTATTAGGATTTTGGTTAATAGTAGTATTAGGATTAGGATTTTAGTTAGTGTTAGTTAGAAGTATTAGTATTTTAGTTAGTGTTAGTGTTATTAGTAGTATTAGTATTTAGTTAGTGTTAGTGTTAATAGTATTAGTATTTTGGTTAGTCAGTGTTATTAGTTAATTTTGATTAGTGGTAGTGTTAGTGTTTGTAAATTAGTAGTATTAGTATTTTGGTTCGTGTTAGTTAGTAGTATTAGTATTTTAGTTAGTGTGTTAGTGTTAGTGTTATTAGTAGTATTAGTATTTAGTTAGTGTTAGTAGTATTAGTATTTTGGTTAGTGTTAGTTAGTAGTATTAGTTATTAATATTAGTATTTATCTAGGGTTAGTTAGGATTAGTTAGAATACTTAGTTAATTAGGTTTAGTTTAGTTAGGGTTAGGTTTAGGGTTAGTGTTATTATGGCAATACTTAGTGATTTAGTTACTGTTTATGTTTTATGATTGTTTATTGCTATTATTTAGTTCTGCCGCGTCCACCTCGTCCGAGCCTACTAGACTCCGTCGGGGATGTCTGAGTCTGGGCTCCGCCGGGTTGGCACTGGGAGGTGCTACCTGTCGGGACTCGAACCTTGGTGAGAAATCCGGGTATCATCGTCGACCCGGAGCTTCTTTGGTGGCGTCCACGAGGTCCAGGAGCTGTGTAGAGGGAGCAGGCCCCCGAGGAGGTGGTACGTCGTCGTATCAGGGAGGAGGACGAGTATGTACGACGATACATGTATCTTTTGGAGACTAGGTTCTCCAATATCTGGCAAGTTCACGGATCTCACCCGAGCTATTTTCCGGTGATGGTTCCTCTTCTGTGGGTGTAGAGCTCCCGTAGCACAAAACGCGGCAGCCACGTTCGCTAGTTTATCTTATATTATTGTACTTTATCTTATGAGCGAGATATATTAATAATGTACTTTACATTATGAGCGAGATGTATTAATAATATACTTTATCTTATATTATTGTACTTTATCTTAATCACTAAGTACTATATCCGAGTTGTCGCAGTTGTAATATTCTTTTACTTAATGCAATATTCTTTTTCTCTATTAGTTAAGCTATGGACGGTAGACAGAATGAAGAGGAGCTTCTCAACATTATAGATGAGGGTACTGGGGGGTCTTATTATGATGGCTCCGAATATCTTAATTTGTCTGGAGGAGACTATGGTGGAGAAAATAGTGGAGACGATGGTGCTGACCATGGTGGAGACCATGGTGAAGACACCATAATAATGACAAACTCCGTCGAGGTATATAAAGCCTCTATCGATCGTTCACTAGTATAGATGCACTAATTAATTCGTATATATGTACTGACGAATGTTTCTTCTCTTAGACCTCCGCTTCCGGCCAATCTTCTACAAGGACAAGAGGCCCGACACACAAGTTGCCCGCTGATGTCCGTTTCAACATTGACTTAGTCTCTCCGCAGGGTCAACCGCTGGAGCCCAAAGAATCTGCGAATGCATTTACAAGTCAATGCGGAGTGATTGTTAGAGACAAAGTTCCGATCACCACGCGAAATTGGAACAAGCCAGGAAAGAAAAAGGATCCAGCTGGGGCTAGTTTTGTAGATGACAGAGCGAAAGATACGATGTGGAATTCTCTCATGACACATTTCACCCTACCAGTCTTGGAGACTGATGAGCTCACACAGCAAATGACGAGGAAAGTCAAGCACTTTGCTCTTAAGAAGATGGTCGAACTATTCAAGGAATGGAAAAAAAGATTGTACCACAAGTATGACTTGGAGAAAAAAACTCCTCCATTCGTTGGCCCACTAGAGTTGTAGCAGGATAACTGGGCCGCATTTGTGGAATACAAGACCTCGGAACCAGCTAAGGCAATATCAGCAAAAAATAAGTTAAATGCAGCCAAAAAGAAATATCACCATCATATGGGCACAGGTGGCTACAGGAGTGCCATGCCTAAGTGGGATAAAGCTGAGGCTAACCTGGAGGCTAAAGGGGTCACTCCAGCTACGTCTAGTTCGCCCTTGAGGTCAAGAAATTTGGTATTCGGGCATGGGGCATCATTAGATCCACAAATAGGCGAGATTGTTGCAGCCGAAGAAATTTCTTCACCCAAGAAAGAACTTATTAAAGTGATAAAAGAGGTTGAAGAGGGAACGTTTGTTCCCGACAGAGAGAACGATGAGCTGACAAAGGCTCTCGGGAATCCTGAAAAGGCTAGACGAACAAGAGGGTTCTGACCTTCTTATCCATGGGTTATTGGGTTTCCCGAGCACCGTGACACGTACAGAAGCCGATCGAGAAGAACAAAGCGGCAAAAAGAGGAGGATACGGAGTGGTTCGCGAGGTTTGAAGCCATGCTGCAGGAGCATCGCCAGGAGCTTAATGAACTTAAAGGACTCCGACAGCAAGATCCTGCACCGGACAGTAAGGTCGGCCCATCGCAATGGAAAAGCAGCGTGGCTTCCACGGAGGGCCACGGTAATGATGCAACGATGGATGTGTACCCCGTGGATGCAATTAAGGAGAAGACTAGTTGTGAGATGCATGTTGAACTGAAGAATATTTCCATGAAGGTGGCGGTCGGCTTTGCTTTACCTTCTGCACCGGGAGCGACCTACCATTGCAATCCGATTCCAGCTGGCTATGCTCGTGTCGGTGTGGATGAAATTCTACCTATGTGTCAGTCACTACAGCTTGACATCCCTGGATGTAAAGGGGAGACGACACTAGGAGAAGTCACGAGTGGCTTCATTCTTTGGAAAAAAGAATAGATCAAGTTTCCAGGCTCGACACCAAGGCCACCTTCTCCACCGAGAAACAATCCATCACCTCCAAGGCAACCGTCTCCTCCCAGTGCACCGTCTCCTCCAAGTCCACCTCCAAGTGCACCGTCTCCTCCCAGTAATAGTCCAATCCATGACCCCAACACGAGTCCATCTCAATCTACGCAGTCGCCTCCACCCACTAAGGGCCAAAAGCGGAAGAATACCACCGCTCCGTCGAGCGATAACCGACGCCCAAAGCGACAGCTATCGCCCCTCCCAAGAGTACCGCCGATTCCTCCCAAGTGGGCTTACGGCCTGACCGATGAGGAGACCGATGCGGTCGTACGGGCCGAAGTGGTATGGTCATTTTAAAAAGAAACAACCTGAGCCAGAGGTCCAAATAAAACCGGAAACCAAGGAGCACTTTAGGAAATTACTGACGCAGCCATCCCAAGCTCAGTTAAATGCGCCAGATGACTATACACGATGTCTTCAGAAGACACTGAAACAGAAGAGATCAAGCAGTAGAGGAAGCATCACAAAAGAGGTTCCCCAGCAGGGGGAACAAGCAAAACAATCGAGTGGTAGCGGAAGCATCAGAACGGACGTCCCCCAGCTGGGGAAACAAGTAAAACAATCGAGTGGTAGCCGAAGAACCAAAAGAGATGTTCCCCAGCTGGGGAAACAAGCAAACCAATCGCTCCCCCCACTCCAGGTAAACATACCCGAACCTCAACTATATGAGGTAGAACCTATGGATCCGGAAACGGCTAGGATATTGGCCGAGCAATGTGGTATGCCTATTCATGAAATTCTTCACGGCGATATGCCCATGGCTGAGGTAGCACCCAAATTTGTTCACGGGGAGCCTCTGGTCAGTTCTGAGAGGCTTCGGGATATGCCAACACAAATGCGACGATTCCATGAATGATACATGACAGCATCAAAAGAACAACGAAATTGGCTCTTAGTGAAAGTTCGAAAATCGCATTACTTCACTGAAGACGAGGTCCCTATTGAATTTACAGAATTATTTTAGTTATTCAATCTTAAGGAACTCGACAAAACTATCCTCAGTTCGTATTGTCTGTAAGTGATTACTTTATTTATGTAATTAGGTCTCTATCTCAGCTTGTTCAATTCATTGCTGGTAAGTATACTCACTATATTCTTTTGTACGCTATATATAATGATGCAGAATGAAGATGCTCGATTGTAAAAGAAAGGCTATCAATGGATTTGGGTTCATTGACCCACATCGAGTTCATGGAGCTATACTAAAGGATAAACCACTGGAGACCGAGCAAAACTTGTTGCGGTTTCTCACGAAACAACATTTCTGTAATGAAATACTATTTCCTTACCACGACGGCAAGTGAGTTTTTGTACACATTAACTTTTGCTTACTCGATGTTTAGTATAAATGATGAGTTACTGACGTATGTAAACCTTGCGTAGGTACCATTGGATTCTTCTAAACATTTCACTTGACTTGGGAAGAGTTCACATCATGGACTCACTAAACAAAGACATTGAAAACTACCGCAGAATTATCGATGCGCTCCAGAGGTAATTTCAATCATTATCGCACTATATCGGTTTCTTTCGTTCATTTTCTAGGATATCAAGTAGTTATTAACTCATACATTAATTTTTGTTTGTCGAGTAGGGTTTGGACAGAGTTCAAGAAACATGTCCGTGATCAATGGCGTGAGGAGCTATTTTTTAAATCACTCTCGGTAATTAGTACGAGCTAAGTCCGCGCATCTATTTAATTCTAGTTTATGTGCATTTATCATGCTAGAGTTATTATTTGATTGAATTCTATTCTTGTAAAGTGCGCGAGGCAGCCACAAGGAACTAATCTATGTGGATTCTACGTGTGCGAGTTCATTCGCATCAGTATTGAGAAGCCCTCGGAAAATGTTCGAGTAAGTAAACAATATATTCAACCTTTATTTTTATTACAAAAAGTTGTGTTGAGTCTAATTCATACTATCTCCTTTTTATATAGTTGGACGCGATGCGGGACAAACTCCTACCAGAGGACTGCCTAATAGCAATCCAAGAGGAATTTGCTGCATTTTTTGTCAACGAGGTCATAGACCCACGCGGAGAATACTCTATACGTAGACCCTAAAGCATCCATGTAATTATCTCCATGTAATCAAATAGACATGCTCTAGACCCGGTTGGGACTCCATGTATGCTTGTAAGAGAAATTATATTATATATTGCGTCAATGTGTACAAGTACTGTGTAGTAGCGTTCTGTATGTATACGAAAACTTGTTTCTAATGAAAACACAAAATGAAAAATAATTGAACACAAAACACAAAATAAAAAGAAAAATACAAAACCCTAAAAGCCCATCCTCTGCCGTGGCAGCCAAATGGCCCAAAATACTGCCGTGGCAGGGAACCTTTAGTTCCGGATCGTAACACGACCTGAGGCTAAATGTCCTGTCGCCCAGCGCGCCTCGCAGGTCACGTGGTTGGACCTCTAGCCCTGGTTCGTAACAGAACCGGGGCTAAAGCTTAGACCTTTAGTCCCGCTTTTGCAGTCCCAGTTCGCAATCCGGGGCTAAAGGCTCTTACGAACCAAGGCAAATGGCCTGGTTTCTACTAGTGGACGTTTTCAGTTTTATTCATTACTACAGAAGTATCACTCGATGCATTATCGGCAATGGGGATTCAGTCTTGTTTTGGAAGGACTTATGGCATACTGATGGTCTTCTGTGCGATCAATTCCCCAGATTGTTCTCGTTCGCGCTGGATGAAGATGTCACGGTTGCAGCCCTAGCAGGATCCCCCAACTTAAGCTCTATGTTTGCCTTGCCTTTGTTGGCTCAAGCTTTTCAGGAACTTGATAAAGTTCAGTTATACTTGCAAGGCCTAGTCTCTGATCCATCAGCTAAAGACTCTAGAATTTTCCATGGGGAAGCTCAACATATACATCGACCAAATTCTACAACTTCATTTTTGCCCAAGTCCCTCAAGATCCAGCGTTGCAACTGATTTGGAAATCAAAGTGCCTACCTAAGCTCAGAGTCTTTGTTTGGCTGCTGCAGAAGGATAGGCTAAATACTAAAGATCTGATGCTTAGAAAAAACTGGAGATTGGACGACGGGCCATCGTGTGTTATGTGCGCAGATCATTCATCAGAGACTAGGGACCACCTATTTTTCCAATGCCCTTTTACTATTTCTTGTTGGGATTTTATAAACATCCAATGGGACTGCTCCTTGTCGATCTCTCCCCGTTTCACTTCGGCTTGCAGGTTGTTCTCCGGACCTTGCTTTATGGAAATTGCGACGTGTGCTGCATGGAACATATGCAAAGAGAGGAATAAGTTCATATTTAAAAATCAAACTCCTTCATTTGGCCGTTGGAAGGTTCGGTTCCAGAGTGATCTTCTCTTACATCAGCATCGGGTGAAGCCAGCAGTAGTTCAACCTCTACTTGATTGGATTAGGTCTACATTCACTTAAAAAATGTTGTTGCTTTTTCTTGTTCATTTTCTCCCCCCTTGAGTCCTTTTTATCTTTTGTACACGATTCTTGTAGCCTTTTGGGTATATAAATAAATAAATAAATTCACACCGTAGGGGCTTCCCCTGCTATCATGTTCTGCAAAAAAAAATTAATGCATCTACTCATCACCGGACTTCATATATATACCTCGCCGGACTTAGTTAAGGGTCCACCGGAGGCATCAGCTTCTCCATTGATACGTCCATTTTGCATCACTATTCTATATCATAATTTACTGTTATTCATTGATATATTTCAAATTAAGAGATGATACTTATGTTATTTCATCTGTTTTTGCATGGTCGATGACTTTTGGAGCATGGATCGCTGCAGTCAGGATTCTTATGGAAAGGTGCTGTTTGGAGGAAAAATTCACGAAGATCGGAAAATCTGGGAAAATACATCAAAAATTCTATTCTTCCAGAAGACGAAGATTGCGAGAAGGGGAAGTGGAGATGGGCCATAGGGGGGCCACACCACCCCCTGGTGCGGGAAGCCCTAGGCCGCACCAGCAGGTGGTGTGGCCACCCTGGCCCACTCTAGGCTCTGCCCTCTAGCGTATATTATCCTCCCAAAACCCTAAGACTCGGAGAGTGACCACAAAAAGATTCCGCCGCCTCTGCGGGGCGGAAAACACCGAGAGAGAAAGATCTCTCTGGCAGACAGAATTCTGCCAGGGGAATTCCTTCCCGGAGAGGGGAGATCGTCTCCATCAACACCACCATCAAGCTGGACTTCATCAGGATCATCATCATCATCACCATCATCTCCACCAGCACCATCATCACCACTTCATACCGCTGTAACAATTGGGTTCAATCTTGCATAGTTCTTAGGGGATACTTTCTCGGTGTTGATTACTCCTTGTAGTTGATGCTATTGAGTGAACCATTGAGTTATCGTTTATGTTCAGATTGTTACATATCATTATTTCATCTCTGATCATGATCCATATGATGTCTTGTGAGTAGTTCGTTTTGTTTTTGAGGACATGGGAGAAGTCATGTTGTTAGTAGTGGAATTGCGTTGAGAAATATTCAATGGTTTGATATTTAAGTTGTGGGGTATTTCTTCTAGTGGTGTCATATGAACGTCGACTACATGACACCTCACCTATATGGGCCTAGGGGAATGCATTGTGTATTTGGCTACTAATCGTAGGGGTTGCCGGAGTGAGAGAAACCTGAACCCCCGTTAGGAAACCTTTGCACAAGGGACGTCAGCGTCTTAGAGTTTGAAGCTGTGGTTAGATTTCTACCTTAATTACTTTCTTGTACTTGCGGATGCTTGCAAGGGGTATAATAACAAGTATGTATTACTCCTAGGAAGGTCGGTACATTAGCACAGGTTCACCCACACAACACTTAACAAACTAAAAGATTAATCAACTATATGAAGCGAAAGCACTTGACGATATTCCCATGTGTCCTCGAGAACGTTTGGTCATCCCAAGTACTACAACCGGCTTGTCCTTTGCTAAAGAAAGGATTGGGCCACTTGCTGCATTTATTCTTATTGTCTTTTATTCACTCATACTTTACTTACCTGCATTATCAAAAACCCCTAAAAATTCGTTTGCTAAGTATTTACAGAGAATTCCTGCTCCTAGCCACTCGCCAGCACCTTCTGCTCCTCGTTGGGTTCGACACTCTTACTTATCGAAAATACAACGATACACCCCCTATACTTGTGGGTCATCAAGACTATTTTCTAGCGCCGTTACCGGGGCGTGAAGCGCTATTGGAAAGTGGAACTGGTAAAGGAAACTTCTATTGTGAGTATTGTTTACTTCTATTAGTTGCTCTTTTTTCATTATGGATAATTCGCTGAGTTTCTTATTTCGTAATGCTACTACCACTGCTAAGGTAGTAGATGAACCACCACCTGCTGAGAATGATACTTTTAAAATACCTACAAGAATTATTGATCGTGTTATGGGTAACTACTATGTTGGAGATGGAACTGTCCATCCCGGTGATCATTTGCTCTTTATACACGAATTATGCGGGTTGTTCAAGTGTGCAGGTATTACAATAGATCAAGTCAAGAAGAAATTATTCTCATTATCACTAAAAGGAAGAGCTGAGGAATGGTATAAGCTGCTGAAGAATGGCCAAGCTCTTGAATGGGAGGAAATAGTGCCTCTCTTTTATTCAAAATTTTATCCTCCTAGTGAGATTGATAAAGATCGGAATCAAATATACAACTTTTGGCCTCTTGATGGAGAGAGTACAGCTCAAGCTTGGGGGAGACTAGAGTTACTAATGCTGAAATGTCCTATTCATGAGCTCCCTCATAATATTATTATTAATAACTTTTATGCAAGGCTTTCTCTTCATGATAAGGATTTATTGCATGCCTCTTGTGCTGGATGATTTACACGCATGGAAGAAGAAGCTAAATGGGATCTTTTAGACCGTCTTCAAGACAATGCTGAAGCATGGGAGAATGACAAAGGAAGAAAGTCAGGTATAAATTATGATTATGAATGCATTGAATCTTTTATGGGAACTGATGACTTTCAAAATATTAGTAATGCTTATGGTCTTGATTCTCAAGTTATTACAAATTGTTGGGTTCAATGTTTATACCTGACATTTTGAAAGTCATTCAATGCAATAATAATATTTTGAATCAAGACCATAAGCATTACTAATATTTTGAAAGTCATCAGTTCCCATAAAAGATTCAATGCATTCATAATCATAATTTATACCTGACATTCTTCCTTTGTCATTCTCCCATGCTTCAGCATTGTCTTGAATACGGTCTAGAAGATCCCATTGAGCTTCTTATTCCATGCGAGTGAACGATCCAGCATAAGAGGCATCCAATAAATCCTTATCATGAAGAGAAAGCCTTGCATAAAAGTTATTGATAATAATATTGTTGGGGAGCTCATGAATGGGACATTTAAGCATTAGTAACTTCAATCTCCCCCAAGCTTGAGCGGTACTCTCTCCATCAAGAGGCCAATTTTTTTATATTTGATTTCGATCTTTATGAATCTCACTCAGAGGATAAAACTTTGAATAAAAGAGAGGTACTATTTCCTCCCATTCAAGAGCTTGACCATTCTTTAATAACTTATACCAGTCCTCAGCTCTTTCTTTCAGTGATAATGAGAATAACTTCTTCTTGACTTGATCTGTTGTAATACCTACACACTTAAACAACCCGCATAATTCGTGTATAAAGAGCAAATGATCACCAGGATGGACAGTTCCATCTCCAACATAATACTTATCCATAACACGATCAATAATTCTTATAGGTATTTTTAAAGTATCTTTCTCAACAGGTGGTGGTTCATCTACTACCTTAGCAGTGGTAGTAGCATTACGATATAAGAAACTCAGCGAATTATCCATAATGAAAATAAAGCAACTAATAGAAGTAAACAATACTCACAGTAGAAGTTTTCTTTACTAGTTCCACTCTCCAATAGCGCTTCACTCCCCGACAACGGCACCAGAAAATAGTCTTGATGACCCACAAGTATAGGGGGTGTATCGCAGTATTTTCGATAAGTAAGAGTGTCGAATCCAACGAGGAGCAGAAGGTGCTCGCGAGTGGCTAGGAGCAGGAATTCTCTGTAAATACTTAGCAAACAGATTTTTAGGGGTTTTTGATAATGCAGGTAAGTAAAGTACGAGTGAATAAAAGACAATAAGAATAAATGCAGCAAGTGGCCCAATCCTTTCTTTAGCAAAGGACACGCCGGTTGTATTACTTAAGATGACCAAACATTCTCGAGGACACATGGGAATATCATCAAGTGTTTTCGCTTCATATAGTTGATTAATCTTCTTTAGTTTGCTAAGTGTTGTGTGGGTGAACCTGTGCTAATGCACCGACCTTCGTAGGACTAATACATACTTGTGATTATACCCCTTGCAAGCATCCGCAAGTACAAGAAAGTAATTAAGGTAGAAATCTAACCATGGCTTTAAACTCTAAGACCCTGACGTCCCTTGTGCAATGGTTTCCTAACGGGGGTTCATATTTCTGTTACTCCGGCAACCCCTACGAGTAGTAGCAAAATACACAATGCATCCCCCTAGGCCCATATAGGTGAAGTGTCATGTAGTCGACGTTCACATGACACCACTAGAAGAAATACACCACAACTTAAAAATCAAACTATTGAATCTTTCTCAACACAATTCCACTACTAACAACATGACTTCTCTCATGTCCTCAAGAACAAAAGAAACTACTCACAAGACATCATATGGATAAAGATCAGAGATGATATAATGATATGTAACAATCTGAACATAAATGATAATTCAATGGTTCACTCAATAGCATCAACTACAAGGAGTAATCAACACTAGGAAAGTTTTCCCTAAGAACTATGCAAGATTCAACCCAATTGTTACAGCGGTATGAAGTGGTAATGATGGTGCTGGTGGAGATGATGATGGTGATGATGATGATGATGATCTCGATAAAGTCTAGCTTGATGGTGGTGTTGATGGCAATGATCTTTCCTCTCCGGGAAGGAATTCCCCCGACAGAATTCTGTCTGCCGGAGAGATCTTTCTCTCTCGGTGTTTTCCGCCCCGCAGAGGCGGCGGAATCTTTCTGTGGTCGCTCCCCGAGTCTTAGGGTTTCGGGGGGATAATATACACGAGAGGGGAGAGCCAAGGGTGGACCAGGGCGGCCACACGACCTGCTGGCGCGGCCTAGGGCTGCCCGCGCCAGGGGGTGGTGTGGCCCCCCTGTGGCCCATCTCCCCTTCCCCTTCTGGCAACCTTCGTATTCTGGAAAAATAGAAATTTCCATGTATTTTCCTGGATTTTCTGATCTTCGCGAATTTTTCCTCCAAACAACACCTTTTCCATCAGAATCCTGACTGCAGTGGTCCATGCTCCAAAAGTCATCAACCATGCAAAAACAGATGAAATAACATAAGTATCATCTCTTAATATGAAATATATCAAAGAATAAGAATAAATTATGATATAAAATAGTGATGCAAAATTGACGTATCAGAGCACTACCACCGTAACCCTAATTCCGGGGGCCCACGAGCACTACCACCCTAACCCTAAGTCCGGGGGCCCGCGAGCACTACCACCCTAACCCTAAGTCTAGGGGCCCGCGAGCACTACCACCCTAACCCTAAGTCCGGGCCCCGCGAGCACTACCACCCTAACCCTAAGTCCGGGGGCCCGCGAGCACTACCACCCTAACCCTAAGTCCGGGGGGGGGGAGGGGCGCGAGAACTACCACCCTAACCCTAAGTCCAGGGGCACGCGAGAACTACCACCCTAACCCTAAGTTCGGGAGCCCGTGAGCACTACCACCCTAACCCTAAGTCCGAGGGCCCGCGAACACCACCACCCTAAAAATATATACACTAAAAAAATACACTATATACTACACTAACATAATATTACTATATAATACTACACACTATACAATATAATACATACTATGCAATATACTCCTATATAATATTACACTACTAAATAAATATTACCCTAATATATACTATAATATTACACTACTATATACTATAATAAAATCAACATGGATTTTCTGTCTATGGTGGCTGCGATGCATACTCTGCATACCGTCTGATTTGTGGTTTATCTACTTCCTTGATGCAGATGCTGCTTACGGCTGTACCGTGCAATAAACGAAGTTATCTCGCCCGTCAACCAGGAACGCGGACCGTTGGCAACCATCACTTGTTGGTACTTTTGCATGGCTCCACACGGCCCATGGTGCATGCGCTGCCGTCGCCCGGGAGTAAACAGGAAAACAAACTGCACTAAAAAGTCTTGTACAGTGCATGGATAGTATATTACGTACATGTGAGGCAAGCGAAGCAGAGCTGTTCAGATCAGTCAACATGCATGTGCCTTGGTACTTAGCAGCATTTGCATGGCTGATTTGCGTCAACGTCATCGTCGTGCTCGGAGTGCTCGTGATGGTGGTTGACTGGAAGTTAGGTTTAATGTTTGCTCGTAATGGGCAGCTTCCCTTCCATAAATTGTGTAGTATCAAGTTACTGTGTGGGGAGTGTAGGGTTTTATTTTAGAATAAATTCATAATTTTGCTGATGTAAACCGAACCAGGAGTTGGCCTTATCTCCCCGCACCGCCCGTGAAGTATCGTTGTTAGCTGAGTAGTTGATCTCACGGCGCATTTTTTTTTCATGCGTGGGAATTGACTCCATGTCCATCCGCAAGCAGCAAATGCATGTCTAATAGTATTCGCTGATGGCCATGGGTTAAAAAGCGTGCGGCAGAGCTACCGTATTGCACACATATGTTATGCAAGTACTTTTCTCTATGATCAGCTCTACCGTTTGTTCATGATAAGCTCTGTCATTTATTTTCTTAACGCCGTTTGCTCTTTTTATCTGATCCAGCGGTGGTTAGCCCGTGCACCGTGGTCACCATGAGCAACCCACTATTTTATATAATATAATACTAATATACAATATACATACTATACAAATTTAATACATACTATACAATATACTACCGTATAATATTACACTACTAAATAATATTACACTACTATATACTACTATATAATATTACATACTATATACTATATAGTACTATATAATATTTTACTACTATATACTCATAAAAAATAAAATAATAACTAGAAGTGGCCGGGAGGCGCCGCCCCGGCCTGCTCGCCCGCACCGCCGCCGGCGCACACGGCTGTCGCCCCGGCCTGCTCGCCCACCATCACTAGTAACTATTACAACCACTTGGAATAAAGCTATTACAAGATGAATAGACACGCAGGTCTTAACAGAATTAAAGACAACCATTAGGCTCCTGCCGGTTGCCATATTACAACAAGGATCATTGCATACATCAAATACAACCACAATCACATGATGGTCATATCACATCACAAAACCCCTGCAAAAACAAGTTAGACGCCTCTAATTTTCTTTGCAAATTTTACGTGGTTTGGGGCTTTCGCATAAGACCGATCTTACCTACGAACAAGAACCACAACGCTGATACAAGTGTTGTCAGATGCTAATTGTAAATTGAATCTTAACTATGGTGGGAGAGACAGGCACCCGCAAAGCCACTTGTGCAAAGCAAGTTACACGTCAAGCGTGGAGCAAGTCTCATGTGCGATGACATGTAAGGTTAGCCCGAGCCGATTCATCCCACCATGCCGCAAGATGCAAAGTACACGCTAAGACATCGACAACAAAAGCATCAACGCCCACAAAAACATTGTGTTCTACTCGTGCAACAGATCTACGCATAGACACGGCTCTAATACCACTGAAGGGTTCGTAGCATGGAAAACAAAAAAATTCTACCGCAAGAACGAACAAAACCCAGATCTAATCTAGATAAAAGCCAAGATCTAATCTATTAGACATGTGCAACGAGATAGATCTGTACTAACCCTTGTAGACCCGAAAGCGTTATGAGATTGGATCTCGTGGTTGATGTAGTCGATTACTTGCCGATCTCAAGATCGAGTGGACGATCCTTCCAGCGCCGCGTTCCGGCAGCGCTTCCACAGTCGGTCACACGTGCGGAGTCGAAGCAGACCTTCCTCTCCTCGTTCCAGCGAGCAGCGGAGGTAGTAGATCTCCACGGAATCCCAGCAGCACGACGGTGTGGTGGTGGTGGTGGAGTAGAGATTTCTGCAGGGCTTCGCCTAAGCCTGAGCAGAAGGAAGGAGGAGGAGGAGGCAACTTGGGATCTAGAGAATAGAAGGGGCAAGGGGGGTGGAGCCTCCACCCCTCTATTTAAAGGAGGGAGGCGCCATGGGGAGGTGGAGTCCTTGTAGGACTCCCCTCTCCCTTGGCCGGCGGATCAAGGAGGTGGGGGGAGAGTCCTACTCCCCCACGACTCCTTGTCTTGCCCCACAAGGATTCCTCAATCCTTTCTTGGTTTTCAAGTAAACTCCAAAAAATCTTCTAGAACCTTCCAGAACATTCCGAAACCTTCTAGAATCCCCATACAAATACTTCGGAACATTTCCCACCTTAGAAAATGATCCCCATTATATGAATCTTACTCCCCGGACAATTCCGGAGCTCCTCGTGATGTCCCGAATCCAATCCGAGACTCCGAACAACATTCGGTCTCCAACACACATTCCATATCTACTTAAAACAACTTCGAACCTTAAGTGTGTCACCCTACGGTTCGTGAATATGTAGACGTGATAGAGACACATCTCCAATCAATAACCATCAGCGGGACCTGGAGATCCATAACGGCTCCCACATACTCAACGATGACTTCGTGATCGATAGAATCATTTAACATACGAAACCAATTCCCTTTGTCACGCGATACTATACTTATCCGAGGTTTGATCGTCGGTATCTCTATACCTAGTTCTACCTCGTTACTGATAAGTACTCTTTACTCGTTCCGTGATATGTCATCCCTTGTGACCTAGTCACATGCTTGCAAGCTAACTAGATGACATTCCACCGAGAGGGCCCAGAGCATATATATCCGTCATTTGGATGGACAAATCCCAATCTTAGTTCATGCGCTTCAACACATACTTTCCGAATACCCAATGACACCTTTATAACCACCCAGTTACAAAGCGGTGTTTGATGTCATCAAAGCACCCATCTGGTGATGGTGATTAACATAACCTCATGGTCGAAGGATTAGGTTACTATGTATTTTAAAGCTTATAGCAAAACGAACTTAATGACTTGATCTTATGCTATGCTTACTATGGGTGTGTGTCCATTACATCATTCTCCTAATGATATAACCTTGTTATTAATGACATCCAATATCCATGATCAGGAAACCATGATCATCCATTAATCAACAAGCTAGTTCAACAAGAGGCTTACTAGGGACTCTTATATGTTTACAAAACACACATGTATTAATGTTTCCGGTTAATACAATTATAGCATGGGATGTAAACATTTATCATAAACATAAAGATATAATAATAACCACTTTATTATTGCCTCTTGGGCATATCTCCAACAGGAATATGCCATGGCTGGGCTTAGGATCCAGCCGCGTCCGCCTAGCGACGACGACGGCGATGATGATGAAGACGAAAATGACCCTGAAGCTTTGTATTGTAGGGCTAGATATGAGTATGACTAAAGGGGTCCTTTTGTCTCGATTCTTAGTCCCAGTTTTTTAATAATAATAAATATCTTGAGTGTTAGTCCCGGTTTGTGGCTAGACCGGCGGGACAAAAGGGGGACTTTAGTCCCGATTCTGTAGTCCCAGTTAGAAACCAGGACTAATGGATCGTTCCTACTAGTGTTGGTCTCTCTACAACTTCCCGAACTATGAAGATGTTGTTCTATTCTTGTGTGGAGGATCTAACTAATTTCAGATATTAGGGAGTACATCTATGGCCAACTTGTTGGATATGCCGGAGGACTGGGCTCCGGTGGCATCTCCCTCAAGTTGGTCGTAGTGTTGTCCCTGCTCTTGTAGTTCATAACTACTCTAGCTAGATCAATATGTCGGGGAGCTAACTAATTCACATATTAGGGAGTGCCTCTATGGCCAGTTTCAGAGAGATGTCTGAGGACTGGATCCTTAGGCATCTCCCTGAAGCTGGCCGTAGTATGTTATCTCTGCTCTTTCACACCATCTTGTTTGCAGTTGATAACTTCACAGGGATGGCTATTTATAGATTAAAACAACACAGTATAGTGTCGACACTCACGACATAATGTCGACACTCACCCCTGTCATAGTGTCGACACTCACCCCTTAAGTCCCGGATGGTTTCTTCAACCGGGACTAAAGATGAATCATCTTTAGTCCCGGTTGGAAACACCAACCGGGACTAAACATGTTTTCCTGCCATGTTTTCCCGCCACGTTTTCCTGCCACATTTTCCCGCCACATTTTCTCGCCCTTTCCCTCTATATATAGGTCGGCGACCATCATGAACACCACACATCCACACATTCCCTAGATTTATGTCTCAAATAAAAGGTTTAATACATTACATAGATTTATGTCTCAAATAAAATGTTTAATACATTATTACACATCACCAACATCTAGTGTTGTGGTTTTCTTCTGCACCATAGCCATGGAGAATCTTCATCATTTAATAGGATACTTGAGTCAGTTTTCACTTTGAATGGCGGAATTTCATGAAACTTATTGTAATCTTCTGACATGTCTGTCTTGTCATCCACTTCCACAATCTTTCTTTTCCCCGAAAGAACTATGTGGCTCTTTGGCTCATTGTATTCTGTATTCTTTTGCTTATCTTTCCTTTTTCTCGGTTTTGTAGACATGTCCTTCACATAGAAAACCTGAGCCACATCGTTGGCTAGGACGAATGGTTCATCCATGTACGCAAGATTGTTGAGATCCACTGTTGTCATGCCGTACTTTTGGTCTACATGTACCCCTCCTCCTATCAGCTTGATCCATTTGCACCGAAACAAAGGGACCTTAAAAGTAGGTCCATAGTCAAGTTCCCATATCTCCTCTATGTACCCATAATATGTGTCCTTCTGCCCATTGTCATATGTTGCATCAAAGTGGACACCACTATTTTGGTTGGTGCTCTTTTTATCTTGAGCAAACGTGTAAAGTGTATTCCCATTTATCTCGTACCCTTGGAAAGTACAAATAGTCGAAGATGGTAACCTGGCCAACGAGTACAACTGATCTCCAAAAATGGTGTTATTCATGAGATGTGTCTGCAACCAACTGCTGAAATTCTTCTCGTGTTCCCCTTTAATCAAGGATTCAGGCTTCGCCGGGTTTTCGGAGCGTAGAATATTCTTGTGTTTCTTGATATACGGAGCCACCACGGTGGAATTGTGTAGAACTGTGTAGTGTGCTTGAGTGAAAGAATGCCTGTCCCTACATACCAATGACTTCCTTCCTAGTGTGCCTTTTCCAGTCAGCCTCCCTTCATACCGAGATTTAGGAACACTAATCGGCTTAAGGTCAGGAAGAAAGTCAACACAAAACTCAATGACCTCCTCTATTCCATAGCCCTTGGAGATGCTTCCTTCTGGACTACCACGGTTATGAACATATTTCTTTAAGACTCCCATGAACCTCTGGAAGGAAAACATATTGTGTAGAAACACAGGACCAAGAATTCTAATCTCTTCGACTAGGTGAACTAGGAGGTGCGTCATAATATTGAAGAAGGATGGCGAGAACAACAACTCGAAGCTGACCAGACATTGGACCACATCAATTTGTAATCCTGATAGACTTTCTTGATCGATTACCTTCTGAGAAATTGCATTGAGGAATGCACATACCTTCACAATGGCTAGTCAAACATTTTCTGGTAGAATTCCCTTCAATGCAACCAGAAGCAATTGCGTCATAAGCACGTGGCAGTCATGAGACTTTAGGTTTTGAAATTTTTTCTCTTTCATATTTACTATTACCTTTATATTCGACAAGAACCCAGACGGGACCTTGATACTGAAAAGAACTTCAAAAAAGAATTCGTTCTCTTCTTTGGTAAGAGCGTAGCTGGTAAGCCCTTGAAACTGTCCTGGATGCTTGTCGTCTCGTCCTTTATGATGTTGCTGGTCCTCACGTGCTGCCTGGGTATCTTTTGACTTCCCATACAAGCCCAGGAAACCTAGAATATTCACACAAAGATTCTTCGTCAGGTGCATCACGTCGATTGAAGAGCGGACCTCGTGCACTTTCCAATTGGGTAGCTCCCAAAATATAGATTTCTTCTTCCACATGGGTGCGTGTCCGTCGACGTCTTTCGGAACAGGTTGTCCTCTAGGACCCTTTCCAAAGATTACATCCAAATCCTTGACCATACCAAATACATCAGCACCAGTACGAGGGACAAGCTTTGTCCGGGTTTCTCCCTTGCCATTGAAATGCTTGCCTTTCTTCCTTAAGTGATGACTTGGCGGAAGAAAACAACGATTATACGGGTACACATTCTTCCTTTGTTCGTCTTTCCAGAAATGTTACTAAGACCAGGCCAATCATTGATGGTTACGAGCAGCAATGCTTGTAGGTCAAATTCCTGCTGTTTGTGCTCATCCCACACACGTACACCTGGTTTGGCCCACAACTATAGAAGTTCATCAAATAATGGCCTTAGGTACACATCAATGTCGTTGCCGGGTTGCTTCAGGCCTTGGATGAGCACTTGCATCATAATGAACTTCTGTTACATGCATAACCAAGGAGGAAGGATGTAGATACATAGAGTCACGGGCCAGGTGTTGTGACTGCAGTTCTGCTCCCCAAAAGGATTCATGCCATCGGTACTTAGACCAAACCATAAGTTCCTTGCATCACCAGCAAAGTCTGGGAAGTCCCTCTCGATTTTTCTCCACTGCCTACCATCAACAGGGTGCCTCAACTTCCCGTCTTTCCTACGGTCTTCCATGTGCCATCACAACAACTTTGCATGCTCTTTGTTTCTGAACAAACGTTACAACCGTGGTATTATAGGAGCATACCACATTACCTTGGCAGGAACCCTCTTCCTAGGTGGCTCGCCCTCAACATCGCCAGGGTCATCTTTTCTGATCTTATACCGCAATGCAGTGCAGACCGGGCATTTATCCATATTCTCGTACTTCTCACCGCGGTAGAGGATGCAGTCATTAAGGCATGCATGTATCTTCTGCACGTCTAATCCTAGAGGGCAGACAACCTTCTTTGCTTCGTACGTACTGGAGGGCAATTCATTATTTCTTGGAAGCAACTTCTTCATTATTACCAGGAACTTTTCAAATTCCGAGTCAGTCACACCGGTCTCTGCCTTCCACTTAAGCAATTCTAGTGTGCTACCCAACTTCTTCTGGCCATCTTCACAAGCTGAGTACAATAATTTGTTGTGGTCCTATAACATCTTCTCGAACTGCAACCTCTCCTTTTCTGTGTCGCAGTCTCGCTTTCCATCAGAAATGACCCGACCAAGATCATCAGCGGGCTCATCTGGTTCTCATTCTTCACCCCCTTCTTCTTCATTGTCTTCCATTACGGTATCAGCGTATTCAGGGAACATAGATCGGTAGTTGTCATCATCATTCTCTTCTTCATCGCCGTCTTCCATCATAACCCCTCTTTCTCCGTGCTTGGTCCAAACATTATAGCCGGACATGAAACCGGACCAAAGTAGGTGACTCTGAATGACTCTTGAGGAAGTGTGAGCCTGCTCATTTCGACATTCAACACATGGACAACACATAAAACCATCCCGCCGCTTGTTTGCCTCGGCCAGAAGGCGAAAAGAATGCATGCCTACTCTGTAAGCGTCAGAGCGTCGGTCACCGTACATCCATAGATGGCTCATCTGCATCATACAACCATGCATATATATCAAACGCAATCACGATGCTCAAATTAGTACCACGCGGTCTAAACGAGAAAATAGTGGCTAACCTTTTAGGACACCTGGAAACAAAGATGAGAAAACTTAAGTGTGGCTCTGGCACCTCATATCATGTTTTGTCTTGTGTGAACTCAAGTGACATCGCTCTAACAGGCATTTCACCGAACACCTCTAGTGCATATGAAGAAAAAAAATTAGCACAAAGTTATACCCACCTCATATAGGAAAAAAACAGAAGAGAGTGGAGGGCTAGGTGTATATATATATAGGGCCAGACCCATTAGTCCCGGTTTGTGTCCCTTACGGGCCAGGACAAAGGACCTCAGCGTCCCCGGGCCGTCTGGTTCGGACCATTAGTCCTGGCACCAGCCACGACCGGGACTAGTGGCCCGAACCAAAGGACTTGTTTCTACTAGTGGACCCAAATTAAGACGTGAGGTATCAACAACATTGTCAAGTGCAACTACTTGAGTATTAGCCTCGTCCTCCTTGGTGTTTAGCAAGTGCAAGAGGGACTCCTGTCGCTGACGATGACATGACAGGTTACGGGCCGTGTTCCCTAGCCCCACTGGGTTCGTCCGGCAGGCGCTAGGACCTGTCATGTTCGTGCATCGACATCTACTTTTTTCCTTTGATGAGATATGATCATAACCCAGCAATGAATTGGTTGCGAATTTCATACTAGCAAGTTCACAAGATTAAGTACGAATTGACCCTGTTGTAGAGCCAGCGCCTGGCACTAGCAGGACACGGTGGCAACATATGGGCATTGCGTAGGAAACAGTACGGGAAGCTGTTGCGATATTTTGTCGCGCGGAGGGGCAACTGCAGACATGCAAGCGCACGCACAAGCCCCATATCATGACCTGGATCTTGTTTTTGGGTCGATGTATATACTCGTGCAACAAGGGACGGAGCCAGACATCAGGCTTGGAGGGGGCAAAATAGCTTATAGAATTACTCATATAACCACGAGTATTAAGAGATTTATGAAAGTACCGCCTCTCCCTCATCCTGAATCGAAGGGCACCGCACCGTTGAAAGAAGATAGCTCACCCTGAGAATCAAATGGCTAGGAGATCCAGTGATGACGAGGCATGTGCTTGGGCAAGACGGTTCATGAAGTAACCACTAACGTGGCGTGAGGCGGACACAAAACCTACTGGATTTTTTTAAGATGAGTTTTTAACTATTTCACTCGCGTAACCAAGAAGAATTAACATGACGATGTGAAGTATGAAACACTAATCATATTTGCGACAATTCTATCTGTGTATTGGCACGTGTCAAACTGTGCGTATCTCAACAGCCAAAAAAATCAATTGTCGAGAATTAAAAGATGTCAATAGTGGACTCCATGTCAGGTCATTTCTTCACTGAGACGACATATGCATGATTACGTTCTAAATCAAATTTCGCTAGAATCATAAGATAAATTAACCGGACATTGTATATATAAACACAAGTTACGAGGAATTTTGGTCAAAATATAGACTAATTTAGTTACTATTTTCATCCTAGAGAAGATCAATATATTACCTTTTTACTTTCATTCAGAGCATCAACCTACGCACCTATATAGTTCTACCAGATTAAAGCATCAAAATTTGATATAACTTTATAACATGCATTGTGTATAATTCGAGTAACTTGCATTAGTTAATTTATAACTTGCATTGCATATAACTCAACCGACAAACAATACAAGTAAATCGTCAATTTCAGTCGCTTAGCTAACAACCATACATTGGATTTTAGTTAAGTACACTGGGCCGGCTTTCCACAGTTGCATAGCAGGAACATTACATCTATTTATGTAGTACCTTTTAAATCTAATAGTAGGATTAGTGTAAATGATGAATGGAAGAGAACTGGATGTACTGAACATATTTCCCCTTTCTATAAACTTCCCAATAATTAAGATAATTTAAAGAACAATCATATGTAAAGTATTGTACTTCTAAATTAGTTTCATCATATAATAATATATTCAAGTTGTCACTAGAGACATAATTACACGTGTATCCATTCATATACAAAGTATTATTATCGACTATATACTTTGACTTAGTTTCCTAAGAAATTTTCCTTTTTTTCACATTTGTGTTTATGTATTTTTTATGAGATGATTCACCAAGCATGGACACATTTACACCAAGTGAATAGTAGAGATAATTGATTGAAATATAATATTTTATATTTTGTCTCTTGACTCATTTTATATCCTTGTAGTGTTGGGGCATATCAGTATGGCTTAACGGAGGATTCAAGTATGCTAGAGCTATATTGTGCACAATGACCTTCTCATATAGACTTAATTCATCCCCATAACAACGTGTGATACATATGATGCCCTTGTATATATAATATTATTTATTTATATATGTTAGTATTCGTTGGGTCTATAACACGTGTCAAAAACACATCCATTGAAATTTTTTGTCTTTTATATCCGCCTAGTCAATATATCTCCATAGTAGCTATTTGCTTCTAGTTCATTTGTTTTCTATTTCAACTCATTTGAGCCTATACATTTTCTTGTAGAAGAGTTTGCCATATCCCATCTATGTAAGGAGCTTAAAAAGCCATTTATCTAAAAAGTGTTGTATTCTAACCTTAAAGGTCATGCATATCTAGCCCTCCTTGATTTTGGGTTGGCAAACCGCACTCCACTTAGCTAAAAAAATTATGTGGGATTTCTAGCCCCCCTTTCTTTGTTTGGGTTGATCACACATTCTTTTAATAGAGTATAAATTTTTCATGTTATGGATACATGTGCCGAGTACAGTTAATGGACGGAGAATATCACAATTAGAAAAACACAAATATATGTTCCGGTGCTTGGAAAACCATCTGAATTTTTAGATTATATTTTTAATGCAATGATCATCGTTGATAGCTAGCCTACTCAAGAAAACCCATCTAGGGTTCCCTTTCCTCCGCCGGCGATCTCGCCGGTCCGTTCCATCTCCGGTGGCCTTAGGGCCTTGGAGGTGTGGCGGACCACGACTCTCGCCGGCAGGAGGTTTTTGTTCTTCGTTTAGACTGTTTTTTCGTGTCTTTTTCAGGATGGTGAGGCGATGGCTACATCCTGAAGTTAGAAAAAAGTCCTCCTCGTCCTATCCTCGCTCCGGTGGTGCGGCTAGCACCGGCGGAGGGCGCGTGGAGTTGTGCGTCCGGCGGATCTCTTGGGATCCGGTCGTTTTCAGTATTCGTCAGTGTGGTTTGAGGTTAGTCTCTTCCGATCTACGGTTGTCATCTTCGGCGATGGTTGCTGCTCTGGTGCGCTGGTCCTATGGGACCTTAGCACGACGACTTCCTGTCTGTCTACTACAACAAGCTCAACTACGACAAGCTTTGCCCGGCTCCGGTGATGGAGGGGCGAGGACGACGGCGCGCCTTCGGCTCGTGCTAGTGTCTGTAGTCGTCGCTAGGTGGCCCAATGACCTTTTTGTAATTTCTATTACTTTTAAGACTCCTTGTACTGCTGTTGATGATTATTAATAGATTGGTGGAATTTCGCAAAAAAAAATGTAAGTGTGATACTTTTGTTTTAGCTTGTTTAGTTCTTTCTTCCTCCATTTACTACTGTTCTGATTTTATGCAGCAACAGTGCTTTGAGATGCAACTTTGAGCATCATATTTATTTTGATATGCCTAAAAAATTATTCGAAAACTTAATATAAACATTTTTATCACTTCTAAAATTATTTATATATCAATAGCAAAATTTAGAGCAAACTATCTATAACATCATTTATTTGGATACAGAAGTTAAAAATAATAATCTATTTTCTAATAAAAATTTATGCTATCCTCCATTCTTCAATCAAGTCGTATGCTTCCATTCACGTAAATTTCTAGTGTAATTTAGCATGACTGCACTTTTGATTGGAAGCACAATTTTGCACTCGGTTTGTTACCAACAATATCAGCTCGAGCTAGTCATGAAAACTCATTAGTAGTATCCTTATGCCACCAAAAGTACCGACATGATGTGATATATTTAGGTAGAGTTACAAATAAATATCAACCGATTATGGTGCACTGATAAGTGGAGAAGTATTTGACTTGTAAAAATTGTGAAAACAAATAAAGGAGAGTTTGATTTTCTTCTAAAATAATTCTTAGCTTCAATTTTGTTTTGTTCTTAGAAATATCTTGCCCCTTTTAGTTGTTTCGTGGGAAAAGGTCATCTGATCGCTAATTGTTAGCCACAAATAAGCCATAAATTATCATGTAACCAATCACCCAATTAGTAGCAAGTAAATTTTGATTATCTGGTTGCTCTCGAAAACCAATCATTAGACCTAAAATTACTATGCAGGAAAATTGAGCTTTGAATCTGTTACACAATGGATATATTAGCATAACTTTAAAGAAAAAAAAATAGGAGATGGACATAGCAAGACATTTCCAATAGCTCAGTCACAATGTAGGATGCATGAAGTTCTCTTATATCATGCTTTCCAAATAAACATGAGAAATAAAATGAATATGTGTTATGATCCAGTCCTAATATGTAATGATGAATATATTTCATTCCCAAGGTGAAGAGAACGTAAGCAATTAAGATCTATCAACTCATGTTTGAGTTCCTCCTCTATGCTAGATTTAATTTCAGATTCTTCCATTCTAAGAAAAGAAAATATACTTATGTAATTTATCACAAAGTGTGCCCCGTGCGGGGCCGTGATGCTGATCGATCAAACGGCATGGATCCCATTCTATAAGGCATATGCCACGCTCATGAATAAAATGTTCTACTGAATGGGGAGTATTCACTATTCAGCTCAAATGTAGCCTTCCGGGCAAACATAGGCCGATAACTACGATCAGACTTCTCATATGTGCTACAAACTGGTCACGGCACTGCTCGTTACTGCCCTCCGTAACATCTAACTTTTGAGCAAACTAGATTGAGATTGGTTGCATAAGTATGTGCCGGGGTCAAAGAGTTGGCCCAATCCATCCTAGAAATATAATGAATGGAAAAGAGAATTAGCAGCGGATAACCTGATTATTACTTCGATAAAGGTGTAACCGGCGAAATTAAGATAAATAGATTTGTACATGACGACAATGAGAACAATGCCAACAGAAACTTGGAACAACTGTTTGCGTGTGCTTGTCAAGTACTCCCTCCGTTTCAAAATATAAAATGTTTTAGCTTTGTGAATGGAGTGTATCTAGACCTTTTAGTGTGTAGGTGCATTCCAAATCTACATGAACCTACACACTAGAAGAGGTTTAGATACAATCATTTCACAAAGCTAAAACATCTTATATTATGAAACGGAGGGAGTACTGTGGAGCAATGTTTAGCGATTCATTGTGCCCATGGAGGTGTAGATCGACATTGACGAGGTTGCTGGGCATGGCCATGTCATGACGCGATCGACGATCGATACACTAGGGATGTTGGAGGCTTGGCCGCTTGGGGCTGTAGAAATTGAATTCGTAGAATATTATGTTGTATTGATTTGACCCTTGTGGGGATTTTATATACGAGTACAAACTTGGAGGGCAAGAAGCGTATGACTTGGAATACAAGATGATCTCTAAAGTCCTAGTCTATCTCTAGTTGTATACGTATCCTAACATCCCCCTCAGTCATAGCGGGAGTGAAGTAGACGCTTGCGACTGGATTTGAAGTCTTCGCTTCCGTCGTCTTAACCTCCTTGTCATCATCAGCTACGTGGACATGATCATGGCCGGCACCTAGGGGCGGTGACTGCGTCCCTTTCTGGTGCCTCTCTTCCCTCCCGCAGTCACAGTGGGAGTGGCGTAGACGCAAGTGACGACGCAAACGCTGTTGACTGGATTCTTGAGTTGCTACAGACGTTGTTCTTGATGTTGATGTCGAGGTACGAGGTGGGTGTAGTCGATATCGTAGTCGTCGTATGTTGTGTGGATGCCATTGCTGGAGGCGCAAAAATTGCGTGTTTTTTGTTGTTGTTGTTGACGGAGCTGCAGTTGTGGACGTTTTGCACCTTGTAGAGGTACCGTCGGGGCGTCATGTAGAAAATATTGAATCCCTAGAATATTATGTTATATTGATTTGACCCTCATGGGGATTTTATATAGGAGTACAAACTTGGAGGACAAGAATCCTATGACTTGGAATACAAGATGATTTCTAAAGTCCTAGTGTATCTCTAGTTGTATACGTATCCTAACAGGGGCCACTGGGATCAATGTCCACAGAGGGCTCTCAGCAAGCTTTAAACATCGACACACTCTGTATGGGCGTGCATTTGACATCAAGTCTGAACCCAACTACTATGAACAATGTTTATTAGTAAATCCATAGATGATGTGAAATAAACATAGATATTTGCATATTTTTGTGACAGGTTTGTCTGATTAATCTGCCATTTCAAGTCTGGAGGGAAAAAAAGAGAGAAATCCCATAATCCATGTCTGAAAAATCGACCTTCATAACAGAAAATAGGCAGATTTCCATTAATTCGATGTGCTCACCTTTTGGAAGGGCGCGGTGGGGAACACATCTTGATCGGCGTCGTAACGACGGTAGCCGATGCTGCCCATGCATGACTATCCACCAGAATCTATACCACGACGACGACCCTGAGAACGACGACGACGACAACATTAGCCTTGTGTGTCTGATTATGTTCCCTGAGGTAAGCACACGAGTACAACGCGAATGGTACGCGAATGGTATAGCAAGTCTCGAAGCGTTCAAGTACTACTCCTGTGGTCGACAGGCTACGGGCGGCGTCCCGGCCACGCTGGGCACAAGACTACAATACGAAAGGTACTGCTACTTGGTGACACGGCTGATCCTCTTTGTGTTTACCTATTCTGCAAGTACAAGTATCACTCATGTACGGCTCAGAATTCAGATGGGAGGGTTTGGTTTGAGATAAAAACCCGCAGGTGTGCTTATCGGTAAAAATCTAGACCCAAACCAGTATGCTTGCATTAGAGATGTGCTCTTATCGAAGACACCCATCTTGATCTGCATAATGACGGTGGACAATGATGTCCATGCATGATCATCAACCAGTCAAACCAATTAAGACATGGTGACGACATGTCAACATTTGGCATGTTTGTCTAACCCTATTCCCTGACAGCTTTATGGGTATATGTATGAACGGATCCGAGCCAAGCACATGACTATGGCCGGAATGATATTCTAGTACTTTCTGTCATCGATCCTCTTGGTGTTTGCTAGCATGTCTGCGGGTGCAAATTATGTGTTTTGCTCCGGTGTCCTCTCCCTTCTCGCAAACTTAGAAAACTGAAAACACAAGAACGGTTAGGATTGACCGATACCCTTCATTCCCTCTGAACCGAAGAGGTATTGGTCAATCCTGGCCCTTCTTGTGTTTTCAATTTTCTAAATTTAGGAGGAGGCGGAGGACACCAAAGCACACCTTGCAAATTATATCTCCTGTTCCTAATGATGAAATGCAAGCTATGCATATGTCCCCTGGCCAAATGAATCTATCACGGCCAACAATGTGTATTAGCGACTATACGGGTTGTAACAGATTGAACATTGAAAGACAAATCCATAAATTATTTCACATGTTGTATAAATTTCACTACACATTTCAATTGGAAAATAGATCGACATATTGCTTTGATGAATAAGAAAATTTGATATTATAAAGCATCCTAGCAACTAAATAAAATAACTTATCATTGAAAACAACGAAATATCATTAATTAAATAATTATTCTTGTTTTCTAGTTACTTTCTCAGCACTGATATCACTCTAGGTAACTCTAGAAATAATTTAAACATCTATTAAACCAACAAAAACATGCTTCGCATTAGAAAAAATTGCGTTGAGAAACATGTGATCACTACTACAGAATTAGCCATTAGTGACAGGCTCAAATGGTCCATTAGTGACAGACAAAGCGCCTGTCACTAATAACTAGTCACTGGTACAAGATTACTAGTGACAGACACTGGCCTGTCACTAGTATGTGTACCAGTGACAGACGTTTGCGAGTGACTGTCACTAGTATGTGTGTACTAGTGATGGGCAAAAAAGATGCATATCACTAGTTGCGATGAACAGCAGCTCTACGAGGATTTGTAGCGACATGCCAATAATACTGCCCGTCACTAGTTTGAATTTTGGTAATAAAAAAATTAATTTTCCATGCATAATAATATACTATAGAAAAATTAAATACATTTTCCACTAATATTTCAGGTAACATAATAAGATGTTGTACCCATGATACCGAATTTGACATAATTTTTACACTAACTAGACACATACGTACAATATCGGCCACATATGTACAATCTCTGCCCAAAAAAACTAGGGTTGCCAACACATGCGAACCCTGACATCATGTAATCCCAAAACAACCAAAACACTCTCTGCCTACATTGTGATACGTGGATCAAGCATCCTCTTCACCACAAAGTATGCACTCCATCTCCTCCTCATTGAACATTCTAAGGGTCTTAAGACCAAATACCTACAAGTAGTTGAAATTTTACCTCTTCCGGAAAGAGGATGAACTACACAACGTACCATCTTGATGATTTTCTAGGGATCCCAATAACATATTTTTATAAATTAGGAGGCGTCGATCACCATCTGCGTAATATCCAATTATTCTGACAAGAGTGGGTCGTGCAAGAGGCTTAGCATGAGAATCTCCACAAGAAATTTATGATTTTCTTGAACCATTTCTATCGAGCAGCTTCAGAGCAATAGCCTGCTAAATGACATAGCCAAAGTCAGTAATAAAATCATGGAAATTACCAATAAATCTATCTCCTAAGTAGTAAGTAGCAGTCCGTGACGAAGAACACAGTTACGTTGACGGAATAGGAAAACACAGTGAATAAGAGCTAGAATAACAAACCCGTCCATTCTCCATGTGTCCTTTATAGACACGAACGACAGATCTAACAGTTGCATGATCTGAAGACCAACAGATTTGGTGAGCATCTAGAATAACTAGTGAAATTACTACTCTATTGTGCTGCAATTGGTGTATCGATTTTTGCAGGGTCAATGCTTCCTGCTGGATGGTTCCATTACTACAAAGTCGCTCCTTCCAAGATATAGAATTCATATTGAATCAGGTGGTTGCACATTCCGGGCTGTTACCGGATAGTCTACTACTGTAACTTGTCCAGAAATTCCACTAACACTTGTTATGATCAAATTGGTGGCACAAGTGGAACTGAAGTGCAAGATACAGTCGTACAGAACATAGTTACCATTACGATCAGGAGAACGTAGCTCCAATATAAATGCCTTTAGGACCAGGAGCATCCCATTGAAAGCATATATTTTTAATGATACAAAAAAAGGTATAACCGATGCTTTATGGATCTTATATATTTTTCTATAGTCTAAACACCAAGCAGATATATAAAATAAAATCTCATACCACATCACTTCGTGAGAAATTTCACCGGCATTAGTGAAACATATTTATTGTTTCTACATAACAGTACTAGTGTGCACTGAGAGAAGGAGAATTAATGCAACAATAAATCTCATGTACCAGTCTTAATTACTTTGCAAACTATTTTAGGTATGTGCGCTCGTGTTTAGTTATATCTCATCACATTAGCATATATGTTATGCTAAAAATTTAATTTTATATTTAGTCCTACTAGCTAGTCAACACTAATATGCAAAAATTGTAGCGGCGAGCAGCATGGTATTGTGAATAAGAATTAAGAAACAGTAGCCATGTTAGCTCTCCATGTTAAACAATTTGCTGAAAAAAACATAAATAGTACGCATATAAATTAGACAAACAACAACCTCTAGAGCTAGTTGTTCCTAAGTAAGAGCATCTTGCATAGTATGGCAGGTTACACACAAGTTTTAAATAATTTCGAACGCCATGGTATATATGTTGAGGTACCATCCATTATATTATCTCATCATAGGTTATATAGGTACTGCTCTCCAAGCACATTGAACATTATTTTCATCAACGCCTGCAAGTGCAGATGGCCATCTAACCCGGTGGGAATCCTACTCTTTAACACCCTTTTTCTAAATAAAAAAACGTAGAAATATTTGACTGCAGAATGGTACTTATCTTGAATATTATTGCAGTTCAACAATCCACCATTAAACTAGGCAAAGATTATTGAAGTTCAACAATCCACCATTAAACCAGACGAAGATTATTGCAGTTCAACAATCCACCGTTAAACCAGACTGCTACTTAGGATCTTCTTTGTGACCACCAACAATCCACCAACAATCTAGTGTGCCCTGCCAAGGTTTGTGCTTTGTGATGATACATTAGACATTAGATCTTCTTTACACCTGCAAGAGAAATGAATCCAAATTTAGGATAGTGTTCCATATGAGGGCTTTTTACGTTCTGAAGCTAGGTACTAATACTACCATCGACAGCAAAACCGTACAAAATTTCTCTTACTAAAAAGAAGCACAAGAAAGGGATAAATCAGAGCAAGACAAAAAAATAATGATTGACCCAAAAAACATCTTTGACACCCGAAAGTGCATATTTGCATATGCTCATGGAACCCGGTGGGACTAATCCTTTTCTTCAACACCCATATTTTCACATAAGCATGCAAATCAAGTAATAGACACCATATGCAATGGCCGGTTAATGTATTTTTTTGTCTACATCGGAATTTCAGGCAGTAGCATATTGACTATAAAGTAGATATAACTAACCTAAGAACAGTCATGTCCTTGATTTCAAATACATTTAATCAAGCATGGTGTTCTTCAAATCATTAACATCAAACATAGTTAACAATCTGAAAAAAAGACACCTTCAAGGATTAAAGAGGGAGGACGCGGGCGAGCTTGGTGGAGCGGAGACGACGTCGTGGGCGTGGAGGGCGAAGGTGTGGGTCCCTGCCCAAATCCCATCAGGCAAGCCAGCGTCGGTGGCGTGCAGCGCGACGGCGCCACAATCACGTCGTGGAGGTCGGTGGGGTGGAAGTCTGGCAGCCGTTGCGCCGGCGGCGCCGAAATCGCGTCGTGGAGGTCTGGAGCTGGCTCGGTGCGTCGCTTCAGTGGTTTGGGATCTTGCCTAAATCCCGTTGGGTAAGCCAGAGTCGGCGGCGTGCAGCGACAGTGCCCAAATCGCGTCGTATAGCGTGATTCCGGCGGTGTCGAGGTCTGGTGCTGGCGCGGTGCGGCTTTCTCGGCGGCGGCGGAGTCTGGCGTGGGCGGCGGCGGCGGCGGCGGCGGCTGGCTGTTGGACGCGGGGGCGATGGCGATGTGGTTGTTCTTTTCCGGAATATAACTGTGCACACGACTATTTTTGCCGGACTGTTTTTTTTAACAAATTGCTACTGGGAGTGTTTAGGCCATGTACTACAAAGGTGTAGCTGCTTCGTGTCCGTAAGACTGTCACGATTAAATATAGACGACACCACATGCTGTCTTTAGAGGTGTCTATACAAATTCATATTTTTACAATAACTAATAAAAAGATTGTACTAGATGCAAGCGAGCCAAGAACGTGGGTTAACCGCTCTACTAGCGACATCCTTTGCACAGTAGGAATTAGGCTGTCGATAAGCAATGGTAAATAAGAGAATAGACCATCTGCAATTTTATAGACGGACCCGTCCTATTTCCACCTCTTTCAAGTCATGGAAATTCCTACATGAAACCTCTTATAGATAGTTGAGTCACTATCAATGTACATGTCTATAGTCTAACACTCTTTTATGGTTAATCTAAACTAGTGGAATTGTATGATTTAGATCTGCCACTTTGGGCCATTTTGTATTGGTATAGATATAGATACCAACACCGTTGTAAGATATATGTTGATGTATGACTGGTCATGTTGTAGTGGTCAGCCCAACTAAGGAGTCGCGCGCGTGGGCTGACATAGAACCGTATGGGTTGCACCATCTTTGTCGGCATAGACTAGGAAAAAATATCACACTGTTACCGGTGACAAGCATTTGAAGATGCCTGTCACTTATTAATTCGGCATTTCAGCTAGGCTCCACGAATAATACCAATGACAGGCACATTTTAAGTCTGACACTATTATAGCTTTACTAGTGACAGGCGTTTATAGATACATGTCACTAAGTAATTTGACCATTCTGCTGCTCTCCGCAAAAAATACTAGTGACAATCCCTCGTACACGCCTGTCACTGGTGTTTTGTATTAGTGACAGGCTTATCTTTGCCCGTCACCGGTAATACTCACTAGTGACTGGCCCAATTTTGCTTGTCACTAACCACCTGGAGCTATAAGCCTTTCTGTAGTAGTGGATATGCAACGAGGGTCCAATCAAGCTAGTGTAAAATGTAACATATAAAACATATTTTATTTAATCTTGCAAATAACAAATAGACGGATTTGTCTATTTGTATCTAATCGTGTAAAAACTACATATTTGCAAATAATTATTATATTCTGCACGCGCACGGGGATCGGAGCTAGTAATCGTGTCAGCCTATTGCAGCGGGAGATAGATTGTGAACTCTCGCTGACGATTGTATTCACTGCGCAAATGGTGCATATATACATGTTACTACATGAGAGCTAAGGCTAAGAGCCGTTACACGATCTTATCCTAACAGAACTAGTTAGAGTATGCCGACCATCATGGCGTGCGTGGGATGCGCGTGCACAGCCTTCGCCTGAGGAGTCGGTCCTCGTGGTTCGGCATACGTGTCTGGGCTCTGGTATCTTGTTTGCAGCAGGCCGGCCGGTTGTTGCAGGATGATGATATACTCCAGTTAATGGCAGGCATGCATGCATGCATGCATACATCGGGTACACTGTAGAGATATTTCGTCGTAGGTGGAGCGACGGCAGACATGCAAGCGCGCGCCCGCGCCCATGCATGCATTCGTGGATCGATCGATCCAGCGATATGGATATGTTTTGCATGGGCCTCTGCCTGGCTGGACTGCAGATCCTCTCATCCTCTACATCGTGTCTCTCGTCTGGATCGATCCATGGAATTGACGTTGCGGCTGCTGGTTCCTGTTTCCAGCATCGTGTCTGCTTGTTGTTGCAGCAGCACCATACCATACGTACTCGTCGTGTGTCCACTACGTTACTGGAGAGGAAGCCAACAAGCGAGTAAGCGACCCTGTCGGACTGCCGGCGGCGATTGAACCGTACAACCGACGGACACTGACAGCAGGGAGCTAGCAAGAGATGGTTTTCGTGACAAGCGCAGGTCGCGTCCATGCTTTTCGTGGCTGTGTGACGCCTTTCGCCCGGAGGCGGCTACAGCCTACAGGATCACCCTCCACGTCCATACGTACGGATATCGATCACCTCACTGAACGCGCGCGCAGGCCGAGCGACCGACCGGCCATGGCAATTCTGCTCAAGCTTTCGCGCATGGCCTCATGCATGCCCGCGGCCATCGCAATCCATGCGCAATATATATAACTCCCGCCGGCCGTCGCCAGGTTGCCGAGCGTGAGCGTGCACCCATCAGAATATGGTCACGTGAGATCTGATCAGTCCACCCTGCATGCGCGGGCACAGACTATTTACAATGGGTATTCAAAGTAAAAAAAATAAAATAACCAAAAGGCTAAAGATGGTTCAATATGGAAGTACATACATAGAGTAGAAAACGGACCTTTGCTCCAGAGCATTAGTCCCAGTTCTGGTACAAACCGGGACTAATGTCCTGGTCCCAATAGCTAGAAATGACCGCAGGGCCCACAAGACATTAGTCCCAGTTCGTAGGGGACCTAGTCCCGGTTCATTTAATAAACCGGGACTAAAGAGTCTGGCGCGGGAAAGGAGCGGATGGGTGGACCTTTAATCCTGGTTTTTTAAACGAACCGGGAATAAAGAGCCCGACTATATCTTCTTCCTCCCCCTGCCCGAGCCATTTCAAGCTCACACAATTATCTCCCTCAAATTTCTTCCCTCAAGCTCAAATTCTTGCCGATTTTTCTCATGCTTTGTGAAGATTTTTTGGCTCCACATCTATCTAAGGGTCCTAAGAGGTTAGCAACTTCATCCTTTCATATTCCATTGCTCGTTTTAGCTCATTTTATGCTCTAGAAATGGAGGAATTTGTGTGGATTCTATCTCTATATATCTGGTTAATTTGGCACATATAGTCCTCGAAGTTCATTTGATTCATCGAAGCACAGAGATACATGAGTTCATCCTATATATATCTTGGTTTGGCACAGTCTCGAAATTCAGATACAAATGCATCATGCCATTGTCGAGCAACAAAATATCCTTATTCTTCTGCCTGCCGACACAAAATCCATTGCAACAAAAATAAGAACCAAAACTATGAAGGCATACATATATATAGTGGTGCCCTAGCAATTTAATCATCGACCATTTAAGGAAAACCAAAAATATGAACACGCCGGGGAGCTACCAAATTAAATTAGGGAGTGCCTGTATGACGAGCTCCTCGAAGATGTCTGAGGACGGGATCCTAAGACATCTTCGAGAAGCTCTGTCGTAGTGGTGTCCCCGCTCTCGCACACCATCTTGCACTTTATATCTTCTCTAGCTAGATCAGTATGCTGGTGGAGCTAACTAATTTCACATATTAGGGAGTGCTTCTACGGCGAGCTCCTCGAAGATGTTTGAGGACGAGGTCCTAAGACATCTTCGAGAAGCTCCGCCGTAGTGGTGTCCCTGGTCTCGTTCCTTGCAGTTGATATTTCACAAGGAAGCCTATTTATAGACTAAGCAGCGCAACCTAGTGTCAACACTCATGACATAATGTTGACACTCACCCCTATCATAGTGTCTCCACCCACTGAAATAGTGTCGCCACTCAATGGCATAGTGTCTCCACTCACGACATATAGTGTCGTCACCCACTTTTAGTCCCGGTTGGAGTCTCCTTTAGTCTCGGCTGGAGACACCACCCGGGACTAAACGGGCTCATGTCGGCCCCAGCCTGCGGCAACCCCTTTAGTCATGGTTGGTGTGTCCAACTGGGACTAAAGATGGAGTAGAAAGTTTTTAAATCAGTGCATAGTTGTTTGATATATACGCTATGTGCTTTTATTTTTAGACTAGTACTAATCTTAGCATCATGATTTTGTTTGATGTACTTATATAATGCATATGAGATGGTAATGGATGTACGCTGACCGAATCTCTGGTGAGTTTATGAAAGGCGTGCGTTCTTTTCTCGTTGTGGCAGAGGCAAACAAGCAGAATGGTTTTATGTGTTGTCCATGTGGTGAGTGTCGGAATCAGAAGGAATACTCTTCCTCAAGAGTCCTTCACGGCCATCTGTTTCAGTTCAGTTTCATGTCAGGCTATAATTGTTGGACCAAGCATGGAGAAAGATGGGTTATGATGTAAGACAACGAATATGAAGAGAATGATGACAACTATCCTATGTCCCCTGAATATGGTGGTACTACAATTAAAGACAATGATGAATAAGAAGCAGAAGAACGTGCATCATATGAGCCAGATGATGATCTTGGTCGGGCCATTGCTGATGCAAAGGGAGAATGTGATAGCAAAAAGGAGAGGTTGAAATTTGAGCAGATGTTAGAGGATTACAACAAATTGTTGTACCCTAATTGTGAAGATGGCCACAAAAAACTAGGTAGCACACTGGAATTGCTGCAATGGAAAGCAAAGGTTGGTGTGCCTGACAAGGGATTTGAAAAGTTGTTGAAGATAATGAAGAAGCTACTTCCAAAGGATAACGAACTGTCCGCCAGTACTTACAAAGCAAAGAAGGTTGTCTGCCCTCTAGGATTAGAGGTACAGAAGATACATGCATGCATTAATGACTGCATCCTCTACCACTGTGAGTAGTACGAGAATTTGGATGCATGCCTAGTATGCACTACAATGCGGTATAAGATCCAATGAGATGACCCTGGTGATGTTGAGGGGGAGTGCCCCAGGAAGAGGGTTCCCGCGAAGGTGATGTGGTATGCTCCTATAATACCACGGTTGAAATGTTTGTTCAGAAATGAAGAGCATGCCAAGTTGTTGCGATGGCACAAAGAAGACCGTAAGGAAGACGAGATGTTGAGACAGCCCGTTGATGGGTCGTAGTGGAGAAAAATTGAGAGAAACTACCCGAACTTTGCAGGTGACGCGAGGAACTTATGGTTTGGTCTAAGTACAGATGGCATGAATCCTTTTGGGGAGCAGAGTTGCAGTCATAGCACATGGTATGTGACTCTGTGTATCTATAACCTTCCTCCTTGGTTGTGCATGAAGCAGAAGTTCATTATGATGCAAGTGCTCATCCAAGGCACTAAGCAACCCGGCAACGACATTGATATGTACCTAAGGCCATTAGTTGAAGAACTTTGACAGTTGTGGCACAGACAAGGTGTACGTATGTGGGATGAGCACAAACATGAGGAATTCAACCTACGAGCATTGTTGTTTGTAACCATCAGTGATTGGCCTGCTCTTAGTAACATTTCAGGACAGACAAACAAAGGATACAATGCATGCACATACTGTTTAGATGACACTGAAAGTATTTATTTGTATAAGTGTAAGAAGAATGTGTACATAGGGAATCATCGTTTTCTTCTGCCCACGCATTCCCTAAGAAAGAAAGGCAAGTATTTTAATGGTGAAGCAGATCACCGGAGTACGCCTACACTACTTCAGAATAGGCTATTAGTGACAGGCTCAAAACGCCCATTAGTGACGGGCAAAGCGTCTGTCACTGATGACTAGTCACTGGTATGAGACTACTAGTGACAGGCAAGTGCCTATCACTAGTAAGTGTACTGGTGACAGGCATTTATATGTGCATGTCACTAGTATGTGTATACTGGTGACAGGCAAAAGAAATGCACGTCAGTGATTGTGGTCGAAGGCTACTACACTACAAGTTTTCTAGTGACATGCCCATTATCTTCCCTGTCACTGGTTTGAATTTCAATAATAAAAAAAATAAACGCGTTTTCCACGAACATTCCAAATAAGAATATATAATGTATTTTCCACGAATATTTTGGATATCACAGTAAAATGGTGTACCAGTTATCTCACATAAACCAATATGACGCAATATTTACACAGTTAACACACACACTGGCATAAGAACTTACAATCTATCATAGACAAAGAAAGAGCGATTTCTTGATGATTTATCTAGTTAGTTTGAACTCCAAAGAACACCATCACCACAGTACATGTATTATGACCATATACAAACTTGCAAGTTCCTTTCATTGTTCTACATTTCCATCATCTTGTTGAGTTGGTAATTCTTTCATTATGTCTTCCTCGTACGTCTTCCTTGTATAGACCTGAATCACGCATGACATTGATGACGTCGTCAACCTTATACAAACAAGAAAATGAGCATATTGGTACCACCGATGAACAACTACCATTATTATACTATGTGAGCATACAAAGAAGGATAACGATAAAGTGCAGAGATTATGGATAACCAAAAACAGCAGTATAATAAACAAAAACATCGGACAACAACTTATTGCATCATGCACATGGTGGGCATAAGCTCAATTAGTAGTGGTCGCAATGTAGCCAGACATTACTTTACTAATAAAGTTTAAACAAGCATAATAATAGAGTTTAGAGCAGGTTTATATAGCAACTATCCTATGTGTTGCTAGGGAAAAAATTATAAATAAATTTATGAAAGCTAATATTTTGTGTACATCTATAAAGTAATGTTGTAGTGTCCAAATTCCCCAAACATTTTTCAACAGTGGTGCTCTAAAATAGATTCGTCAAGTACATAATTGTGATACTCTACATACTTGCAGGTGTCTAGAGCAAAACATAAAATTTATTTCGACAATATTACTTGGAACAATCCATTATCAAATGACATGATCTATTGATTTTTCATGTCACCAGCAGCACGTGGTTTCATGGAACCAGCGGGGAAAAAAGCCAACTACCGTCGTCTTCCTTACGACAATTCCATTTCTAGTCTAGCACAAAAAGTACATCCACAGAAACCACAAGAGAAAAACACAGATCGATCCCAGATTCCAACAAAAGAAATACTATGTAGCCAAATATCTAAAAAGCACATCACTGATGTCGAGGAATCGATCCGTGCTCCTTACTAACCTCTGGAAAACCTGTATCTCGTCTCACAACATCACCTGTCTTTGAAGAAAATCCCAGATCTGGGAGAACTTATTTTTTACTAGATCTTTTCTCCATTGAAAACAACCTGTAAGATCTAGAAAAGAACTAGTGTGCCCGAATACTAACATCCATGGATCTGATTGGTTTTTACAGGTCCACCTCTCTTCAACATGCTAATTTGGCACCTGATTCCCAATAAGAGAAGTCCATCGATACCATTTTTCTCTATTGATCCCCGGTTACTTCGTCCCAATGTTCTTTTGTGTTTTCACGAAAATTTCTCTCCCAGATTGATTTCTACATAACACCCTAGTTGTTTACCTTAGCTTCAGGCAGTTTCATGTAGTAGAGAGGAAAATCAAGACCCTATCTTTTTGGTAGCAAAAATAGGTGAACTAAAGTAAAGTGATGTTAAAGAAACTTAGAGAACATCCACTGGTAAAAAGTTTATGAGCTACATAGATGTAAATCAACTGTAAACAAACATGGTTTTATCATGTTTTTATACTAAAAACCAGGAACTACATCGAGAAGGACAACTGAGATCAGATTGATTCGATGGGCTGAATAACCATCCACGGTATATGCTTTCATGCAGTTGCATACTCTATAAAGAGATGATGTTGGTGACCAAATTCTGTCGCTGCTATTCCATGGACAAACATGCACTTACTTTCTAAAGACCGAGAGGGCTTACGACCTGACTGGCCAGATGCTGTGACTGCAGTTCTGCTCCCCAAAAGGATTCATGCCATCGGTACTTAGACCAAACCATAAGTTCCTTGCATCACCAGCAAAGTCTGGGAAGTCCCTCTCGATTTTTCTCCACTGCCTACCATCAACAGGGTGCCTCAACTTCCCGTCTTTCCTACGGTCTTCCATGTGCCATCACAACAACTTTGCATGCTCTTTGTTTCTGAACAAACGTTACAACCGTGGTATTATAGGAGCATACCACATTACCTTGGCAGGAACCCTCTTCCTAGGTGGCTCGCCCTCAACATCGCCAGGGTCATCTTTTCTGATCTTATACCGCAATGCAATGTAGACTGGGCATTTATCCATATTCTCGTACTTCTCACCGCGGTATAGGATGCAGTCATTAGGGCATGCATGTATCTTCTGCACGTCTAATCCTAGAGGGCAAACAACCTTCTTTGCTTGGTACGTACTGGAGGGCAATTTGTTATTTCTTGGAATCAGCTTCTTCATTATTACCAGCAACTTTTTAAATCCCGAGTCAGTCACACCGGTCTCTGTCTTCCACTTCAGCAATTCTAGTGTGCTACCCAGCTTCTTCTCGCCATCTTCACAAGTTGGGTACAACAATTTGTTGTGATCCTGTAACTTCTTCTCGAACTGTAACCTCTCATTTCCTGTGTCGCAGTCTCGCTTTGAATCAGAAATGAGCCGACCAAGATCATCAGTGGGCTCATCTGGTTCCCGTTCTTCTTCATTATCTTCCATTGTGGTATCAGTGTATTCAGGGAACATAGATCGGTAGTTGTCATCATCGTTCTCTTCTTCATCGTCGTCTTCCATCATAACCCATCTTTCTCCGTGCTTGGTCCAAACATTATAGCGGGACATGAAGCCAGACCGAAGTAGGTGGCTCTGAATGACTCTTGATGAAGTGTGAGTCTGCTCATTCCGACATTCAACACATGGACAACACATAAAACCATCCCGCCGCTTGTTCGCCTCGGCCACAAGGCGAAAAGAATGCACGCCTTCTCTGTAAGCGTCAGAGCATCGGTCACCGTACATCATGGATGACTCATCTGCATCATACAACCATATATATCAAACGCAATCACGATGATAAAATTACTACCGCGCAGTCTAAATAAGAAAATACTTGCTAACCTTTTAGGACACCTGGAAACAAAGATGAGAAAACTTAAGTGTGGCTCTAGCACCTTATATCATGTTTTGTCTTGTGTGAACTCAAGTGGTATCACACTAACAGACATTTCATCGAACATCTCTAGTGCATATGAAGAAAAAAATTAGCACAAAGTTATACCCTTCTCACATAGCAAAAAACATGAGAGAGTGGAGGGCTAGGTGCACTATATATAGGGCCAGACTATTAGTCTCTGTTTGAGACACAAACCGGGACTAATGGTTCTGCGAGGACCACGCGGGCGTGCCCAGACCCATTAGTCCCGGTTTGTATCTCAAACTGGACTAATGGTCCCTTACAGGCCGGGACAAAGGACTTCGACGTCCTCGGGCCGTCTGGTTCGGACCATTAGTCTCGGCCCCAGCCATGGCCAGGACTAGTGGCCTGAACCAAAGGCCCATTTTCTACTAGTGCTGCAATTGTACAATCACATAGTCGGAATTCTTATAATATATGCGCTTGCACGCTGATTAGTGCTTGCCCGATCAACAGAGAATTATGCTACAAGCCCAATTACAATGTACCATTCTATCAATTATTTTTACAATTTACCATGGAACATCAAATTTAAAATAGGAATCGGATATGAAGTGTAAAGTTGTGTACATATCCATCTGCAATTGCACATATATGTTGCACTTATATGTTGTGTGCATATCCATCTTCAATTGTACAATCTCTAGTCTGAATTCTTATAATATATGTGCCTGCACGTTGATTAGTGCTTCAGCTAATCTCTGTATGAATTTATGGTTGGTGAATCATGTATTGTATTTGAAATGTCCGTTCTCAATAATTTTGAATTATATCTAGTTGTATATTATTTAAAATATGTAAAAACAACTGGAGGTAGCCTCTTTTCTGGACCACCTTAAAATGAAAACCGTCTCAGAGCAGAAAATTATTTGAGACGGTCAACAAACAAGGCTGACTCAAGTGGAAATTCAATGGAAACGGACGTGAAAACAAACCACCTTAGAGGACTCCGACACCAAGATCTTGCACTCGACAGTACGGCCAGCCCATCTCAATGGAAAAGCAGCGTGACTTCCACAGAGGTCCAGGCTAATGATGCAACGATGGATGTGTACACCGTTGATGCAATCAAGGAGAAGACTAGTTGTGAGTTGCATGTTGAACTGAAGAACATATCCATGAAGGTAGCGGTCGGCTTTGCTTTACCTTCTGCACCGGGAGCGACCTACCATTGCTTGTGTCGGTGTGGATGAAGTTCTACCTCTATTTCAGTCACTGCAGTTTGACATCCTTGAAGGTGAAGGGGATACGACACTGAGAGAAGTCACGAGTGGCTTCATTATTTGGAAAAGGAATACATCAAGTTTCGAGGCTCGGTGCCAAGGCCACCATCTCCACCGAGAAGCAATCCATCAACTCCAAAGCCACCGTCTCCTTCGAGCCCACCGTCTCCTCACAGTAGAAGTCAACCACCTCCAAGTCCACCCCTCCTCGAGAAGGACCACATGCGAGTCCACCTCGATCTACGGCGCCTCAGCCGCCTCCACCCACTAAGGGCTAAAATCAAAAGATAGCCACCGCTTCATCGAGGGATAACCAACGTGGAAAGCGAAAGTTGTCGCCCCTCCCAAGAGTATCGCTGGCTCCTCCCAAGAGGGCTTACGACCTGACTGGCGAGGAGACAAAGGCGGTCAAAGATGCCGAAATGGATGCATTTTTTAAAAAGAAACAACCCGAGCCAAAGGTCCCAGTAGATCCGTCTTTAGGAAATTTCTGAAGCATACATCGCAAGCTCGGGTAAATACGCCAGCTGACTATATACGCTGCCTTGTGAAATCAGTGAAACAGAAGAGAACAAGTGGTAGAGGAAGCACTAAAAAGACGTTCCCCAGCTCGGAGAACAAGAAAAACAATCGATCCCCCCGCTCCACGTGTTACCCAAACATCAACTATATGGGGGGAACCTTTCGATATGCAAACAACTATTAGATTGGCCGAGCAATATAATATATCTCTTGATGACATACTTGGCAGTGTTGGTCTCCCCACGGCTCCTATAGCACGACAATATGTTCACGATCAGCTTTTGGTCAGTTCTGAGACATTTCGGAATCTTCCAACAAAAATACGACAATTGCATGGATGGTATATTAAAGCTGCAAAAGAAGGGCGAGGATGGATCATAGCGAAAGTTAGAGAGGAGCATTACTTCATTAAAGACAAGGTCCATGTTGAACTTTCGGAAATCTTTCAGCTTTCAATCCAAGGGACCTTGGCAAATCTATCCTTAGTTGCTATTGTCTGTAAGTGATTAGTTTATTTATGTAACTAATAAGTATCTAGCTCAGCTCGTTCAATTCATTGCCGGTAATTATCATCACTATATTCTTGCATACGCTATGATGCAGAATGAAGATTCTCGAATGTAAAAAATGGAGAATCCAAGGATTTGGGTTTATTGACCCAAATCGAGTTAATGGAGCTATGCTAGAGGCGAAGCCCGTGAACATGGAGCGTAACTTGCTTCGGTTTCACAAGAAGCAACATTTCTGTAAGGAAATACTATTTCCTTACCACTTTGGGTGAGAGTGTTTCTGTCTTGTACACATTAACCTTTTCTTACTCGATGTTAAGTGTAGATGATGGTTTACTGATATATATATAAACCTTGCGCAGATTCCACTAGATTTTTCTAAGCATTTCCGTTGACTTGGGAAGAGTTCATATAATGGACTCATGCAAAGTGGACATGAAAGAGTACCGCGGTATGATCGAAATGCTCAATAAGTAAATTTCAATCATTATCGCACTAGATCGGTCTCTTTCGTTCAATTTTTGAGATATGAAGTAATTATTAATGCATTCATTCATTTTCTTTGTCGGACAGTGTTTGGACACGGTTCAAGATTGCGATCCACGATCAATGGCGTGAGGAGCCGATTTATAAACTGCTGTCGGTAAGTAGTATGAGCTAGGTCCGCGCGTCTCATTAATTATAGTTACAATACAATTATCATCATGCTTAATTATTGTTTGATTGAATTCTATTCTTGTAAAATGCCTGAGGTAGCCACAGGGGACTAATCTATGTGGATACTATTTTACGAGTTCATTCGTAGTTGCACTAGTGAGCAGAAGGGGAAATTTGTTCAAGTACGTAATAATATATTCACAATTTATTTTTATTATCATAATTTGTGTTGAGTTCCATTCATATTATTTATGATGATTGATATATTCATATTGATTTCCATCTTTTTAGTTGGAAGCTCTGCGGGAAAAGCTACTACCACAGGACCGCCTACTAGCAATTCAAGAGGAATTGTCGGGATTTTTGGTTGACAAGGTCATAGACCCATGCGGAGAATACAATATAGATAGACCCTAAAGCATCCATATAATAGATCTCCATGTAATCAAATAGACGGGGTCTGGACCCGGTTGGGAGTCGTATACCAAATTGTATATATTTGTAGGTATGCTCGTAAGAGAAATTATATTATATATGCATCAGCGTGTAGAAGTACTATGTAGTAGCGTCATGTATGTATACGAAAACTTGTTTGAAACAAAAACACCGAATGAAAAATAATTAAACACAAAACATAAAATCCTAAAACCCATCCCCTGCCGCGGCAGCCAAATGGCCGAAAACGCTGCCATGACAGGAAACCTTTAGTCTCGTGTTACAAACCGGGACTAAAGGTTCTCCAGCCTAGCGCACGACGCGGGACCACGTGGTGGACCTCTACCCTGGTTCGTAACAGAACCGGGACTAAAGGTCTGACCTCTAGTTCCGATTCCGTAGTCCCGGATTGACATCCAGAACTAAAGGTCCTTACGAACCGGGATTAGAGGTATGTTTTCTACTGGTGTGTGAGAGTGGCTCCTTGCCCTTGTGACACATTTGGCTGGTTGTAGGATGATGGAGCTTTTTTTTGCATAGTATGTATAACATGTTTTCGTTCCATAGGGGATGTTCGATGGTGGGTTTTTGCTATTTGCACCCACCTGTTTCTCATTTCATTACCCTTATCCATCTATTTGTAGACTAAAGTACTTTCCGTTGCTTAATGAAAAGAGGTGTGAAGGCCGGTTAGGGAAAAAAATGCAAAGTCGATCTGCTGGCCAATAAAACGGATTATGGCGAGATGGAAATAGTACAGCTCATACTTTTTTTTGGTGAAATTCTACTAATCTATTAATAATCATCAACAGCAGTACAAAGAGTCCTAAAGTAATAAAAATTACAAATAGATCAATGGACCACCTAGCGACGACTATAAACACTGCCACGAGCCGAAGGCGCGCCGTCGTCCTCGCCCCTCCATCACCGATGCCGGGCAAAGCTTGTCGAACTAGAGCTTGTTGTAGTAGACGACTTAACTAGCTGCCTAGCTCTTGAAGGTACCCATCTCTAAACACGTGCACTTATTGCAACTACCGTTTATTCGCCAAGACGACGCCGACGACAACAACAACAACAAAAAATGCATCTCCCACATAATTCATGCATCCACTATGATGAATACCGCCCTTTAGCTCAACGTAGAGCCAAACTAGCTAAGCTATCTAATGGCACGTACAATGAGGTGACTGTAGCCTTCTCCCATGACTGTCGTTGGCTTAGCTAAGAAATGATCTCTTAGAGAGAAAGTTGCATTCGCTTAGGTAAGGAATAATCTCTTAGAAATAAGAGATACTATTTTCTCCATTGTAACATATAGCTTTCCTCAGCAAATCAATTTGTTACTAACAATAGTTAATTCTCATTAATTATAGAAATAAAATAAAAGATAATGTATTATACAATTTGTATATATTGTATTCTCTAGATGATATAGATGGTCAAAGGAAGGTACGATTTGGTCGACACGAGTAGTAGAGAAAGTCACATCTAGCGCCTTTGACTTGCTGCATGCATGGCGATTAGATGAGAGAATCTGACGTGTCCACGTTTAAGACGAGTGCCATAGTAAAACCCGCTGCTCGGCTATATATAGTTGCCACCTCATTTAGACTTAAACTAATATCTAACACATACAATAGCTAGATATAATGAAGTACTACTTTATTAATACATGGCTCACCTTACGAAGTGTATAGAAGCATGTGCTGCAACTGGTCAAGAGCCCGCTTATTTTTTTCTCATCTTCTCACACATCCAACTAAGCAAAAATATAGTTTCTAGCCAAGCAAGTGACTAGATATTATTGTACTTGCTCTAAGTAGCACGACTAGCATGGGCGGTCGATATTTTTTATTTCGAAAAGGGGGAAAATCTCCTGCCTCTGCATCGGTTGATGCACACGGCCTTTTATTTCAAGAATCCAAATATCCAAACAATGCCGGAAATACAAATACTAGCACTACTGCACTTGGCAATGTCGTCATAAGTTCGGTTCGGTTACATGTATATATCAAAGCTTATAGAGACGAGGCATGTCAAGCTGTGCTTATGCTTGGTTGTGTGTAGAAGGATGTCATTGGCGTCACTGCTGACAAGATCCGTTAGGTGACCTCTGTCCAGGTCGATGTGAGTGAGTTGGGAGGCATAGCCCGGACCAGATGCGACCTCTGTCCGCTGTTAGCCTATCCTGGGACGGTCCTGAACTGAATACAACACATGGCACGTGCGCAGCGCACGGCACTCCAGACTCCAGTGGACACGACGACTCCACCGCTCGCGGCCGGCATCGGCATCGGCAGGTGATGGTTCCTCTGACTCTGTGGCTTTCTTCGGTATCCATGCTCCAACTCCAACAACGTGCGTGTCTCGTCAGGTTTCATGCTTTTACTTAAACATCTCGTCGTATTGGGGCATCTGACACTGAATCGGTCGGATTCGGTCCGTTTGTGGGATGGAGGACAGGCCGTCCGACCAGAGCCCGTTTGCGGTGGGCTTTGCACTCAACGGGCCACCACATTTGCGGGGCCCCTTTATCTGCGGGCAGCCATTAGGAGAGGTTGAGCTGATTTCACTCAGGCTTTCCCGTCGAGGACCGCCCAAGCTTATAAAAGGGTCAGCCGTCGGGACGGGGAGGGCACCCCTTCGCCATGATGAGTAGGAGGAGGACATGGGGGAGTGGGAGGACACCGGCCAGGGAATCTACGTTGTCGAGACCCACATCCTTGAGCTTTCCTAGGCATCGGTGGCGAGGGAGGCCGACAGTCGGCAACCCGGCGAGCGACCGCGGTAGGAGGCTGTGACTGTGGCCAGAGAGGAGGAAGCGGCGGTGGAGGAACACGCCGAGCTGGAAGCGCATGCGGCAATGGAAGTCAAGCAGGCCGCCCGGGTTGCCGCTGAGACCTCCGTGGAGGAGGGGTGGCAGTGGCAGGCAGAGGCGGTGATCGCTTCCTTGGACCGCCTCCTGTCCAGCCGGTACCGGGTAGGGAGGCCAACCTCACTTCCCTCGCCGACAGGCAGGCCGAGGCGGTGAACTTTCATGCGGCGGTGGTGGCCGCGGCCCAACGGGAGGCGACGGAGGAACGCAACCGCATAGCTACGACAACGGCAAGGACAAGGGAGGCGATGACCCTCAAGCACTATCGTAGGAGGCACACAACCACCCAGCACTACCAGGCGGTGGTGGCCTGGCGGGCGTGGGCGGCCTGTAGCCAAGACGAGGACGGGGACGGTGTTTAGTTTAGGGATAATCCCATCTATACCCCTTAAATATTTCCATTTGCAACGATAACAAAAACTAGTGTATGACATGCGGGCCTAGGGGAAGAGAGGCTCTGGCGTGTGGGTTTCCCCGCACAACCAGCTCATTTTTGGGTATGGTTTGAGCCAAAACGGACCAATCTGGGCAGCGGGTCCGTTTGCCGGTGCGTTTTGGGCCTTGGTATCTGTCCGACAGGACCGATTCGACAAGAGCGGTCCGTTTGCGGGCCGCTGTTGGAGATGCCCTTAGAGTTGTCTCCGTGCCTCCCTGCCCCGCGCCGCCGCCTCTACACCCAAAAACATATCCTGTCTAGGCCGGTCAATGGCTAGGCTACCTCCTTCAAGAATTTGTTTTGATACCCTCGAAATCGGATCACAAACAGGGCAGCGAGGTAGAATACGGTTGCCATTTTCTGGACTCCGGGCGGCACGCTGGAATTTCGCCAGACTAGGTACGAGTACGGCGAGGTTAGAGATGAAGTTTCTCTCTTTGGCAAGTTCAAGATTTAACTTTAAAAAATCAACTCTAGAACTGCACATATAAGGCACCAGAGCCTCCTTTTTACAATTTCCCTCGAAATATTTTGCGGGTCGGACGGTTATGCGGGATCAGGTCTTTTTTTGCGGGTATCCGCTGGAGGGAGTTGCTCTAGCATGTTCCATGCTTGCATATGTCGTTTTCTACAAACATCTACAATCATGTAGCCAGTAGGGCGAATCGAATCGTCCTTTTAGTAGATGGCATGTGCACATGATCTGCTCATGATCCGGAAGTACATCGTGTTCCATATGCATTTCCACATTATGTTAGATTAGATAATCTACGGTCATATTACACGCTTCTTTGCAAATGCACCTCACTCCAGTTGTTTCCTTTTTCAGAAAAAAACACCCACATCTTTGGAGAAGAAAAGCTAGCAAGAAAGGATATGGTTTAAAATGACTCAGAAATGTCACGCGTGGAATGCTGTAAACTGAACAACTCTTTTTTCATGATGAGTACACCGGTCTATCTATAATCATCAGCAGCAGTAAAGGAAAACGAAAAAGTGATAAAAAAATACAAATAGCTCACTGGACTACCTCGCGGCGACTACAAGCACTAGAACGAGCCGAAGGAGTGCTGCCGTCCTCGCTCCTCCCTCACTGTAACCGACAAAGCTTGTGGTAGCTCGTGGACAAATTTCAAGCAGGAGATAGAGCTGGAACGGATCGAATGATTAATTTCCAAGGATAAAACAAGCTTTCACATAGCTAGCATCGGCTCAACCACCGGATTATCTTCCACCACGCCCCACGGGAACGTCCCCACCTCCGGGAAACAAACGCACATGGCCAAAGCTATAGTGGCGCCACCACGCATAGGAACCGCCGCACTGTGGGGGCGAGCCATCGACGATGGAATAGGCCACCTCGCTACATGTCAGACCGCGCACATGCCGAACCGGGACACCCGTGAGAGGATCCACCGCAGCCCGCCTCAGAGCAGCGGCGGAGGAAACCCGCTGCCATCATCCCCCGCCCGAGCTTTGCCCAACGTCGCTCAAGTGGTGGCGGGCAGAGGGGTGGAACGGTGGCAGAAACCCTAGATCGTCTCTAAGGGGTGGGCGCGGCTAAATATGTTCTGGCAGTCCTTTTTCTCCCGGTCTCGTCACGATGGAATACCACTCCTACATATACATTTTTTATGTTCTTGTGCAAGTACCTGTGTGAGTTACACCGAGATTTAAAAATAAATCAAAGAACATTCCATCAAATCTTCTATTGTATAGTAAAACAATATACGGATGTCTAATAGAGCCACCATATTGATCCACACCATATTGATCCACGTCATCATAATTATTTTGACTGTTAAATTATTTTTAGCTATGTTTACAAACCGTTAGATTTTGTATGTAGATTTGTTTACGTAACAAATATGACACATGACACGTGTTCCAATTAGCTAACACATGATGACTACAAATACACGTGGGTCCGATATAACACACCCATTGGGTCCAACACCCCGGACTATTAATTCACGTGCACAGGAATCTGGTACAATAAGCATCTAGACTTGATTTATGTACACATGCTGGTAACCTCCAATGTTCTTCTTGGCAGATTGGACTCTCACTAACAGCTCACATAGGCTCATATTAAAAAAAAGGGGTTAATTAGATAGATGCCACTACACTTTCTAACTATTTGAGAAACACCATTGCAACTTTCAACTTTTGAAAAACGCCACTACAATGCTCATACAATCCATAGACGCCATTATGCCTATTTTTCACACATCGTACAACAGGATATACACTTATATTATTGTCATACATACGTATACAAGGTGCGCCTAACCATATTTAACCTTTTTTTGCCAATTCATTTGTGTGTAATAATGGTTTTGTTATTTTTTAATATTATATTTGTAATAAATCAATACACACGTGTTGTATTTATGCTCTTCGAGAATAAAATGGTTGCACGTATGCTCTTTTCGCTTGCTATTTTTTTAACTCGGGTTGCGCTAATTTATTATACACTATTTTGTTAGTTAACGACAAATTTTAGCTTTTGTGGTGCTTACTGATAGATACATATAACTCATTGTAAATTATGGCTTTAATACTGCTTTCTGTGACATGGAGGAAGCATAGTGAACAGTTATCTAAATAAATACACATGGCCTAAGCTGATTCTAGTGAGGGCTACCGTATATATGTATGTATGATAGAAATACAAGTGTATATTGTGAGGTATGTGTGTTGAAATGGCCATAATGGCGTACATGAAATGTATGCAGAATTTGTAGTGGCGTTTCTTAAATAGCCCAGAATTGAAGTGGCGTCAGTCCAATTAACCCTAAAAATAATTGCGTGCACACAGTTGATCAATTAGTATGACACATAGCACATGACCCTTAGATTCTTAGTACTGCACCTATGGTGATTTTAGGAATCCATATATTGTCGAAACATGTATGGTAAGATAACATGGGAAGGATAGGTAGAATACTAAACCGAGTCCCCCGTCTCATATATGCAATTTAACACTTCAGAAAAATGCAATCGTTATATAACTACCTTCGAGGTACACATCGCATGTATCAGTCTATGAGTCTCATTTTACGAGATTTTCTTCTCGGCATTCAGTAATAGTCCATCATGTTGGAAGCAGGATCATTAAGTCGGTCCAGCCCACAAATCTTCTTAGAATTCACAAGTCTTTTAGCGTCCACTTGCCCAGTCCAGCACTCGGCCTACGTTCTGGATGTTTATACGCACACAACCCAACAATATGAAGAGAGCTCACTCTATCCCAAAAGTCCGGACTGAAAGAAAGAGTCTCTCCCTTATAAGCTGGGCGTGGCCTCCTTCCGTAGGCGAGGTGGGCCTAAACTAGTATAAGCATCCACCGGTCAACAACAGTCTAACATCCCATCCCCTGCAGGTTATTGTCAACAAGAAAATTATCCACCAAACAATCCAAACCTCTGTGCGTACGACAATACCCTATCCGACTTCCGTCAGACAATCGAGCGATGTGCACATCGTACACAATTCGTACAGTGTGAATCGTACACATAGCAGTCCGCTAAAAAAACAACCACACCACAAAGCCAGGTTGTCAAGCATGTAAAAATGTCTCTAGCTATCTTCTCGCGGAAACTCAACAATCATCAATAACATACCAAATAGAGTGTCAAGAAGATACAATACAATATACATTATAGCTCATTTTTCATGGCTTAATCATCATCCGAAAATCATTTGAATAAAAAAGGTCTCGTCAAGGTCAACTAAGTCTTTACAAGACTGATTGGTTACAAAAAACTAGGTCAGGTAAGGAGCGGATCAATACATCTCTATGACAATATGGCATGTAATCCTAATATAGCCACGAAGAAAAGCAAAAAATAATATGTGTACAAAACTGAAGACACAATGCAATGTGTACTCTTTTTTTCATTCTTTCTGGCGCCCTTAATAATTAAGAAATACTATCACTATAACTATACATTTTTGTATATGTATGATCATGTGAATCCAATTTTTTCAGGAAGTATTTTGGTAATATAATACACTATTTCAAAAGGAGTGTTGATAGGATTTGCAGTTGGATAGTGGTATGGCTTGTAGTTATGTTAAATATGTCTCCATTTTAATGGAACAATTTTGGATCCACATAATAATTACTATTGACCATAATCTATGTAAACCTCAGTCTTAGATCTACATAATGTTTGTGTTTCTCCATTTTGATCAGTGATATATATTTTTAAAAATAGAAAAGAAACCATGTGCATACATTTGTCTCAAAAACTACCTTGGTAGTATTACTTCATGTTTAATTTTCATATAGCATTTTCTAGGCACAACAATTATCTAAAATAACAATAGTACGACAATAAAATTAGTTTTTGAAATGATGTGAGAGAGAGAGAGAGAGAGAGAGAGAGAGAGCTCTATACATGCATGGAGGTGGATTCTCAGTCATTGCTAATTAAGCATGTGATTGTTGGAGACCGTTGGTAGTATTGAAATATCAATAACTAGAGAAATGGTTGCTATCTAGCGAACTCACTCTTCACACTTTTCATTCAATGATATTTTACAATACAATTGTAGAATTCATTGAAATACTAATGTATTGTTTGTTTCATTCTTATGATTATAAGTATTTGTATTTTTCTTTCTAGACCAATCAATTTGAAATGAAGAAATCTTTTGAGTTGAATCAAAAATTGTAGTTGTATTGCAGCGCTACTAGGGCTATTGATGACTAGGTCACGCACTTATTTGTGGCATCATGGGGATGGAAAATATTATCTAGGTAAAGGACTACATTGAAATATATGATTGATAGTGGTGTTGATATAATTGTAATATTATACTCCCTTCATCCCAAAATAGATGTCACGGATTTTTCTAAATTTGGATGTATCTAGGCACTATTTAGTACATCCAAATTTAGACAAATTTCTGAAGTTATTTCGAGACTGAGGGTGTACAACAATGTCAAATAGATGACGTTCTAAAAAGCTTACTCTATTATGGACTATATATATGTACAAAGACTACTGGAAAAGCATAAAATAAAAACCGTATCACAAAAAACTATGTTACAAATATTTTAAAATTATGTGGAAACATATTTACATATAGATTGGGGTCTAAACTGTGGTGTCTAAAATGGAACCTATTTTAATACATAGAGTGGTCACCAAGAATTTCAGGAATCACTATAATAGGTGAGGAATTATCTGAAAGAATATGTAAGACAAAAGCTATCACCATTTATTGTTTTGCCTATCCGCGTGGATAAATTATTAGGTTTGTTGGTTAATTAAGAAGTTAAGGTTGTTTATTATATCAGAGTATTATATTAATATTATTCAAGGTTCTGTAAGAATCCGAACAAATATTAATTTAGGTTGTGTGATTTTAACAATAGTATTCTCCATTCAAAAATGTGTTCACCCATATATATTTGTGATATCTCATATTTTCTTTATATTTAAAGCACACATCTTCGACCAGAAAAAGAGAGACGAGCTGGAAATTTCATGAATTGGAGTTGATTAAAGATTTCAACATCAGATGTGATATATTATTTAGCATATCATTTTGATGTATATTTAATATCATGGTTTTAGTAGCCATATAATCATATTATTTATAATCATACAATATGAATATTTTATTAAACTATTAATATTATGAATCACTAAAGGCTATGCCCTCGCATTTGTGAGGGCCACTATGCTAGTTTAGTAAAAATTACGAAATAAGTATACATTTGGGGAAATTACACAATATTCATTGAACATTGGATGTACGCAAGCTCGTACGTATACATCAGCAGCATGTTACTAGCCTCTCTAGGATAGCGATCAAACACATTTCAGCACCATACAAGAAAGAGAAAACCAAGTACTATCCAGGGTACCAAAAAAAAAACAGTATTGTCACTACTTAAAAAAGTTTATAAAATACACTCTTAATCTGTCAAAATCAGGTGACGGTAGAGAGGTGCGGATGGTACATGCTTATTGCTAATTAAGCATATGCCACACCTCTTCTAACTTCAGAGTACATGGAGTGTAATATGTTTTAGTATGTTCCCAGCGCGCGCACATTCCCAAAGGAACCATCTCCAACAAAACAATAATGCCTCAGGGAAAAGAATATTGGCTGCTCTCGATTTACAAATGTATGAGAATACCAGCAATATTTGCCCTTGTTAAAATATTGTGGGCTGAATTTTGTTTATCAACCATTCGAGCACCACTTGGACTATGTCTCTTTCCTTGCGGGAACAGTGGCAGACCCAGGATTTCACGAAAGGGTATCCCACCTCAAGAAAATCACATAGTGTTTGGTAACTCCCACACGGGTGACAGAGTCGCTATCGACCTCCCCTGTTCCTAGCCACCCTTCCTCATCCACTTCTCTGCCATCACGAGCCATGCCGGCTGCATCAGGCCCCCTCCCTTTCACCTCCCGTTTTTGGGTGCGCACAGGGTACTCTAGCGACTGGTGGTGCTCCCCTGGTGTCTAGGATTCGGTTCCGGCTGAGGCGCGGTTGCGCAGGGTGCCAGCAACACGGGAAAGCCTCAGTGATGCAGTGGAGCGGCGCATGTCTACGACTGGTGGACCGCGTCTGCCCTAGATCTAGGCCCTAGTCAACTGAAACTTCGGTAGTTATCTACGGACGCCACTAAAATTTACCCTCTCACGGTGAGTCCTCTCATCGCCGGATCGCTCTCGCTTGTGGAGTACTCTCTTCGTCTCAAAATACATGTCGCTGATTTGTCAAAATTTAGATTAATCTATACACTATTTAATATATAGAGTCATCCAAATTTTAACAAACATGGAACATCTATTTTGAGAGCGGAGGACTACTTTTTTGGGGGGACATGTAGTGTTATTTTGCTTGGCCCCTTTGACTTGTGGTGTTTGCACGCGGCGCCTAGACGGAGTTGTACTTGTACACATCCATCACGCACGTCGTCGATCGTAGTTTTTTTTTTTGAAGTAGTCGTCGATCGTAGTTAATGACGCCGGCGTAAGTTTCCTTCTCCCGCGCATGGTAATATGCTTCAGTTTTGGAATTGAATTATTCGCAATTGATTTCGTGATAAGATTGACACACCATCCACGTACGCCCCCGATGTTCTTCTATAAATAGATCGATCCAGATGCAAACTTCCCCACAAATCAACGCCGACCGCCATTGATCTCCAAGTCCAATCTCAAGAGCTATACTCGCCGGTTTACGCCGCAACTGCTAGTCGCCGGCCATGTCTTCCTCCCCCGACCTCTCCCGGATCCTGCCCCGCGTGCTCATCGTCTCCCGCCGCACTGTACGCAAGAACAAGTTCGTCGACTTCGTCGGCGAGTACCACCTAGACCTCGTGGTGGACTACGGCGCGGTGCCGGTGATTGTGCCGCGTGTCGCCGGCGTGCACGCCATGCTCGACTCCTTCGAGCCCATCCATGGCGTGCTGCTCTGCGAGGGCGAGGACATCGACCCCTCCCTCTACGGTGGCGACGACGCGCTCACGCCGGAACAGCTGGAGGCGGCGCGGCGCCTCCACCCGAGTGACTCCGCCGTCGACCACGAGAAGGACTCCATCGAACTCCTCCTCGCGCGCCGCTGCCTCGAGCGCGGCATCCCATACCTCGGCATCTGCCGCGGCTCGCAGGTGCTCAACGTCGCCAGCGGCGGCTCCCTCTACCAGGACGTCGACCAAGAGCTCCACCACGACACGGACACCCCTGTAGTCCACATGGACTACGCCGACTACGACGGGCACCGGCACCCCGTGCGCGTCCTCCCCGGAACGCCGCTGCATGACTGGTTCGCCGAGTCGCTCGCCGGCCAAGAGCACGATGAGATCATGGTGAACAGCTATCACCACCAGGGCGTGCGGCGGCTGGCGGAGCGGTTCGTGCCGATGGCGTTCGCGCCAGACGGGCTGGTGGAGGGGTTCTATGACCCGGACGCATACAGCCCCGGCGAGGGCAAGTTCCTCATGGGGCTGCAGTTCCACCCGGAGCGCATGCGCAAGGCCGGCTCCGACGAGTTCGACTACCCCGGCTGCGCCAAGGCCTACCAGGAGTTCGTCCGCGCCGTGATCGCGTACCAGGCCAAACTCGCCGCCGTCTCCACGCAGGTCCTGAACGTGCCGTTGCGTGGCCTGGTCGCGGTCGCCCCGAAGCTGAGCCATGACATGGAGAAGCAGCGCAAGGTGCTCGACCGCAGCTTCTCGCTGGCCAAGAACATGTATTTCGGCTACGGTGACGTACAGAAGACAGCCGGAGAGGAGCGGCGATACCTCAACGCCGGCGCGGAGTTCCTGGAGACGGCGTCGGCGGCGCTGAGCTCGCAGCAAGAGAAGCGGCTGAAGCAGATGGGCGCCACGGTTCGGAACGCGTCCGGGTACCTCAACAGCAGGCTGAAGGTGAGCCAGGAGCGGGAGGCGGCGGCCAGGACGCTCATGGCGAAGATGTCCGCGGCGCAGCTCTCCAGCCTCGCCGCTTTCTACCGCTCCATGGGTAACATCTGCTCCGAGGTGCTCGACGCCAAGCTGCAGCCTGCTGCGACTCTACACGAGTGACTGAAAAATAAAAACCCTACGAATTTCGTGTGTTGGTTGCAAAAAATTGCACAGAATTGGTACATTTCCAAATGTACCTGGACATGTTGTGTTTGACTTTGTTTACTGTCCGTACATTGAATTTGCTTTGACGTCCTGCTCGTTGACTTTGATGAGCAATCGTGTCTTGGATGATCACATGAAAGATGAAGAGAAAACTACTGAATACCTATCTTGACGTGCACAATTGAGATGTCATTCTCATCCATATCTATCTTGTAGGTATTAATAGTTTTTTCGTCAAAGTAGCGCCCTTCGACCCCCTTCCGACTTCCCTCCCGTCCCCTTGTCGCCGCCGGTGGCATTTCCAAGCAAAGCGCGCGATGGCGGCAGGGATCCCTATGGTCACGGCCCTGGGCACCGCCTGATTTGGCCCCTTGGGCAGCGGTGGTGCAGGTCAACATCCGCAGGGGTGGTTTCCAAGGCGCCGGCGCAGGAGGGACCAGAAATGGCGGCGCTTCGCCGTTGGGCCTGATCTAGGCCTGTTTGGGTCGGGAGGGCCATGGTGGCGTGTTGCTACCCTTGCCGGTTGCGCTGCTCCAGTGCGTGGCTCGCCGGTGTGCGGCTTTGCCTACATCATGTGGGTGGCTGCCCCGCGCTTGGCAGTTGCGGCCTACTCGCTGGTTGTGATCGGTCAGGTGCCAGCTAGTTGTGGAGGATCTCAGGTCATATCCGGTCTCGACTACAAGTGGAGGATGCAATGTTGGTGAAAATCAAACTCGACTTCAGTCATGGTGGGCGATGGCGTGCATCGTGTCGCAACAATCATCTACTCAATTATTCTGCTCTGGGAGAAACCCTAGATCTAGGTTTCCTCGATCGAATGCTGGCGGCACATTCGTCGTCACTTTAACTCGAGGGGGCAATAGTTTTTGGAGCAGGTGTAAGAATGCGATGGCAACATGTGGGAGCGTTCTTGCATCTACAGTGTCAACGACGGCGAATCTTGGCGGCGTGGCACAACCGGGTCTCGGTTGCGGACGTGACATGATGTAGTCGCGCATGCCGGGGGTGTTGTCTAGTGTCGCGGCGGCAGCGATGGTAGGAATGCCGAAGACTTTGCGGGAATTTGCCCCGAAGATTGGTCGGCGTTTTTGACGGCAGCGATGGATTCTGCAGCGTGTGCATGAGACAGCTTCCTAAGGGTCGTTTATACTGGACGAGTGCTCCCGTTACTAGTTGGTGATGTCCACGGTTCCTAGTTGGTGAGGAGATTTCATGTTTTCATGCTATAGAGCCCTAGCTACTAGCATGATCCTCACTCCTTGTCAGGTTTATGGGTGTTGCATTGTACTCCTTCCGTTTCAAAATATAAGATGTTTTAACTTTGTGAATGAAGTGTATCTATACCTCTTTTAGTGTCTAGGTTCATCTAGGTTTAGAGTGAACCTAGATACTAAAATGGGTTTAGATATTTTTTTTTCACAAAGCTAAAACATCTTAGATTTTGAAACGGGGGAGTAGCTTCGAATTTATGCATACTCTTTATCCGATTTAGTTGAATAAATAATAAATAAAGCCCTATGCATGATGTTTTCGATGCAAAAGCTGTCTATGAACCTTAAAAAACTAGCCACCAGGAAACTGCGACCAAGCTAGCGAAGGTTTTGAGTTGGACGATTAACATTCTTTCTCGTGCTTCGTTCTCAAACCATATAAGAGGTTTTTTAGTTGGACGATTATCATTTTTTCTGGTACTCTCCTTGATTGTTGGAGCAGTTACATTCATTCAGTCAGACAACCATACTACGAGCAGAAGCAGGAGGAGCAAGGTTCTTGATGATCACGAGGTGCAAGTGTCAACGCCACAGCGGTTGGAGTAACACGGACTAGGAGCTTCATGTTGGTTGGAACATGCAAGAAAGTAGTGACTCGGGTGCGACGGGAACTGAGCAAACTGCAACGAACTTGTGAGGCATGCATGGCCAACAGGTTGCACCCTTGCCGCAACACTTGTCCAGAAGCACCAACATATATAAGTGTAGTACACGGATCGTGCAGTTTGCCAAAGTTGCCAAAATGCATCAGATTTCACCATATGAAAGAACAAAAAAATCCTTCCGTGAAATTTCCATGCTTTGCCATCGTCCCTTTCGTAGCATCACCTGCTTTCACGTTTTATCTGTTTCCCTATCCTCAGTAGTCGAAACTACATTTCCCCGTCGTACGATTTATGATGACATTACATAAGAGCATCTCCACTAGCATTCTCAGGACTAATAAAAGAGCAGTAGCTGTCATAATCATGCTTGCAACAAAACAGGACTAATCATGGCATGAAAGTGATTCAAGATCCTCAAGCAAAATAATTCATCGAGGCTTAACTGATTATTTCAGTCATGTGCACGCGTGAGCATGTGCCAAGTCAATTCAAATGAAACATTCAGAGGAGGATACCACGGTGTCATACCAAGTTATGAATAGAATAATGCAAGTAAACATTCATAAGACATGCTACAAACTATTAGCGAGCTGGAGCTAATCATAAGAAAGCAAGAACTACTAAGCATCCAAAGATAACATACACCCTACATGAACGGACTAAGCATGCCCACAATGATGAGTATATGTACAAAAATGAAAACAAATAGAGTTCGTTACCAGCCTCTTACCACGCCTCAAGTTGTCATTAATCCTCATTATTGCTCTTCACTTGTGTGGCTTGAATAATAATATGAAACTGAATCCCACTGAGGACTGCTGAACCCTGCAACAAACTCACAAAACCAAAGAAGAACGACAAATATTTTTGTTGTTTTCGATTTTTGAAACAAGAACCAAAAAGGGAAAAACAAGCAAAGCAAAATATTTTTGGGTTTTTCAAATAGTTCAAACAAAGCAAAAGAGGAAAAACAAACCAAGGCAAAAAGAAGAAGCAAACCAAAGAGAAACAACATAAATATTTTTGGTCTTTTCATGTTTTAGAAAGCAAAAGCAAAGAAAGAACGAAAACTAAAAAGAGAACGAAACATGAATAAACAAAGTACCGACGCAATATGATAAGGAGATGAGTGCGATGCCGGCGTACCTCCCCCAAGCTTAGGCTTTTGGCCTAAGTGGGTATCAATCCATGTACGAATAAGGGTTCCAAGCAGGCGGATCATGATAAGAATGGTCGTAGTTGGGCCCGTGGGAAGAAGAAGAAGCTCCCCAATCATAAGCATGTTGCTGAAATGAAGACTCTACCTCATTCGAGGGTTGGACCGAATTATCCGTGACCTCCCTTCTAGTGTCTTGCTCCTATTGGGAGAGCTCTCCCAAGTACGTGTCAAGCTCCTCCTCAGTGAGGGACCATCCTTCCCTGTATCAAGGTTAAACAAAACAGGTGCAGGCAAAAGAACAACACGCTCGGACTTGCTCTTTCTCCAATCAGCTTTGAGAAAGGTTATTTCATAAGATAACTCACTCATACTAGCCCATGAGGAAACAAATTTATGTTGTATCATGGAATTAAAATCAAGCCTTTATATGGGGAACTGTAGGTCTAGATGATGAGACACTAAACCATGCAATGCTAGTAAATGAGAAGCAATTAGGTCTCTACAAATTCCACCTTTCTCACGGTTAGCAACAAGACGAAAAGCTATCAAAGCACCTAAGTTGAAAGACCTATCTCGTTTAAGAGCACCAGAGATAAATGCTAGATCATAAGAAGATAACTTATTGGCAGTTTTCCTAGCAAGAACACACTTGGCACCAAAGTAGGCAAAGTAACGAATGGATGGAAGATGAATGTTACGGATTTTTCCATTCTCCTTCGAGAAGCTGCTTCCTTGGAAAATTTCTGTGTATAAATCCATGAGTGGTCCAGGTCGCTCCTTAATCCTTCTACATGATCCCCATTGAGGTACCTTAATAGCTGCACAAAAATCATCAAGAGAAAGGTCGACAGCAATATTGTAAATTTTGTAATGGACCATGGGGTTAGGCAAAGAGTGACTAAATTGGAAGTCCTGCACCATAGACATGGTTAGCTTCACAAATTGGCAAGGTTCATCTTCCAAAAAGTGTTGTAACCCTACGTTAGAAACCAAAGTGTGGAAACCTTGGAGAATTCCTGCAGCTCTCATGAACTCGGAACATGGATAAATGGAGGGAAAAACTTCCTCCACCCGGTGGACCTTGATGATCTCAGGCACCCATAGTTCATGTTGGTTTAGGTGATGCTCACTCATCTTCTATTCTGAAATTTAAACACCTATTAAACAAGTGATTGCAAAGTGAATATAGTGAAGGATTCTAATCATAGGGACTTGTAAGAGGCATAAGCATGCATCAAAACTATATCGCTAAGCATCAAACAAGCTTACAAGCCCTCATAACTAGTCACCTACAGCAGCAAAATACTCAATATATAATCCACCAAACACAAATCTACTTGGACAAGGAGAGGAGTCACATACCAAGAAACAAATGCTCCAAATTTCAGCAAGAAAGATGGGCTGAGCAAAGAGATTGAAAAAATTGAGAGCAAGCACAGCAAGAATGCGATTTTGAGCAATGAAGTAGAGCTTGCTCGGGAGAGAGAAGAAAGTGACATGTGAGAGAGTTAGTGGGGGGCCAGGGGTGGCCCACACCAGGGCAGGCCGCGCCACCAGGTGGTGTGCCCGGCTGGTGGGTCCCCCTGGTACCTCCCAGGTACTCCTCTGCCACTTTTTCACGTAAAAATTTAATATGAATTTTCTAGAATTTTTCGAGACACTTTATTTTTGGGCATTTTCAGACATAGAAGAATGATTTTCTGACAGACAATTTTTTTGGAAACATGATGCAAGGACAAAATAAAACTAGAACTACAGAAGTTCTAAGACACTCTCACATGCAAGCAACTAACAACAAAAAGAAAACTAAACGAAGGCAAAAACTAAAATGGATAGAAAAGAAGTAAACGAGAATAATCATAGTGAAAACATTGTTTTGTTCAATGAAATCCTTTTGTTAACAAGGTTGATCAGGTCTTGTTACCAAAACAATTCCATATGAGACAAAACTCTGTATTCCACTAATGATTATGTTACCTCAACCTTGATAGCAATGGTCCCAATCATAATAGTTTCAAATTTTTCTCTTGGTATGGGACAATATATTTCTCCAACTTGAATGCCCTCAACATGTTCAATTGAATTCAAACCATAAGTCCTTTCAATCTTCTTGGGGAAATAGACAGTATGTTCCTTGTCATTAACATTGAAAGTCACCTTCCTTGATTACAATTAATAACAGCTCCTGCAGTATTAGAAAAGGTCTCCCAAGAATAATGGACATATTATCATCTTTAGGCATTTCAAGCACAACAAAATCAGTCAATATCAAGCAATTATGAGCCACTTGATCAGGTACATCCTCACATATACCAACAGGAATAGTGATAGATTTATCAGCCATTTGCAAAGATATATCAGTTGGTATCAGTTTTTCTAGTTGAAGCCTCTTATAGAGAGAGAAAGGCATAACACTAACTCCAGCTCCCAAATCACACAATGCAGTTCTAACATAACTGTTCTTAATAGAGCAAGGGATAGTTGGAATCCCTGGGTCTCCAAGTTTCTTTGGAACCTTACCGTTAAAGGAATAATTAGCAAGCAAAGTAGATATTTCTTCATTAGGGATCTTCCTTTTATTCGAGACAATATCCTTCATATACTTTGAGTAAGGAGGCAATTTAATAGCATCAGTCAAAGGAATTTGCAGGAATAAAGGTTTCATCCACTCATAAAACTTATTGTAGTGTTCATCTTCCTTTGACTTGTGTTTCTTATCAGGGAAAGGCATAGGTTTTTGGACCCAAGGTTCTCTTTCACTACCATGTTTCTTAGCAATAAAATCTTCTTTAGTGTATTTAGTATTCTTAGTGTGTTTTTCAGGTTCTTCTTCAACTTTTTCTTCATTAGGAACTTCATTTTCTTCATTACCACTTTCAGTTTCAGCATCAGAGATAGATATACTATTAGGATCTTTAGCAGGTTCAGAGGGTTCTACAATAGTTTTATGTTTCTTTTTCCTTTCTTACGAGTAGAACCGCTATTTTCAGCTTGTTGAGAATCCTGCTCAATTCTTTTGGGATGCCTCTCAGGATATAGAGGATCCTGGGTAGCAGCACCACTTCTAGTTCTAATTTCATAAGCATGTTTTTCTTTAACAACATTAACTAGCAAGTCTTTTTGCACTTTAACGAGTTGATCTATTTGAGTTTGAACCATTTGAAAGTGTTTAACAATCATTTTAACACCATTAGAGGTTCTTTCCACAATATCTTTCAACTCAACAATAGCTCTAGTGTTTTCCATTAGATAATTTTGCACCCTTTTATTAAAGTTATCTTGCTTCACAATAAAGATATCGAATTCTTCTAAGCATTGATCATGAGGTTTAGAGTAAGGGATATCACCTTCATCAAAGTGTTGGAGAGAGTGTACCTCAATAGTGGATGAGTATGAAATAGGCTTACATAATTCTTCTATAGGAGGTAAATTCTTGACATCTGCAGCTTTAATTCCCTTCTCCTTAAGACATTTCTTAGCTTCCTTCATCTCTTCATCATTTAATTTAACAACACCCCTCTTCTTTGATGTTGGAATAGGCACCAGAATAGTAGGTTCAGGTACAATTACTTCAGGTATAGCTTGTTTAGGAGGAGTCCAATCTTCATAATTCTTACTTATTTTAGCCATTAATTCCTCAGCTTCCTCGGGAGTCCTATTCCTGAAAACACAATCAGCACAACTATCTAGGTATGTCCTAGATTCCTTGGTTAGTCCATTATAAAATATATCAAGAAGCTCATTCTTAGGTAATGGACTTCCAGCCTGTGCATGAATTAAAGCACAAAACCTTGCCCAAGATTCGGGCAATACCTCTTTTTCTCCCTGTTTAAAATCAAAAAGTTCCTGCAAAATAGCATGTCTAGCACTAGGAGGAAAATATTTCTGCAGGAAAGTACTAATCAAGCACTCAGGGCTATCAATAGATCCAGGAGGTAAATTACTAAACCAAGTTTTAGCTTCTCCTTTCAGTGAAAAGGGGAAAATCTTAGCAACAAAGTAAGTACGCATCTTAATATCATCAGAAAATAAGCCACTCATGGTAGAAAGTTCATTCATATGTGCTACCGAACTTGCATTCTTAGTCCCACAAAAAGGTTCTTTCTCGACAATAGCTATGTAAGATAGATCGAGAGAGAAATCAAAATCTTCATCTATAATGTTTATGGGAGAAGCAGCAAACTTAGCAATAGGAGACAATTTGGGTCTAATAGTACGCCTCTCAAGGAGACTCTTAGCAATGCTCCTATCATGGGTGTTTTTACATTCTTTAATAAATTCATCGGTCATCTCAACATAACCATCTTCGATATCATAACTCTCACTAGACTCAGGTGAGATAACAAGTGTGGTAGTGTCTTCATTAGGAGTTTTGGTATTTCCAGTTATAGTTCTAGCAATCGTAGCATCTAGGAAAGGACCTAATGAACCACTCTTATGAAGCACAGTAGAAGCAGCATCATAAGCATCCGAAGTTTCAGATTCAGCAGTAGTAGTAGTGTGTGTAGCATGTGTATGTGGTGGTGTAACGAGCTTATTTATAACAGATGGTGAATCAAGAGCAGCAGAGGTGTTCAGAACCGTACCTCTTCTTGTAGTGGATGGTAAAATAGGAACCTTGCCATCACGAGACTTACCCATGATGGATGGATAGCAGCGAACAACAGAGAATCCAAGTGAACTTGATAAATAAAGCTATGCTCCTCGGCAACGGCGCCAGAAAATAGTCTTGATGACCCACAAGTATAGGGTGTGTATCGCAGTATTTTTGAGGGAAGTGAAACCCAATTTATTGATTCGACACAAAGAGAGCCAAAGAATATTTATAAGCCTTAACAACTGAGTTGTCAATTCAGCTGCACCTGGAAACAATCTTGCTCACAGCAGTTTATCAGTAGCAACAGTTTTGTAGTAGGACTAGTGAAGTAGCAGTAGTAAAGTAAAGACAGTAGTAACAATAGCAGTAAACAGTAGGATTCGAGTGCGGTAGGCTATAGCACCCCAATTGTCTAACAATTGTAATGCTACTTGTCCTAGTAAGATATTGGCTACTCCATAGAGATTATTGTTGCATCATAATTATATCATGCTCATGTCATCATGCCACCTTGCATTTGAGCATCATATAAAACCCTTTTTCTTTTGGCTCTTCTCTCACATGCATTATTAATTGTATTTGCCTCTTGATATTGTATTTGGTTATTGATATATTGCCTAAATGCCCAAGTTGAGTTGGGGGCATATCTTTTATTTCATTTCCATCACCTTTCTTTTCACCACTTTATAATTCCACCATCCTACTAGATCATGAGCTTGTTTGTTTTTATTTGGGGTTTTATTAGCTCAGGGGCAATAGGGTGGATCTAGTCCTTTAAGAATTTCTTTGCTTGGCTTTGTTCCACTTCTTGGAAATGCATAAGATTAATGCCATCATATTAATATTGTTTTCACAAAATTAATCAATGGCATTACTATTTTTGAATGGGCCATGCACTAGTCTTCACCACCTTCCTCTCCTTTGGTTTTGTTTGGTTTTGTTGGTTCCTATCTTTGTGGAAAACACCTTCTACCACTCCACCATCCCCATAACCTCAACCATATCTTTTTATTTTAATTATTTTTCTTCAAGCATGATCACTTGAGCCTTTCTTTTCCCACCTAATTCTTTTCTTCCTCTTTCTTTCTTGTTTCTCCTTCCCTTTGTCTCAAGCAAGATCAAGTCTCTTGCTTCTCCTTGGTTTGGCCTCATAATCAAATTAATATATAAATGCTTGATAAAAACCTTACCTAATTCTTTCCTCTCTCTCTCTATTTTCTCCTAAACCCTAAGCTTGCTATCTCTCTCTCTAGCATGACCTCCTTGCTCTTCCTCTCTCTCTAACCTGCTGAGCACCACCTGGCCACCCTTCCCCTGGCCCACACCCAGCCACCCCAAACCCTAACCCTAGACATGCCCATCAACCCTAGCCCGAGCTAGCCTCCCTCTTCTCTCTTTCTTTCTCCACCGCCAGGCTAGCCCCACCCTGTCCTCCCTCGTCCTCGGCCCCACTGGCAGCCTCCCCTGCAGCCCCAGGTCCTAGCCCAGCCGGCCGAGCACGTGCTCGAGGAGGAGAGGGAAAAGGTGGCACGAGGCCACCTTTATCTGCCGTGCCCCAGCTGCTCTCCTCCCTCTCGCCCTTCTTTTCCCTTCCTCCCCACGCCTCTCTGGCCTCCCCAGATCTGGCCCGAGTCGCCCCTCCTCTCCCCTTCTTCCTCCCCGATGACAACCACCTGCCGCCGTTCGCCGCCAGCACCCACCTCGCCCCGACGATCCAGCCGAGCAGCTCGACGTGGAGGTGTCCTGGCCGACCGAGAGGAACCCCCTGCACCACCCCGCCCGCGCCTACGTGGACCAGAAGCTCCCCAGCGCCGCCAGTACCTCGCCGCTCCCCGAAACCCTAGTTCGTCGGAGCGCCAGCAACCTCGACGCCTCGCCGCTCCTCGCGCCGATCCGAGCCCACCGCCGAGCCCGCGGTGAGCATCCCCTCCTCCCTGACATGGTCCGCCTTGCCGTACCGCCCTAACGTCGTCGTGCGTTTCGTCGAACACCCACCGCGCGCCAGAGCTCACCGGCATCTGCAGGAATTCCGCGCCGCACAACCCCTTATCTAGCTCGCGTCCACCTCCCTGACAGCTCCCCTAGCCCGCCGCACCGGTCAGCCCCCTCAGCGCGCACTCCCACGGCCCGGGATCGAATCCCCGCTCCGCGCCACGCACGCACCTGCCGTCAGACGCGAGGAGAAGAAAAACAGTACCGGGCTCGTGGTCAATTTGCAAAAAGCCCCCCACCTTTTTAATTCTCGCAACCCGCGCTCTTAGTGCCCCACCGGTCAGTCGCCCAGGTCATCTTGCAGAAAAACCCCTCGGCTTTTCCGGCCGCAACCCGCGCTCCAGTCCCCAGCCCCACCTGTCAGCCCCTGTCTAGCTCACCGCTGACACGCGGGCCTGCGCCAGTTGGCCCACCCCGCAGCCTCAGTGGCTAGCCGAGCCCGCGGTGACCAAAGGTTTTCCCCCTCGCGTGGTCCAGTCAGCACGAAGGCCCACCTGTCAGTGTCTGGGGTCGATTCCGCCTGAGTAACAAAAGTATTCCCTGAGTCTGTTTTAAATCAAATCTTTTTTAAATTAATTTAAATTCAAATTCTTTACAGATTCAAATAATTTTTAAAATACAAATCCAAATAATACAAATAATATATGTTTTGGAATCAGAAAAATGTGAGGAATTCAAATATGCCCTTCAAAATATATTTTGAACATTTTAACTTTCGAGATGATGAAAATTACAATAAAAATGCCCTTTTCCTTATTTAATTAATAACTTTTGTTTTATGACTCCAAATTTGACAAATAATATGTCTAAATCGATCAGCGCGACGAGCCCGTTCTATTTATGCAATCCTTGTTCTGAATTGAAGCATGCATCATGTTGAAATTTAAAAATCTGAACCGTTTATGACAATAAAACTTGGGCAAATGAATGATAAAATGCTTTATTACTTGTATTCACACCTCACCTTTGCCATGCTACTTTAATGCCATGAAATTGTGCATCATTCATCATGGCATGCTTGGGTGCTTGTTGCATTTTCATTCATATGCTTGTGCACTTTATTTATGTTGGCCCTTGTTTGTTTGGTTCTTCTTCGAATAGACGCCCAGCAGGAGAATTACCAGGAATCATAGGAGTATTACCCAGATCCATCTCTCGCTTCAACTGAGCTGCCAGGCAAGCACTACCACATGCTTGCATACATACAGTACCTATTGCCTCGCATCATTGAGTCGCGATTGCATTAAATTGAATCCCAAGTACTGCATAGCCTTTACTTTTAAACCACATTAAGCCTGTTCCGGTCCCATGAGCCATTACTACAGGAGTTGTTTGAGCCATGCGAGTCGTAGAAAAGCATGAGTAGGGTATGTGAGTGTCGGATGAATAACGAGGCACCTAAACAACATAACCTGAGTAGTAATGGGATAACTAATGAAAGAGGCACCGGTGAGCAATATCTGCTATTTGGTTTTCCATGCTCACTTGTGTCCCGTAGGACCCCGAGTACTTGATTCCTGTTCCTTGTTTATTCGCACTATCCACATCCGGGAGGCCTTATGGACCCCCCCTGAGCCAGAGCTTGATTCATTCTTATTTCTTGGGGCCACAGTTAGTTTGGGGCTTTATTACTATGCTGTACTTATGCCATGTTACTGCTTTATTTAAGATTGTGCGAGGAGCACCTGTACTGTTTTGGATCGTGACACGTTTTCGCTGTATCGACAAGCCCATTCATGTTTTCGGGTTCCCAGTCGTTTACCGCCGTCCACACAAACCTTGGGTCCGTCTCGGAGCCGGCCAACTTCGTTGCGGGTAGCTTAATGGGGTGGCCCCCTAAAATATTTCTGAATCTTGTAATTGCTTTGTCATGAATGCCTCGTTGGGTTTTGATTTGGTTTTTCCGAGGTTGATCGAGTGTGTGTTGCTATTCGTGCACCCCTGCAGGGTAAATCTTTCTGAAAGCCGTGTCCGCGGTTATGGACGACTTGGAGCACAGTTTCTCGATCATAGACAAGTATAACTAAAGTACCGCTTTTAAATTGACTAAGCACTTGACTAGTAAATAGTGCAATACTCATGGAATGATTAATAAAACTGCCAACGGATGATGGGGGTTGTTTCTTCCGCTTCCTCGTTGGTAAGCGAGGAGGAGGATGGATCTGTTAATTGTACTGTTATAACTGTTGTTCTTAATTCATGGACTTCCGTCTATCAATGGTTAGGCGGAAGGTTAGCGAGTCTCTATAGAATTGTTAGGTATTATCTTTTGCTGCAATTGTGTCACCCCAGGTTGTGTCCCCTTTAGTGGCATAAAGACTTGCTGAGTACCCCTAGGGTCTCACACGATAAATTGTTTGATTCAGATGAACAGGTGTACCCGCAAGATGGATACTGGGTGGAAGAGACAGATGATGTTGGCAACGATCATTCGGTGTAGAGATTCCGGGAACGGGGATCCGTGTGATCTGTGGGCGGGATGTGTTTATTTATGGGGCATCTTATGCCAATTTGCTTCTTATCCATACTCGAATCTTGATTTCCGCTTCCACCTGATACTCTGATGTGTGATGTATGAGGAGCTATCCTAAACTATTATATCTATCTAGGACATTTGGATCTTGCCGTATGGCGTTCCAATATTTCTATTTATTTTAGATGGAATGGCTCTGAGGAATGTTGTATGTGGCTTGCATACATACTCATTTGTGTATGTAGTTGATCCCTTCGCCTGCCTATTACGCCGCTCGTTCTTGTCCCATTGTTCGAAAGTGGTTAGGACGGCCGAAAGGTCTACCGTGAGTGGCCCTGGGCCCCACCGTACTATTTTAACCACTTTCGTTCATCCAGGCATTAACTAAGAGCGTAATTCACCGAGGTAGTTACAATTGGTATCAGAGCCATCCCGCCCTTCAGGGTCTTAGCCAAAATGGTCGTTGTCAGTCTAGCAAATATTTTTGGTAGTTATGTATACTAGGGAAAAACAAACGTGAGAGTAGGACTGCTTCCATTTTCTTCTTACCCACCCACCCCCTTTTTCTGGTAAGGAAGTGTAACGTTTTCAATCCTCTTCTAAACTTCAAACTAGGATTCACATGTTCTGGGTTCCGTAGTACCATAGGTTATGTTTGTGTGTGTGTGTGTGAATTCCTTGTCTATCTGTTGCATCCAAATGTTATCACTATCTGCCTTTTGGTTATCAACTATTGGTATATTCCCTACCGACAGTCCTTTGTAAACCGACGCGATCTATTCTGATTCGTTGTACACCGGTGCGATCTATCTTACTCTTTTGTTATCCGACGTTATCTTGTTGGGGTGTTATTTTCCGTAGTTACCAATCTCTAGGTTCATCTTAAGAAGAAGTTGTTAGGATATGTGTTTTACTGATTCATGTGCGGAGTAATGATTTGAGTGCAGGATGGAGTCGCGACCATACCACTACTTTTGTCATTTGCTTTTGTATATTGAACTAGTAGAGTTACTAATCTTGATTCGTTAAGTGGTTTTGCGCATATAGTGGTATTTTAATGCCGAAATTTGCGAAAAAAAATTCTTTGTTAGTTGTGTACCACACTCCTTGTTCAGTCGTGTGTGTTATGCGTAATATCTTCTAATTCCTTGAACTTTGTTGATATTTTAATATCATCTCAGTGAATTGCATTCTTTAATCTTGATTAATTCCATTTTGGTACTATTTTGGATTATTATCATTCTCCATTATAGTACTGACTTGTGTTTTATATCAATCACAGGATGGCACCACCACGCCGTTCTGAGGAGGATATACCACCTGAACTTGGGGCTGCTTTGGCAAGTATTGCAAATGCTTTGGGCACTATGCAGCAGAACCAGCAGCGCTTCGAGGAAAGTGTGAGGAGGAATGAGTTTGCTCCGCTACCTCCACTCCCAAGCGAGGAGACATCAAGAGTTTTCTCAAGTTCAACCCACGTCAATTCGAAGTGTCTGATCAGCCACTTGATGCGGATGATTGGCTTCGTGAAGTGTCAAGGTTGCTGATGACTGCGGATGTTCCCGAGCAAGAATGGGTCAAGTGTGCTACTCACCTTCTGAAGGGAGATGCAGCTCTCTGGTGGGAAAATTACCTCAAGGCAGATCTTTCTGGTTTTCAGCCTACTTGGGAGCGGTTCACTGCTGCTTTCAAAGAGCAATATCTGTCAGAAATTGTCATGGAAAGGATGAAGGAAGTGTTTCTCAACCTCAAGCAGGGCACTGACAATGTCAACACCTACATCAGGAATTTCATGAACCTTTCTCGTTATGGTGGCGATGAGATCTCTGATGACAAGAAGAAGCAAAAGAGGTTTCGGCAAGGCCTCAATGCTTCCATCAAATATGCAATCACTCATGCAAGGCCAGCATCTTTCCTGGAACTTCAACACACAGCTCTACAGGAAGAAGCAAGTAGGCAAGTGTTTGAGGAGTCAAAGAAACACAGCCGTGATACAGCAAGCTCTTCTGCTATGACAGCTCCTTCTAAGCGTCGTGTCTGGGTTCCTAACACCCCACCGTCGCTCCCTGCTCCATCAAGACCTTCAAGCTACGCACCAAGGCCACCAAACTCCTTCACTGCGGCTCCCAGGGGCTACAACCACAACTACCCTGGAGCGCCTGGCGGAGTCTCTGGCTACGTTGCTCCACGTCCACCTGGTGCTTGCTATACTTGTGGTAACACTGGGCATCAGCAATGGAATTGTCCATTGAACAACAAAGCTCTTCCACCACCACCTCCAAGACCTGCGGCAAGTGCTCCTATGATTCGTGCACCTCCACCTCGGGCTCTCAACATCAACACTAAGCCGGGGTCTACGGTTGCTCGTGCCAACTGTGTCAACGCCGCTCAAGCTGAGCATGCACCTGGAGTTGTCATGGGTATGCTTCCTGTTAACTCAGTTCCTGCACGAGTTTTGTTTGATTCTGGTGCTTCGCATTCTTTCGTTTCTCACAAGTTTGCTCATGAGCAAGATCTGGCTATGGTTCCTTTGTTACACCCTCTTGTGGTACAATCTCCTGGGTCAAACATGAGGGCTGCTCATATTAGCCATGGCAATCAAATTGAGATTGGTGGTTCTTCGTTTCCGGCTTCCTTAATTATTCTGGGCAATTCTGATATTGATGTTATCTTGGGCATGGATTGGTTGACAGCAAATGCAGCTGTGATTGATTGTGCTGAACGTTCGGTTTCTCTGAAAATTCCTGAAGGCCATATAGTCTATTCTCCAAGTCTGACTCCTGCAATTCAGCTTTATTCTTTGGCAGCTCTGAATGATGATGCTATGGAAGGTATTCAGAGTGTTCCTGTAGTTTGTGAGTTTCCAGATGTTTTTCCTGAAGAGTTGCCAGGTATGCCTCCGGATCGTGAGGTTGAGTTTGTCATTGAACTTGAACCTGGTACCCGCTCCTATCTCCAAGCGGCCTTATAAAATGGGTCCTGCTGAGTTGGCTGAACTTAAGCGTCAGTTGGATGAACAAGAGAAGTTGGGTTTCATTCAGCACAGTACTTCTTCTTGAGGTAGTCCAACCATCTTTGTGAAGAAGCGAGACAAGACTGATAGACTTTGTGTTGACTATCGGGCACTCAATGCTAAAACAATCAAGAATAAATATCCCCTTCCGCGGATTAATGATCTCTTCGATCAGCTAGCCGGAGCTGTGGTATTCTCTAAGCTTGATTTGAGAAGTGGTTATCATCAAATCAAGATCCGCAAGTAAGATGTTCCCAAAACAGCTTTCACCACCCGCTATGGCCTGTATGAGTACACGGTCATGTCTTTCGGTCTCACCAACGCACCTGCCACCTTCTCGAGGCTTATGAACTCGGTTTTCATGGAGTATCTTGATAAGTTCGTTGTGGTCTATCTGGATGACATTCTAGTCTATTCTAAGTCAAAATAAGAACATGAAGAACACCTTCGATGTGTCCTAAACAAGCTTCATGAGAACCGCCTGTATGCAAAGTTCTCCAAGTGTGAGTTTTGGCTGCCTCAAGTCACCTACCTTGGTCACGTCATCTCTGCCAAGGGCATTGCCGTCAACCCAGAAACTATTAAGACAATTATGGACTGGCTTCCACCCATTAGTGTCAAAGAAGTCCGAAGTTTCCTTGGTTTGGCCAGTTATTGCCGTCGCTTCGTTCAAAATTTCTCAAAGATTGCGAAGCCTCTTACCGATCTCCTCAAGAAAGGCAAGAAATATCTTTGGACTCCTGCATGTCAAGCAAGCTTTGAAACACTCAAAGAGAAGCTCACTTCCACACCAGTCTTAGTTCCTCCAGATACATCAAAGCCTTTCCAGATTTTCTGTGATGCCTCATTGCAAGGATTGGGTGCGGTCCTTATGCAAGAAACACAAGTTGTTGCTTATGCATCTCGTCAGTTGAAGACGCATGAGATCAACTATCCTACACATGACCTCGAACTCGCAGCAGTTGTCTTTGCTTTGAAAGTATGGAGGCATTACTTGCTGGGCAACCGTTGTGAGATCTTTTCTGATCACAAGAGTCTGAAGTATATCTTCACACAGCCGGATCTCAACCTTCGTCAGAGGAGGTGGATTGAAACAATCAATGATTTCGATTTGACCATCAACTACACCCCGGGCAAAGCCAATGTCATGGTAGATACTCTCAGCCGAAAAGCTTATGTCAACAACGTCATGATGGAAGAACAACAGCCTCTCTTGTGCGAGGAATTCCGCAAGCTTAACCTTGAAATTGTGGATCAAGGTTATCTTCTGAACCTCCTAGCAACACCCCTCTTGGAAGAAAAGGTTCGTTCCATTCAGCTTGGGGATCCTTACACTAAAAAGATCATCTCCAACATTCAACTTCCGAAGTATGAGTCTTTTCACGTAGATGACCAAGGCACTCTCTTCTTTCAACACCGGATGTTTGTTCCGAACTACCCGGGTTTAAGGGAGCAAGTTCTCAAGGAGGCGCATGATTCTGTTCTTTCTATCCACCCTGGAAGCACTAAGATGTACATGGACTTGAAAACACAATATTGGTGGCCTGGTTTGAAACGATATTGTGCCAAGTATGTCTCGGAATGTGATGTTTGTCGCAGAGTTAAAGCTGTTCATGAGAAACCTTCCGGTCTTCTACAGCCATTGAAGCCTCCGGAATGGAAATGGGAGAAAGTAGAGATGGACTTCATCACTGGTTTTCCAAGGTCGCAGAAAGGCAACAATGCAATCTTTGTTGTCATTGACAGACTTTCCAAAGTAGCTCACTTCTTTCCAGTCAAGGAAACAATTTCTGCAATTCAGTTGGCTGAGCTCTATATCAACAGAATTGTCTCTCTATATGGAGTTCCTCTTGAGATCAGTTCAGACCGTGGAAGCATTTTCACTTCCAAGTTCTGGGGAAGTTTCCAAAATGCTCTGGGAACAAAGTTAAACTTCAGCACAGCTTACCACCCTCAATCGCAAGGACAAGTTGAAAGGATCAATCAGATTCTAGAAGATATGCTCCGTGCTTGCGTTATCTCTTTCGGCATGAAGTGGGAAGAATGTCTTCCTTATGCTGAATTCTCTTACAACAACAGCTTCCAGAAAAGTCTAAAGATGGCACCATTTGAGGCTCTCTATGGTCGCAAATGCAGAACTCCGATTGGTTGGTCGGGCGCAGGTGAAAGAATATTGTTTGGCCCCGACATTGTAACTCAAGCGGAGGAGAAAGTTCACATCATTCTTGAAAACCTTAAGATTGCTCAAAGTCGCCAGAAGAGCAATTATGATAGAAAACACACGGACATGGAGTATGTCCCTGGTGATCTCGTTTATCTTCGTGTCACTCCCATGAGAGGCACGCACCGTTTTGGTATCAAAGGAAAGCTGGCTCCTAGATACATCGGTCCTTTCAAAATTCATGGAAGAAGAGGAGAAGTTGCTTATGCTCTTGAGCTTCCTGAACAACTCAAAGTCCATGATGTTTTTCACATCTCTCAACTCAAGAAGTGCTTCAAGGATCCCGGCAGGACCGTGGACCATGAACTCATTAATCTCCAAGAAGACCTTTCTTATCAAGAACACCCCACAAAAATTCTTGAAGTCGCAGAAAGAAGGACTCGCAACAAGTCCATCAAGTTCTGCAAGGTGCAGTGGTCGCACCATTCCGTTGATGAAGCAACCTGGGAACGTGAAGATGAGCTCAGTGCCAAGTATCCTACCCTCTTTGAGTCTTCTTCTTCCTAGAATCTCGGGGCGAGATTCCTGTTTGGTGGGGGAGAGTTGTAGCACCCCAATTGTCTAACAATTGTAATGCTACTTGTCCTAGTAAGATATTGGCTACTCCATATAGATTATTGTTGCGTCATAATTATATCATGCTCATGTCATCATGCCACCTTGCATTTGAGCATCATATAAAACCCTTTTTCTTTTGGCTCTTCTCTCACATGCATTATTAATTGTATTTGCCTCTTGATATTGTATTTGGTTATTGATATATTGTCTAAATGCCCAAGTTGAGTTGGGGGCATATCTTTTATTTCATTTCCATCACCTTTCTTTTCACCACTTTATAATTCCACCATCCTACTAGATCATGAGCTTGTTTGTTTTTATTTGGGGTTTATTAGCTCAGGGGCAATAGGGTGGATCTAGTCCTTTAAGTATTTCTTTGCTTGGCTTTGTTCCACTTCTTGGAAATGCATAAGATTAATGCCATCATATTAATATTGTTTTCACAAAATTAATCAATGGCATTACTATTTTTGCATGGGCCATGCACTAGTCTTCACCACCTTCCTCTCCCTTGGTTTTGTTTGGTTTTGTTGGTTCCTATCTTTGTGGAAAACACCTTCTACCACTCCACCATCCCCATAACCTCAACCATATCTTTTTATTTTAATTATTTTTCTTCAAGCATGATCACTTGAGCCTTTCTTTTCCCACCTAATTCTTTTCTTCCTCTTTCTTTCTTGTTTCTCCTTCCCTTTGTCTCAAGCAAGATCAAGTCTCTTGCTTCTCCTTGGTTTGGCCTCATAATCAAATTAATATATAAATGCTTGATAAAAACCTAACCTAATTCTTCCCTCTCTCTCTCTATTTTCTCCTAAACCCTAAGCTTGCTCTCTCTCTCTAGCATGACCTCCTTGCTCTTCCTCTCTCTCTAACCTGCTGAGCACCACCTGGCCACCCTTCCCCTGGCCCACACCCAGCCACCCCAAACCCTAACCCTAGACATGCCCATCAACCCTAGCCCGAGCTAGCCTCCCTCTTCTCTCTTTCTTTCTCCACCGCCAGGCTAGCCCCACCCTGTCCTCCCTCGTCCTCGGCCCCACTGGCAGCCTCCCCTGCAGCCCCAGGTCCTAGCCCAGCTGGCCGAGCACGTGCTCGAGGAGGAGAGGGAAAAGGTGGCACGAGGCCACCTTTATCTGCCGTGCCCCAGCTGCTCTCCTCCCTCTCTCCCTTCTTTTCTCTTACTCCCCACGCCTCTCTGGCCTCCCCAGATCTGGCCCGAGTCGCCCCTCCTCTCCCCTTCTTCCTCCCCGACGACAACCACCTGCCGCCGTTCGCCGCCAGCACCCACCTCGCCCCGACGATCCAGCCGAGCAGCTCGACGTAGAGGTGTCCTGGGCGACCGAGAGGAACCCCCTGCACCACCCCGCCCGCGCCTACGTGGACCAGAAGCTCCCCAGCGCCGCCAGTACCTCGCCGCTCCCCGAAACCCTAGTTCGTCGGAGCGCCAGCAACCTCGACGCCTCGCCGCTCCTCGCGCCGATCCGAGCCCACCGCCGAGCCCGCGGTGAGCATCCCCTCCTCCCTGACATGGTCCGCCTCGCCGTACCGCCCTAACGTCGCCGTGCGTTTTGTCGAACACCCACCGCGCGCCAGAGCTCGCCGGCATCTGCAGGAATTCCGCGCCGCACAGCCCCTTATCTAGCTCGCGTCCACCTCCCTGACAGCTCCCCTAGCCCGCCGCACCGGTCAGCCCCCTCAGCGCGCACTCCCGCGGCCCGGGATCGAATCCCCGCTCCGCGCCGCGCACGCACCTGCCGTCAGACGCGAGGAGAAGAAAAACAGTACCGGGCTCGTGGTCAATTTGCAAAAATCCCCCCACCTTTTTAATTCTCGCAACCCGCGCTCTTAGTGCCCCACCGGTCAGTCGCCCAGGTCATCTTGCAGAAAAACCCCTCGGCTTTTCCGGCCGCAACCCGCGCTCCAGTCCCCAGCCCCACCTGTCAGCCCCTGTCTAGCTCACCGCTGACACGCGGGCCTGCGCCAGTTGGCCCACACCGCAGCCTCAGTGGCTAGCCGAGCCCGCGGTGACCAAAGGTTTTCCCCCTCGCGTGGTCCAGTCAGCACGAAGGCCCACCTGTCAGTGTCTGGGGTCGATTCCGCCTGAGTAACAAAAGTATTCCCTGAGTCTGTTTTAAATCAAATCTTTTTTAAATTAATTTAAATTCAAATTCTTTACAGATTCAAATAATTTTTAAAATACAAATCCAAATAATACAAATAATATATGTTTTGGAATCAGAAAAATGTGAGGAATTCAAATATGCCCTTCAAAATATATTTTGAACATTTTAACTTTCGAGATGATGAAAATTACAATAAAAATGCCCTTTTCCTTATTTAATTAATAACTTTTGTTTTATGACTCCAAATTTGACAAATAATATGTCTAAATCGATCAGCGCGACGAGCCCGTTCTATTTATGCAATCCTTGTTCTGAATTGAAGCATGCATCATGTTGAAATTTAAAAATCTGAACCGTTTATGACAATAAAACTTGGGCAAATGAATGATAAAATGCTTTATTACTTGTATTCACACCTCACCTTTGCCATGCTACTTTAATGCCATGAAATTGTGCATCATTCATCATGGCATGCTTGGGTGCTTGTTGCATTTTCATTCATATGCTTGTGCACTTTATTTATGTTGGCCCTTGTTTGTTTGGTTCTTCTTCGAATAGACGCCCAGCAGGAGAATTACCAGGAATCATAGGAGTATTACCCAGATCCATCTCTCGCTTCAACTGAGCTGCCAGGCAAGCACTACCACATGCTTGCATACATACAGTACCTATTGCCTCGCATCATTGAGTCGCGATTGCATTAAATTGAATCCCAAGTACTGCATAGCCTTTACTTTTAAACCACATTAAGCCTGTTCCGGTCCCATGAGCCATTACTACAGGAGTTGTTTGAGCCATGCGAGTCGTAGAAAAGCATGAGTAGGGTATGTGAGTGTCGGATGAATAACGAGGCACCTAAACAACATAACCTGAGTAGTAATGGGATAACTAATGAAAGAGGCACCGGTGAGCAATATCTGCTATTTGGTTTTCCATGCTCACTTGTGTCCCGTAGGACCCCGAGTACTTGATTCCTGTTCCTTGTTTATTCGCACTATCCACATCCGGGAGGCCTTATGGACCCCCCCTGAGCCAGAGCTTGATTCATTCTTATTTCTTGGGGCCACAGTTAGTTTGGGGCTTTATTACTATGCTGTACTTATGCCATGTTACTGCTTTATTTAAGATTGTGCGAGGAGCACCTGTACTGTTTTGGATCGTGACACGTTTTCGCTGTATCGACAAGCCCATTCATGTTTTCGGGTTCCCAGTCGTTTACCGCCGTCCACACAAACCTTGGGTCCGTCTCAGAGCCGGCCAACTTCGTTGCGGGTAGCTTAATGGGGTGGCCCCCTAAAATATTTCTGAATCCTGTAATTGCTTTGTCATGAATGCCTCGTTGGGTTTTGATTTGGTTTTTCCGAGGTTGATCGAGTGTGTGTTGCTATTCGTGCACCCCTGCAGGGTAAATCTTTCTGAAAGCCGTGTCCGCGGTTATGGACGACTTGGAGCACAGTTTCTCGATCATAGACAAGTATAACTAAAGTACCGCTTTTAAATTGACTAAGCACTTGACTAGTAAATAGTGCAATACTCATGGAATGATTAATAAAACTGCCAACGGATGATGGGGGTTGTTTCTTCCGCTTCCTCGTTGGTAAGCGAGGAGGAGGATGGATCTGTTAATTGTACTGTTATAACTGTTGTTCTTAATTCACGGACTTCCGTCTATCAATGGTTAGGCGGAAGGTTAGCGAGTCTCTATAGAATTGTTAGGTATTATCTTTTGCTGCAATTGCGTCACCCCAGGTTGTGTCCCCTTTAGTGGCATAAAGACTTGCTGAGTACCCCTAGGGTCTCACACGATAAATTGTTTGATTCAGATGAACAGGTGTACCCGCAAGATGGATACTGGGTGGAAGAGACAGATGATGTTGGCAACGATCATTCGGTGTAGAGATTCCGGGAACGGGGATCCGTGTGATCTGTGGGCGGGATGTGTTTATTTATGGGGCATCTTATGCCAATTTTCTTCTTATCCGTACTCGAATCTTGATTTCCGCTTCCGCCTGATACTCTGATGTGTGATGTATGAGGAGCTATCCTAAACTATTATATCTATCTAGGACATTTGGATCTTGCCGTATGGCGTTGCAATATTTCTATTTCTTTTAGATGGAATGGCTCTGAGGACTGTTGTATGTGGCTTGCATACATACTCATTTGTGTATGTAGTTGATCCCTTTGCCTGCCGATTACGCCGCTCGTTCTTGTCCCGTTGTTCGAAAGTGGTTAGGACGGCCGAAAGGTCTACCGTGAGTGGCCCTGGGCCCCACCGTACTATTTTAACCACTTTCGTTCATCCAGGCATTAACTAAGAGCGTAATTCACCGAGGTAGTTACATAGGCATAGGGATGGATGGACGGGCGTTGCATGGACAAGACAATTCATATAGCCATCAGAACATAGGGCAATTGCAGATAAATAAGATAAAGCATTCAAGTACTAGATAATCCTAGGCATGTGTTCCATATATAGTCATACGTGCTCGCAATGAGAACTTGCACAACATCTTTTGTCCTGCCAGCCCGTTTGCAGCGGGGCCTCAAAGGAACTACTGGCAATTAAGGTGCTCCTTTTAATAGAGCACCGGAGCAAAGCATTAACACTCCGTGAACACATGTGATCCTCACATCAAAGCCATTCCCTCCGGTTATCCCAATTTCTGTCACTTCGGGGCCATTGGTTCCGGACAACAACGTGTGTATACAAGTTGTAGGTAAGACCATAAACAATACTATCATAATGAATCAATAACATGTTCAGATCTGAAATCATGGCACTCGGGCCATAGTGACAAGCATTAAGCATAACAAGTCAAAACAAAGTCATAAAGCACTAATAGAACATACTAGGCACCATGCCCTAACAATCTGATGCCATTACATGAACGATCTCATCCAATCCCTACCATCCCCATAGCCTACAGCGGGGGATTACTCACTCATAGATGGGGGAAACATGGATGGTCGATGGAGAAGCGATGGTGATGATGATGGCGGTGATCTCCTCCAATTCCCTATCCCGGCAGGGTGCCAGAACGGAGTTTCTGGTGCTGTTTTGTGGAATCTAGTGGTGGCGGCGGAGCGGAACTCCTTCTGGAAAAATGTCGAACCCCCTGGAGTTTTTAGGTCAGAAGGCTTCTTATAGGCGAAGAGGGAGACCGAGGGGGTGCCTAGGGGGCTCACACCACCCCCCTGGCGCGACCTGGCCTGGCCCGCGCCACCAGGTGGTGTGGCCACCCCCTGGCTCTTCTCCGTCTCGTATTCTGGCTCCTGGAGTCTTCGCGTGAAATAGGATTTTCTGCATATTTTTCGGGATTTTTCCTGATAGTTAGTTTTCGGCACAAAAAGTAGACACCAAGGCAATTCTGTTGAAAACAGCGTCAGTCCGCGTTAGTTGTATCCAAATCACACAAGTATAGAGGAGAAATAATAGCAAAAGTGTTCGAGATAGTAGATACGTTTTGGACGTATCATTGGCCACGTGGATGGACAAATCCCGCTCTTGACATATACTGCCTCTATGGTTTCGTCCAAGTACCTGAACACACCTTTATAACCACTTTATTACCAAGTGGAGCTTGATGCTATCTAAGCACTCTCGGGAGATAGTGATTGATATAGCCTCATGGTCTAAGGAATAGTCTACGAAGATCCATTTCTAATCATCGTAACTTGAACTTCATGACATGATCGGGTCACGAAGTTTAGGTTGGGTATTGGTTCATCATCTCATTCTCAGAATGAGTGGACTCCATTTCTAACTGGCATAAATGCCACATGATCAGGAAACTTGATCATCTGTTGACCAATGAACCAGTGACTAGAGTTTCACTAGGAACCCCTGATTGTTTATATATCACACGTGTATTGATGTTTCCACTCAATACAGTTATAGCATGATATAAAACTTAAACATAAATTTATGAAATATGATAATAGTCCTTATTACTATTTGTCTCTAAGGCATATTTCAGACAGAGTTAACCTTCAGTTTTCTTTTCAACCATAACTTTCCACTTCTTAAAAGTATCAAAAACATCAAATTTATGTTTCATAAAATATGGCCACACTTTTCTTGAGTAGTCATCAATAATAGTAAGCATGTAATTAGCACCACCAATAGAAATCTTAAGGGAAGGTCCCCATACATCAGCATCCACATAATCTAATATGCCTTTAGTGGTATGAATGGAAGCATTGAATTTAACTATTTTATGCTTACCAAAAACGCAGTGCTCATAGAACTCAAACTTACTCAAGTTGCAACCATCAATTAGCTCTCTCTTTACCAACTCTGCCATGCCTCGTTCGCTCATATGCCCAAGACGCATATCCCACAGATTTGTCTTACCACAATCATCATAATTCATATCACCTATCATGTGAATAAGAGAACCTTTTGATACCTTGAACAGTCTACGCCCACCAGCGTACTTCTATCCATCAACATCCATGGTACTAAGGAAGATCAAATTTCTAGCCATGTTTGGTATGTGCTTCACCTCATCCAACGTACGTGTCACGCCATCATATGTCTTGATCTTCACAGATCCAAAGCCGACAATATGGCACAGGTTGTCGTTCCCCACACGCACAGAATCTCTAGTCTGCAAAAACTCATATGAGCTGAACCAATCTTTGTTACAATAAATATGAAACGAACATGCAGTATCAAGTATCCATTTATCATCACGAGAAGCACAAGTAGCAAAAACGGCTAAACATTCACCATCAGAGCTATCACCAGAAACAACAGCAGCCTTACCATCACCTTTAGACTTATCTTTCGGTTGGTAAGTTCTGTTCTTTTTCTTCTTGTTCTGCAGCTTTCAACAATCATCAATAACATGATTAGATTTCTTAAAATACCTGCAGAACTTGTCCTTTCCCTTGGACTTTTAACAACCTTTGTCGTCCTTGCTCTTATCTCTGTTGCCATAGGTGTTATTCCTCTGCTCGGTCCTACCACGAACCTGCAAAGCTTCAGCCTTGGATGATGACCCATCTGCTAGCACCATAGTTTTCATATTTCCCTTTGTTTGAGGGCGTCATATACTTCGACTAGGGTTATTTCATCATGGCTCAACAATATTGTATCACGAAAATTTGTATAGGAACTAGGCAACGATCATAAGAGTAGAAGACCTAAATCCTCATCATCATACTTTACTTCCATAGGTTGCAAGTCTAAAACAACCTCTTTAAAAATAGATAAGTTATTCATTACCGATCCACCTTCTTGCAGCCTATGCAAGAATAACTTCATCTTCACATGTATCTTACTACTTAGATCCTTTGACACATAGATCGTTTCCAGTTTCGCCCAAAGGGCAGTGACAGATTTCTTCGCCAACACTTCCTGCAAAATATTATTGGACATATGAAGTTGAATCAAAGACAAGGCCTTAAGGTCCTTCCGCTTTTCTTCGTCGGACCAGCCCTTAGCATCCTTTCCATCGAATCCATCCATCGCTTCATCCAGATCTGATGTTTGGGCGAGAATCTCACGCATCTTCACCTGTCACAAGGAGAATCTTGTGGTGTAGTCCAGTTGCGGTAGATTGAACTTCAATGACGACATGTCGCTGATGTCTACGCACTTCTATTCTTGTAGACAGTGTTGGGCCTCCAAGTGCAGAGGTTTGTAGAATAGCAACACGTTTCCCTTAAGTGGATCACCTAAGGTTTATCAAACTCAGGGAGGAAGTGGTTAAAGGTATTCCCTCTCAAGCAACCCTGCAATCAAGATACAAGAAGTCTCTTGTGTCCCCAACACACCCAATACACTTGTTAGGTGTATAGGTGCACTAGTTCGGCGAAGAGATAGTAAATACAAGTGCTATGGATATAAGACAACGGTGCTAGAAAATATCTTGATGGCGTGGAAGAGACTAAAGGCAAACTGAAATGAAGATGGCAACAAGCAAACATGTAACAGATCTAGTTGCAAACAGTGTTTCAATGCTTAGAAACAAGGCCTAGGGATCATACTTTCACTAGTGAACACTCTCATATAAATATATTATCTTCATGATACTACTCTGAACTACTCCCCGGTTGGACACTCTAATCCATGGTAGGGCTATAACAGCACACCTCAAAGTAAGCCTTTCCCATCTAGATAACCCCACACGGTCACCTTGAGCACTAGATGATTCCAACAAACACCACAATTTCATAGAGACATCCAACTCCAAATATAACTCATAACAAGTATTTGTAATATCTAGCCTAAGTGCCACCATGGTGTGCATGCTATCACTTTCACACACATGGGGAGAGCAGAGATCTATTAAAGCACTTGAGTAGAAGGTAGATCTACTTGATTACAAAGCTCATGATCACAATATGATCATGCATAGAGAGAGAGAGGTGAACACATAGCTACCGGTAGAGCCCTTAGCCTCGAGGAAGAACTACTCCCTCATCATCATGGGAATCAGCAATGGCGATGGAGATGGTGGTGGAGATCGATGGAGATGGCTCCGGGGGCACTTCCCCATCCCGACAGGGTGCTGAAACAGAGACTTCTGTCCCCCGAATCTCCTCTTCGATGGCGGTAGCGCTGTGGAACTTTTTGTGGCTGGAGGATGATCAGTTTTAGGGTTTATGCATCAGGAGGCTTCTTATAGGTGAAGAGGCAAGGTCGATGGGTGGACCAGGGGCCCACCACTTGGTGGCGTGGCCAGGGCTAGACCGCGCCACCACATGGTGTGGCCAGCCCCTGCCCCCTCTCCGTCTCGTCTTCTGGCTCCGTGAGTCTTCCGGTAAAATATTGACTTTGGCTTTTGTCCGGTCCAATTCCGAGAATATTCATTTTCTGACTTTCCTGGAACCAAAAATAGCAGAAAATAGGCAACTGGCACTGTGGCATCTTGTTAATAGGTTAGTCCGTATAAAGTTACTCCAAAGTGTGGACAAAACATAAGAAAGTAGATATAAAACAAGCATGGAACATCAAAAATTATAGATACGTTAGCAACGTATCAACATCCCCAAGCTTAACTCCTGCTCGTCCTCGAGTAGGTAAGTGATAAAAATAAAGAATAATTTTCGAGGTGACATGCACCATTACAATCTTGATCAAACCATTTGCAAGCATTGATAGCTGGGATCATAGTACTTTAACATAAGCATGAAAGATGAAGTTCTAACAATAAGACATAGCAACTATGATGTAGCATGAAAACGCACAAACAAAAGATTCATGAATAACAATGCTTTGCAAAACGTTTGTTTGTTTCACATAAAGAAAACATAGCATAGTGGCATTCATCTTGTCCCTCATGGGGTAGCAAAAAATAAATGCATAGGACACCTTCAAAGTTCATAAGGGTGACTAGATACAAATAGTTCAAGAACAAATAATATCAAAGTTATGCATCAACCAACAAGTTTTGGGACAGTGCACATTAAACTAAGAATGGCCACTATGCTCTCTCAATAGGTGCATAAAGATAGAAGATGGAGTCTCAACATAAAAGTAAAAGAAAGGCCTTCATAGAAGGAAGCAGGGATTCAAGTTTCATAAAGATCTTCCAAAAATTATGGTACTTATTAGCTTTCAGCTCTCATTTCCCCTATCATAAGCATCTTCAAGTGATTAAGGTTAAACTGACACAACTAAGAGGATATGCTTGACAAGTTATAAGCCAAAATCTCATGCCCCTTACTTACGAAGACCGAACCTCATGCTACCCAACTTTAGTCACGAGTAAGCTCCTACCATTGTAAGTACATATGTATCATAGAGAACCGCCAATGGGGTACCCCTTGCCCATGACACAGGAGCTATCCCATATCAAAATGACAAGGCAAGCAGACAATGAGCATCTATGCGGTCTTTTTATTTGCTATTTGCATAGGCTTTTATTGAGGATGCTTCATAGAGTTCTCATTATGGTTATGCTGCAAGTTTCCACCATGATTAGGCATGGCTTAGGCTAAAGGTCCAGGAGTTTCTCTAACACACATACAAACTTCATGATCTTACAAGTTCCAGTTTTATTTCACACCGCTTGGATCCATAAGCAAAAGAATCATAATATCAAAGGGTACAATGTACAAGTGCAATGTTGAAAGCGTTCCCCATGATACATGGTTCTGCTAATTTCAACTTATAAAGCGCAAGCATATATGCAACAAAGATGGACACAATGGGTCAAGTTTATTAATTGCAAGAAAGTAAAGTGTGCCATCAAGTTCGTGAGAGCTTTAATCACTAATTTTCACATAACAAGTTTAATTTGGAAGGTAGATAAAAACATGAATATACTTGGAATAGAAATTGCTAATAGGTAGGTATGGTGGACTCTTTGGAATAACTTGGTTTTAGGAGTTGGATGCATGAGTGGAACTCATACTTGGTTACGGAGTCTAGCAAAAGACTGGGAGCGACCAACAAAGAGAGCAATAATGGCCATAATCATGCAGAGCGACAAAACATCATTGATTAAAGCATAAAGTGATATTACAAGTCGAAAACTAAAGGATCATAGAGGCTATGGTGACTTGGGATAGTCTTAACATGGTGTGAGCATGCGTGATGGCTTGGTGTCGGTGCTAGAAAAATGCTGGTGCGATGTTGATGTAGAGCTTGTTGGGAACCCCAAGAGGAAGGTATGATGAGTACAACAGCAAGTTTCCCTCAGTTATGAAACCAAGGTTTAATCGAACTAGTAGGAGCAAGGAAACACCCCAAATGTGTTGCTAGCTGAGCCTTGGCAGGGCGCACTACCGGTGCTAGTAGCAAGGTGGAGACCTGCACAACACAACCACAGAACTCTGTCCCCAACTTGCGATGAGGTTGTCAATCTCACCGTGTTTTGCGGAAAACAAAGGATTAAACGTATCGAATGGAAAGAAGTAAAAGTTTGCAGAAAGTAAACACAAATAAGTAAAAGATTGTAGATTGTATGTAAAGAAAAAGGACCGGGATCCATAGTTCACTAGAGGTGGCTCTCCTTAAGATAGATAACATGCTGGGTGAACAAATTATAGCGGGGCAATTGACAAACATCGAGAAAGCAATACATGCATATACTAATCATCTTGACTCCTTTGAGACTTGATTGGGCATTACAACATTATACATAGACCGCCATCCAACTGCATCTATGACTAATAATCCACCTTCAGGTTATCATCCGAACCCACTCCAGTATTAAGTTGCAAGCAACAGATTATTGCTTTACGAACTGTGTCTAAAGTAAACAATATGATTGTTCTATGAACAAAGGATTGTTGTTTTCTCCCTAGTAGCAACAACACATCTAGTACCTTAGAGATTTCTGTCACTTCCCTGGATTACCAGAGGCATGAACCCACTATCGAGCATAAATACTAACTCTTGGAGTTGCTAGCATCTACTTGGCCAAGATAGCTACTGACAACGGAAAGCATGCAAGATCACAAATAACAAAGACATGATAGAATCAATAATCAATCTGAAATAGCATCTCAATATCCATCGGATCCCCACAAACACAACATGTATGATTACAAATAGATGATCTTGATCATGAACGGAGCTCACAAGATCTAAACATGAAAGCACAAAGGAGGAGAACCAGCCATCTAGCTACTACATGGATCCGTAGTCCAAGGATGAACTACTCACGCATCTCACCGGAGGCTTGCATGGTGATGAAGAAGGCCTCCAGGGTGAATTCCCCTCTCCGGCAGGGTGCCGGGAAGAGCTTCAGATCCCTCCCGATCTAGGGATGGAGATGACGGCAGCTAAAGACTCTTTCGTGGATTTTTGATCGGGTACTTAGGGTTTTCGTCCCGAGGGAATCTTATAGGCGGAAGGGGAGGCCGAGGAGGTGCCGGAGGCGGCCACACCACCCCCTGGCATGGGCCAGGCTGGGCCGCGCGGCCAGGTGGTGTGGTGGCCCCTGGCCCCTCTCCCTCTCGTACTCTGGCATCTGATGACTTCCGGAAAAATAGGCACTTTGGCTTTTGTCCCATCCAATTCTGAGAATATTCATTTTCTGACTTTCTTGGAACCAAAAACAGCAGAAAAGAGGCAGCTGGCACTGTGGCTCTTGTTAATAGGTTAGTCCAAGTAATCATATGAAAAGTACTCCAAAGTGTGGACAAAACACAAGAAAGTGGATAAAACTAAGCATGGAACATCAAAAATTATAGATACATTTGCAATGTATCAACATCCCCAAGCTTAACTCATGCTCGTCCTCGAGTAGGGAAGTGATAAAAAGAAAGAATAATTTTTTAGGTGACATGCACCATCAAAGACTTGATCAAAGTATTTGTAAAACATTCAAAGCTGGGATCATAGTACTTCAATCATAACATGAAAGACAAAGTTCTAGCAATAAGACAAAGAAATTATGATGCAACATGAAAAGGCACAAACAAAAGATTCATGAATAACAATGCTTTGCAAGACGTTTGTTTGTTTCACATAAAGAAAACATAGCATAATAGTTTTCAGCTTGTCCCTCAATAGAGTAGCAAATATAAATGCATAGGACACCTTCAAAGTTTATAAGAGTGACTAGATACAAATAGTTTAAAACAAGCAATATCAAGTTATGCATCAATCAACTAGTCTTGGGACAATGCACATAGAACTAAGAATGGCCATCATGCTCTCAAAGTAGGTGCATAAAGGTAGAAGGTGGAGACTCAATATAATGGTGGAAGAAAGGCCTTTATAAAAGGAAGTAGGGATTCAAGTCTCATAAAGAGCTTCCAAAAATTATGGTACTTATAGCTTTTAGCTCTCATTGCCCCTATCATAAGCATCTTGAAGGTGATTAAGGTTAAAGTGACACAACTAAGAGGATATGCTTGACAAGTTATAAACCGAAATCTCATGCCCCTCACTTACGAATACCGGACCTCATGCTACTCAACTTTAGTCCCGAGTAAGCTCTTGGCATTGTAAGTACATATGTATCATTAAGAACCACCAACGGGGTACCCCTTGCACATGATACAGGAGCTATCCCATAATCAAATTGACAAGGCAAGCAGACAATGAGCATCTCAGCGATCTTTTTATTTGCTATTTGCATAGGTTTTTATTGAGGATGCTTCATAGAGTGCTCATTATGGTAGTGATGCAAGTTTCCACCATGATTAGGCATGGCTTAGGCTAGCGGCCCAGGCGTTTCTCTAACACACATACAAACTCCATGATATTACAAGTTCCACTTTTATTTCACACCACCGGGATCCGTAAACAAAAGAACATGATATCAACAGGGTACAAAGTACAAGTGCAATGTTGAAAGCGTTCCCCATGAAACATGGTTCTGCTAATTTCAACTTATAAAGCGCATGCATATACGCAACAAAGAGGGACCCAATGGTTCAAGTTTATTAGATGCAAAAAAAGTAAAGTGTGCCATCAAGTTCATGAGAGCTTTAATCACTAGTTTTCTCATAACAAGTTTAATTTGGAAGGTAAACAAAAGCATGAATATACTTGGAATAGCATAAGCTAGTAGGTAGGTATGGTGGACTCTTTGGAATAACTTGGTTTAGGGAGTTGGATGCATGAGTGGAACTCATACTTGGTTGTGGAGGCTAGCAAAAGACTGGGAGCGACAAACTAAGAGAGCAATAATGGCCATAATCATGCAGAGCGACAAAACATCATTGATCAAAGCATAAAGTGATACTACAAGTAAAAAACTAAGGGATCATAAAGGCTATGGTGACTTTAGATAGTCATAACATGGTGTGAGCAAGTGCCAAGTCAACCCAAATAAAGCATCAAAGGAGAATACCACTATACTATGCTTTAATATGCTAAACAACGCATGATTCAGCAAGGCACATTAAGCAATCTCAATTGTTTATAACAAGTCATGCTACAGAAAAGAATACTAAGCATAAAGCCAAAACAATATCAAGCATAGCATGACAAAGCATAGGCTACAGTCAAAAATGAGCTCTTTTTACCACATAAGCATGAACTTTCCTACTCTTTCCAATCCAAACCAAACTATTTGCAAACCAATGTATGAAAGAGGGGGTCCAACCAATTTATTCAGCAAACTAAGAAAACCAAGAAAACGAAAAACCAAAACAAAAACGAAAAAGAAGACGCTCCAAGAACAACACAACTGTGCATGAAACAATAAAAATGAAGCGTTTGGAAGAAACCTAGGATTTTTATTGATGAAGAGGGGGATGCCTTGGGCATCCCCAAGATTTGATGCTTGTAATTCTTGGATATTTCTTGGGGTGACACGCGTGGCATCCCCAAGCTTGAGCTTTAGTCCATCCTTCATATCATTACTCATTCCTTCCATACACCTGAAATTTTTCCTTCATACAAAACTTCACACAATCTTTATTAGCAACATTACTGCACTCAAGATAATAAGTCTTAAGGTTCAGTTCCAACACCAAATAAACTTCCATTCGAACACTAGGTACTGTAGCACTTCCCTCAAAAAGCTCAATTCCCCAAAATAACTCAAAAAGGAACCAACAAGAAGCAAATGCAGAAAATGGCAGAAATCTGTCAAAACAGACCAGCATGTAAAGACGAATTTTTTAGAAGACCTTGTTTTGCTCAAATCAAAAAGTGTTGAACTAACGAAAGTTAGATAACAACCTGGGGCAGAAGCACAAAAATTGATGCCTCAAAAAGACGTTCATAGATTTTACACGAATTTGTACGGTGAAGCATAGAAATCTGTTTCGGGACAGAAACTTTCCCAATCATTACTTCTCTCTCGTTAGAGGTTACTCTTGGCACAAAAAGCAAATAAAAAGGATAAGGAGCGTTTATTACAGAGGTAATAACTTCCAAGACTCATCTAAAACTTTTGGGTTATCTCTCAATAAGTATTTTTCTTTAACGCCTTTAAGTTAGGCATAAAAAGCAAAGAAAGAATCAAGTGTTCTCAAATGAAGAAGCATTAAGACCAAATTTTGTTTTCATAGGAGAAGCAAAAGAAATATTCTCTCTCTTGTTAGGGAAGTGTTCTATACCTTTCTTGAGTGGGAGTTGATATTTAATGGTGCCTTCTTTCATATCAATGATGGCACCAACAGTTCTAAGAAAAGGTCTTCCCAAAGTAATAGGACAAGAAGCATTGCATTCAACATCCAAAACATAGAAATCAACAGGGACGTAGGCATTGTTAACCATAATAAGAACATCATTAAGACTCCCCATGAGTTTCTTTTTAGCATTATCATCAAGTAGAGGCAAATCAAGCATATCATAAATCCTTCTAGGCATAATAGAAACCCTACTATCAAGATCACATAAAGCTTTGAAATCAAAGTCATTCACTTTCATATTAATGATGGGTTCCCAACCATCTTCTTGTTTTATAGGAATAGAAGCTTTATGTTTCATCTTTTATTCTTTAATCTTTATGAGAGCATCAGTAATGTGTTTTGTAAAGGCCATGTTCATAGCACTAGCATTAGCACTTTTAGCAAGCTTTTGTAGGAACTTAATAACTTCAGAGATATTGCAACCATCAAGATCAAAATCATAATTATCATTTAAAGTAGTAAAACTATTACTAGCCTCAACAATAGTGGTGGTAATAGTAGAAACACAAATGTTTCTAGCAATTTCATCTTCTCTTTCCCACTTAGCATGTAATTCAGCTAATAGTCTAACATTTTCATCAATTCTTACTTGTATAGCATTAGTAGATGCAAAGGGATTATCATTAGTTTCAGGTTTACCAGCCATTTTATTGCTCAAAGAGGATTGAGCTTCAGACAAAGATGGCATATTTCTTTCAGCATTAGAGAGTTTCAATTGTAAACTAGGAATTTCCCTATTTAGGCTCTCAAGTTGATGGCTAATGTTCTTGAAAATGGTACATTGTTCCTCCATAGTTTTAGTGAATAGTTTATTTTGCTCATATTGCATTTGCATGAAGTTTTTACTGGCTCTTTCAACTTCTAAAATTCTTCCTTCACTAGGTAATCCAGGTTTACCATTATAGCCATAAGTATTATTAGGAGGGTAGGGCCTATAGTTGTTATTACCATAAGCATTGTTGCCAAAGTTGTTATTTCTTATGAAGTTCACATCAACTTGCTCTTCTTGAGCAACCAAAGAAGCTAAAGGAACATTATTTGGATCAATATGGGCTTTCCCGTTAACAAGCATAGACATAATAATATCAATCTTATCACTCAAGGAGGAAGTTTCCTCAACAGAATTTACCTTCCTACCTTGTGGAGCTCTCTCAGTATGCCATTCAGAATAATTTACCATCATATTGTCCAGAAGTTTTGTTGCAGCACCCAAAGTGATGGTCATAAAGGTACCTCCAGCAGCAGAATCCAATAGGTTCCTTGAAGAATAGTTCAATCCTGCATAAAAAGTTTGGATGATCATCCAAGCAGTCAGTCCATGAGTAGGACAATTCTTAACCAAAGATTTCATTCTTTCCCAAGCTTGAGCAACATGCTCATTATCAGATTGTTTAAACTTCATTATTTCACTTCTCATAGATATAATCTTAGCAGTTGGATATTATTTTCTAATAAAAGCATCTTTGCACTTAGTCCAAGAATCAATACTATTCCTAGTTAAGGAATTCAACCATTCTTTAGTGTTTCCTCTCAAAGAGAAAGGAAACAATTTTAGCTTAATAATATCACCACCTACATCCCTATGCTTTTGCATCTCACAAAGTTCAACAAAGTTATTTAGATGGGAAGCAGCATCTTCATTACCAATACCAGAAAATTGTTCTCTCATAACAAGATTGAGCAAAGCAGGTTTTATCTCAAAGAAAGTATCTTCAGGCACAGGTGGAGCAATAAGTGTGCTCATAAAATCATTGTTGTTGGTGCTAGTGAAGTCACACAACTTAGTGTTTTCAAGAGTAGTCATTTTTTTAATAAGAAAGCAAACAAGTAAAACTAATTTTTGTGTGTTTTTTATAACAAAACAAGCAAACAAAGCAAAAAAGAAACTAAGTAAAACAAAAATAACAAAGTAAAGAGATTGGTTATGAGGGACTCCCCTTGTGAAGATGTCCTTGACTCCACGGCAACGGCGCCAGAAAAATGCTTGATGGCTCAGTGTCGATGCCAGAATAATGCTGGTGCGATGTTGATGTAGAGCTCGTTGGGAACCCCAAGAGGAAGGTATGATGAGCACATCAGCAGTTTCCCTCAGTTATGAAACCAAGGTTTAATCGAACTAGTAGGAGCAAGGAAACACCCCAAATGTGTTCCTAGCTGAGCCTTGGCAGGGCGCACTACCGGTGCTAGTAGCAACGTGGAGACCTGCACAACACAACCACAGAACTCTGTCCCCAACTTGCGATGAGGTTGTCAATCTCACCGTGTTTCGCGGAAAACAAAGGATTAAACGTATCGAATGGAAAGAAGTAAAAGTTTGCAGAAAGTAAACACAAATAAGTAAAAGATTGTAGATTGTATGTAAAGAAAAAGGACCGGGATCCATAGTTCACTAGAGGTAGCTCTCCTTAAGATAGATAACATGCTGGGTGAACAAATTATAGCGGGGCAACTGACAAACATCGAGAAAGCAATACATGCATATACTAATCATCTTGACTCCTTTGAGACTTGATTGGGCATTACAACATTATACATAGACCGCCATCCAACTGCATCTATGACTAATAATCCACCTTCAGGTTATCATCCGAACCCCCTCCAGTATTAAGTTGCAAGCAACAGATTATTGCTTTACGAACTACGTGTAAAGTAAACAATACGATTGTTCTATGAACAAAGGATTATTGTTTTCTCCCTAGTAGCAATAACACATCTAGTACCTTTGAGATTCCTGTCACTTCCCCAGATTACCAGAGGCATGAACCCACTATCGAGCATAAATACTAACTCTTGGAGTTGCTAGCATATACTTGGCCAAGATAGCTAGTAACAACGGAAAGCATGCAAGATCACAAATAACAAAGACATGATAGAATCAATAATCAATCTGAAATAGCATCTCAATATCCATCGGATCCCCGCAAACACAACATGTATGATTACAAATAGATGATCTTGATCATGAACGGAGGTCACAAGATCTAAACATGAAAGCACAAAGGAGGAGAACCAGCCATCTAGCTACTACATGGATCCGTAGTCCAAGGATGAACTACTCACGCATCACACCGGTGGCTTGCATGGTGATGAAGAAGGCCTCCAGGGTGAATTCCCCTCTCCGGCAGGGTGCTGGGAAGAGCTTCAGATCCCTCCTGATCTAGGGATGGAGATGATGGCGGCTATAAACTCTTTCATGGATTTTTGATCGGGTACTTAGGGTTTTCGTCCCGAGGGCATCTTATAGGCGGAAGGGGAGGCTGAGGGGGTGCCAGAGGCGGCCACACCACCCCTTGGCGCGGGCCAGGCTGGTCCGCGCAGCCAGTGGTGTGGTGGCCCCCTGGCCCCTCTCCATCTCGTACTCTGGCATCTGATGACTTCCGGAAAATAGGCACTTTGGCTTTTGTCCCGTCCAATTCCGAGAATATTTATTTTCTGACTTTCCTAGAACCAAAAACAGTAGAAAACAGGCAGCTGGCACTGTGGCTCTTGTTAATAGGTTAGTCCAAGAAATCATATGAAAAGTACTCCAAAGTGTGGACAAAACACAAGAAAGTGGATAAAACCAAGCATGGAATATCAAAAATTATAGATACATTTGCAATGTATCAATGCGCCAAGTCAACCCAAATAAAGCATCAAAGGAGAATACCACAATACTATGCTTTAATATGCTAAAACAACGCATGATTCTTTCAAGGCACATTAAGCAATCTCAATTGTTTATAACACGTCATGCTACAGCAAGAATCACTAAGCATATGTTGGAGATATGCCCAAGAGGCAATAATAAAAGTGATTATTATTATATCTTTGTGTTTATGATGAATGTTTACATCCCATGCTATAATTGTATTATTAGGAAACACTAATACACGTGTGTTTTGTAAACATAAGAGAGTCCCTAGCAAGCCTCTTGTTGAATTAGCTTGTTGATTAATTGATGATCATGGTTTCCTGATCATGGACATTAGGATGTGATTAATAACAAGGTTATATCATTAGGAGAATGATGTGATGGACGCACACCCATAGTAAGTGTAGCATAAGATCAAGTCATTAAGTTCGTATTGTTGTAAGCTTTCAAATACATAGTAACCTAATCCTTTGACCATGAGGTTATGTTAATCACCATCACCGGATGGATACTTTGATGACATCAAACGCCGCTTCGTAACTAGGTGGTTATAAAAGTGTCATTGGGTATTCTGAAAGTATGTGTTGAAGCGCATGAACCAAGATTGGGATTTGTCCATCCATATGACGGATAGATATACTCTGGGCCCTCTCGGTGGAATGTCATCTAGTTAGCTTGCAAGCATGTGACTAGGTCACAAGGGATGACATATCACGGAACGAGTAAAGAGTACTTATCAGTAACGAGGTAGAACTAGGTATGGAGATACCGACGATCAAACCTCGGATAAGTATAGTATCGCGAGACAAAGGGAATTAGTTTCGTATGTAAATGGTTCAATCGATCATGAAGTCATCGTTGAGTATGTGGGAGCCATTATGGATCTCCAGGTCCCGCTGATGGTTATTGATAGGAGATGTGTCTATCATGTCTGCATATTCACAAACCGTAGGGTGACACACTTAAGGTTTGAAGTTGTTTTAAGTAGATATGGAATATGCGTTGGAGACCGAATGTTGTTCAGAGTCTCTGATTGGATTCGGGACATCACGAGGAGATCCGGAATGGTCCGGAGAATAAGATTCATATATAGGGGATCATTTTCTGAGTTAGGAAATGTTCCGGAGTGTTCGTATGAGGATTCTAGAAGGTTTCGGAATGTTCCGGAAGGTTCTAGAAGATATCTTGGAGTTTGCTTGAAAATCAAGATAGGGATCAAGGAGTCCTGGTGGGTCAAGACAAGGAGTCGTGGGGGAGGAGGACTCCTCCCCCCACTCCCCAATCCGCCGGCCTAGAGGAGGGGAGTCCTACAAGGACTCCCCCTCCCCGAGGCGCCCTCCCCCCTTAAATAGAAGGGCATGGGCGCCCCCCTCCTCCTTTTCTCTCATAACCCCAATCTCTGCCGCCTCTCTCCTCCACCTTTCTTCTGCACAGGCATAGGCGAAGCCCTGCAGAATTCTCTACTCCACCACCACCACCACGCCGTCGTGCTGCTGGGATTCCGTGGAGAAGATCTACTACCTCCGCTGCTCGCTAGAACGGGGAGAGGAAGGTCTGCTTCGACTCCGCATGTGTGACCGACTTTGGAAGCGCTGCCGAAACGCGGCGCCGGAAGAATCGTCTACTTGACCGACGGCGGAAGCGCTGCCGGAACGCGACACCGGAAGGATCGTCTACTTGACCGACGGCGGAAGCGCTGCCGGAACGCGACGCCGGAAGGATCGTCCACACGATCTTGAGATTGGCAAGTGATCGACTACATCAACCACGAGATCTAATCTCGTTAACGCTTTCGGATCTACGAGGGTTAGTTCCTATCTATCTCGTTGCTCATGTCTAATAGATTAGATCTTGGCTTTATCTAGATTAGATCTGATCGGTCTTATGCGAAAGCCCAAACCACGTAAAATTTGCAAATAAAATTAGAGGCGTCTAACTTTTTTTGCAGGGGTTTTGTGATGTGATATGGCCAACATGTGATTGTGATTGTATTTGATGTATGCAATGATCCTTGTTGTAATATGGCAACCGGCAGGAGCCTAAGGTTGTCTTTCATTCGTTAAGACCTGCGTGTCTATTCATCTTGTAATAGCTTTATTCCAAGTAGTTGTAATAGTTGCTGGTGATGATGGACAACCATGAAGCGGCGCCACTGACCTTGACGCAATGCTGGTGATGATGGAGATCTTGTTCGTGCTTTGGAGATGGAGATCAAAGGCGCAAGAAGAAAAGGCCATATCATATCACACTAATTATGAATTGCCTGTGATGTTAATCCTTTATGCATCTTGTATTGCTTAGATCGCTACGGTAGCATTATAAGATGATCCCTCTCACTAAATATCAAGTAATAAAGTGTTCACCCTTAGTTGGCACCGTTGCTAAGACTCGTCGTTTCGAAGCATCTCGTGATGATCGGATGTGATAGATTCTACGTGTGCATACAACGGGTGCAAGCCAGATTTGCACATGCGGAAACTAAGGTATCTTGACGACCCTAGCATGTACAGACATGGTCTCGGAACATGGAATACCGAAAGGTAGAGCATGAGTCATATAATTGATATGATGAACATGAAGATTGTTCGCCGATGAAAACTACATCTTCTCTCGTGAAGATCGGACTTGGTGTAGTGGACTTGGTTCGTGTAATCACTAAGACAATGTGAGGGATCTTGTTTTGAGTGGGAGTTCACCTAGTTAGTTTAATAATTAAATTTGAACTCAATTTGTCATAAACTTAGTCTAAACTACTTGCAAATTGTTGTAGATTATGGCGACCCCCTCCATCAATTCAATGCGTTCCTAGAGAAAGAAAAGCTTAAAAACAATGGAAGCAATTTCACGGACTGGTTCCGTGGATGAAGATCGTCCTCAGGGCTGGTCAGTTGACCTATGTGCTCGATGACACCGCTAGGTGACCCACCTGCAGATAATGCCACCGATGACGAAAAGAATGTTTTCGCCACTCGGAAGAATCATTACTCCACAGTTCAGTGTGCCATCCTGTACGGTTTAGAAGCGGAGCTCCAACAGCGTTTGAGCACCACGAACCATCGAGGTCATTAAGGAGCTCAGGATAATTTTGAGACTCGCGCGGCCATGGAGTGCTATGAGGCCTCCGAGAGAATTCTTTAACTGTAAGATGGAAGAGGGAAGCTCCATTAGCGAGCACGTGCTCACCATGTCTGGGTACACTAAGAAGCTCCAAGAGTTGGGAATATCGATTCTAATGAATTGGGGATTCACCGTCTCCTTCAATCACTGCCACCAAGTTACAAGAACTTTGTGATGAACTACAACATGCACTGCATGAACAAGACGTTGCCTGAACTGTCGTCCATGCTGAAAACTACTGAAGTGGAGATCAAGAAGGAGCACCAAGTGTTGATGGTCAATAAGACCACCAATTTCAAGAAAAAGGGCAAGCCTAGGAACAAGGGCAACTTCAAGAAGGACGGCAAGAAAGCTGCCGCACCTGCTAAGAAGCCCAAGGCTGGTCCTAAGCCTGAAACTGAGTGCTTCTACTGCAAGGGTGCTGTCACTAGAAGCGTAACTGCCCCAAGTACCTGGCGGATCTGAAGAACGGCAACATCAAGAAGAAAGGTATATTTGATATATGTGTTATAGATGTGTTCTTACTAGTAATCGTAGTATGCCATGGGGAATTTGATACTGGTTTTGTTGCTCATATTTGTACTCGACACAGGAGCTTCTGCGGAATAAGCGAAGACTGGCAAGGGACGAGGTGACGATGCGCGTTGGAAATGGCTCCAAGGTTGATGTGATCGCCGCCGGCACACTCCCTCTACATCTACCTTCGGGATTAGTTTTAAATTTAAATAATTGTATTTGGTGCCTGCGTTAAGCATGAACATTATATCTGGATCCTGTTTATTGCGAGACGGTTACTCTTTTAAGTCTGAGAATAAAGGTTGTTCGATTTATATGAGTAATATCTTTTATGGTAATGCACCTGAGATGATTGGTTTATTCTTGCTGAATCTCGATAGTAGTGATACACATGTTCACAACATAGATGCTAAACGAATTAAATTGAATGATAATTCTACATACATGTGGCACTGTCGTCTTGGTCACATTGGAGTGAAGCGTATGAAGAAACTCCATTCTGATGGACTTCTTGAATCACTTGATTTTGAATCACTTGAAAGATGCAAAGCATGTCTAATGGGAAAAATGACTAAGACTCCATTCTCTGGTACAATGGAGCGAGCTACAGACTTATTGGAAATAATACATACCGATGTGTGCGGACCAATGAGTGTAGCATCGCGTGGTGGATATCGTTATGTTCTCACTTTCACGGATGACTTGAGTAGATATGGGTATGTCTACTTTATGAAACATAAGTCCGAAACTTTCGAGAAGTTTAAGGAATTTCAAAGTGAAGTGGAAAATCATCGTAACAAGAAGATTAAGTTTCTGTGTTCTGACCGCGGAGGTGAATATCTGAGTTATGAGTTTGGCATGCATTTAAAGAAACGTGGAATACTTTCACAGTTGACACTGCCGGGAACACCACAACGTAATGGTGTGTCCGAACGTCGTAATCGAACTCTCTTAGATATGGTTCGGTCTATGATGTCTCTTACAGATTTACCGTTATCATTTTGGGGCTATGCATTAGAGACAGCCGCATTCACTTTAAATAGGGCACCATCAAAATCCGTTGAAACGACACCGTACGAATTGTGGTTTGGTAATAAACCTAAGTTGTCGTTACTTAAAGTTTGGGGTTGCGAGGCATATGTAAAGAAGTTACAACCTGATAAGCTAGAACCCAAAGCGGAGAAATGCGTCTTCATAGGATACCCTAAAGAAACAATTGGGTATACCTTCTATCATAGATCCAAAGGCAAAGTTTTCGTTGCAAAGAATGGATCCTTTCTTGAGAAGGAGTTTCTCTCGAAAGAGGTGACTAGAAGGAAAGTAGAACTCGATGAGGTTATTGAACCTTCTCTCGGATTTGAGAGTAGCGCAGCACAGGAAGATGTTTTTGTGCCGCCTGCACCAATTGGAGAGGAAGCTAATGATAATGATCATGAAACTTCAAATGAAGTTACTGCTGAACCTCGCAGGTCAACGAGGGTTCGTACCACTCCTGATTGGTATGACTCTGCCTTGAACGTCATGTTGGTAGACAACGCTGATGACCCTGCGACGTATGAAGAAGCTATGGTGAGCCCAGATTCCGACAAATGGCTAGAAGCCATGAAATCCGAAATGGGATCCATGTACGAAAACCAAGTATGGACTTTGGTGGACTTACCGGATGGCCGTAAGGCTGTCGAGAACAAATGGATTTTCAAGAGAAAAAATATGCTGATGGTAATGTTACCGTCTATAAAGCTCGACTTGTCGCGAAAGGGTTCCGACAAATTCAAGGAGTTGACTATGATGAGACTTTCTCACCAGTAGCGAAGCTAAAGTCTATGAGGATTTTGTTAGCAATTGCTGCACATTTCGATTATGAGATTTGGCAGATGGATGTCAAAACGGCGTTCCTTAATGGTGACATTGAGGAAGAGTTGTATATGGTACAACCCAAGGGTTTTGTCGATCCTAAAGATGCTGACAAGGTATGCAAGCTTCAGCGCTCCATTTATGGACTGAAGCAAGCATCCCGGAGTTGGAATCAACGTTTTGATAAAGTAATCAAAAACTTTGGATTTATACAAACTTATGGAGAAGCTTGTATTTACAGGAAAGTGAGTGGGAGCTCTGTAGCATTCCTAGTACTATATGTAGATAACATATTGTTGATTGGGAATGATATAGAACTTCTTAATAGCGTCAAAACCTATTTGAATAATAGTTTTTCAATGAAGGATCTTGGCGAAGCGGCATATATTCTAGGCATCAAGATTTATAGAGATAGATCAAGACGCCTAATAGCGCTTTCACAAACTACATACTTAGACAAAGTTCTAAAGAAGTTTAGAATGGAAGATAGCAAGAAAGGGTTCGTGCCCATGTTGTCAGGTAAGACCTTGAGTAAAACTCAAAGTCTAGCTACGGCAGAAGATAGAGAGAAAATGAATAATATTCCCTATGCCTCGGCCATAGGTTCTATCATGTATGCCATGCTGTGTACAAGACCGGATATAGCACATGTTGTTAGTTTGACTAGCAGATATCAAAGTGATCCTGGAATGGAGCACTGGACAGCGGTCAAAAATATCCTAAAGTACCTAAATAGGACTAAGGATATGGTTCTTTCTTATGGAGGTGATGAACAGCTTGTTGTAAACGGTTACACCGATGCTAGTTGGAACACCGATCCGGATGACTCAAAGTCACAGTCGGGATACGTATTTATTTTGAATGGTGCTGCAGTGAGCTGGAGGAGTGCGAAGCAAAGCGTTGTGGCGAAATCTTCAACTGAATCGGAATACATAGCTGCTTCGGAGGCTGCACAAGAAGCCGTTTGGATGAAGGAATTCATTACTGAACTTGGCGTGGTTCCCAGTGCGTTGGACCTGATGGCCATCTACTGTGACAACACAGGTGCCATAGCTAATGCACAGGAGCCAAGGTCACATAGCAAGCTGAAGCACATCAAGCTACGTTTCCACGCTATTCGCGAGTATGTCAGAGATGGTGACATAAAGATTTGCAAAGTACACACTGATCTGAATGTGGCAGATCCGTTGACTAAATCTCTCCCTAGGGCAAAGCATGACCAACACCAGAACGCCATGGGTGTTCGGTATATTACCATGTAATCTGGATTATTGACTCTAGTGCAAGTGGGAGACTGTTGGAGATATGCCCAAGAGGCAATAATAAAAGTGATTATTATTATATCTTTGTGTTTATGATGAATGTTTACATCCCTTGCTATAATTGTATTATTAGGAAACACTAATACATGTGTGTTTTGTAAACATAAGAGAGTCCCTAGTAAGCCTCTTGTTGAACTAGCTTGTTGATTAATTGATGATCATGGTTTCCTGATCATGGACATTAGGATGTGATTAATAACAAGGTTATATCATTAGGAGAATGATGTGATGGACGCACACCCATAGTAAGCGTAGCATAAGATCAAGTCATTAAGTTCGTATTGTTGTAAGCTTTCAAATACATAGTAACCTAATCCTTCGACCATGAGGTTATGTTAATCACCATCACCGGATGGATACTTTGATGACATCAAACGCCGCTTCGTAACTAGGTGGTTATAAAAGTGTCATTGGGTATTCTGAAAGTATGTGTTGAAGCGCATGAACCAAGATTGGGATTTGTCCATCCATCTGACGGATAGATATACTCTAGGCCCTCTCGGTGGAATGTCATCTAGTTAGCTTGCAAGCATGTGACTAGGTCACAAGGGATGACATATCACGGAACGAGTAAAGAGTACTTATCAGTAACGAGGTAGAACTAGGTATGGAGATACCGACGATCAAACCTCGGATAAGTATAGTATCACGAGACAAAGGGAATTAGTTTCGTATGTAAATGGTTCAATCGATCATGAAGTCATCGTTGAGTATGTGGGAGCCATTATGGATCTCCAGGTCCCGCTGATGGTTATTGATAGGAGATGTGTCTCTATCATGTCTGCATATTCACGAACCGTAGGGTGACACACTTAAGGTTTGAAGTTGTTTTAAGTAGATATGGAATATGCGTTGGAGACCGAATGTTGTTCGGAGTCTCCGATTGGATTCGGGACATCACGAGGAGATCCGGAATGGTCCGGAGAATAAGATTCATATATAGGGGATCATTTTCTGTGTTAGGAAATGTTCCGGAGTGTTCGTATGAGGATTCTAGAAGGTTTTGGAATGTTCCGGAAGGTTCTAGAAGATATCTTGGAGTTTTCTTGAAAATCAAGATAGGGATCAAGGAGTCCTGGTGGGTCAAGACAAGGAATCGTGGGGGAGGAGGACTCCTCCCCCCACTCCCCAATCCGCCGACCTAGAGGAGGGGAGTCCTACAAGGACTCCCCCTCCCCAAGGCGCCCTCCCCCCTTAAATAGAAGGGCAGGGGCGCCCCCTCCTCCTTTTCTCTCATAACCCCAATCTCTGCCGCCTCTCTCCTCCACCTTTCTTCTGCACAGGCATAGGCGAAGCCCTGCAGAATTCTCTACTCCACCACCACCACCACGCCGTCGTGCTGCTGGGATTCCGTGGAGAAGATCTACTACCTCCGCTGCTCGCTGGAACAGGGAGAGGAAGGTCTGCTTCGACTCCGCACGTGTGACCGACTGCGGAAGCGCTGCCGAAACGCGGCGCCGGAAGGATTGTCTACTTGACCGACGGCGGAAGCGCTGCCGGAACGCGACGTCGGAAGGATCGTCTACTTGACCGACGGCGGAAGCGCTGCCGGAACACGACGCCGGAATGATCGTCCACACGATCTTGAGATCGGCAGGTGATCGACTACATCAACCACGAGATCTAATCTCGTTAACGCTTTCGGATCTACGAGGGTTAGTTCCTATCTATCTCGTTGCTCATGTCTAATAGATTAGATCTTGGCTTTTATCTAGATTAGATCTGGGTTTTGTTCGTTCTTGCGGTAGAAATTTTTTGTTTTACATGCTACGAACCCATCAGCATAAAGCTAAAACAGTATCAAGCATGACATGACAAAGCATAAGCCACAGTCAAAAACAAGCTCCTTTTACCACTTAAGCATGAACTTTTCTACTCTTTTCCAATCCAAACCAAACTTATTTGAAAACTAATGTATGAAAGAGGTGGTCCAACCAATTTATTCAAGCAAACTAAGAAAACCAAGCAAATGAAAAACCAAAAATAAAAACAAAGACGCTCCAAGAACAACACAACTGTGCATGAAACACTAAAAATGAAGTGTTTGGAAGAAAACTGAAATTTTTATCTCAATTGTTTATAACAAGTCATGCTACAGAAAAGAATACTAAGCATAAAGCCAAAACAATATCAAGCATAGCATGACAAAGCATAGGCTACAGTCAAAAATGAGCTCTTTTTACCACATAAGCATGAACTTTCCTACTCTTTCCAATCCAAACCAAACTATTTGCAAACCAATGTATAAAAGAGGGGGTCCAACCAATTTATTCAGCAAACTAAGAAAACCAAGAAAACGAAAAACCAAAACAAAAACGAAAAAGAAGACGCTCCAAGAACAACACAATTGTGCATGAAACAATAAAAATGAAGCGTTTGGAAGAAACCTAGGATTTTTATTGATGAAGGCATCCCCAAGTTTTGATGCTTGTACTTCTTGGATATTTCTTGGGGTGACACGTTGTGGCATCCCCAAGCTTGAGCTTTAGTCCATTCTTCATCTCATTATATCATCCTTTCCATACACCTGAAAATTTTCCTTCATACAAAACTCCACACAATCTTTATTAGCAACATTAGTGCATTCAAGATAATAAGTCTTTGGGTTCAGTTTCAACACCAATAAAACTTCCATTAAAACAAAAGCTACTGTAGCACTTCCCTCATAAAGCTCAATTCCCAAAGGAACTCAAAATGGAATCAACAAGAAGCAAATGCAAATAATGGCAGAAATATGTCAAAACAGACCAGCAGGTAAAAACCAATTTTTTCGAAAACCTTGTGTTGCTCAAATCGAAAAGTCTTGAACTAACTAAAGTTAGATAACAACCTGGGGTAGAAGCAAAAAACTTCACGCCTCAAAACGACGTACATAGATTTTAGACGAATTTTTACATTGAAGCACAAAAATCTGTTTCGGGACAGCAACTTTCCCAAGCATTACTTCTCTCTCATTAGAGGTTATTCTTGGCACAAAAAACAAATAAAAAGGATAAGGAGAGGTTATTACTGAAGCAGTAACTTCCAAAACTCAACTAAAATTTTTGGTTTATCTTCCAATAAGTACTTTTCTTTAACGCCTTTAAGTTAGACATGATAGTTTGAGAAGATGCTCACATAAGAAATATGAATTGAAGTAAAAGAGAGCATCAAGAAGAAAATTCAAAACAAATTTAAGTCTAACCCACTTCCTATGCATAGGAATCTTGTAAAGAATCAAGTCATGAAAGCACAAAGCAACAAGCATAGGAAAGCAAAACAAGTGCAATTTTAAGACTTTCAACATAAAGAGGGGAAACCTAATATTGTTGAAATGAATAAAACCATGTTTCCCTCTCTCATAATAACTTTCAGTAGCATCATGAATAAAATTAACAATATAACTATCACATAAAACATTCTTATCATGAGCCACATGCATAAAAGAATTAATACTCCCCACATAAACATAGTCATTCTTATTAATTGTAGTGGGAGCAAAATCAACAAAATAGCTATCATTATTATTCTCATCACCATAATCATCAAATATAGGAGGAATATTGTAATCATAGTTAATTTTCTCCTCAATAGTAGGCGGACTGAAAATAACATATTCATCATTGTAATCATCATATATTGGAGGCATAGTATCATCAAAGTGAATTTTCTCCTCCATGCTTGGGGGATTAAAAATATCATGCTCATCAAAACCAGCTTCCCTAAGCTTAGACTTTTTCATAGCATTAGCAATAATGGTGTTTAAAGAATTCATACTAATAATATTGCTATTAGATGCAAATAAAGTTCCATAGGTTTTTTAATTTTCTCTTCAAACACTTCATGTCCTAACTCAAGATAAATACTATAAAGCTCTCTAATTTTGTTGTTGTTTTCCATTAAGCCTAACTAGTGAAAATAAAAACAAGAAACAAAAAGATATAATTGATGAATCTAAAGGAAATAACTTCGAGCACTCACACACACTAGCAACTGTACTAGAAGATAGCTTAGTAGCCAGAGGATATGAGTACCTTTTACCTTACCTCCCCGGCAATGGCGCCAGAAAATAGCTTGATGTCTACGCACTTCTATTCTTGTAGACAGTGTTGGGCCTCCAAGTGCAGAGGTTTGTAGAACAGCATCAAGTTTCCCTTAAGTAGATCACCCAAGGTTTATCGAACTCAGGGAGGAAGTGGTCAAAGGTATTCCCTCTCAAGCAATCCTGCAATCAAGATACAAGAAGTCTCTCGTGTCCCCAACACACCCAATACACTTGTCTGGTGTATAGGTGCACTAATTTGGCGAAGAGATAGTAAAATACAAGTGGTATGGATATAAGATAACGGTGCTAGAAAATAGCTTGATGGCGTGGAAGAGACTAAAGGCAAACTGAAATAAAGATGGCAATAAGCAAACATGTAACAGATCTAGTTGCAAACGGTGTTTCAATGCTTAGAAACAAGGCCTAGGGATCATACTTTCACTAGTGAACACTCTCATATAAATATATTATCTTCATGATACTACTCTCCGGTTGGACACTCTAATCCATGGTAGGGCTATAACAACACACCTCAAAGTAAGCCTTTCCCATCTAGATAACCCCACACTGTCACCTTGAGCACTAGATGGTTCCAACAAACACCACAATTTCATAGAGACATCCAACTCCAAATATAACTCATAACAAGTATTTGTAATCTCTAGCCTAAGTGCCACCATGGTGTGCACGCTGTCACTTTCACACACATGGAGAGAGTAGAGATCTATTAAAGCACTTGAGTAGCAAGGTAGATCTACTTGATTACAAAGCTCATGATCACAATATGATCATGCATAGAGAGAGAGATGAACACATAGCTATCGGTAGAGCCCTTAGCCTCAAGGAAGAACTACTCCCTCATCATCATGGGAATCAGAAATGGCGATGGAGATGGTGGTGGAGATCGATGGAGATGGCTCCGGGGGCACTTCCCCGTTCCGGCAGGGTGCCGAAACAGAGACTTATGTCCCCCAAATATTCTCTTCGGTGGCGGCGGCGCTGTGGAACTTTTCGTGGCTGGAGGATGATCAATTTTAGGGTTTATGCATCGGGAGGCTTCTTATAGGTGAAGAGGCAAGGTCGGTGGGTGGACCAGGGGCCCACCACCTGGTGGCGCGGCCAGGGCTAGCCCGCGCCACCACATGGTGTGGCCAGCCCCTGGCCCCTCTTCGTCTCGTCTTCTGGCTCCGTGAGTCTTCCGGTAAAATATCGACTTTGGCTTTTATCCGGTCCAATTCTAAGAATATTCATTTTCTAACTTTTCTGGAACCAAAAATAGCAGAAAACAGGCAACTGGCACTGTGGCATCTTGTTAATAGGTTAGTCCCAGAAAGTGTATAAAAGTACTCCAAAGTGTGGACACAACATAAGAAAGTAGATATAAAACAAGCATGTAACATCAAAAATTATAGATACGTTAGCAACGTATCAGTCGCAAACCCTAGATTAGAACCTGGGACTCTGATATCACTTGTTAGATTCGCGACAAGAAAATAATGAAGAATGAAAAAGAAATCGAAGCAAGAGGACACAGATTTAACATGGAAAAACCTTTTCAACACAGAGAAAAAACAACGGGTGCAACCAGCAAAATTTTACTATAATGGGGAGAGTTTACACGACACCGGGAATTTTCACAGATGCAACTTATCCCAACCAACGGCTTAGAAGAGGTATATATAACGGTGGAAACCTAGGTCTTCAACGATCCGTACCGCGTGGAGGGGGCAGGCGTACCTATTCGGCCCAAGCCTCCAACGATGGGCCTCGCTCCGCTCATTTGAAGTTAGCCTCTTTAATGAATTTGGATCATACTTTAACATAAACTATGTCTAAATACATTCGAATCTAGATAAACTCAAATCGGTTATTTCTGGACGGAGGGAGTATTTAACTAGTTGGCTAGCTTTTGAAGATACCTATCTCTAAACACGTGCACTAATTGCAGCTACCGTTCGTTCGCCAAAACAACAACAAAAATTGCATCTCCCACATGATACTGCACTATGATGGAGACTGCCCTTTCGCTCAACGTAGAGCCAAACTAGCCTACTCCTTCCGTCCATAATACTCATACGACTAAAAATAGATATCGTAAATTTTTCTAAATTTGGATGTATTAGTACAAAATATTATCTAGATACATCCAAATTTAGGCAAATTTTGAACATATATTTTGAGATGGAGGGAGTATAAGATGTTTTAACATTTATGAAACAAAATGCATACTCTCACTACTCACAAGGGTTATCGACATCCATTTTAAGTACCCCATCTGATCCATATTAGTTGTCGCGGAAATAGATGTATCTAGACATGTTTTATTGCTACATACATCCAATCCAGTGACAATTAATATGGATCGGATGAAGTATTTGTCAAATTGGATAGCCATCTACAAAGACATTCATAATTGTCAGGTCATGTGGGAATTAATTAAATACCATTGGTTTTCATGTGATTGTGGAACAATATAATGCATTAAGACCGGAGCTATACCTGGGCAGCATGGGTGGTCGACGGTTAAAAATTAATAATGCCGGAAATACAAATACAGCCAGTACTGCACTTTGTAATTTCGTGATAAGATCGGTTCCGGTACATGTATATATCGAAGCTTATAGAGGCGAGAATGTGAAGCGCTCTGCTTATGCTTGGTTGTGTATCTTCAGTAGAAAGGATGGCATTGGCGTCACCGGTGACAAGAGACGTCCAGGTCGATCCAGCCGAGTGAGTTGGCAGCAAGCATAGACCGGACCTGTCCAGGTGAACCTCTGTCCAGGGATCCAGGTGAACCTCTGTCCACCCCTACCTATCCTAGGACGGTCCTGAACTGAATAGTACTTCCTCCGTTTTAAAATATAAGATGTTTTATTTTTTTTTAAAGTGTATTTAAATTTTTTTAGTGTATAGATTTATCTATGTTTGGAGTAAATCTACGTTAAAATGGGTCTCTTATATTTTGAAACAGAAGAAGTACAACACATGGCACGTACATGCACACCGCACTGCACTCCAAAGTATTGGTTCGGCATCAATCCATCGCTCGCGGGCAGCATCGGCATCGGCAGGTGATGGTTCCTCTACCTCTTCCCGTATCTATGCTATGTATTTTCCAACTCCAACAACGTGCGTGTGTCTACCCGCAAAAAAAAGTGCCCGTGTCTTGTCATGATTCATGCTTTTACTTAAACATCTCGTCATATTAGAGCTGTTTTCCGCGCCTCCCTGCCCCGCCGGGGCGAGGTAGGCCGCCGCCTCTACGCCCGCCGGCAAGAACATATCCTATCTAGGCTGGTCAATGGCTAGACTACCTCCTTCAAGAATTTGTTTTGACTCCATCAAAATTGGATCGCAATCAGGGCAGCGGAGGTAGAATATGGCCACCACTTCGCCGGAATCCGGGCCAGATGGGATTTCGACGGACTAGGTACCGGTCCCGCGAGGATTTAGACCAAGTTTCTCTCTTGGCAAGTTCAAGGTATACTTTAAAAATCAACTCCGGAACTGCACATATGAGCGGGTCAGACGGTTACACGGAATCAGGGTTCTGCAGGTATCCGCTGGAGTTGCTCTACCGTGTTCCGTGCTTGAATATGTCGTTTTCTACGAACATCTACAATCATGTAGCCACTAGGGCCAATCGAATCGTCCTTTAGAAGATGGCACATACATGTGCACATGATCTGCTCATGATCCGGAAGTACATCGTCTTCCATATGCTTTACACATTATGTTAGATAATCTATAATCATATTGCGGGCTTCTTTGCAAATGCACCTCACTCTAGTTCTTTCCTTTTTCACAATAAATTCAAACACACCCACATCTTTGCTGAAGAAAGCTAGCAAGAAAGGAGATGGTTTAAAGTGACTAGCCGGTAAATTAGAAATGTCAAGCGAGGAATGGTGCAAACAGAACAACACTGTTTTCCTATAAAGTCCACCAATCTATCCATAATCTTCAGCAGAAGTAAAAGAAAACGTAAAAGTGATAAAAAATACAAATAGCTTCTTGGACTACCCTAGCGGCGAGTACAAGCACCGGAGCAAGCCGAAGGAGTGCCGTCGTCGCTCCTCCCTCACTGGAACCCGGCAAAGCTTGTCGCAGCTCGTGGACAAATTCTAAGTAGGAGATAGTGCTGGAAGCGGATCGAATGCTTAATTGACAAGGCTAATTCAAACTTTCACTGGCATACTCGTAGCTAGCACTAGCTAAACCACCGGATCATCTTCCACCACGCCCCACGGGAATCGTCCTCACCTCCGGGAAACAACCGCACATGGCCAAAGCTATAGTGGTGCCACTATGCATAGGAACTGCCGCACCGCCTGTTACTACTTACTAGCCTTTCTAGGAAAACCAGTACTATCCAGGGTCCCAAAAAAAAACAGTACTGTCACTACTTTGAAAATATTATAAAAAGTACACTTCTAATTTGTCAAAATCAGGTGACGGTAGAGAGGTACGGATGGTACATGCTTATTGCTAATTAAGCATATGCCTCTCCTCTTCTAACTTCCGAGCACACGTAGTGTAATACTACCTCCGTCCCAAGGTTTAAGGCATATAACTTTTTTCAAAAGTCAAACCATCTAAAGTTTAACTAAAGTTTGACCAAGTTTTTAGAGAAACCATCTCCCAAGGCGGAGTATGTTTTAGTATGTTCCCAGTGCATATTCCCCAAGGAACAATCTCCAACAAAACAATAATGCGTCAGGGAAAGGAACATTGGCTGCCCTCGATTTACAAATGTATGAGAATACAAGAGATATTTGCTCTTGTTAAAATATTGTGGGCTGAAACATCTATTTTACCATCAAAATATATGTCAAACAAAAATTCACATGTCATTCAATAAATTTATTTCAGAAAACTATGTATTCTAATAACATAAGCTAATAAAGAACATATTTTGACACGACAACAAAGCAATGTACAAATATATGTACACTAGATTATGTAGGCGCGCGTTGCCGCGCCTGTCCATTAGAAAATTCATAGGTATAAAATGGCAAAACTCTATTTGAACTAAAATTTACCTTAGAATTTGTATTGTATTTGTCTACGTAGATTTTCCTTTGTCAATCTTCTTTCTCTCTCATTCAGGCTCCATAGAATTTTCTTAGGCACATAATTTTCTTACACAAGATTCGCGGTGTTTTGTATGTAGATAAGGAGCCGTGCTACTAAAATATTTCATGATTTTCTAAATTGGAAGGTGAACATGAGTACATCAAATAAATTGAGGATAGATTTAAATAGCATGAAGGAAGTAATAGAAGCACGTCTCTTTGTAAGAGAAGCCACATTCATAGAATGTAAGCAGCTGAGCTAGAACAAGCAGAACCTGCAGAGAAATATATTTTTGATTTAGAAAAAATGACAATTATTACCTGAAGAAGATGGGTATTTCGTTTGAAAATAGAATCAACCTATCTGGCCACCATTAGACCTGGAATCTGCCATCGAGTGGGAGTAGCACAGGCAGAAACTAAGACAAGGGATTTTATAGAACATGTAGGCAGTGTAGTAACGTACCATAATCATCTGCCGCCGTCAATCTGTGCACCATGGCTGCCATTAGGGATTTGCAAGAACTAAAAAAATAACACGGTCTAAAGATCAATTAAGACCGGCACATCAGGTCGCCATGAATGGGGAGGTGAGGGCAGGATCTGTACCGCATCCGCAGGAGAGATTGATGGCCGCTCCATATTCTGGCATGCGTTCGAACGGATCGGGAGGTGTGCATCTGGTCTCGATCAGTCGAATCTCGATTGGAGTCTACTGCATGCCCGCTCTAGATTTCGGCATGCGGTCCAATCGATCGGGAGGTGTGCGTCTTGTCTGGGTGGTCAAATTTACATTGAAGTCTGCCGCCCCATCGTGTGTCCTCTTCAAAAAAAATCTGGTGGTTTCGTATGAGCAAGGAGACCCGGTTTTCATTGGAGTCTGCTGCCGCACGTGTCCTCTTCAAAAAAATCCGATGGTTCCCTACGAGGAGACCCGGTTGTCGAAAGGTGGAATAGAGCGGGCCGAAATAGATAGACATTCCAGCCCAATTAAGCATAGAAAGACTTTTTGATGTCCAGAGAAGCGTCCCTAAGGGATAATTCGGCCCACGCGGGAGCTAAGGATCATCCAACGGCCAGAATGACATAGGGTGCGCGATCGGACGGCCAAAATTGCCCAGTTCGTAGGAGGCCTTCTTTTTGACTTAGTTTTAATATCCCTAATTATAATAGAGAAGATATACATTTAGTTTCTGTAGCACTTTGCAAAAAATGTATACCCCGGCCTTGTTGAACACAGTTGAGACTTTATATATAGAAAAATAAAATTAATTTTCTTTTGCAAGTACATCACCAAATATACGATCGTGTATATTTTCACCAACATTGATATGGTATATATATGTAATGCGTACATTAAACATAATGCATCTCTAATATCTACGCTTTAAAAGGGTAAGGAAAAAAGAGAAAATAAGGCTCGAATGATAATACCTAGGAATAAAACTTACTAGTAAGGTGAAAGACAAAATAATAAAGTAAAGAAAAAAATGGACGATGTGGGATTTGAACTCATAACCTAGGACTAACCTATAATGACAATAACTAGAAAGACAAGCACTTCGTGTTACATCATTTTAAATAATCTCTCTCTTCCAATAAATATATGGGTGAATAATTGTGCTGAATTTTCTGTATACATTTATGTAAATTGCAAATCTAGACCCAGAGTATGCGCGCCGTGGCATACCGGGCACCTAGCGGGAATGCAACTTGGAATACGTAAATTGAAATTTCAATACTTTGTACGATTTGTCCTTTCTCACTCGATAAAGATTTTCTCAAATAATCACAAAAGTATGAGAATTCAAGCGATTATTTGCTCTCGTTAAAATAGTGTGGGCTGAAATTTGTTTATTGGCGGCATTGGGAGTGAAGGGTGCACAGAATGGAAAAAAGAAAAGAAAAAGAGCTCTTGTGACTCTCGACGCTCCCACACGGGTGATGGAGTCGCCGTCCACCTCCCCCGTTCCTAGCCACCCCTCCTCATCCACTTCTCTGCATCACCGACAATCGCCGTGGGCTCCCACACCATGCCAGCTGCGGTTGGCCTCCTCCCTTTCCCCTCCCGAGTCAGGGCGCGTAGGGGCACTCCGGCGGCGGGTGGTGCTCCCTTGGTGCCTAGGGTTCGGTTCTGGCTGAGGCGCGATTGCGTGGGGCGCTGGCGACACGACAGAGCCTCAGTGATGAGGCAGAGCGGCGGTGTGGTGCAGGTCTATGGCTGGTCGACCCCCGTGCACCCTAGATCTATGCCCTAGTCAACTAAAACTTCAGTAGTTATCTACGGACACCACTAAAATTTACCCTCTCATGGTGAGGCCCTTCATCGCCGGACCGCACTCGCTCGTGTAGTACTTTTTTGGGGGACATGTAGTGTTATTTTGCTTGGCCCCTTTGACTTGTGGTGTTTGCACGCGGCGCCTAGACAGAGTTGTACACATCCAACACGCACGTCGTCAATCGTAGTTAATGACGTCAGCGTAAGTTTCCTTCTCCTCCGCGCGCGCATGGTAATACGCTTCAGTTTTGGAAATGAATTATTCGCACTTGATTTCGTGATAAGATCGACACGCAATCACCGCTCCTGATGTACTTCTATAAATACCACGATCCAGATACAACCTCTCCACAAATCCAAACCGCGACCCCCCATTGATCTCCAACTCAGATCTCAAGAGCTATACTCGCCGGTTTACGACTGCTAGCTCGCCGGCCATGTCTTCCTACCCTGACCTCTCCCGGATCTTACCCCGCGTGCTCATCGTCTCCCGTCGCACTGTCCGCAAGAACAAGTTCGTCGACTTCGTCGGCGAGTACCACCTAGACCTCGTGGTGGCCTACGGCGCGGTGCCGGTGATCGTGCCGCGTGTCGCCGGCGTCCACGCCATGCTCGACTCCTTCGAGCCCATCCACGGCGTGCTGCTATGCGAGGGCGAGGACATCGACCCCGGCCTCTACGGTGGCGATGATGCGCTCACGCCGGAGCAGCAGGAGGCGGTGCGGCAGCTCCACCCGAGCGACTCCGCCGTGGACCACGAGAAGGACTCCATCGAGCTCCTCCTCGCTCGCCGCTGCCTCGAGGGCGGCATCCCGTACCTCGGCATCTGTCGCGGCTCGCAGGTGCTCAACGTAGCCGGCGGCGGCTCCCTCTACGAGGACGTGGGCCACGAGCTCCCTTCCCATGCCGCCTCCGTAGTCCACATGGACTACGCCGACTACGACGGGCACCGGCACCCCGTGCGCGTGCTCCCCGGCACGCCGCTGCACGACTGGTTCGCCGAGTCGCTCGCCGGCGAAGAGCGCGACGAGATCATGGTGAACAGCTATCACCACCAGGGCGTGCGGCGGCTGGCCGACCGGTTCGTGCCGATGGCGTTCGCGCCGGACGGGCTGGTGGAGGGGTTCTACGACTCGGCCGCCTACAGCCCCGGCGAGGGCAAGTTCATCATGGGGCTCCAGTTCCACCCGGAGAGGATGCGCAAGGCCGGCTCCGACGAGTTCGACTACCCCGGCTGCGCCAAGGCCTACCGGGAGTTCGTCTGCGCCGTGGTCGCTTACCAGGCCAAACTCGCCGCCGCCGCCACGCGCGTCCTGAACGTGCCGTTGCGCGGCAAGCTGAGCCATGACATGGAGAAGCAGCGCAAGGTGCTCGTCCGTAGCATCTCGCTGGCCAAGGACATGTATTTCGGCTGCGGTGTCGACGTGCAGAAGACAGCCGGAGAGGAGCGGCGGGACCTCGACGCCGGCGCGGAGTTCCTGGAGACGACGGCGGCGACGCTGAGCTTGCAGCAGGAGAAGAGGCTGAAGCAGATGGGCGCCACGGTGCGGAACGCGTCCGGGTACCTCAACAGCCGGCTGAAGGTGAGCGAGGAGCGAGAGGCGGCGGCGCGGGCGCTCATGGCGAAGATGTCCGCCGCGCAGCTCTCGAGCCTCGCCGCTTTCTACCGCTCCATGGGTAACATCTGCTCCGACGTGCTCGACGCCAAGCTGCAGCCTGCTGCGACTATATGCACGAGTGACTGAGAAGTGAAAGTCCAACGAATTTCGTGTGTTTGTTGCAGTTTGGAGTACTGAATTGTTACTACTGGTAGATTTCTGAATGTAGCTGAACAAGTGTTCAGTTTGACTTTATTTACTGTCCGTAAAATACATTTGTTTTGACGTGCGGTTGACTTTGGTGCACGATCATGTCTTGGATGAGGGGCGAGTCTTGGCGGCGTGGCACACGACCGGATCTCGGTTGCGGACAAGACATGATGGAATCACACAGGACGGGGCGTTGTGTCTAGCATCGTGGCGGCGACGGTAGGACTAGCGAAGACTATGCTATTTGCCGTGGAGATTGGTCGGCGTTTTTTGGTGGTATTGATGGATTATGTAGCGTGTGCATGAGATGATTCCTAAGGGTGGGCGGCTCACTTTCCTCCTCCTCTCCTCTCGTGTGTCTACAGTAGTTTGAGAGTCCTCCGCCTCGGGCTGGGCCACTCCGGCCGCTCCGCTGGAATAGGTTGTCTAGTAGTAGTCGTAGGAGTGGGCTTTATGCCCGTGTTTGGCGATATGCCGGGGGTTCCGGAACAGATCTTGCTGGCCAGATCCGCTTCTTGCTGCTGGAGATTCTTCTCGTCGCAGTGCTCCTTTGGGAGGAGCCAGTCGCGGCGGTGTCGGTCTCCTGGAGCAGCCCCATCAATAAGGCCTGGGGGCTTGGCAAGCTCCATATCCTTCAGCCGCTTCCTTCTTCTTCTCCGGCCGACCGTGGAGGCGAGGGGAGAGGTCGTGGTTGCTGCGCTCTGGGAGGCAGAGCTCGCTGGCGGCAGGGTGGTTCGGCTGCAAAGACAAGGTTCCCTATAGCGGCCTTTTGCAGGTCGCTGATCTTTGATGCCCAGAGGAGGCATCTGCTGACGCCTTCGATGCGTCTCTTCAACCTCCTTGTGTGGAGGCCCCTAATCGATGGTGTGGCGGCGGCGCCTGTCGCCTTCTTCTTCCCAAGTGGTCTCGTCCCCGGCGAAGAAGACGGTGGCCGCTGGTCGTATCCATCTCTCAAGATCTGCGGTGAGGCAGGAGGACTTGATTGCTTTTTTCTGTTTTCTCAGAGGTCCTTTCTGCAAGTTTCCATGACTACTTTGTAATTTTCTCTTTACTTTGGGTCCGCTTTGTATCTTGTACCACCGCTTGGAATGAATGCAGCATCTAGGTCCTTCAGGACCGATCCCGTTCAAAAAAAATTAAAAAAATAAGGGTCGTTTATACTTACCGCCAAAAAAAGGGTCGTTGAGTGCTCCCATTACACCATGAGAGTGTCTCGGTGATGTCCACGCTTCCTAGTTGCGGCGAGATTTCATGTTTTCATGCCATAGGATCCTACTAGCATGATCCTCACACATTGTCATGTTTTGTAGGTGTTGCGTGGTAGCTTCAGCGTTATGCATACTCTTTTTCTGTTTCTTTTGAATAAACAATAAATAAAGCCTCCGTATGCGTCAAAATCTTTTGGATGCAAAGGCCGTCTTATGAACGGTTAAGAAAAATTAGCCACCAGCACCAGGAAACCGGGGAACTGCGACCAAGCAAGCGCAGGTTTTTCTCGTGCTCCGCGTCCTTAAACCACTACTAGTACTTGTTAATTGTTGGAGCAGTAGCATTCATTCGGACAAAACAAAAAGGTTTCTTCAGTGTCAGAGACTTCATTTTCCCTTGACAACCAAGAGCAGCAGCAGGAGCAAGGTTCTTGATCATCACGAGGTGCAAGTGTCAACGCCAGAGCGGTTGGACGAGCACGGACTAGGAGCCTCATGTTGGTTGGAACTTGGAAGAAAGTAGTGACTCAGATGCGATGCGCTAGACCAAACTGCAAAACGCCAACGCCAACAGGTTGCAACACTTGACCAGCAGCTAGACACAAGAGATGTATCACCATTGAGGAGTATTCGGAAGGAACGTACTAGTAGTAGATCTGAACAACGATGACTGCAGAACAGTAGCTCCTCCTCGAAACAGGGCTTTCGTCCCGCTTTATAAATAAAGCGTATAGGTGAGACCGTTGCTGGGCGAGACAGCACAATGCCCAAAGAAACAAACACCACAGGATACAAGGCGCCGGGGAGAACCCAAGCCCTACACGAAAAGGAAGAAGAAATAAAAGAAAAAGAAAGCCGAAAACGGCGGTGTGCCGAAAACGAAAACAACTCGCAACCAGTGCGCCCCCAGATAAGTACCACCACACATCCTGCAGTCCAAAGCGCCTGCGTACCAAAACAGCACCTCCAAGAAGGGAAGTGACGACGACGGCACTGCTGTCCGGCCAGGGCCTAGGGTTTCCCTCGGTACGCAGCGGGGGGTGGGGAAGGGACGCACCCGACACCCTTCAAGAAGGAAGGTGATACCCGCGGGCGTCACCGTACCAGTGTCAACAGACAAGGATTTCTCCCGACCCTTCCAGACCCACCCTCCCGAGCACTTTGGAGGCTCCACCAATCACGTCACCCACGAGCACGCGCCACCCTGGTCTTGAGGTCGCCACCGCCGTCACACCATGAGCCACAGAGCGAAGCCGATAGGTCGAGAGAGCGGAGACCTCGGCGATGGCCGGCATTCCAACAACACGCGGGAGGGAACTACCTCCACCACCAACAGGTGGTAGCCGACCGGATGCAGCAGCAGGACAAACCAGGCCCTCAGGCCCGGCCGAGCCCGTGGAGGCTCGTGAAGTCCCGCCACCGCACTGCAGCAAGGGTACCACCGAACACGCCAACCGCCGCCCCAGACCCTACTCCTCCTCCCACCAGGGGATCCGCCATAACGGAAAATCCCGGCCGCCAAGTAACAGCACCATCGCCACCGAGCTCCCCCGGGCCTGCCGGACCACCGTCGGTCTGGGGATCTCACGTCACCTCCCAGAGCCGCTTCCGCCAGAGGGAAGTCGTAGCCGTCCACCTTCCGGGGCCGTCGCCCCGGCTTCCACGAGCTCGAGTCCATACCACCGCCAGCATCACACTCAGAAGGCCGTCGGGGAGGGAATGGTGATCGGGCGCTAGCGCCTGTGGCTGTTAGCCCGCGCCGCCCCCAAGTGTGGGGCACTACCCACTGATGGGTTCGTAGCATGTAAAACAAAAAAATTCTACCGCAAGAACGAACAAAACCCAGATCTAATCTAGATAAAAGCCAAGATCTAATCTATTAGACATGAGCAACGAGATAGATAGGAACTAACCCTCGTAGATCCAAAAGCGTTAACGATATTAGATCTCGTGGTTGATGTAGTCGATCACTTGCCGATCTCAAGATCGTGTGGACGATTCTTCCGGCGTCGCGTTCCAGCAGCGCTTCCGCCATCGGTCAAGTAGACGATCCTTCCGGCGTCGCGTTCCGGCAGCGCTTCCGCCGTCGGTCAAGTAGACGATCCTTCCGGCGCCGCGTTTCGGCAGCGCTTCCGCAGTCAGTCACACGTGCGGAGTCGAAGCAGACCTTCCTCTCCCCGTTCTAGCGAGCAGCGGAGGTAGTAGATCTTCTCCACGGAATCCCAGCAGCACGACGGCGTGGTGGTGGTGGTGGAGTAGAGAATTCTGCAAGGCTTCGCCTATGCCTGTGCAGAAGAAAGGTGGAGGAGAGAGGCGGCAGAGATTGGGGTTATGAGAGCAAGGGAGGAGGGGGCGCCCCTGCCCTTCTATTTAAGGGGGGAGGGCGCCTTGGGGAGGGGGAGTCCTTGTAGGACTCCCCTCCTCTAGGCCGGCGGATTGGGGAGTGGGGGGAGGAGTCCTCCTCCCCCACGACTCCTTGTCTTGACCCACCAGGACTCCTTGATCCCTATCTTGATTTTCAAGCAAACTCCAAGATATCTTCTAGAACCTTCCAGAACATTCCGAAACCTTCTAGAATCCTCATACAAACACTCCAGAACATTTCCTAACTCAGAAAATGATCCCCTATATATGAATCTTATTCTCCGGACCATTCCGGATCTCCTCGTGATGTCCCGAATCCAATCTGAGACTCCGAAAAACATTCGGTCTCCAACGCATATTCCATATCTACTTAAAACAACTTCGAACCTTAAGTGTGTCACCCTACGGTTCGTGAATATGCAGACATGATAGAGACACATCTCCTATCAATAACCATCAGCGGGACCTGGAGATCCATAATGGCTCCCACATACTCAACGATGACTTCATGATCGATTGAACCATTTACATATGAAACTAATTCCCTTTGTCTCGCGATACTATACTTATCCGAGGTTTGATCGTCGGTATCTCCATACCTAGTTCTACCTCGTTACTGATAAGTACTCTTTACTCGTTCCGTGATATGTCATCCCTTGTGACCTAGTCACACGCTTGCAAGCTAACTAGATGACATTCCACCGAGAGGGCCCAGAGTATATCTATCCGTCATATGGATGGACAAATCCCAATCTTGGTTCACGCGCTTCAACACATACTTTCAGAATACCCAATGACACTTTTATAACCACCCAGTTACGAAGCGGCGTTTGATGTCATCAAAGTATCCATCCGGTGATGGTGATTAACATAACCTCATGGTCGAAGGATTAGGTTACTATGTATTTGAAAGCTTACAGCAATACGAACTTAATGACTTGATCTTATGCTACGCTTACTATGGGTGTGCGTCCATCACATCATTCTCCTAATGATATAACCTTGTTATTAATCACATCCTAATGTCCATGATCAGGAAACCATGATCATCAATTAATCAACAAGCTAGTTCAACAAGAGGCTTACTAGGGACTCTCTTATGTTTACAAAACACACATGTATTAGTGTTTCCTAATAATACAATTATAGCATGGGATGTAAACATTTATCATAAACACAAAGATATAATAATAATCACTTTTATTATTGCCTCTTGGGCATATCTCCAACAGTCTCCCACTTGAACTAGAGTCAATAATCCAGATTACATGGTAATATACCGAACACCCATGGCGTTCTAGTGTTGGTCATGCTTTGCCCTAGGGAGAGGTTTACTCAACAGATCTGCCACATTCAGATCAGTGTGTACTTTGCAAATCTTTATGTCACCATCTTTGACATACTCGCGAATAGCGTGGAAACGTAGCTTGATGTGCTTCAGCTTGCTATGTGACCTTGGCTCCTGTGCATTAGCTATGGCACCTGTGTTGTCACAGTAGATGGCCATCGGGTCCAACGCACTAGGAACCACGCCAAGTTTAGTAATGAATTCCTTCATCCAAACGGCTTCTTGTGCAGCCTCCGAAGCAGCTATGTATTCCGATTCAGTTGAAGATTTCGCCACAACGCTTTTCTTCGCACTCCTCCAGCTCACTGCAGCACCATTCAAAATAAATACGTATCCCGACTGTGACTTTGAGTCATCCGGATCGGTGTTCCAACTAGCATCGGTGTAACCGTTTACAACAAGCTGTTCATCACCTCCATAAGAAAGAACCATATCCTTAGTCCTATTTAGGTACTTTAGGATATTTTTGACCGCTGTCCAGTGCTCCATTCCAGGATCACTTTGATATCTGCTAGTCAAACTAACAGCATGTGCTATATCCGGTCTTGTACACAGCATGGCATACATGATAGAACCTATGGCCGAGGCATGGGGAATATTATTCATTTTCTCTCTATCTTCTGCCATAGCTGGACTTTGAGTTTTACTCAAGGTCTTACCTGACAACATGGGCACGAACCCTTTCTTGCTATCTTCCATTCTAAACTTCTTTAGAACTTTGTCTAAGTATGTACTTTGTGAAAGCGCTATTAGGCGTCTTGATCTATCTCTATAAATCTTGATGCCTAGAATATATGCCGCTTCGCCAAGATCCTTCATTGAAAAACTATTATTCAAATAGGTTTTGACGCTATTAAGAAGTTCTATATCATTCCCAATCAACAATATGTCATCTACATATAGTACTAGGAATGCTACAGAGCTCCCACTCACTTTCCTGTAAATACAAGCTTCTCCATAAGTTTGTATAAATCCAAAGTTTTTGATTACTTTATCAAAACGTTGATTCCAACTCCGGGATGCTTGCTTTAGTCCATAAATGGAGCGCTGAAGCTTGCATACCTTGTCAGCATCTTTAGGATCGACAAAACCCTTGGGTTGTACCATATACAACTCTTCCTCAATGTCACCATTAAGGAACGCCGTTTTGACATCCATCTGCCAAATCTCATAATTGAAATGTGCAGCAATTGCTAACAAAATCCTCATAGACTTTAGCTTCGCTACTGGTGAGAAAGTCTCATCATAGTCAACTCCTTGAATTTGTCGGAACCCTTTCACGACAAGTCGAGCTTTATAGACGGTAACATTACCATCAGCATCTGTTTTTCTCTTGAAAATCCATTTGTTCTCGACAGCCTTACGGCCATCCGGTAAGTCCACCAAAGTCCATACTTGGTTTTCGTACATGGATCCCATTTCGGATTTCATGGCTTCTAGCCATTTGTCGGAATCTGGGCTCACCATAGCTTCTTCATACGTCGCAGGGTCATCAGCGTTGTCTACCAACATGACGTTCAAGGCAGAGTCATACCAATCAGGAGTGGTACGAACCCTCGTTGACCTGCGAGGATCAACAGTAACTTCATTTGAAGTTTCATGATCATTATCATTAGCTTCCTCTCCAATTGGTGCAGGCGGCACAAAAACATCTTCCTGTGCTGCGCTACTCTCAAATCCGAGAGAAGGTTCAATAACCTCATCGAGTTCTACTTTCCTTCTAGTCACCTCTTTCGAGAGAAACTCCTTCTCAAGAAAGGATCCATTCTTTGCAACGAAAACTTTGCCTTTGGATCTATGATAGAAGGTATACCCAATTGTTTCTTTAGGGTATCCTATGAAGACGCATTTCTCCGCTTTGGGTTCTAGCTTATCAGGTTGTAACTTCTTTACATATGCCTCGCAACCCCAAACTTTAAGGAACGACAACTTAGGTTTCTTACCAAACCACAATTCGTACGGTGTCGTTTCAACGGATTTTGATGGTGCCCTATTTAAAGTGAATGCGGTTGTCTCTAATGCATAGCCCCAAAATGATAACGGTAAATCTGTAAGAGACATCATAGACCGAACCATATCTAAGAGAGTTCGATTACGACGTTCGGACACACCATTACGCTGTGGTGTTCCCGGCAGAGTCAACTGTGAAAGTATTCCACATTTCTTTAAATGGATGCCAAACTCATAACTCAGATATTGACCTCCGCGGTCAGAACACAGAAACTTAATCTTCTTGTTACGATGATTTTCCACTTCACTTTGAAATTCCTTAAACTTCTCGAAAGTTTCGGACTTATGTTTCATAAAGTAGACATACCCATATCTACTCAAGTCATCCGTGAAAGTGAGAACATAACGATATCCACCACGCGATGCTACACTCATTGGTCCGCACACATCGGTATGTATTATTTCCAATAAGTCTGTAGCTCGCTCCATTGTACCAGAGAATGGAGTCTTAGTCATTTTTCCCATTAGACATGCTTTGCATCTTTCAAGTGATTCAAAATCAAGTGATTCAAGAAGTCCATCAGAATGGAGTTTCTTCATACGCTTCACTCCAATGTGACCAAGACGACAGTGCCACATGTATGTAGAATTATCATTCAATTTAATTCGTTTAGCATCTATGTTGTGAACATGTGTATCACCACTATCGAGATTCAGCAAGAATAAACCATTCATCTCAGGTGCATTACCATAAAAGATATTACTCATATAAATCGAACAACCTTTATTCTCAGACTTAAAAGAGTAACCGTCTCGCAATAAACAGGATCCAGATATAATGTTCATGCTTAACGCAGGCACCAAATAACAATTATTTAAATTTAAAACTAATCCCGAAGGTAGATGTAGAGAGAGCGTGCCGACGGCGACCACATCAACCTTGGAGCCATTTCCAACGCGCATCGTCACCTCGTCCCTTGCCAGTCTTCGTTTATTCCGCAGCTCCTATTTCGAGTTACAAATATGAGCAACCGAACCAGTATCAAATACCCAGGCACTACTACGATTACTAGTAAGATACACATCTATAACACATATATCAAATATACCTTTCTTCTTGATGTTGCCGTTCTTCAGATCCGCCAGGTACTTGGGGCAGTTACGCTTCTAGTGACCAGCACCCTTGCAGTAGAAGCACTCAGTTTCAGGCTTAGGACCAGCCTTGGGCTTCTTAGCAGGTGTGGCAGCTTTCTTGCCGTCCTTCTTGAAGTTGCCCTTGTTCCTAGGCTTGCCCTTTTTCTTGAAATTGGTGGTCTTATTGACCATCAACACTTGGTGCTCCTTCTTGATCTCCACTTCAGCAGTTTTCAGCATGGACGACAGTTCAGGCAACGTCTTGTTCATGCAGTGCATGTTGTAGTTCATCACAAAGTTCTTGTAACTTGGTGGCAGTGATTGAAGGAGACGGTGAATCCCCAATTCATTAGGAATCGATATTCCCAACTCTTGGAGCTTCTTAGCGTACCCAGACATGGTGAGCACGTGCTCGCTAATGGAGCTTCCCTCTTCCATCTTACAGTTAAAGAATTTCTCGGAGGCCTCATAGCTCTCCATGGCCGCGCGAGTCTTAAAAATTAGCCTGAGCTCCTTAATGATCTCGAACGGGTCGTGGTGCTCAAAACGCTGTTGGAGCTCCGCTTCTAAACCGTACATGATGGCACACTGAACTGTGGAGTAATGATTCTTCCGAGTGGCGAAAACATTCTTTTCGTCATCGGTGGCATTATCTGCAGGTGGGTCACCTAGCGGTGCATCGAGCACATAGGTCAACTGACCAGCCCTGAGGACGATCTTCAGTCCACGGAACCAGTCCGTGAAATTGCTTCCATTGTTTTTAAGCTTTTCTTTCTCTAGGAACGCATTGAAATTGATGGAGGGGGTCGCCATAATCTACAACAATTTGCAAATAGTTTAGACTAAGTTTATGACAAACTGAGTTCAAATTTAATTATTAAACTAACTAGGTGAACTCCCACTCAAAACAACATCCCTCACATTGTCTTAGTGATTACACGAACCAAGTCCACTACACCAAGTCTGATCTTCACGAGAGAAGATGTAGTTTCATCGGCGAACAATCTTCATGTTCATCATATCAATTATATGACTCATGCTCTACCTTTCGGTATTCCGTGTTCCGAGACCATGTCTGTACATGCTAGGCTCGTCAAGATAACCTTAGTTTCCGCATGTGCAAATCTGGCTTGCACCCGTTGTATGCACACGTAGAATCTATCACATCCGATCATCACGAGATGCTTCGAAGCGACGAGTCTTAGCAACGGTGCTAACTAAGGGTGAACACTTTATTACTTGATATTTAGTGAGAGGGATCATCTTATAATGCTACCGTCGCGATCTAAGCAATACAAGATGCATAAAGGATTAACATCACATGCAATTCATAATTAGTGTGATATGGTATGGCCTTTTCTTCTTGCGCCTTTGATCTCCATCTCCAAAGCACGAACAAGATCTCCATCATCACCAGCATTGCGTCAAGGTCAGTGGTGCCGCTTCATGGTTGTCCATCATCACCAGCAACTATTACAACTACTTGGAATAAAGCTATTACAAGATGAATAGACACGCGGGTCTTAACAGAATTAAAGACAACCATTAGGCTCCTGCCGGTTGCCATATTACAACAAGGATCATTGCATACATCAAATACAATCACAATCACATGTTGGCCATATCACATCACAAAACCCCTGCAAAAACAAGTTAGACGCCTCTAATTTTCTTTGCAAATTTTACGTGGTTTGGGGCTTTCGCATAAGACCAATCTTACCTACGAACAAGAACCACAACGTTGATACAAGTGTTGTCAAGATGCTCATTGTAAATTGAATCTTAACTATGGTGGGAGAGACAGACACCCGCAAAGCCACTTGTGCAAAGCAAGTTGCACGTCAAGCGTGGAGCAAGTCTCATGTGCGATGACATGTAATGTTAGCCTGAGCCGCTTCATCCCACCATGCCGCAAGATGCAAAGTACACGCTAAGACACCGACAACAAAAGCATCAACGCCCACAAAAAAACATTATGTTCTACTCGTGCAACAGATCTACGCATAGATACGGCTCTGATACCACTGATGGGTTCGTAGCATGTAAAACAAAAAAATTCTACCGCAAGAACGAACAAAACCCAGATCTAATCTAGATAAAAGCCAAGATCTAATCTATTAGACATGAGCAACGAGATAGATAGGAACTAACCCTCGTATATCCGAAAGCGTTAACGAGATTAGATCTCGTGGTTGATGTAATCGATCACTTGCCGATCTCAAGATCGTGTGGACGATCCTTCCGGCGTCGCGTTCCGGCAGCGCTTCCGCCGTCGGTCAAGTAGACGATCCTTCCGCGTCGCGTTCCGGCAGCGCTTCCGCCGTCGGTCAAGTAGACGATCCTTCCGGCGCCGCGTTTCGGCAGCGCTTCCACAGTCGGTCACACGTGCGGAGTCGAAGCAGACCTTCCTCTCCCCGTTCCAGCGAGCAGCGGAGGTAGTAGATCTTCTCCACGGAATCCCAGCAGCACGACGGCATGGTGGTGGTGGTGGAGTAGAGAATTCTGCAGGGCTTCGCCTATGCATGTGCAGAAGAAAGGTGGAGGAGAGAGGCGGCAGAGATTGGGGTTATGAGAGCAAGGGAGGAGGGGGCGCCCCTGCCCTTCTATTTAAGGGGGGAGGGCGCCTTGGGGAGGGGGAGTCCTTGTAGGACTCCCCTCCTCTAGGCCGGCAGATTGGGGAGTGGGGGGAGGAGTCCTCCTCCCCCACGACTCCTTGTCTTGACCCACCAGGACTCCTTGATCCCTATCTTGATTTTCAAGCAAACTCCAAGATATCTTCTAGAACCTTCCGGAACATTCCGAAACCTTCTAGAATCCTCATACAAACACTCCGGAACATTTCCTAACTCAGAAAATGATCCCCTATATATAAATCTTATTCTCCGGACCATTCCGGATCTCCTCGTGATGTCCCGAATCCAATCCGAGACTCCGAACAACATTCGGTCTCCAACGCATATTCCATATCTACTTAAAACAAGTTCGAACCTTAAGTGTGTCACCCTACGGTTCGTGAATATGCACACATGATAGAGACACATCTCCTATCAATAACCATCAGCGGGACCTGGAGATCCATAATGGCTCCCACATACTCAACGATGACTTCATGATCGATTAAACCATTTACATACGAAACTAATTCCCTTTGTCTCGCGATACTATACTTATCCGAGGTTTGATCGTCGGTATCTCCATACCTAGTTCTACCTCGTTACTGATAAGTACTCTTTACTCGTTCCGTGATATGTCATCCCTTGTGACCTAGTCACATGCTTGCAAGCTAACTAGATGACATTCCACCGAGAGGGCCTAGAGTATATCTATCCGTCAGATGGATGGACAAATCCCAATCTTGGTTCATGCGCTTCAACACATACTTTCAGAATACCCAATGACACTTTTATAACCACCCAGTTACGAAGCGGCATTTGATGTCATCAAAGTATCCATCCGGTGATGGTGATTAACATAACCTCATGGTCGAAGGATTAGGTTACTATGTATTTGAAAGCTTACAGCAATACAAACTTAATGACTTGATCTTATGCTACGCTTACTATGGGTGTGCGTCCATCACATCATTCTCCTAATGATATAACCTTGTTATTAATCACATCCTAATGTCCATGATCAGGAAACCATGATCATCAATTAATCAACAAGCTAGTTCAACAAGAGGCTTACTAGGGACTCTCTTATGTTTACAAAACACACATGTATTAGTGTTTCCTAATAATACAATTATAGCATGGGATGTAAACATTTATCATAAACACAAAGATATAATAATAATCACTTTTATTATTGCCTCTTGGGCATATCTCCAACACCCACCACCACCCAAAGTGACCGATGACCGGACGCAGCGGCAAGGTCGATCAACCGGACTCAGGCCCAGATCAGCCCGCAGGCCCAGATCTGGCCAAGATCAGCCCCGCTTCCGTGCTGTTGCGTCTTGGGCTCGCTGCCGACCGAGCCCCCGAGAGCGCCCTCCCAGCACCACCACCACTGAGCTGTCATTCCTCGAGTTCCACCGCCACCGGAAGGGACACCGCCGCAACAGGTCGTCCCCGAGTCGGCCCTAGGGCACCACCCGGGACAGAGCCATACCGCGTTGTCCAGGAGCTGACGAGGGCGAGACCGCCGCCGCTTCTCCACCGCCGGCCAAGCGCCCCCGACCTACAGCATCGCCTCCCGGGCTGCCGGCTCGCTGCCGCCACCAGAGGCCCCCACGTAGCCCTCCCGTCGCCCACCAGTCCCCGGCCATGCCGCTAGGACCTGCCGCCACGGCCCCGCGCCCGAGATCGACGGCCCGCGCTGCCCCCATCGTGCGGAAAGGAGAGAGCGCCCCACCGCCGCCAATGCTGGGCGGGCTTTGCCTGTCAGCAGACCTAGGCGGCGGCAAGGGGAGGGAAGGACGGAGGGAGGGCGCCCGCCGGCGGCGGAGATAGGGTTTCCCCCCGGCCGCTCGCGGGAGCGACACGGGAGGGGTCGGTCTTACGGTCTTGCTATTGTAACTTGCAATGGTGCATCTCGTACAGTAGCTCCTGCAGTTTACCAAGGTTGCTACCTAGGTTGTATGTAGGACAAGTGGAAGTCCTCCCCCCCCGTGTCGCACCCTAGGGCGACACCGGGGGCGCCGCCGCTTCCACCCAAAGTCCTCCGCCGCCGCCGCTCCTCTCGCCGCCGCTACCGCCGGCCTTGTCACGGTGGCGGCAGGCCTGGCCACCGAAGGGGGTTTGGGGTGGGTGGAGGCCGATGGCGACCGCCATGGCTGCTAGGGCAGATGCGGTTGGTTCGTCGACGACTAGCGGCCAAGGCGGCGCCCCTGGTGGGGTGGTGGTGGAGATCTCTCCTGGCAGCGCCATGACCTGCTGTGGAAGTCCAGGGCCAAGCTAGCTAGTGTTGGAAACCCTAGATTTTCGGATCTGGGGCTCCGATGCTACCTCCGGGTCCTCTTCGCTGCTGGTAGGGCCGGATCTGGGAGGGGTCGACCTGCTCTGTTGTCATCTCTCTCGTTATAGGCCTAGCCGTAGGGCTGATGGTACGGTTGGTGCAGCAGATCTTGCAGGTTACCGACGGGTGGCGAGGGGGCTACCGGCTCGGTTTGAATAAAGGAGGTTTGTCCTCGGATTTTTCTCACACCAAGATGAAGATCTACTTGATGCGTGTCTTCATTGATCTGGTCGGAGTGTCGAGTTCCGGAAGGCTACGTCTACGAACTCCCATAGGCACATCATGCCTGGAGATTGCTGGATCGGAAGGTATTCGGTCGGGCGTACCCATGTTTTTTCTGGCCGTTTGGGTTCAGAGGGTGCGTTTCGAAGCTCTGTTGGCTGTTAATATCATGGGGCATGTTCTCGTTCCATGGTGCTGATGGAGAATGTCATGGAGACCGAGATCTGAGGACTGACTATGGTGGTTTGAGTCTGGGTGGTGATGAGGAATTGGCTTGGTGACTCGTGACTTGGAGCAGTGGCATGCGAGGGGGGGTGGCTGTACAGGAGAGGTTCACGGTCCTACCTTTCAGGGTGAAAACCCAGGGTCTGGCCTTAATTGGTTGTGCCTGGCAATGGCCTTGTTGAAGGTATTGTTTTAAGAGCGTGGACTTTCTTCAGGGTGAAAACCTAAGATCTATGATCGGGCGATGACGGTGTTTGTGCACTGTTCCATTCTTGGAGGCGTCACTTTTGGAGAAGCTAGACTTCTGGTGCTGTCTTGGTGGTGGTTGTACTACTGGTTCAATGAATGGGTCACTGTAGCGGGACTTTTCTTTTTTGTAATTCTTCTCTCTTTTTTGGCTGTGTGCATCCGTATAGCCACTAGAGCGATGCGTTGTTGCATAGGCTTGGTGTAATTGGTATCTTTTGATATTAATATATGCTCCTTTCAAAAATATATATATAGGACAAGTGGTTCACGGCTCGTGCAGTTTAATTACCAAGGTTGCCAAAATGCATCAGATTTCTCCAAAACTGGAAAAAAGATCCTTCTGCAAAATTTCCATCCTTTGCCATCGTCCCTTTCCTAGCACCAGCTTCGTTCACGTTTTATCGGTTTCCGTATCTTCAATAGTCGAAACTAGATTTGCCCGTCTTACGCTTATGGTGACATTACATAACCAGGTTGCTACCCAGGTTGAACCACACGTATCCATGCCTGCAGCGCCGGCGCCACTTGGGAGTAACCTGGATGACACAACAGTCTTTTTCTATTTTCTTATAAAAAATTCATCGATCTGTTAATAATAATGATGACAGCACTCTTTTTCCAGCAGCAGTGTTCGTCTAAGATATTTAGATTGGATGGATTAGTGAAATAGTTCCTGCATCACAGCAACAATGCCAGGTACTAAATCTGCCTATCTACAACCTAATCTCTGATAATGTAAACATTGTTTGCTGATAGGCCTAGACCTGTTGACCATCTAAAATAAAAATTCTTATAACAAACTAAAGCTACCTATCTAGGCTCGGGGCAGATGACGGATGTAGCAGCACAAAAACAACCACAATAGCAGCACACAAACAAACCACCAAAGAAAAACACTCCGACTACAAACGAGGTTCTCCAAAAGTGACACCTCCAAGGAGGGAACAATGCATAAGCACTGTCGCCCGATCAACTGATCTTGGGTTCTCACCCTGAAAATATTCTAAGTTCGCAAAAATAATGGCTTCAACAAGCTCATTGCCAAGTACAACCAACGAAGGTCAGAACTTCATCTTTTACCCCGAAAATGGACACCTAGTACTCAAGGAGTACCATCAACAATGAATTCCTTTGCCCCAATTGCTGATGTCGCTACTGCAAGTCACCAAACACCAGGGTCTCAGGTTGCTTTGGCACACTCCACCCCGCCAGTCCTGTGTTGTACTTGACTTGACTCTCCCCCGCTTGCTTCTTGTTGCTTCATAGTGCATTACTAGCGGCGAAATAAGCGTGACATCTCTTGCTGAGACTCCACCCGAACCATTTGCCATAAAACTCATGGTACTAACAGTATTGTTTCGAGATGAAGTACAAAGCATAGTTTTTTTATGGAATAACCATTGATCATCAAGAACAATATGGGTGTAGTTCACAAATTAAGGGGCGCTAGCTAGTGAGCGAGGTTAGAGGTGGTGCCGAATGACAATTATTTGTTGACAACTCATACACCCTAGAATCATGTATTTAGGTATGCTAACATTGATACATACAAGAGCAAGGTTTGTAGATAACAAATCTAATATTGATAAGCATACATATAAATTATAGTAATAAGTTAACCAGCATGAATTCATTTTTTAATAAGTGTGAGAATTTTGCTATAACTAAAATTAGGGTCAAGCCCAATGTAGAAAAACATTATCTCAAATTTCCCAAACTAGAAAAAATATTCTTCCATATAGCACCAAAAAATAGTTGTAATCATTATTATTAGAAGTATAAAACATATGTTTCTTAGTATATAATGGTGATTTTTCATTATTAAATATGTGATTTGTAGGCGAAACAACATATTTATAGAAATATGTATCAATTAGGACAACAACAAAATCCTAACATGAATGATTTGTTAATAAGTAATTGAAATTAGTATAAATGGGCAAGAACGGTTCATTATTACTCGTTCGTTATGTCCAAAACAATTAGATATAAAGTTAACGTTTATAAACTATTGCAATTAATACGGTCTAGCTAATATATGACTAACGACGCGGATTTGCTACTCACAGGTATAGTTGTGCATAGGCAGGCGTCTGTTGCATTAAGAGATCACATCCATACCACCATGGGATTGTAATTTCCTGTTCTATGACAGATTTAACGGTGTGTGGGTGTTAGTGTTAATGCATCTATAGCTGACGTTACATGCGTAGAGTAGGTATAGATGGTTGAAACAAAACAAGAGTTATTTTGGGTTGGGCTGATGTTGCATGCATAGAGTAGGTATAGATGGTTGAAACAAAACAAAGGTTGTTTTAGGTTGGGCGTGCTGCCGCGCGCATGCATCCACGCATGGAAACGAATCAACCTTTGTTTTGGTTTGGGCTTGCTGAAAAATAAACAACGGTTGTTTTGGTTAGGGCAATCAACAGATCGATTTGTTCCGGCTTTGTTGAGGCCTCGTGCGACAACACATGATAGGAAACGAAACAACGTTTGTTTAGATACAAGAGATCATCGACCAAAATCAAGTGATATTTTGCTACGTGAGAATCGGGTGAAAAAGGTGAGCATGGTTGTGGTCCCACTATACATGTTGCCTATCAGTACGTGTGCACAGCAAAAATGTAAAATACCATTTGGATCGATTGGTTTGTTTTTTCTTTTGAAAAGAAGAATTCAAAAATTGCAGCACTAGCTGCATGCAGCCATGTTATTGAGTTATCTGTCACGGGTTTTCGAATGACTGATTGGAAGCGTTTGACTAAAAATTGTAGTCAGAATTTGTGTACTATTTGATTCTGGTGATTGTTGGGATAGAAGAATGTCTTGGTGAAAATGAAAACTAGTAAGTGTAAACTGTACCGTGGACCATGGCGAAGAGTTTAGTTTGGTAAAGCATTAGTGAGGCATTGAAAAAAGGATCCATTACTACATGTGAAAATACATTAAGGACGTTCCTTGTGTGGGGGCACATTCAGGATTAAAATTCTTACATAGTACATTAGGGTTTGGAGTCAGTCAAGGAATGAAACCCTAGATTGATTAGGGTTTTGTGCATGCCATGGTACATAGGATATTAGGGTTTGCGCTCAAAATGGCCAGCTACTCAACTAGGGTTTCTGTGGTCTATCAATTAAAGGTGTTAACAGCCTCACATGGGGATCCACTATTTTGAGTATGGAAATATGTGCTCTCTATATCAAAAGTGGAGAAAATTAACAGTGGATAGGCTATGCGCAGCTACGCCTGTGTGTAGCTGGCTATTTTGCATATGACTAAACATTCTCGATTGTTATTAACTGTACTTGCTCAAACCGTTGTTAATATCTTACCCCATTTCTTCGTGAACGAACTTCTCTACTGATGTTCATTGTCCAATTCAAAGAAATGACACCATTCGAGATTCATGGAGCACACTGTTGCACCAAGTTACCATAAAAATGTATGTTGCTGCCTCGCCGGATGCTTGCGCGGAAAATAACAATACCACGCTACCCTAATCCTTGTCGGACCATCCTACTCTTTGAATCACATGAAGCATCTACATTGTGGTTGTTACCCACGGGTCTGGGCCCTGAAAGGACAAGAGCGGCAGCTTCTCTAGGCACCCAAACCGAAGGTGGCCCCAAACACCTACAACATATGAAGTAGTAGAGGATCTGATGTTTGTAGCGTCATTGAGTAGGTCTGAAGGTTTTTATCTTCCACGGGTCAGGATTTAGGAACATGAAGGGTGAAGCGTTACCGTCTATTTTAGTGGACTACGAATGGAGTCTTTTTTCTCTTGACTATTTTGGGCCTTAATTAGTTTGTTTAGCGGAAGTGGGTAAAAAAAAGTGGGTGATACCATAGCCAAAATGTAGACCTAGGAATGCAGCATAGTTTTCTCAAATTGAAACAAGGAATCGTGGCATACAATTGATACATTTTCTCGTTGAATTTGAGGATTGATTGCTCCGGTCTTTTTTTAAAATGGTCGGGCAAGAAGGGAAGGACCAATAAGGAAAGCCGAGTCACAGAGCAGAGAAGGTACCACAGCCTCTAGATACCATGCTGACGTGATCTGATGTTGATTCGACATAATAATCTGTAAAATTAACGTTATATCCCATCATAAGTGTCTTCACATCTAGGAATGTCAGATTTTTTTCCACACAATATGCATGAATTATTTAACATACACATTACGCGGCTCTTCATTATTTTTATGTGGGTTAACGGAGTGTGAGCTCTTTTATGATACGTTGTGGGATCATATTTTGGATCAAATTATAGGCGAATAAAATTCATATATCCCACCTTTTGAATGATTACAATTTATTTTAATAAGATAAATTAGTTTGGGGAAATCTCATCACATAACAAGCTTTAGGAAATTTGTTCCTCGGCCTCTGTCAAATCTGATTATAAGAATATTGTTTGTGTTATTCTTCTGTTGGGAGTTAATTCCATTTTTGTACCCCCTACTTTGATATTGGTGACATTATTTACCCTATTTAACAAAAAATACTCTTGTTTACCCCATTTAGGGAAACTTTTGTCAGTTCTTACCCTTCTAGACATTTACCCGTTCAATGAGGGGTGAACTTCAGTCGTCGTCTTTAATAACTAGCTAGTACAAGGCTGCTAATGACGCTGGAAAGCTGATGCCCGGCGCCAGGAAACTTGTCAGCTGCCTCTCTAGGACTCTAAGTCCAACATAACCGAGTAATCATGTGTACATCATCAACTATACGTGCTTACAGACTGCCCGAAGTCTACATGAACCAGACGAGGAGGTAGAGCTGGCCATCCCGGTTCACTGACAAGTGTCTCGGCCCGGCATAGGAGGACTTGGCAACGTGCCGCATTGCACACCATGTCAAGCTGTCGCTAGAACGGTAGGAGCCGTCGCTAGGGGCGGAGGTGGTCCTCCACACAGACGACTCGTGCGTCGGAACATGGCAAACAAATTCCACATCGTCGGGTCGGTGCCTCTTGCAAGATGCTCAAGTGATGATACACCTCTTGCACATCAATACAGAGCACTTGCAGAGTGAGTTGCTCATGCACGTGCTGATCATGGGTGTCTTAGCTAGTCATGCTGACCCATGTGCTACTTGATATAATAAGGGCAAGTTTAAAGGGGGTAAAATATGACACAAAATTTACTAAATGGGGCAAATGGAAGGAAATTCAGTTAAATGGGGTAAATACTGTCATAAACGTGAAAATTAGGGGGTAAAAACAATGGAATTTACTCTTCTGTTGGGTGAAGATTGCATGGATATGTTCAGTTATGCACAAGTACAGATACACTCTCATGTACAGTTAATTATAAAAAGATTGTTTTGACATCCCAAAATATGAAAAACAATTGACATCTCGAGATGAAAACTTACCTCAAGCTGGACGGGAGCATTCAATGTATTCTCTTGTCCCTGTCTTTTTTTATAAGAGTAATTTATTTGTTGGGATATGTTTACTGCACCATGTGGATACAACAGCAGAGCCAGCCGAACTGGCCTTCTGAATTTGTCTATCTACAGCCTGATCAAACACTCCAGGTCTCACTGGGCTTACAACGGTACATAAGTGGAACTTTTTAAGCTATGTGTTCTGCTTACAAGTGATCATTTGATCTCAGTTCCACATGATAGCCGTCGAGTGTGATAATTTCTACACTGAATGTGCTGATGTGCTTCATGAAGTTCCGGGAGGACGGAGGTGTGCCTTAAACCTTCTTCATTTCTATTAAGGAAAACATAGTTCAATAAGCTACATATATACATGTATATGCATGTTTATACATAGTGCAAAAACAGTTATAAGATAAAGAAGACGTTGCTCTTAATTCACAAATCTACTGTCTGGTTTGCTTCAGAAGTACAAAGCCCCTATTGTCTGATCATATATAGGTTGGCCATGTAAGGGTGGGTAGGTTTATTTTACTTCAGTGCAGTCAAAAACAATGTTTGCAATGGCTATATTTTTATTCGAGTAAACATATGATTGCCAGATAGAATATAATCATTTACTGGGGATGACGGTTTGATTTGAGCAACATGAGTGAGTTGTGACATACCCATCCATTATTGTTGTCCAAGTGAAGAAAGCCACCATGGCCTCGAGCATTCGTGAACTTGTAGAGAGGTCCAGAAGCTGATGAAAGAAGTCAAGAGGTAATAATATGATTAACTCGGAAGATCCAGATCTTGGAAGGAAGAGAACAATAGCTTTTGAAACAAACAGAAGGACTGAGCTATATACTGCTTCGAAACATCAGAGCTCAAGTGTTGTAATGGCAGGATAGTAATTCTTAGTACCAATAAACAGCTGAGAAATAACAATATAATTTTCGCAAAATGGAGTGGTTTTGTACAACAAAACATTGACAGAAACATGTGTATCATTCTATAAAAAAATATATGACCACATAGCTACAACATGAAAAGGAAATTGCAGGTTTAAAAGATTTTGTCCAAGCCTACCTTCGTAGCCACCGTAGACTGGATCTTCAGACAATAAAAGAGGTGTGTCCAGGTCAATAAAACTGAAACAAAAATAGGGAAAGAACAATTTTAGCGCCTGATGTGACAGATACGAGGTCTAAAACATTGTACAATCATTTCCAGTTTGAAGCTCCTAGTGACATAGCCTTTAGTTAAAATAAAAATGAAATTTTCATATTTTCACAAATAACCTCTTTTTGCAGAGAAAGTTTCACAATTAACCAACCTGAAACAACCCAGTCCAGCCGCTAGATGCCCAGCAAAGCCCATGGCAATCCTAGTCTCGACCATACCGCCAATCATAAGTGCGATACCAGCTTTTCTTGCGGCATCAATTACTTCGAGGCCTCCAAGAACCCCCATCTTTGCCAGTTTGATGTTAATAACGTGAGCAAGATTTCCATGTATTATTTTCTGAGCATCAAGCAAACTCCGACAGCTCTCATCAGCAGCAACAGCGACTCTGTATTTGTCCATAGCAGCAACGCTAACATCCCGGAGACCTTCCCAGTCATCTCTGTGAACAGGTTGCTCAAAGAGTATAGGAGTCACCCCCATTTCTGAAACCAATGGTAATAAAATTAACTCAGTAGAAGAACCAGATGAACTCACAATGACTGGGATTTTAAGAAGTGAAATGACTGAACATACTGACGGAAGATTAAAACCGTGAGTTTCTGTAGTAGCATGGGTACAAACCGTTTAGTCTGTCAAGAACTTCAATTGCTTGACTCGCCGTGTACCCTTCATTTGCATCCAAGATAAACGAGCAGTCTGGGTGGACAAGCCGTATAGCCTTGAGAACTTCTATGTCCGAGTTCAAGTTCTTCCCCACTTTGAGCTTCAGAGTCTGAAACCCTTGTCCCCGATACTTCGCAGCTAGTTGAGCAGCTTCATTTGGGGTCACAATTGGAATCTAAATTCAGACATGGATGAAATTTAGCAACACAGATCATAAAGCAACCATAAGCATATGCTTGACTCAGTGCAGAGGATAGTTTGATAACCATACCGTGATGTCCGTGGTCACAGTGTTTGATGCTCCGCCGAATAATCTCCAGAGAGGTATGCGGATGCTGTTGGCAACTGCGTCGATCAGTGCCATCTCCACTCCTGCTCTGGCCTTTTCGGAGAGGAGCACAGGTAAATACGCATCAGAGAGCAATTCTTTGTGGCCAAACAGTCATGTAGTACTAGTCAGGAAGAGAAAAATCAGAAAACACATTTGACTAATTTTTAAGAGGAGCAATTAAAGCGGTTGTATGTGGAGAAAATGAGTGAGCCCAATTCTAAGAACTGAAAAGAGGGTTTTCACAAAGGCCATCTACATCTACAGCAAGGCCCTTAAAACATCTAGAACTGAATTCCCCATCAGCATCGGCTCAAGAACTCTGAACTTTCAGCTAGTACAGACTATACTGTGAGACTGTGAAATTGTTGGGCAGCTAAGGCGAGTACGAAGTAGGGAGAAGGTGGTCTCACCGAGGCGAAAGCGTGTCCGGGCAGGGCGGTGGCGACGTCCCGGAGCACGGCGCCGAGGGGCGCGGACGGGGCGGCGGTGAGGTCTGCGCAGGCCCGGGCGACGGCGGCGAGCGCGGCCGGCTGGTCCTCGGCGGTGACGGAGGGCAGGACGGGTGCCTCGCCCCACCCGACGGCCCCGCTGGAGAGCTCAACGCGGACGGCCACGTTGGAGACTGCCTCGAGGCGCGAGGAGGCGATGGTGAAGGGCGCGGCGAGCGGCACGTCGAGCGGGCGCGCCTCGGCCGCCGCCACGTCCACGGAGAAGGTGTCCTTGAGGGCGTCGAAGCCGAAGGACTCCATGGGCGTGGGAGGGGACGGGGTGGGCGAGGGCGAGACGGCGCGGAGGCGGGTGGCGAGGTGGCGGCCGGCGCCGGTTGGGGCGAGGCGCGGGGCGGGGTTGAGGCTCGGTCTAGGGGTGGCCGGGTTGTGGTGGTAGCGGAGAGGAGAGGAGGTGGAGGAGGAGGAGATGGAGGTCTCCATGGTCGCGCCGGAGGGAGAGCGGAGGCTGGTGGAGGGTTCGCCGGACGCTGGCGAGATTCGCGGGAGGTGGAAGAGGAGCTGGAGGAGGAGGGAGGCGATCTCTATATAGAGCGGTTGCGGTTTGGCACGACGTGCACTGACAAGTGACCGGGTGGGCCCACGCGGGCAGTGGGAAGGTCCGTGCCGTCGCGTCGGCCATCTCCGCTGCTCCTCCGTGACGGAGAAGACGAGGAGGAGATGGCGGAGCAGTGCACGGGAGTGTGAGCGCATAGGGCCCACGTGTCAGTCAAGCCGCCAGCAGTGTGCAGTGTGCAGTGTCAGCTGAGCACGGAACTGTTGCCGTCCTGGCAAAGCGGGTCGTGGCAGCATGCGGCGGCCCGGTCGAGGCCCAATGCCGTCCGCGACCAGCACACGGTGGCGTGTTGGAGGAGATCGCCGGCTCGCCGCGTCTGGTGGCCGGCACGTGGGGACAGAAGAACACAGTTGCTGAACCTCACGTTGGTCCCACCACTCGGCGGGTAGGGCCGGCTGACGTGGCCGTACATGCATCCGTCCGTCTCCGTCGTGGAGTGGAGCGAGACTCAGTGGCAGGTGGGCCCACTCTTAGCATCTGTTCATGATCGAGACTGGGCCGCCGGGTCGCGTTTGCTTGTCCCCGGTACCGTACCTGTGGTAGTAGATCTGTTCGTGGAGTAGATCTACTCGTTCGTTGTCACTGTCAGCAGAAACTAACCAGATCTGTATGTTAATCACGCTTGGCCGCCCGACGTACTTATATTATTACTAGATTAATTAATTAATGGATTGTTAATCATCATTCGCCAAGAATATCCTCCCAGCCATCCGGCCCTTGCGATCACCAAGGAGGCGTTTGGTTTGTTTTTTTCCGCCGGAAAAGATCCAAGACTATTTTATGACTTCACAATAAGTACAAATCACCTCAAATACAATAAAAATTACATCGAGGTCCTTGAACCACCTAACGACCACTACTGCTGTCAGAGCGAGCCGCTTACACGCCGTTGTCACAACCGGCCTGGCGTTGTTGATCACAGTCGGGAAGTCTTCGTCCACGTGCCCTAAGGACCGACGCCCTAGAGCTGAAGCTGTCGCCATTGAACCCTTGAATAGATTCAAAACTTGTAACACCAAACTTAGAACACACGTAGACTGGACGAGATCCATCACTTCATCAAAGCAGCAACCAAACGAATCTCCGACCTCCTCAGCGCTACCGTCAAGATTGTCGCCGACGAGGTGGACGAGAAGGTGGGTATACCTTATTCTTATCACGTACAACGCTGTCATAGCCACCATAACGTCGATGCCGGTTTACTAAACTCTAACTTCAGGGACCCTTCAACAGCTCCGAGCGCAGGTCCGAGTTCCCCACCCCCTCCCACCGCTAGGACGGTGATACATTGCAAATGTATCTATAATTTTTTATGTTCCATGCTTGGTTTTATCTACTTTCTTATATTTTGTCCATACTTTGGAATACTTTTCATATGATTTCTTGTACTAACCTATTAACAAGAGCCATAGTACCAGCTGCCTGTTTTCTGCTGTTTTTGGTTTCAGGAAAGTCAGAAAATGAATATTCTCGGAATTGGACGGGACAAAAGCCAAAACCATTATTTTACCGGGGGACACCTGGAGCCAGAATACAAGACGGAGAAGGGCCAAAGGGCGGCCACACCACCTGGCCGTGCGGCCAGGCTTGGCCCGCGCCAGGGGGTGGTGCGGCCAGCCCAGGCACCCCCTCGGCCTCTCCTTCCGCCTATATATTGTCTCTGATACGGAAACCCTAAGTACCCGATCAAAAATCCACGAAAGAGTCTGTAGCCACCATCATCTCCATCCCTAGATCGGGAGGGATTTGAAGCTCTTCCCGGCACCCTGCCGGAGAGGGGAATTCACCCTAGAGGCCTTCTTCATCATCATGCAAGCCTCCGGTGTGATGCGTGAGTAGTCCATCTTTCGACTACGGGTCCATGTAGTAGCTAGATGGCTGGTTCTCCTCCTTTGTGCTATCATGTTTAGATCTTGTGAGCTCCGTTCATGATCAAGATCATCTATTTGTAATTTTGCATGTTGTGTTTGTGGGGATCCGATGGATATTGAGATGTTATTTCAGATTGATTATTGATTCTATCATGTCTTTGTTTTTTGTGATCTTGCATGCTTTCCATTGTTAGTAGCTATCTTGGCCAAGTAGATGTTGTTGGGTCCGCAGCATAGAAAACAAAAAATTCCTACGATGAGAACTACACGCCAAGATCTATCTACTAGGTACAAAGCAACGGGTAGACATACATCCAACAAGAACTTACCTCGAAGACAACGAGTTTTGTTAACGAGTAGGAACTCATGGTTGATGTAGTCGTACACTTGCCGATCTCAAGATCGTGAGGAAGTCCGAGCGTCGCAACTCAGCAGCGCATCCGTACTCGCATACACGTTCAAGCCACCGGACAACCTCCACCTCCTCGCTCCAGCGATTCAGCGGAAGCAGCAACTCCTTCTAGACGAAATGCCACCGGGAACATGTATCTCGCTAATCCGAAACCATGGGGGAATAATTCTAGAGGGAGAGAGAGATCCTTCACAAGGAGGTGTGAGGAAGAAGGAGGAAGAGGGTGGCCTTTTATAGGAGGAGGGGGTGCCCCTCCTTCATGGCCGACGCATGGGGGGTGACTACTCCTCACCTCCCCCATTCATGTGGTGGTAACCCCTCCACGTTAAAATGCCTCTTCACATTCCCCTTTAAAGTCCCTACTTTAAATGCATTAAAATTCTCCAAGTTTAATGCTCTCTCATTTAATAAAACTCTTTTATTAAATTTATTCAGAATTTTGTTAATTACTTTAATTAACAAACATTCACATATAACCCCTTGCAATATTTCAATATCACATGCAGAACCACTTTCTGCAATTTCACCCGAAACAATTTCCGGTTTCTATCAAAACAATTCTTGCGCTTTGCAATTCTTTCGTCTGAAACATATGTGCTCCAAAATGGTGTCCGGTAACTCTTAAGTGTGTCACCCTACGGTTCGCGAATAATGCAGACATGATTGAGACTCCTCTCAGATCAATAATCAGAAGCGGGACCTTGAGATCCATACTGACTCCTACACATTCAACGATGACTTCTATGATCGTGAGAACCTTTCACGCTAGTAACTAAATTCCTTTGTCTCGCGATATATTACATGTCCGAGATTCGATCATCGGTATCTCCATACCTAGTTTGATCTCGTTGCCGACATGCACTCTTTTCTCGTTCCCGTGATATAACATTCTAGTGATCACATCACTTGCTTGCAAGCTACCTTAATGTGATATCACCGAGAGGGCCCAGAGTATATCTATCCGTCATCGGGATTGACAAATTCCACTCTTGATCCATGAGCCTCAACATAACACCTTCGTAGCACTGAACCCATCTTTATAGTCACCCAGTTACAGTGTGACGTTTGATGTTATCAAGATACTCTTCCGGTGTTAGCAATTAACATGATCTCATGGTCTAAGGATAAAGATTACTTCGTATGATGTTATAGCAATGTAAACATAATGACTTGATCGTAATGCTATACTTCGGATGAATGTTCATCACATCATTTCACAAATGCTGTGACCTTGTTATTAACAACATCCAATGTCCATGATCAGGAAACCTTGATCATCTTGTTAATCAACAAGCTAGTCTATAAGAGAGGCATAACTAGGAACCCTTTTTGTTTATTAAACACACATGTATTGACGTTTCCGATCAATACAATTATAGCATGCAAAATAAACATTTATCATAAACATGGAATAAGATAATAACCACTTTATTATTGCCTCTCGGGCATATTCCCTTCAGATGCTAGCAAATCCAAGAGTTAGTATTTATGCTCGATAGTGGGTTCATGCCTCTGGTAATCTGGGGAAGTGACAGAAATCTCTAAGGTACTAGATATGTTGTTGCTACTAGGGAGAAAACAACAATACTTTTGTTCATAGAGCAATCATATTGTTTACATTACACGCAATTCGTAATGCAATTATCCGTTGCTTGCAACTTGATACTGGAGGGGGTTCATATGATAACCTAAAGGTGAATTATTAGTCATAGATGCAGTTGGATGGCGGTCTATGTATAATGTTGTAATGCCCAATCAAGTCTCAAAGGAGTTAAGATGAGTAATATATGCTTGTATGCTTTCTCGATGTTTGTCAATTGCCCCGCTGTAATTTGTTCACCCAACGTGTTATCTATCTTAAGGAGAGCCATCTCTAGTGAACTATAGACCCCGGTCCTTTCTTTTACTTTCAATCTACAATCAACTATTTATTGCTTTGTGTTTACTTTCTGCAAACTATTACTTCCTTCCATTCGATACATTTAATCCTTTGCTTTCAGCAAAACCGGTGAGATTGACAACCTCATTGCAAGTTGGGGGCAAAGTTCTGTGGTTGTGTTGTGCAGGTCTCCACGTTGCTACTAGCACCGGTAGTGCACCCTGCCAAGGCTCAGCTAGCAACACCTTTGGGGTGTTTCCTTGCTCCTACTAGATTGATAACCTTGGTTTCGTACTGAGGGAAAACTTGCTGCTATGCTCATCATACCTTCCTCTTGGGGTTCCCCAACGAGCTCGATATATTTTGGGCCATCAGACGGCAAGCAGAGGAGATAAGGACCAGCGCCCTAGGGCTGAAGTTGTTGCCATTGAACCCTTGAATGGATTCGAAACTTGTAACACCAAACTTAGAACACACGTAGACTAGACGAGATCCATCACTTCATCAAAGTAGTAACCAAACGAATCTCCGACCTCCTCAGCGCTACCGTCAAGATCGTCGCCGAAGAGGTGGAAGAGAAGGTGGGTATACCTTATTCTTGTCACATACAACACTGCCATAGCCACCATAACATCGATGCCGGTTTACTAAACTCTAACTTCAGGGACCCTTCAACAGCGCTGAGTGCAGGTCCGAGGTCCCCACCCCCTCCCACCGCCGGGATAGCAAGCAGAGGAGACGAGGACCCTTCGATTCTGGCCGTAGATGACGAGAAGCAGGCTAGTGGCGGCGGATAGGGTAGAACCATACACCGCTGCCTCTATTTATTTGTGGTAGGAGGCAAGTGATGGCTCATGGTTGATGTAGAGCTCGTTGGGAACCCCAAGAGGAAGGTATGATGAGCACAGCAGCAAGTTTACCTCAGTTATGAAACCAAGGTTTAATCGAACCAGTAGGAGCAAGGAAACACCCAAAGGTGTTACTAGCTGAGCTTTGGCAGGGCGCACTACCGGTGCTAGTAGCAACGTGGAGACCTGCACAACACAACCACAGAACTTTGTCCCCAACTTGCGATGAGGTTGTCAATCTCACCGTGTTTTGCGGAAAACAAAGGATTAAACGTATCGAATGGAAGGAAGTAAAAGTTTGCAGAAAGTAAACAAAAAGCAGTAAAAGATTGTAGATTGAATGTAAAAGACAAGGACCGGGATCCATAGTTCACTAGAGGTGGCTCTCCTTAAGATAGATAACATGCTGGGTGAACAAATTACAGCGGGGCAATTGACAAATACCGAGAAAGCAATACATGCATATACTAATCATCTTGACTCCTTTGAGACTTGATTGGGCATTACAACATAATACATAGACCGCCATCCTACTGCATCTATGACTAATAATCCACCTTCAGGTTATCATCCGAACCCCCTCTAGTATTAAGTTGCAAGCAACAGATTATTGCTTTACGAACTGCGTGTAAAGTAAACAATACGATTGTTCTATGAACAAAGGATTGTTGTTTTCTCCCTAGTAGCAACATCAGATCTAGTACCTTAGAGATTTTTGTCACTTCCCAGATTACCAGAGGCATGAACCCACTATCGAGCATAAATACTAACTCTTGGAGTTGCTAGCATCTACTTGGCCAAGATAGCTACTTACAACGGAAAGCATGCAAGATCTCAAATAACAAAGACATGATAGAATCAATAATCAATCTGAAATAGCATCTCAATATCCATCGGATCCCCGCAAACACAACATGCAGAATTACAAATAGCTGATCTTGATCATGAACGGAGCTCACAAGATCTAAACATGAAAGCACAAAGGAGGAGAACCAGCCATCTAGCTACTACATGGATCCGTAGTCCAAGGATGAACTACTCACGCATCACACCGGAGGCTTGCATGGTGATGAAGAAGGCCTCCAGGATGAATTCCCCTCTCTGGCAGGGTGCCGGGAAGAGCTTCAGATCCCTCCTGATCTAGGGATGGAGATGACGATGGCTACAGACTCTTTCGTGGATTTTTGATCGGGTACTTAGGGTTTTCATCTCGAGGGAAATATATAGGCGGAAGGAGAGGCCGAGGGGGTGCCTGGAGCGGCCACACCACCCCCTGGCGCGGGCCAGGCCTGGTCGCGCGGCCAGGTGGTGTGGTGGCTCCCTGGCCCTTCTCCGTCTCGTATTCTGGCACTTCATCACTTCCGGAAAAATAGGCACTTTGGCTTTTGTCTCGTCCAATTCCGAGAATATTCATTTTCTGACTTTCCTGGAACCAAAAACAGCAAAAAACAGGCAGCTGGCACTATGGCTCTTGTTAATAGGTTAGTCCAAGAAATCATATGAAAAGTACTCCAAAGTTGGAATAAAACACAAGAAAGTGGATAAAACCAAGCATGGAACATCAAAAATCATAGATACATTTGCAATGTATCAACATCCCCAAGCTTAACTCCTGCTCGTCCTCGAGTAGGTAAGTGATAAAAAGAAAGAATAATTTTTGAGGTGACATGCACCATCAAAGACTTGATCAAAGTATTTGTAAAACATTCAAAGCTGGGATCATAGTACTTCAATCATAACATGAAAGACAAAGTTCTAGCAATAAGCAAAGAAACTATGATGCAACATGAAAAGACACAAACAAAAGATTCATGAATAACAATGCTTTGCAAGACGTTTGTTTGTTTCACATAAAGAAAACATAGCATAATAGTATTCAGCTTGTCCCTCAATAGAGTAGCAAATATAAATGCATAGGACACCTTCAAAGTTCATAAGAGTGACTAGATACAATAATTTAAAACAAGCAATAACAAGTTATGCATTAATCAACTAGTCTTGGGACAATGCACATAGAACTAAGAATGTCCACTATGCTCTCAAAGTAGGTGCATAAAGATAGAAGGTGGAGACTCAATATAATGGTGGAAGAAAAGCCTTTTGTAAAAGGAAGTAGGGATTAAAGTCTCATAAAGAGCTTCCAAAAATTATGGTACTTATAGCTTTCAGCTCTCATTGCCCCTATCATAAGCATCTTGAAGTGATTAAGGTTAAAGTGAACAAACTATGGTGTACATGCTTGACGAAGTATAAGTCAGAAATCTCATGTCCCTTGTATACGAGGGCCGCTCCTCATGCTACTCAAGTTTAGTCACCGGTAAGTTCTTGTCATCGTAAGTACATGTGTATCATAGAGAACCGCCAACGGGGAACCCCTTGCCCGATGATACGGAAGAATCCCCATATCAAAATGACAAGGCAAGCAAACAACGAGCATCTCAGCATTCTTCTTATTTACCATGGGAATATGGTACTTTTTCCTCTCTTTCCTCTTTTCATAGTATCTTTTTTTTTCTTTTCTCTTTTTTCTCAATATAGGACTCTTTTTTTTATAAGAAGAATGCTTCATAGACAGCTCATTATGGTTACGCTGCAGGTTTCCACCATGTCAACATGGATTAGACCAGCGGCCTAGACGTTTCTCTAACACATATACATAACTCCATGTACTTACAAGCTCCCCTTTCATTTCACACCGACGACATCCATATACAAAAGAGCATGATATCAACTAGGTACAAGTACCAAGTGCAATGTTGAAAGCGTTCCCCATGAAAGCATGGTTCTGCTAATTCCCAACAAATAAGTGCAAGCATATACAACATAGAAGACACGATGGTTCAAGTTTATTAAGGGCAAGTAAAGTAAAGTGTGCCATCAAGTTCGTGAGAGCTTTAATCACTAGTTTTCTCATAACAAGTGGAAGGTAAACAAAAGCATGAATGTACTTGGAATAACATAAGCTAGTAGGTAGGTATGGTGGACTCTTTGGAATAACTTGGTTTAGGGAGTTGGATGCATGAGTGGAACTCATACTTTGTTGTGGAGGCTAGCAAAAGACTAGGAGCGACAAACTAAGAGAGCAATAATGGCCATAATCATGCAGAGCGACAAAACATCATTGATCAAAGCATAAAGTGATACTACAAGTTGAAAACTAAAGGATCATAAAGGCTATGGTGACTTTGGATAGTCATAACATGGTGTGAGCATGCGCCAAGTCAACCCAAATAAAGCATCAAAGGAGAATACCACTATACTATGCTTTAATATGCTAAAACAATGCATGGTTCATCCAAGGCACATTAAGCAATCTCAATTGTTTATAACAAGTCATGCTACAGAAAAGAATACTAAGCATAAAGCCAAAACAATATCAAGCATGGCATGACAAAGCATAGGCCACAGTCAAAAATGAGCTCTTTTTACCACATACGCATGAACTTTCCTACTCTTTCCAATCCAAACCAAACTATTTGCAAACCAATGTATGAAAGAGGGGGTCCAACCAATTTATTCAGCAAACTAAGCAAACCAAAGCAAACGAAAACCAAAACAAAAACAAAAAAGAATACGCTCCAACAAAAACACAATTGTGCATGAAACAATAAAAATGAAGAGTTTGGAAGAAACCAAGGATTTTTATTGATGAAGAAGGGGGTGCCTTGGGCATCCCCAAGCTTTGACGCTTGTACTTCTTGGATATTTTTTGGGGTGACATGCGTGGCATCCCCAATCTTGAGCTTTAGTCCATCCTTCATCTCATTACTCATTCCTTCCATACACCTGAAATTTTTTCCTTCATACAAAACTTCACACAATTTCATTAGCAACATTAGTGCACTTAAGATAAATAAGTCTCAAGGTTCCGTTATAACACCAAATAAACTTCCATTAGAACACTAGCTACTGTAGCACTTCCCTCAAAAATCTCAATTCCCCAAGAGAACTCAAGAAGGAACCAACAAGAAGCAAATGCCGAAAATGGCAGAAATCTGTCAAAACAGACCAGCAGGTAAAGACGAATTTTTTTGAAGACCTTCTGTTGCTCAAATCAAAACGTGCTGAACTAACGAAAGTTAGATAATAACCTGGGGCAGAAGCACAAAACATTACAGCTCAAACCGACATAGAGAGCTCTCTCACGTGTTTTTACGGTGAAGCACAAAAATCTGTTTCGGGACATCAACTTTCCCAATCATTACTTCACTCTCATTAGAGGTTACTCTTGGCACAAAAATCAAATAAAAAGGATAAGGAGAGGTTATTACAGAGGTAATAACTTACAAGAATCATCTAAAACTTTTGGGTTATCTCCCAATAAGTACTTTTCTTTAACGCCTTTAAGTTAGGCATAAGAAGCAAGAAAAAGGATCAAGTATTCTCAAATGAAGAAGCATTAAGATCAATACCAGAAATATTTTCAACAAGGCAAGGTATATCATCCAAGTAAGTTCTAGAGGATCCTTTCTCAATGCTCTTGGGTTCACTATTCTCATCAAAAGGGTTTGCAGGAACAATCCAATCAAGATTCTTTTCTATGGCATCATGTATTGCTACTAGTTTAAAGGGTATTGGTATTTTAGGTTCCTCCCCATTAGGTTCGGTTTTGTTCATCTTTTCTCGTGTACCAACAACATCTAAACATGATCCTAGCATATTGAAACGTTCAAAAACTTTTCTAGCTTCCTTGGCAACATCATAGAACTCCTTAAACAAAGTTTCTAGAATAAAATCCCTCTTTTCAGGATCCTCAGTTTCTTTAAGCTTAAGAAACATTATTTGCATTAAGGGGTTGAGGTTAACAAACCTAGCTTCTAACATGTGAATGAAAGAAGTTGCAGCAATCTCATAATTTGGAGTAAGTTCAACAAGGGATCTATCCTCAGTATCTTCATGTTTGCTAACATGATTAAAGAATTCTTCAATATTATCTTTCCCAATTATAGAACCACTACCAATTGAAAGGTCTTTCAAGGTAAATGTAGGGATCAACATGGTGAGCTAAGGAAGAGGTGACAACTAAAGGAGACTTAATTTTTTTGTGTTTTTGATAAAGAAAGCAAACTAGTAAAACTAATTTTTGTGTGTTTTTGATAAAGAAACAAGCAAACAAAGCAAAAAAAGAAAACTAAGCAAAACAAAAACAACAAAGTAAAGAGATTGGTTATGAGGGACTCCCCTTGTGAAGATGTCCTTGACTCCCCGGCAACAGCGCCAGAAAAATGCTTGATGGCTCGTGGTTGATGTAGAGCTCTTTGGGAACCCCAAGAGGAAGGTATGATGAGCACAGCAGCAAGTTTCCCTCAGTTATGAAACCAAGGTTTAATCGAACCAGTAGGAGCAAAGAAACATGCCAAAGGTGTTACTAGCTGAGCTTTGGCAGGGCGCACTACCGGTGCTAGTAGCAACGTGGAGACCTGCACAACACAACCACAAAACTTTGTCCCCAACTTGCGATGAGGTTGTCAATCTCACCGTGTTTTGCGGAAAACAAAGGATTAAACATATCGAATGGATGGAAGTAAAAGTTTGCAGAAAGTAAACACAAAGAAGTAAAAGATTGTAGATTGAATGTAAAAGACAAGGACCGGGATCCATAGTTCACTAGAGGTGGCTCTCCTTAAGATAGATAACATGCTGGGTGAACAAATTACAGCGGGGCAATTGACAAACACCGAGAAAGCAATACATGCATATACTAATCATCTTGACTCCTTTGAGACTTGATTGGGCATTACAACATAATACATAGACCACCATCCAACTGCATCTATGACTAAAAATCCACCTTCAGGTTATCATCCGAACCCCCTCCAGTATTAAGTTGCAAGCAACAGATTATTGCTTTACGAACTGCGTGCACTGGTGGAAAAATGGCCTCTAGTCCCGGTTCATAAGGGCCATTGGTCCCGGTTCTAGAACCGGGACCAATCACTCGGGACTAATGCTAGTCCCAGTTCGCGCACGAACCGGGACCAATGGGTCTCCACGTGGGCGGGCGAGCTACGAGGGGGGGGGGGTGGATCATTGGTCCCTGTTCGTGGGAAAAGCCGGGACCAGTGGGTCCCCACGTGGCAACACCAGAGACAGGCGGGGGTGGATCATTGGTCCCGGTTCTGGGCACGAACCGGAATCATTGGTCTCTGTGCCGCGGCAGGATTTTCGAGCTATTTTTCTGCCGCGGCAGGGTTTCGAGCTATTTTTATGCCACGGCAGGATTTTTTTATAAATTTAATGGTACTACATATATACAGCAATAATGAAACCACGATATATATATTACACATCATGCATGATCACAAATATATACACCGTCTCATCCATCTTCTTGGTCGAAACATATTATAATTACAAATGATACTCTCACACGAATTTGATCTAATTTACACTTCTTTTATACACTTCACCCTTCCAAATGAAGTGGGTAATAGTATTCTCCTTTCGGATCTATGACTTGTTCTAACAAGAATCCGGCAATTTCCTCTTGAATTGCTTGCACGCGTTCTTGTGATAGAAGACTGTCCTGCATCCGTTCGATCTAATATAAAGAAGGGGATCAATATATATGAATGAAACTAAACACAATTGGTGGTAATAAAATAAAGTTGTGATTATTGTTTATCGTACTTCAATTTTTTTGATGTTCCGGTCTGCCCCCTTCTCTTTGGTCGTCTGGCGAATGAACTCGCAGACATAGTATCCACATAAGTTATTCCCGGCTTCCTGCCTCAAGCACTTTATGAGAACGGAGTTCAATCAAAATAATAATCAAGCATGATAATGGTGGTACTGAAACTAGAATCAAAGAGATGCGTGGATCTAGCAAGTAGTACTTACAGTCAATGGTTGAAATGTAAGCTCTGGCTTCCAAACACCCCTAGTTTTGGCGGTGAACCGTTTCCAAGCCCTCTAGAGGCATTCCTGCATGTCCGCCCACTTTTCTAATGGTGTGCTTTTCGACTCCAGGACTTTTACTACTCTGGTGTCAACAGAAATGATTAAGAGAATATAGTGGAAGCTTCACACACTAACAAAATATAACACGAGTCAATTATACGCTTAACATCGAGTAATCGAAAATAGAATGTGTACAAGACAGTAACACTCACGCAGCGTTGTAAGGAAATAGTATTTCCCTTCTGTTGCTGAAATACTTCAACGCTTTGAACAAGTTATCCTCTGTCTCTTTGGGATTTGTTTTTAGAGTAACTTCATGAACGAAATTACAGTCAACAAACCCAAGGTCAAAGATTTGTCCTTTGTTGCATTCTTGAATCTTCATTCTGCATATATAATTAGTATAGTGATTAGTAAGATTATACAAGCAACGAATGAGATGAGCTAGAAAGACTTAATTACAGAAATTAATAATACTTACAAACAATAGGCACTGACGAGAGCTTTGTCGAGGGCGTCTTGTTGGTAAAACTGAAATAATTCTGGAAATTCAATCAGTATGAAGCCATCTCCATGACCGTAATGGTGGTGTTTATATGTAGCATAGATCTAGTTTTTGGAATCAGCACAGGCTTGGATGTACCATTTATGCAATCTTCGCATTTTTGTTGGTAGATTTTTGACTAACTCGGGTTTGACGAGAGGAGCCCCGTACTGGTACACGTATGCTGTTTCTTGGTACCCCTCGAATTCATGCATACGGCTCATGTACTCAGTAATAGACAGTCCATATAATTGGGCTTTTTCTCCGTATAGTCGAACAAACTCCGGATCAATGTTCGGATCATGCCGCTCCTGGATCATCCACTCATTGGTATCGTACACTTTGAGCGGTTCAATCGATTGATTTTTTTGTTGTCCGAGCTGGGCAACTTCTTTCCCGACTCTCCGCTCTTTTGCCTCAGCCGACTTGGTAATAAAGCGATTATAGTCTGATGTGAGCGCTATGGGTTGGTGAAGCTGAATCTTAAGCGCGGCTGCTTTGGCTTTATCTTCTGCGGTGACCGGGAAAAATGCCTCTATCGCCTTTTTCTTGTTAGCCATGTCAATCTTCCACTTTTCATAATGGGCAGCTGTGGCCGCATCAGTTTCCTCATCTGTCTTCTCGCAAGGTAGCTTCTTCATATTCTGATGAGGTACTCTTGGGAGGGACGATTGCTTATGTTTCGGTGATCAGAACGTGCTCTTGCTGTTGCTGGTGGTGCTGCCCCCTTAGTATACTTCCGCTTTTGTCTCTGAGGCTCAGGGGACGGAGACGGATGACGCGGCGGTGGAGACGGCTGAGGCGGCGATGGAGACGGTTGCGCTGAGCGGTGAGGCGGTGAAGGCGACGGTTGCGCTAGAGAATGGTGAGGTGGCGGCGAAGGTGGATTGCTGCTCTAAGGAGTGGGTGGCCTTGGCGGCACATAATTTGGAAGCATGATGCGCTCCTTTAGCCATAGAATAGTCCCCCCTTTGGCTTCTCCTAGTTGAGTTAGCTCCATATCTTCCCCTGCAGGGTGGTCTAGCTTCAGCTCCTCAAAATCTTCCTTCACCGCATCCACCGTGACGACAGCGCACCCTTTTGGAACCGGTCTGCAATGCCAAGTTGGGTTAGACCCAATTGGTACCGCCATGCCGATCGCCGCCGTCACCCTTAAGTTCATAACCTGCACCTTTAGCTCACAAGCTGTTGTCTCTGTGATATCATCCACTAGGTAGCGTTTAGGAGGATATGTCGTCAGTGCATCATCATCAACATCATGGAGCTACGTGGAAGCGACGCTGCTTTTCTTATTCGATGGGGCGCCGGTACCCTCGAATGCAGCTTCTACCACGTGCCGCTGAGATTGGCCGCTAGTACCTTGCTGGCTAAGTATGTCGAGTTGATCCTGGTGCTGCTTTAATGCTTCTTCTACATTACGCAGCCGGTCTGCAGCGGCCGCTTTCTCAGCTGCCTCCCTTTCCTTTCTCCTCTGATTGCTTTTATCGGGATATCTCTTCATTTCCGGGGGGGGGGGGAGGCAACCTTCCACGGCTTGGAGCCTGGTGTGCCTCGTGCTCGTCCGTCGTGTTCAGGATTTTTAAGGGCCCGTGTGAGCTCGTCGTTCTCTCTATCGGGAACGAACCGTCGATGGGCAGTAGGGGATCATCTTTGTGTTTCTGATTATATATTACCCTCCCTTCTTTGTCCAACGTGCCCCCATGGCCGTAAAACCAGTTTCTCGCCCATGGTGTCCATGTTGCGGGCTCTGGTCTGATCCCGGCAGCTATGTAATTGACCTCAAGTGCATCCCACTTAGGCATGCAGCCGGCGTAGCCAGCAGGCCCCATGTTATGATGGTATAGTTTCTTAGCAGCATTCTCCGTATTTATCCTAGACCTTTCCTTAGCTTTCTCCGATGTCTTGTAGTTCACAAAATCCTCCCACTGGTGTCTTAACTTAGCATAGCCGGCTTCATCGAAATTCGGAGTCTTCTCTACCTTGACAAAGTTATGGTACAGTTTCTTCTTCCAGTTCTTGAATGCATCGGCCATCTTGCTGAGAGCAAACTTCTTGACTCTTTGCACAAGCTCCCTTCTTGCTCTCTCCTCCTCATCTGGAGTCACATCTGGTTTCGGCAGGAGGAAATTAGTCATGAGCTTGTCAAAAAGCTTATCTTTGGCGTTGTCGCCGACATACAGGACTCCACCGCCACTTGGCCGATTCCATTCTTGAACGGTGATCGGGATGTAGTGCCTCACAAGAACTCCGCATTGCTTGACAAATTTTCTTGCGACATCGACGGGAGCTTGCGGTTCGCCATCTACACCGACCACGTCGATCCTGTACCTCATAGTGTCATCCAACTTTTTTGTTGGGCCTCGTTTCGTTCTTACGGAAGAAGTTCTCGATCCAGAGGGCTAAAAGAAGAAAGAGTGTTAATATATGCATGTATATATAGACAGCAGCATTTTAATTACAAAAATACATATATACACCTCGCCGGTGTTTGCGAGATTTAAGGATCCGCCGGAGCCATCGCCTTCTTCCTTATCGGCTTCTCCCCTATCCCAGGCTTCGACTTCTACCTCACCGGAGCCGTCTCCTCGGTTGAGAGACTCATCTCCCTGACCGGAATCGTTCAGAAACTCACTCATGACATCGATATCGATATCTTCATTTTCGCAGATCATCCCTTGGAGGATGTTTTCCTGATGTGTTGGATCCATAGTATCTGCAAGTTAAACAATCAACACATGGCATCGATAATGATATGACAAGTTAAACATAGTTGAAATTTAACCCTAAGGCATGCTTGGCAATTTAAGTGGGATCCAAAGGATCCAAACCGTAGTACAGGAGAGACCCCGAAATCACCTACGAGGGGTTGATTTCAATCTCTTATTAAACTTGTAATTAAAGTTGTTGAACAATGCATGATTATGAGTCTATTGTATAGATCTCATTTTTCTGAACATTTTGATATATTATACATATTTTTCTGACTTAGGAATAATTAGTTATTGAATTTATAAGATTAAACTCTTTTCTGAAATTATTTAAAAAAATATTAAACTTTTACTGTGTCATTATGACGTCAGCTCGGGGTGGGTTTTTTTTTCTCCACGGCTAAACTAGCCACAGAGACTGACGCGGGGGGCCCAAGCCACCTCAGATGCCACGCTGGCGGGGCTTGGTCAGCGCCCACGTCACGCACACGCGACGCCACGTCGACGCCACCGTGGCGCCACGTAGGCTCGCCGGCGAACGGCCAGGCGGTGGTGGAAGACGGCGGAGAGAAGCGCGCGTGTGACGCCACTGTCCCGGTTCGAACCAGCACGTCGCGGGCTACCTAAAACGGGCGGCGCCGCTACGGGAGGTGCGCCAGAGCAAGACGTTTGACGGTGGCCGGTGGCCGGCGGCGGCAGGTGCTCGTGGGGAGGACGATACAGTGAGGGAGGGAGACGTAGGAGTGGTGCTAGAGCACCAGTGGCTCACCAGGAGGCCGATGGAGGGTGCGGCGAGGCCGGAGGAGGCAGGGCGCTGCCGGAATCAGTGGAGAACGCGGCGACCGGAGTCGGGGAAGGTGGGGTCGATTGCAGCGAGGCGTAGCTTCCTTGCCTGCTCGCGGCGGCGGATATTGGCGCTCGGCGACGGGTGTCGACGACGTGAAGCGTCCGCTCTAGATTTGGGCAGCCTGCCGGCGTGATTTTGCTCCGCCGCAAATTTTCCTTAGCCGCGCATCGGTGTGCTCTGTGACTTGGGGGAGTTGGGAAGGAGGAAGGCCGAGGTTGTTAACTGTACAGACCATTGATCCCGGGTCATCCCAATAATCGGGACCAAAGGACCAACGGTCCCGGTTCGTGCCACCAACCGGGACCAAAGGTCTGGGGCATGAGCGTTGCTATGCTGCCACGTGCACGGCCTTTGGTCCCGGTTAGTCCAAGCCCAACCACCCGGGACCAAAGGATCAACGGTCCTGGCTCGTGCCAACAACCGGGACCAAAAGCATGTTAATGGCAGCGTGCGCATCCAGGATCATCGGTCCTGGTTCGTGGGACGAACCGGGATCGTTGACCCGTTTTTTCAGATTTTGGCAAACCTTTTGGTCTTCCCGCCATTTTTGTTTCTTCTTTATTTAATAAGATGTTCCAATTTAAGATAATTATTTATTTGGAATTTCAAAAAACTTTAACAGGAAAACAGCTTCAATTTAAATAACTAATCAAAAACCATTTTCTGTTTTCAAATATTTTTATTTGGACTATACAATTTTACTAGTTTCAATTAAAATTGCATTAACAAAATATTTATTGCATAATTTGGAATTTCAAAAAACTTTTAACAGGAAAAGTGCTTCAATTTAAATAACTAATCAAAAACCATTTTCTGTTTTAAAATATTTTTATTTGAACTATACAATTGTACTATTTATAATTAAAATTGCATTAACAAAATATTTATTGCATAATTTGGAATTTTAAAAAACTTTTAACAGGAAAAGTGCTTTAATTTAAATAACTAATCAAAAACCATTTTATTTTTTCAAATATTTAACAGGAAAAGTTGCATGCCCATCGTTTTGAATATAGTTTGAAACGGGCATAAGAAATTCAAAAATGATTCAAACAATGTGAAACCTTCGCGTGGTGGCATATTAGGTGTCACAGTTGCAAGGAAAAATATTGAACTTGAAAATTGCAAACATCATAAAAAATCCTTCATAAAATGACCTATCATGTTCGAGGTTTCATGGCATTTAGGTCAAACCACCAACGTTATGGCTAGAATCAGGGCATAGTTTGTGATAATGTGTCCATATTGTGCACACATGTGCATCTTGGGATGGCTTACGATGTTGCAGGAGGAAGTTTTTCCTTTCGACACACGAAAAAGCCAATTTCCATTTTTGAGGTGCCGAAATCGGGGTGTTTTGTGAAGCAACCACCAAATTAAAGTTTGGCATTGGTACCAAACCATTTTTCAAAAATACTATACCACCTTATATGGACAATTTCCCAACCGGTGTATCTAGAACCTTTCTGTCCATCCCTCATGAAAAAGACAAATTCCTGCTGAATCGGTTGGAGGTTGCCAAGATTTGAACTACAAGTACATGATATGATGCTTGTGAATTAAAAAAAAAATCATTTATAGGTTCACACCATGCTATTTCATCAGAGATCCACTTCAAGTTCAGCGAGGCTCAGCCCCGGGATAAGAAGCTTCGTGCCCACCGTTTTGAATATAGTTTGAAACGGGCATAAGAAATTCAAAAATGATCCAAACAATGTGAAACCTTTGCGTAGTGTCATATTTTGTGTCGCAGTTGCAAGGAAAAATATTGAACTTGAAAAATTGCAAACATGATAAAAAATCCTTCACAAAATGACCTATCATGTTTGAGGTTTCATGGCATTTAGGTGAAACCACTAATGTTATGTTCATAATATAAAAATCGAAAAGTTCTCTGCTTTTACCCATTTTTATAATAATAATTTTTTGGAATTAATATATAATTTAATTTAGCAGGCAGAGTACTAAAGATTTCATCGAAAACTTACAGCAGCTTGCCAAACAAAGGCTAATAGAAAAAAGAATAGAGGTATGACAGGCATAACATCCACGATTGGGTTGAAAATAGCATAAGCTTCGGGCAATTTGGCAAAGAAAAAACTAGTAGTCGGATAAAGAACAGAATTAAAACAGATACAGGTTAAACTAAGTATATTAGGCATAACAAGCATTTCATTCTTGTAGAGTAAATAATTGGATTTTGATTGAGTTATTTTTCTAAGGGAAATAAGGAAAAGGCAGATTCTAAATCTTTTTTCTTCGGACTTTCCCAAACACAAAATACCTCCTTGTATTTGCACTCTCATTTCGGGACCTATGTTATGAGCTTCTGGAATACAATGGGATCTTCGTAAAGTGGATCCTTATGAGTCTTACAACCAATTTGATTGGAAAGTCCAGTGGCAAAAGGAAGGGGATTCATTAGCTCGTTATTTAGTACGAGTCAGTGAAATGAGGGAATCCATTATAAAGGATCTTTCGTGTATAATCCTGCATAATCTCGAATGTTATCAGTTCCGGTACGTAGACCAAATAATACAATGCAAGCAAAAGTTCCTAGATTCATGGAGATATAGAACAGCATATAAGTTATCATGCTTGCATATCCATCATTTGAGTCTCCAACAATTATTCCAATAATTACATATCCGATTTGCCCTAAAAAAAATTCATTTATTTATTTTATTATTTTATGAATTTAGGATCCAGAAGAAGTAGTCTTTCTTTGATCCATATCTTATTTAATTAATCTTATAGTATATGAATACCCTCTATACATATGAAATAATATCTATCGGAAGGAACTACTTCTGCCTTACTTTTAATTCAATACCTCAGAAACTAGAATGATCGATTATTCTCATCTCGAAAACGGACCTTAATTCCATAAAAACGAGGATCTCATATTTGCATAAATGGTGATCGAGATTACCCATCGAGTTAACCTCGGGATCCTATTTTCCGGGAACCGCTACCCAAGCAATATCGCAGATGCTTCGCGGAATGTTCCACAGCGTGACAAGCTGCGTCAGACAGTATGTCAAGGCACGTCACCTTAAAACAGTGCCAAAGTGAAACCAATCGGGGCTTGAATTGGCATGATACTTCTCATGGTTGTTCCCGGTGTTACTAGATTCTAGCTTATCGTCTCAGCCTGCAAGAGTCAATACGAGGCACATTCCATTCCAATCCAATCTAAGGAAAGTAAAGGAAAGGAATATGTATGTCTTACTAACAGCAGTTGGCAACACTAGCCATAGACTAGAGAACATCAGGCTCAAAGAGGAATTCTTCCAGTAGTATCGGCCATTTCCCCTACTTTCCTCCACATTTGCCTACCTCTATCTCGATAAGAGGAAACAAAAGCTCTTTTTACCTGTTGGGTAATCATTCGATTAAGTCTTAAATGAGCCCCTCTAAAGTTTGAGGCAAATGAACTTATAGGACTGCCAAGAGTACCCAACATCCTTCCTTCTTTCAACAAGAGATAGTAGAACTTGAATCCTTTTATCGGACAGAGTGCTTTCTGCACATAGTTCCAGCAACTACGAAAGCTGCAAAAAAAACAGCAGCGATACTACTGGAAAGTACAGTTTCAATATTGCCCATACGTAATCCTTTGTCAAAAAAAAATGGTTAAGGATACAATCAACCAAGAAATTCTTACTTCTAAGCTCTATCTCTATTGGGGAGAAGTAACTAAAAAAGTACAAATTGAAATTATAATGTGAATTGTCCGAACTACATAGAAGGGAATTCCATATCTCGGATTAGATAATGAATCTAACCTAGGAATATATAATACCCTATATACATTTGTTTCTTCTATTTTGTTTGCGTATTTTCTCATTTTCTATTGAATCGGATTCTAAAATCATTGCTTAACGCAGAAAACCGTATAAAAGGTGACTCCACTCCACTTCTAGACATTAAGGATATATAGTATAGATCCAGTCTGACTCCACCCTCTCTCATTACTGCATCTATACTTTGACAATTCCATAATATAGTTATACGCAATTTCCCGATTTCGAAATGTTGCAAAGCCTGGGGTAGAAAAAAAGGGAGAAATGCTGTGGTTACAGGCTAGAATCAGGGCATAGTTTGTGATAATGTGCCCATATTGTGCACACATGTGCATCTTGGGATGCCTTACGATGTTGCAGGAGGAAGTTTTCCCTTTCAACACACGAAAAAGCCAATTTCCATTTTTGAGGTGTCGAAATCGGGGTGTTCTGTGAAGCAACCACGAAATTAAAGTTTGGCATTGGTACCAAACCATTTTTCAAAAATACTATACCACCTTATATGGAAAATTTCCCAACCGGTGTATCTGGAACCTTTCTGTCCATCCCTCATGAAAAAGACAAATTCCTACCGAATCGGCAAGAGGTTGCCAAGATTTGAACTACAAGTACATGATATAATGCTTGTGAATTTTAAAAAAAAATCATTTATAGGTTCACAACATGCTATTTCATCAGAGATCCACTTCAAGTTCAGCGAGGCTCAGCCCCGGGCTAAGAAGCTTCATGCCCGCGTTTTGAATATAGTTTGGAACGGGCATAAGAAATTCAAAAATGATCCAAACAATGTGAAACCTTCGCGTGGTCACAGTTGCAAGCAAAAATATTGAACTTGAAAAATTGCAAACATCATAAAAAATCCTTCACAAAATGACCTATCATGTTCGAGGTTTCATGGCATTTAGGTCAAACCACCAATGTTATGGCTAGAATCAGGGCATAGTTTGTGATAATGTGCCCATATTGTGCACACATGTGTATCTTGGGATGGCTTACGATGTTGCAGGAGGAAGTTTTCCCTTTTGACACACGAAAAAGCCAATTTCCATTTTTGAGGTGCCGAAATCGGTGTGTTCTGTGAAGCAACCACCAAATTAAAGTTTGGCATTGGTACCAAACCATTTTTAAAAAATACTATACCACCTTATATGGACAATTTCCCAACCGGTGTATCTAGAACCTTTCTGTCCATCCCTCATGAAAAAGACAAATTCCTGTCGAATCGGTAGGAGGTTGCCAAGATTTGAACTACAAGTACATGATATAATGCTTGTGAATTTAAAAAAAAATCATTTATAGGTTCACAACATGCTATTTCATCAGAGATCCACTTCAAGTTCAGCGAGGCTCAGCCCCGGGCTAAGAAGCTTCAAGCCCGTCGTTTTGAATATAGTTTGAAACGGGCATAAGAAATTCAAAAATGATCCAAACAATGTGAAACCTTCGCGTGGTGTCATATTATGTGTCACAGTTGCAAGGGAAAATATTGAACTTGAAAAATTGCAAACATCATAAAAAATCCTTCACAAAATGACCTATCATGTTCGAGGTTTCATGGCATTTAGGTCAAACCACCAATGTTATGGCTAGAATTAGGGCATAGTTTGTGATAATGTGTCCATATTGTGCACACATGTGCATCTTGGGATGGCTTACGATGTTGCAGGAGGAAGTTTTCCCTTTCGACACACAAAAAAGCCAATTTCCATTTTTGAGGTGCCGAAATCGGGGTGTTCTGTGAAGCAACCACCAAATTAAAGTTTGGCATTGGTACCAAACCATTTTTCAAAAATAATATACCACCTTATATGGACAATTTACCAACCGGTGTATCTGGAACCTTTCTGTCCATCCGTCATGAAAAAGACAAATTCCTGCCGAATCGGTAGGAGGTTGCCAAGATTTGAACTACAAGTACATGATATAATGCTTGTGAATTAAAAAAAATCATTTATAGGTTCACAACATGCTATTTCATGAGAGGTCCACTTCAAGTTCAGCGAGGCTCAGCCCCGGGCTAAGAAGCTTCATGCCCACCGTTTTGAATATAGTTTGAAACGGGCATAAGAAATTCAAAAATAATCCAAACAATGTGAAACCTACGCGTTGTGTCATATTATGTGTCACAGTTGCAAGGAAAAATATTGAACTTGGAAAACTGCAAACATCATAAAAAATCCTTCACAAAATGACCTATCATGTTCGAGGTTTCATGGCATTTAGGTCAAACCACCAATGTTATGGCTAGAATCAGGGCATAGTTTGTGATAATGTGCCCATATTGTGCACACATGTGTATCTTGGGATAGCTTACGATGTCGCAGGAGGAAATTTTCCCTTTCGACACACGAAGAAAAGCCAATTTCCATTTTTGAGGTGCCGAAATCCGGGTGTTCTGTGAAGCAACCAGGAAATTAAAGTTTTGCATTGGTAACAGACTATTTTTCAAAAATACTATACCACCTTATATGGAAAATTTCCCAACCGGTGTATCTGGAACCTTTCTGTCCATCCCTCATGAAAAAGACAAATTCATGTCGAATCGGCAGGAGGTTGCAAGGATTTGAACTACAAGTACATGATATAATGCTTGTGAATTTAAAAAAAAATCATTTATAGGTTCACAACATGCTATTTCATGAGAGATCCACTTCAAGTTCAGCGAGGCTCAGCCCCGGGCTAAGAAGCTTCATGCCCACCGTTTTGAAAATAGTTTGAAACGGGCATAAGAAATTCAAAAATAATCCAAACAATGTGAAACCTACGCGTTGTGTCATATTATGTGTCACAGTTGCAAGGAAAAATATTGAACTTGAAAAATTGCAAACATCATAAAAAATCCTTCACAAAATGACCTATCATGTTTGAGGTTTCATGGCATTTAGGTCAAACCACCAATGTTATGGCTAGAATCAGGGCATAGTTTGTGATAATGTGCCCATATTGTGCACACATGTGTATCTTGGGATAGCTTACGATGTCGCAGGAGGAAATTTTCCCTTTCGACACACGAAGAAAAGCCAATTTCCATTTTTGAGGTGCCGAAATCCGGGTGTTCTGTGAAGCAACCAGGAAATTAAAGTTTTGCATTGGTAACAAACTATTTTTCAAAAATACTATACCACCTTATATGGAAAATTTCTCAACCGGTGTATCTGGAACCTTTCTGTCCATCCCTCATGAAAAAGACAAATTCATGTCGAATCGGTAGGAGGTTGCCAAGATTTGAACTACAAGTACATGATATAATGCTTGTGAATTTTTAAAAAAATCATTTATAGGTTCACAACATGCTATTTCATCAGAGAGCCACTTCAAGTTCAGCGAGGCTCAGCCCCGGGCTAAGAAGCTTCGTGCCCACCGTTTTGAATATAGTTTGAGACGGGCATAAGAAATTCAAAAATGATCCAAACAATGTGAAACCTTCGCGTGGTGTCATATTATGTGTCACAGTTGCAAGGAAAAATATTGAACTTGAAAAATTGCAAACATTATAAAAAATCCTTCACAAAATGACCTATCATGTTCGAGGTTTCATGGCATTTAGGTCAAACCACCAATGTTATGGCTAGAATCAGGGCATAGTTTGTGATAATGTGCCCATATTGTGCACACATGTGTATCTTGGGATGGCTTACGATGTTGCAGGAGGAAGTTTTCCCTTTCGACACACGAAAAAGCCAATTTCCATTTTTTAGGTGCCGAAATCAAGGTGTTATGTGAAGCAACCACCAAATTAAAGTTTGGCATTGGTACCAAACCAGTTTTCAAAAATACTATACCACCTTATATGGACAATTTCCCAACCGGTGTATCTGGAACCTTTCTGTCCATCCCTCATGAAAAAGACAAATTCCTGTCGAATCAGTAGGAGGTTGCCAAGATTTGAACTACAAGTACATGATATAATGCTTGTGAATTTTTAAAAAAATCATTTATAGGTTAACAACATGCTATTTCATCAGAGATCCACTTCAAGTTCAACGAGGCTCAGCCTCGGGCTAAGAAGCTTCATGCCCACCGTTTTGAATATAGTTTGAAACGGGCATAAGAAATTCAAAAATGATCCAAACAATGTGAAACCTTCGCGTGGTGTCATATTATGTGTCACACTTGCAAGTAAAAATATTGAACTTGAAAAATTGCAAACATCATAAAAAATCCTTCACAAAATGACCTATCATGTTCGAGGTTTCATGGCATTTAGGTCAAACCACCAATGTTATGGCTAGAATCAGCGCATAGTTTGTGATAATGTGCCCATATTGTGCACACATGTGTATCTTGGGATGGCTTACGATGTCGCAGGAGGAAGTTTTCCCTTTCGACACACGAAGAAAAGCCAATTTCCATTTTTGAGGTGCCGAAATCGGGGTGTTCTGTGAAGCAACTAGGAAATTAAAGTTTTGCATTGGTAACAAGCTATTTTTCAAAAATGCTATACCACCTTATATGGAAAATTTCCCAACCGGTGTATCTGGAACCTTTCTGTCCATCCCTCATGAAAAAGACAAATTCATGTCGAATCGGTAGGAGGTTGCCAAGATTTGATCTACAAGTACATGATATAATGCTTGTGAATTTTTAAAAAAAATCATTTATAGGTTCACAACATGCTATTTCATCAGAGAGCCACTTCAAGTTCAGCGAGGCTCAGCCTCGGGCTAAGAAGCTTCGTGCCCACCGTTTTGAATATAGTTTGAGACGGGCATAAGAAATTCAAAAATGATCCAAACAATGTGAAACCTTCGCGTGGTGTCATATTATGTGTCACGGTTGCAAGGAAAAATATTGAACTTGAAAAATTGCAAACATTATAAAAAATCCTTCACAAAATGACCTATCATGTTCGAGGTTTCATGGCATTTAGGTCAAACCACCAATGTTATGGCTAGAATCAGGGCATAGTTTGTGATAATGTGCCCATATTGTGCACACATGTGTATCTTGGGATGGCTTACGATGTTGCAGGAGGAAGTTTTCCCTTTCGACACACGAAAAAGCCAATTTCCATTTTTTAGGTGCCGAAATTGGGGTGTTTTGTGAAGCAACCACCAAATTAAAGTTTGGCATTGGTACCAAACCAGTTTTCAAAAATACTATACCACCTTATATGGACAATTTCCCAACCGGTGTATCTGGAACCTTTCTGTCCATCCCTCATGAAAAAGACAAATTCCTGTCGAATCAGTAGGAGGTTGCCAAGATTTGAACTACAAGTACATGATATAATGCTTGTGAATTTTAAAAAAAATCATTTATAGGTTAACAACATGCTATTTCATCAGAGATCCACTTCAAGTTCAACGAGGCTCAGCCTCGGGCTAAGAAGCTTCATGCCCACCGTTTTGAATATAGTTTGAAACGGGCATAAGAAATTCAAAAATGATCCAAACAATGTGAAACCTTCGCGTGGTGTCATATTATGTGTCACACTTGCAAGTAAAAATATTGAACTTGAAAAATTGCAAACATCATAAAAAATCCTTCACAAAATGACCTATCATGTTCGAGGTTTCATGGCATTTAGGTCAAACCACTAATGTTATGGCTAGAATCAACGCATAGTTTGTGATAATGTGCCCATATTGTGCACACATGTGTATCTTGGGATGGCTTACGATGTTGCAGGAGGAAGTTTTCCCTTTTGACACACGAAAAAGCCAATTTCCATTTTTGAGGTGCCGAAATCGGGGTGTTCTGTGAAGCAACCACCAAATTAAAGTTTGGCATTGGTACCAAACCATTTTTCAAAAATACTATACCACCTTATATGTACAATTTCCCAACCGGTGTATCTGGAACCTTTCTGTCCATCCCTCATGAAAAAGACAAATTTCTGTCGAATCGGTAGGAGGTTGCCAAGATTTGAACTACAAGTACATGATATAATGCTTGTGAATTTTAAAAAAAAATCATTTATAGGTTGACAACATGCTATTTCATCAGAGATCCACTTCAAGTTCAGCGAGGCTCAGCCCCGGGCTAAGAAGCTTCAAGCCCGCCGTTTTGAATATAGTTTGAAACGGGCATAAGAAATTCAAAAATGATCCAAACAATGTGAAACCTTCGCGTGGTGTCATATTATGTGTCACGGTTGCAAGGAAAAATATTGAACTTGAAAAATTGCAAACATCATAAATAATCCTTCACAAAATGACCTATCATGTTCGAGGTTTCATGGCATTTAGGTCAAACCACCAATGTTATGGCTAGAATCAGGGCATAGTTTGTGATAATGTGCCCATATTGTGCACACATGTGCATCTTGGGATGGCTTACGATGTTGCAGGAGGAAGTTTTTTTCCTTTCGACACGCGAAAAAAGCCAATTTCCATTTTTGAGGTGCCGAAATTGGGGTGTTTTGTGAAGCAACCACCAAATTAAAGTTTGGCATTGGTACCAAACCATTTTTCAAAAATACTATACCACCTTATATGGACAATTTCCCAACCGGTGTATCTAGAACCTTTCTGTCCATCCCTCATGAAAAAGACAAATTCCTGCTGAATCGGTTGGAGGTTGCCAAGATTTGAACTACAAGTACATGATATAATGCTTGTGAATTAAAAAAAATCATTTATAGGTTCACACCATGCTATTTCATCAGAGATCCACTTCAAGTTCAGCGAGGCTCAGCCCCGGGCTAAGAAGCTTCGTGCCCACCGTTTTGAATATAGTTTGAAACGGGCATAAGAAATTCAAAAATGATCCAAACAATGTGAAACCTTCACGTGGTGTCATATTATGTGTCACAGTTGCAAGGAAAAATATTGAACTTGAAAAATTGCAAACATCATAAAAAATCCTTCACAAAATGACCTATCATGTTCGAGGTTTCATGGCATTTAGGTCAAACCACCAATGTTATGGCTAGAATCAGGGCATAGTTTGTGATAATGTGCCCATATTGTGCACACATGTGTATCTTGGGATGGCTTACGATGTTGCAGGAGGAAGTTTTCCCTTTCGACACACGAAAAAGCCAATTTCCATTTTTGAGGTGCCGAAATCGGGGTGTTCTGTGAAGCAACCACCAAATTAAAGTTTGGCATTGGTACCAAACCATTTTTCAAAAATACTATACCACCTTATATGGAGAATTTCCCAACCGGTGTATCTGGAACCTTTCTGTCCATCCCTCATGAAAAAGACAAATTCCTGCCAAATCGGCAAGAGGTTGCCAAGATTTGAACCACAAGTACATGATATAATGCTTGTGACTTTAAAAAAAAGTCATTTATAGGTTCACAACATGCTATTTCATCAGAGATCCACTTCAGGCTAAGAAGCTTCATGCCCGCCGTTTTGAATATAGTTTGAAACAGGTGGGTGCAATCGAGATTAAAGATGCCGGTGGGATAAGGACGCGTGGGTAACCTTTAGTCCCGGCTGGTGGGTGCAACCGAGACTAAAGATGCCGGTGGGATAAGGATGTGTGGGTAACCTTTAGTCCCGGCTGGTGGGTGCAACCGAGACTAAAGCTGTCGGTGGGATAAGGACGTGTGGGTAACCTTCAGTCCCGGCTGGTGGGTGCAACTGAGACTAAAGCTGTCGGTGGGATAAGGACGCGTGGGTAACCTTCAGTCCCGGCTGGTGGGTGCAACCGAGACTAAAGCTGTCGGTGGGATAAGGACGCGTGGGTAACCTTTAGTCTTGGCTGGTGGGTGCAACCGAGACTAAAGCTGTCGGCGGGATAAGGACGCGTGGGTAACCTTTAGTCCCGGCTGGTGGGTGCAACCGAGACTAAAGCTGTCGGCGGGATAAGGACGCGTGGGTGGACGCACTGCTCGATGAGATAAAGCATGTAGCGCACGACGCTCTGTCGGAGGAACAAGACAAAGTAGAAGCGGCGCCGTGCCTATAAAAGGACCATCGATACGCCATGGGAAGCAGCTCAACAAGCCAACATAGGTAGAGAGAGTTTCATCCCCATGGATGGAGGGTTGGGAAATCTCCCGTGGCGGAGCTACTCGAAGATGTCGTTGGTGCACACACCCTACGGCATCTTCGGAAGCTCCGCCTCGGAAAAATTTCCCTGCAAGCCCGTGAAAGACTCCATCTCCTCTAACAGTGTTGGGGAAAGGGTTGAGAAATCTCCCGTGGCGGAGCTTCTCGAAGATGTCGTTGGTGCACACGCCCTACGGCATATTCGGAAGCTCCGCCTCAGAAAAATTTCCCAGCAAGCCCGTGAAAGACTCCATTACATAAAGTTTCGATACATCACATAAAGTTTCCATACATCACATAAAGTTTCCATACATTACATAGATTTACATAGGGTTTAGGGTTTAGCATATGAATCCTTCGTTGCATATGTCGATCCCTTGCCTATGATCGCTTCTTAGGCCATAACCATGGAGCATCTTCTTTGCTTAACGGGATGCTTGGGTCAGTTTTCACGGTGAAGGGCGGAATTTCATCAAACTTATCATAATCTGCTGACATGTCTGTCTTGTCCTCGACTCCCGCGATGTTTCTTTTCCCTGAAAGAACTATGTGACGCCGGGGCTCATTGTCTGATGTATTCGTTTCCTTATTTTTTCTTTTTTGTGGTCTAGAGGACATGTCCTTCACATAAAAAACCTGAGCCACATCATTGGCTAGGACGAATGGTTCGTCTCTGTAACCAAGATTCTTGAGATCCATTGTTGTCATTCCGTACAGCTGGTCTACCTTTACCCCTTCTCCATTCATGTTGACCCAACTGCACCGAAACAATGGGACCTTAAAAGTAGGTCCATAGTCAAGTTCCCATATCTCCTCTATGTAACCATAGTATGTGTCCTTTTTCCCATTCTCGCATGTTGCATCAAAGCGGACACCACTGTTTTGGTTGGTGCTCTTTTTATCTTGGGCAATCGTGTAAAATGTATTCCCATTTATCTCGTACCCTTGGAAAGTCAGTACAGTCGCAGATGGTGTCGCGGCCAACAAGTAGAGCTGATCTCCAATAGTGGTGTCATTCATGAGATGTAATTGCAACCAAGTGCCGAAAGTCTCCATGTGATTTTTTTTAATCCAGTAGTCATCCTTTCCTGGGAACTTGGAGCGTACAACATTCATGTGTTCCTCGATATACGGAGCCACGAAGGTAGAACTTTGGAGAACTATGTAGTGTGCTTGATTCAAAGAATGTCCGTCCCTAAATATCATTGCTTTCTTTCCTAGCGTGCCTTTTCCACTCACTCTCCTCTCATACCGTGATTCAGGAACACCAATCGGCTTAAGGTCAGGAAGAAAGTCTACACAGAACCCAGTGACCTCCTATGTTCCATAGCCCTTGGAGATGCTTCCTTCTGGCCTAGCACGGTTACAAACATATTTCTTTAAGACTCCCATGAACCTCTCGAAGGGGAACATATTGTGCAGAAATACAGGACCAAGAATGTAAATCTCATCGACTAGGTGAACTAAGAGATGCGTCATAATATTGAAGAAGGACGGGGGGAACACCAACTCAAAACTGACAAGACATTAGACCACATCCTTCTGTAGCCTTTCCAGACTTTCTCGATCGATTACCTTCTGAGATATTGCATTGAGAAATGCACATAGCTTCACAATGGCTAATCGAACATTTTTCGGTAGAAGCCCTCTCAATGCAACCGGAAGCAACTGTGTCATAATCACGTGGAAATCATGAGACTTCAGGTTCTGAAATTTTTTCTCTGCCATATTTATTATTCCCTTTATATTTGACGAGAAGCCAGCCGGGACCTTGATACTGTAAAGGACTTCAAAACAGATTTCCTTCTCTGCTTTGGTAAGAGCGTAGCTACTTAAGTATTTATGTCCTTTATCAGTATGCTTGTTGTGTGGGTCTTTGATACGTTGCTGGTCCTCCTGTGCTTCTAGTGTATCTTTTGTCTTCCCATACACGCCTAGGAAGCCTAGCAGGTTCACACAAAGATTCTTCGTCACGTGCATCACGTCGATTGAAGAACGGACCTCTAGGTCTTTCCAATACACAAGCTCACAAAATATAGATTTCTTTTTCCACATGGCCGTGTGTCCGATAATGGGGTCTTTCAGAACAGATTGACCGCCAGGACCCTTTCCAAAGATTACTTCTAGGTCCTTCACCATATCAAATACATCAATACCTTTAGGGAGCTTAGGCTTCTTCCGGTAATCTGCCTCACCGTTGAAATTCTTGCCTTTCTTTCTTACTTGATGATTGGTCGGAAGAAATTTACGATACCCTAGGTACACAACCTTCTTACATTTATCCAAATATGTACCTTTAGTATTATCTAAACAGTGCGTGCATGCATTGTATCCCTTGTTTGACTGTCCTGAAATGTTACTAAGAGCAGGCCAATCATTGATGGTTACGAGCAACAACGCTCGTAGGTCAAATGGCTCCTGTTTGTGCTCATCCCACACCTTTACACCTGGTTTTGACCACAACTGCAAAAGTTCATCGACTAATGGCCTTAGGTACACATCAATGTCGTTGCCGGGTTGCTTCGGTCCTTGGATGAGCACTGGCATCATAATGAACTTCCGCTTCATGCACAACCAAGGAGGAAGGTTGTAGATACATAGAGTCACTGGCCAGGTGCTGTGACTACAGCTCTGCTCCCCAAAAGGATTCATGCCGTCTGTACTTAGACCAAACCATAAGTTCCTCGCGTCACCTGCAAAGTTCGAGTACTTTCTCTCGATGTTTCTCCACTGCGACCCATCGGCAGGGTGTCTCAGTTTCCCGTCTTTCTTACGCTCTTCTTTGTGCCATCGCAACAACCTAGCATGCTCTTTATTTCTGAACAACGTTTCAACCGTGGTATTATAGGAGCATACCACATAACCTTAGCAGAAACCCTCTTCCTGGAGGGCTCGTCATCGCCCTCAACATCACCAGGGTCATCTTGTCTGATCTTGTATCGACATGCATTGCATACCGGGCATTTATCCATATTCTCGTACTTCTCACCGCGGTACAGGATGCAGTCATTAATGCATGCATGTATCTTCTCCACATCTAATCCTAGAGGGCAGATAGTCTTCTTTGCTTCGTACGTTGTCTCGAGCAGCTCGTTATCCTTTGGAAGCTTCGGCTTCATTATTTTCAGTAACTTCTCAAATCCCTTGTCAGATAAGCCAGTCTCTGCCTTCCATTTCAACAGTTCAAGTGTGGTACTGAGCTTTGTGCTGCCATCTTCGCAATTTGGGTACAACAACTTTTTGTGATCCTTTTGCATGGCCTCCAACTTAAGCTTCTCCCTTTCTGTATCACATTGTTGCTTTGCATCAGAAATGACCCGACCCAGACCATCAGCGGGCTCATCTGATGCCCGTTGTTCTTCTTCATTGTCGCCTCCCTCTTCTTCATTGTCTTCCATTGCAGTATCACCGTATTCTTCAGGAGACATAGGATAGCTGTCATCATCCTCCTCTTCTTCATTTTCTTCTAGCCTAATGATGGGTTCGTAGCATGGAAAACAAAAAATTTCTACCGCAAGAACGAACAAAACCCAGATCTAATCTAGATAAAAGCCAAGATCTAATCTATTAGACATGTGCAACGAGATAGATCTGTACTAACCCTTGTAGATCCGAAAGCGTTACGAGATTGGATCTCGTGGTTGATGTAGTCGATCACTTGCCGATCTCAAGATCGAGTGGACGATCCTTCCGGCGCCGCGTTCCGACAGCGCTTCCGCAGTCGGTCACACGTACGGAGTCGAAGCAGACCTTCCTCTCCTCGTTCCAGCGAGCAGCGGAGGTAGTAGATCTTCTCCATGGAATCCCAACAGCACGACGACGTGGTGGTGGTGGTGGAGTAGAGCATTCTGTAGGGCTTCGCCTAAGCCTGAGCAGAAGAAAGAAGGAGGAGAGAGGCGGCTAGGATTGGAGTAGTGGAGGAGGGCCAGAGGTGCCGCCCCCACCCCTCTATTTAAAGGGGGGAGGCGCCATGGGGAGGTGGAGTCCTTGTAGGACTCCCCTCTCCCTTGGCCGGCGGATTGGGAAGGGGGGAGGAGTCCTCCTCCCCCATGACTCCTTGTCTTGCCCCACAAGGACTCCTTGATCCTTTCTTGGTTTTCAAGCAAACTCCAAGAAATCGTCCAGAACCTTCCGGAACATTCCGAAACCTTCTAGAATCCTCATACAAATACTCTGGAACATTTCCTAACTCAGAAAATGATCCCCAATATATGAATCTTATTCTCCGGACAATTTCGGATCTCCTCGTGATGTCCCGGATCCAATCCGAGACTCCGAACAACATTCGGTCTCCAACGCACATTCCATATCTACTTAAAACAACTTCGAACCTTAAGTGTGTCACCCTACGGTTCGTGAATATGCAGACATGATGGACACACCTCTCCGATCAATAACCATCAGCGGGATCTAGAGATCCATAACGGCTCCCACATACTCAACGATGACTTTGTGATCGATAGAACCATTAACATACGAAACCAATTCCCTTTGTCACGTGATACTCTACTTATCCGAGGTTTGATCGTCGGTATCTCCATACCTAGTTCTACCTCGTTACTGATAAGTACTCTTTACTCGTTCCATGTTATGTCATCCCTTGTGACCCAGTCACATGCTTGCAAGCTAATTAGATGACATTCCACCGAGAGGGCCCAGAGCATATCTATCCGTCATATGGATGGACAAATCCCAATCTTGGTCCATGCGCTTCAACACATACTTTCAGAATACCCAATGACACCTTTATGACCACCCAGTTACGAAGCGGTGTTTGATGTCATCAAAGTACCCATCCGGTGATGGTGATTAACATAACCTCATGGTCGAAGGATTATGTTACTATGTATTTTAAAGCTTATAGCAAACGAACTTAATGACTTGATCTTATGCTATGCTTACTATGGGTGTGTGTCCATCACATCATTCTCCTAATAATATGATCTTGTTTATTAACGACATCCAATGTCCATGATCAGGAAACCATGATCATCCATTAGTCAACAAGCTAGTTTAACAAGAGGCTTACTAGGGACTCTTTTATGTTTACAAAACACACAAGTATTAATGTTTCCAGTTAATACAATTATAGCATGGGATGTAAACATTTATCATAAACATAAAGATATAATAATAACAACTTTATTATTGCCTCTTGGGAATATCTCCAACCGTCTCCCACTTGCACTAGAGTCAATAATCTAGTTAAAAAACTTGTGCATTCAACACCTATGGCTTTCTGGTGTTGTATAGACACTATTGCTAGTGGTAAACATAATCTTCGGATCTGACACTTCCAGGTCCGTGTGTATTTGCATGTCCTTGCATCTCTACGCATTACTCATTCTCCAATGAGATGGCATTGTATAAATTTGGTCCTTTGGTGAGACCTTTAGTTCCTTGGGATTAAATTATGTTGATACAATTGTCATACAATGTATCTTCATAGTATTATCCCGCTATGAATCACATCTAGTTTGATAACAAACTATTTAACACAAATGCCCTCCTTTGCTGCTACTATAGCAGTTATATACTTAGCCTTTTGTTGTAGTATCCGTCACAATATCTCAACTTTGGAACTCATCCAAATCCATCATGGAACATCCTTTCCATTATTGTGCCACCCATAGTCTAAATTGAGATAAATTTAATTTGTATCTTGTGACAAAACTAGTATCAATGTAACACTTTACAATGAACTACCTTTAACTATTTGTCACTTATACATGATATATTCTTAGTTCTTCCAAAGCTCATAAGAATATCTTTACTATTGTCCAATGATCATCTTATGAATTATTCTGGTATATGCTCATAACATTTAGAGCATAGGACATATCTGGATGTGTACATCTCAAAGAATGATTGATCAAAATATTCTTGTGATTTCACCAAGTGTCAAAACACTTGAATCTCGTGTCAACACACTTGAATCTTGATTTAGTCCTTTCCGTGCGTCAAGAACCTTTCTTGTTGTTTCCATATCAACATCTTATCTATGTACATTTGGCAAAACCATATTAGCGCCTCAATCTATTCATATAGACATTGATGCCTAATTCTTGAGTTATGCTTAAGTCTTTCATCGATATGAAATTCTTAACATGTGTCAATAAAAGATACATTATTTCTAATCAACAATATGTCTTTCACATAATGTATTAGAAATATGTCTTAGCGCTCCCACTTAATTTCTTGCAAAATGCAAACATCTTCATCGTCTCTGAAGATCCCAACTCCGCGATGCTCACTTCAACCATTGAAGTTTTGCATACTCTTTTAGCATCCTTTGAATTAACAAAAACCCTTTGGATCGTGTCATGTACACGTCCTAGGTAACCATTCTATTAGAAGAACTTGTTTTGTTTGTTCAACTACCATATACCAAAATATATGTAGTGGTTGCTACATTAATCCGTCCACACTAAATATCGCTATGAAAGATCAAATATTATCATAGTCAATTCCTTGAACATTGTCGTAAACTCTTTCCGACATGTTGAATATTTCATAGATTTGAAACATCCATGTCTATTTCTTTATAGATCCAAACACGACCGATAGGCTTCACGCCTTTCCGGAGGGTCTTCTAAGTTCAGAAACTTGATTTCTTGAGTATGGATACTATCACGGATTCCATGACTTCTAGTCATTTTATGGAGTCAGGGCCCATCATCGCTTCTTTGCATGTAGTCGGTTCATCATTGTCAAAATAATAACGACTTGCTTATCAAATCTTACTATTTGATTCTTACCGACCCAAATGGTTCTATAGGAACTCTAATCTCCGAGATCACACCTTTTGTAATCACGAGAGCCATGAGCATTGTGGCTGCCACCGGGACACTTTCCGGCGCTGCGCTACTTAGCACATATAGCTAAGGTTCAAGAACCTTATCAAAGTTCTATTGTCCTCCCACTTAACTTTTCACGAAAAATTCCTTCTCAAGAAACTTGACGTTCCAAGCAACAAACTCTTTTGTCCTCGGCGTTATGGAGAAATTCCCAACAAAATCTTTGGAATAACCTACAAAGACGTGCTTATCCGACTTTGGTTGTAAACATTTTACTTATGCACAGCATATCAAAATTTAAGAAAAGACAATTCGGGTTTTATCCCAAACCATAACTCATATGGTATCATTTCAACGGATCACGATGGAGCTCTTTTCAGTGTAAAAGCAGTAGTCACTAAAGCTTTAATCTTTAAAATATAATGGCAGTTTTATAAATGACACCTTTGATCTTACCATGTAAAATAAGGTTTCATTACATATCTCGAATACTCCATACTCCTATGGTGTTTTGGGAAATGCAAATCCATGGAACGATTCCTCAAATCTTAGGTGTTTTTCTAAACTTGTAACTCAAACATCTTTCTTTATGATCCAATCATAAACTTTTTTTTATTTTCTTGTTACAATGATTTTACACTTCATCTTGAAAGTCTTTGAACATTTTTCAAATGTTTCATACTTCTTCCTTATTGAGTAAGTATATACATATACTCACTCAAATCTTCGGAGAAAGCATATGAAGTTGAAATCCATCGCCCACGACTACACATAATAGACTATATACATCAATATGTACAAATTCCAATCAGCTAGTCGTCCGTTCCTCTTTTGGCCTACGAACGGAGTTTTAATTATCTCCAGGAAAGTATCACAAGTGTCATTTGATCCAAATCAAAGACTCCAAAAATCCATTAACATGGAGTTTCTTCATATATCCTTTCAATATAATTTAAACGACGATGTCACTTTGCAAGTGATCTTTCAATCATTTGTCTTGCGACATTTTAGCATCAGTTTTATGGTCGTTATTTCTCCTACCAGACTTGTATATTATCCATCTATTATGGAATACGGTAATTATTTGAACAACCTTTTGTCGTCATAATACCTGATCAAAATAACAATTATTGAAACAAATCTTGAAGGCAAGCTTTGATGTTAACGAGCAACACAACAACCCTTTGTTTGTTTTCGATGAACATCATCACATTTTCTCTTGCTAGTTACTTAGGCCATTGCAGTTCATGAATTGTGTTGTCCTGTATGACACTTCATACCAACCAATTCGGTATCCAATACCTAAGAACCACATTGTTTAACAAGCAAGGAATACAACCATGACATGTATATCTTCTATATGCCTAAGTTGGACATCTCCAACCTTTTATTTTCTGCCAAATATTTTATAGATTCTCTTTCAGGAATTCCTTTTCTTTTAAAAGAATCTATCAACATCAATAGTGGTGTCATCAACATGACACATGGTACAAAGCGTATATAGTCAACTACTAATACCTTTGGACTTGCACTTTGAGGTGGATCACCATCATCAAATGTTTGGTGTTCTTTCAAAAATCCATTCTTTAGTAATCTTTTAGTGTAGTAAACATTTTACTTACATCTTCTATTCATCCTTATCATGACAACTTTCATGATCAAGCTGCTATAGCTTATAAAGGTGAATTGCGAGTATAATGTTTCTTTTTCAGAACCTTCTGGAGGATTAGGACGACTAGCGTCTCCAACCTTCACAAATTCTCATCAAATATGAGGACGTATACTCTATCATGTTGTAACCAACACATTGTTTTAGATATCGCAATACCTTTCACATATGATGGTTTCTGAAACATTGCTTTCAGCTCTTAGATAAACTTGATATTAAAAACAATCTTTTGAGTATCAAGAATCATGGAGGCAAACATGATACTTTAGATACTAACATTGGAATTCTTACTCTTGATTTAATACTACTTATTAAACTTCATGGAGTAAATAGAGTTTGCTGAAAGTTTGCAATAGGACTTATAAACTTTAAATTGACATTCAAAACAATACGATACCGGTTCGTAAAGTAAATATCCAGAATTTCTATAGTTCCACTATCTCAACTACAACTAAGCGTAAGGTGGTGAACGGATGCCAATGACTACAACAAACTATGCAAATTCACTTTGATTGTGTTTATGATAAATTGAGTTCGACTAATCCAAATTACAAATGAACTCCCACTCAAAACAACATCCCTCGAGTTGTTTTAGTGATTACACGGACCAAATCCACTTCACCAAGTCCGATCATCACGTGAGATGATGTAGCTTTAAAGGCGAACAATCAACATGTTCATCATAT